>CM046880.1:193139910-194339910 GCA_025667525.1 Glebionis coronaria
CAAAAAGTTTAAAACTTGAAAGAAAGAACAGATGAAAACTTAGTGAGAGAAAGTTGAGAACTTTCTCTCTCTAAAAACTAGAAAGGAAAAGTGAAAATGAAACTAGCTAACTAAAAACTAACCAACCCTCCTAATGTGTATTAGGAGGGTATTTATAGGAAAAATGGGAAGGTGTGCATGTGTTGCCTCTTCTTTCTTTCTTCTCGACTTGATTTAAATCCTTTGTCTTTCTCAACGTCGTCTCGGGATTTGTCGATGTATATTGAACTTGTCTTGTAATTTTCTTCTTCTATTAGACTTGAGTTCTTCGACTTCATTAAACTTCCGTCTTTAGACTTCTTCTTCGATAAATCTTCAGAATAGGCCTTGGACTTGCGTTCTTTTTGCACTCTTGATCTTTTGACTTCGTCTTTTCTCGTTTTCTTTGATAAAAGCCCGTGAAAGCCCGTGTTTTCTTCCTTTTTCATCTTTTGGTCCTAAAACACAATAGAAACACAAACCACGCATAATTCCGACTTTTACGACATAAATTACACGTTTTGGTCTTGTTATTATTGAAAATAAGTGGTAAAAGGATAAGTGTTTTCACACTTATTAATGTCACTAGAGGTTCTATTCTTCAAGTCATGGATGATTTGGTTAAGGTCGGAAAAATAATGGGGTATAACATGAAAAGACTTACTTTTTGGTAAGCTGGCGCCTTTCACGTGAGTTGGACTAGATTTATATACTTTGCTATACGCAGGGACTATTTATGTAAAGGTTAGATAGTCTAGTATCGGTAGGCCTATAAATACCCCCATGACTCTCCATGGGGGTGTGGAAGTTTGTTCATTTTTCCTTTTTTTCTTTCACTTGAAATAAAACACACAACATTCCTTCACCTCTCTCTAAATTTCTCTCACTAGAACTATTAATGTCTACCATGTTCTTTGATCATCCCGACCCCCCGATCTTAGGTGCCTTTTTTATGCTTTTCAATTGGTATCAGAGCTAACCGCGGGTGTCTTGTATCCGTGTGGTTTGTGTTCGTGTTGTGTTTTCATATTCATCGGGTAATCAAGTTCGTGACGTGCTTTCAGTTTTATGGTTCGTATTTTTTCTGATTCAAGTTATACATGATTTCATTATGTCAAGTTATTGCTATCATTCACTTTGAATCAGTTTGTCACGATATATAAAGCTTTGTCAAAATCTGTGTTGGGTTTTTGTCTCGTAATAAAACTTTTTGGTACCCGTTTCTTTGTCTTTGTCCCATCAATCTCTGCTAAGATCTAATTCTTTGAGGAAAAAAGAAAAACTTGACCAGATCCATTTTTTTCGGGGACACCAAATTATGAGTCAAAACCCTATTGAGATGGTACTTTCAGATGGAAATTACGATGAGAGTTTCAGATGGCACATTGCGATACTTTTTCAGATGTACACATTGCGACGGCTTCTTCTTACGGATATATTCCGATAGGTTTTTTTCACATTCCGATGGGTAGTGCTATATCTATTGTGATGGGACTCATTCCGATGGGTCTCATTGCGATGGATGGCTTGATCCATCACAATGGTAGTTAAGTCGTCATGCTTCCCAAATTTTTTTAGATGATATTTCGATGGAGAAGCACATTGCGATGGATTTGTGTTGACTCATTACGATGAAAGACTCAAACTTGTGTATTGCGATGGATGATGACACATTGCGATGGACTAGAAATTGAAAAACATTGCGATGGATTGGTTTAATCATTGCGATGGACTGAAAATTAAATACATTGCGATGGTGAACTATGAAAAACATTCCAGTAAGTCTATATCAGTGAATTTAAAATATCAGATTTAGACTCACGTTTTCCAAAAACCACTAGTTAATGCCTTACACAAAACTAGTTTCATATCAAAACCGACTCATACACTCGTTGTTTTTTTATCAAATCTCAGCCTTTTCACTCCACAATTCAACAGCAATCTAAATCCTAACCCCATCGTCTCCTAAAACCCATCATATCTAAACTCGAAACCATTTCAGTTGAAAAAGGATCTCAGATTTACTAAAACCATTTTTTTTAATCTTTTAAAAGATTTTTTTTGCGTTTTATCATTAAATCATCATAGATCTTTGTTTAATTCATTTCAAAATCATTACAAAGCAAATCAATGACATGTAATCATAAGACCTACCTGAGACCCTTATACAAGGATCTGGAAGCCATTGTTTGATGATCTATGCTTGAACTTAATGGATGATTTGAAGTTTCGGGTTGCGTCTGATTTTAATATGATGTCCTTGATTCGTGAGTTAGAATGGATTTCGTTTAGACTGAGGACTGAGATGGTTGAACCATCATGGGGTGACTGTTTGGATAGATTTTGATGGGATTAGGCTCTGTTTTATTTGATTGATGGAGAGTTTTAATTGATTAAAGGGAGACTAAGATGAGAGTGGAGATGGGAACAGATGAAGTGAGATTGGGAGGAGATAAGTTTTGGATGTATAGATGAAAAAAAAGGGGGCAGAGGTTTCAAGTAATTAGATTATGATTGGTTTAGTGGTATTTTATAAGTTGGTGTTGGACGGGTATACTTATCACTTGGGCCACGTGGGGATTCATTTTAATTGACTGTTATACACAACGTGGCATTGTTTCATCCATTTGTGGCATTTGTGGAGTATCTCGTATCTAAGAAATGAGATTGTGCATTGCTATATTGATATCCAATTTGAGGGTTATGGGCTGATTATTTTTGAAATTGGATTCGGGTATATCCAGTTTTTACAAAATTAATCATGTCCGGTTTGGATTACAAGGGTTATTGGATTGAGCCGGGTATTTTCGAAAGAACCAAGTGATAAAATTGTTGTCGGGTTAAAGGCTTATGTGACAGAATTTTATTACTTTGGCGGGCCGTTTAAACAGTGACATTCTGGCCGGATATCTGTTTTCGCTCATAACACTTCTTCATGAACTACAAACACAACAAACACGATACATTACACTAAAACGATCCTTATAAAAAATTCACCTAAATTCCTAATGGCTATTACGGTTTATGTGATTACGAAGATGATTCGATGCTACTTATTTGAGGTTGAAGTGAGATTTTTCAGAGGCATCCTTATTTTATCTTTAAATGAGTACTTACGACTTTATAAGATAACTTGTTCGAGCATATACGGTTATGAATAAGACTTGAAGTATCTAGTTTCCATAGTCAAGGGGACGATGGACGTCGACATGGATAACTATCATTTTTTGGGAGCTTCGTTGCGGTTCTCAATGTCACACGCACTTGCAGTTGTGGATTTCTTCAAGAGATATAGTACCTTTTCATATACCGCCTGTTTTGGTATAGGGTACTTTAGAGAAGTTGTTCCTTTTTTATACCGCCTTTTGGTATAGGGTACGTTTAAGACTTCTCTACATCGCTCTTCATTCTACTATAGTGCAAGCTTAAGTTCAAGTTTGTGGAATTCTACTTCAATTTAAAGTTTGGACTATCGAGTTATCTTCGTCAGTGGTCACTATCAATTGCCAATATAATTGATAAGGGGATTCAGTTTGGGGTGATCTTGAGAGATTTTTGTTTAGAGAGATATTGTTGAAATCTTCTCACATAGTAATGGTTACTAAGTAAGCGGTTCTAGTTGGCATACCACGTACACACATGAAGGATGATTCCCTTAATAGGTATCATCCTGGAGGGAGAAATGTGTACATGCGGGGTCACTTGACTTTGGTGTTACCGCTTCTATAAAGGGATAAGTTGTCTACATTCGGGCCTTAAATGACTTTGATGTGGCATCTTTTTATCATCACTGTTCTGGCAGGAGAAATGTGCATTTCCGGGACTTAATTGACTCTGGTGCTACAGTTTTACTTCATGTTCGGGATAGAGTGTGAACTTCTGGTAATCTATCATAGAATCAAGACTGGGATTGCTTCAATTTGTGAGAAAATGTTGATGACGTTATCACCTCCCACAGATTTCCTCTGTATGATCTGTTTGGGAGGGAGTAGTCTTTACTGCTTGTTTAATGAAAGGCCTTCTAGTTGGGAGGGAGTAAAACTCAACTAGATTCTACAAAGCTGAAGAAATAGAGCTGGAGTATTCAAGAAGATGAAGGTAGTTGAAGACTGTCTCAAGGAATGCTGGAATTCAAGCTTATCATTTTTCTTTATTTTTGCTTGTAGGAATCATTGTAACCAACTCACGTGAGTCACCATCTTTGAGGGAGATTGTTAGACTTATTTTTTGGTAAGCTGGCGCCTTTCACGTGAGTTGGACTAGATTTATATACTTTGTTATACGCAGGGACTATTTATGTAAAGGTTAGATAGTCTAGTATTGGTAGGCCTATAAATACCCGCATGACTCTCCATGGGGGTGTGGAAGTTTGTTCATTTTTCCTTTGTTTTCTTTCACTTGAAATAAAACACACAACATTCCTTCACCTCTCTCTAACTTTCTCTCACTAGAACTATTAATGTCTACCATGTTCTTTGATCATCCCCGACCCCCCGATCTTAGGTGCCTTTTTTTATGCTTGTCAAAGGATGTTCAAAAAAATAGAAGAAATTATTGGTGCAAAAGGAGATGGCAACGTTATTAGATGAATTTTATATTCTTAAATATTCAAGGCCTTGATCACAAGGATAAAAAGGGGTGGATCAAAGAATTATGTTTGAATCATAAAATAAAATTTGTTGCTCTTCATGAAACAATGATGGAGATTATTGATTTATTTTCCATTAAGGCGTTGTGAGGTAATCTTTCTTTTGATTATGTTATAAGCCCTTCACTTGGTAACTCTGGTGGTATTGCTTGTTTTTGGGACTGTAACATGTTCATTAAAGAGAATGTTTCATGTTCGGCTTATTTTGTAGCTGTTATGGGCACATGGATTCCTTCTTCCACAAAACTTTTAGTCATCTCGGTGTATGCTCCTCAAGAGTTATTAGAAAATAGGGAATTATGGGGTTACATTCATCCTTTGATCCAAATTGGGATGGTAAAGCTGTGGTTTTGGGAGATTTTAATGAACTTTCCACGGAAGAAGAAAGGTTTGGTTCATTATTTAATATTCAAGGTGCTCAAGATTTTAATAACTTTATATCTAGAGCAGGCTTAATCGATCTTCCCGTGGGTGGTTATTCTTATAGTGGACTCATAATTCAGCTTCCAAAATGAGCAAACATGACCCTTTTTTATTTCTGAAAGTCTTATGTTGTTGTTTCCTCATCTTTCCGGTTATTTATCGATAGAAAATTTTCAGTTCATCATGCGTGAATCTCACATAGATTACGGTCCCATTCATTTTCGTATGTTTTGCTCTTGGTTCAAAATGGATGGATTTGGTAGTTTTGTGGAAGACTTGTGGCATTTTATGAACATTACAGATTCTAATGGTTTAACTCGCATGAAAAAGAAGCTTTGGCTCCTTAAAAATACAATTAAGACTTGGATGAATGAGAATAAGAAGAAGCTTAATGAAGTTAAATCATCCATAAAAAGTAAGCTTATAGAGGTCGATAAACTCATTGATTAAGGTAGAGGAAATGAAGATATTGTTAATCAGCGGGCTTTGTTAAAGAAAACGCTTAATGATATCAATTCCATCGATGTCTCAGAGCTATCTAAAAAAGATAAAGTTCGTTGGTCAATTGAGGGCGATGAAACCATTAAGTATTTTCATGAGGTTCTTAATAGCAAAAAGGTCTCAGATTGCTATTCACGGGATTCTTCTTGATGGTGACTGGATCACAGACGCACACAGGGTCAAACATTAATTTACAATCACTTTTCTAGCTTATTCTCGGATCCCTCTTCTCCTCGTATATATACTGACTTCAAGTTTCCTACTCGGTTAAATTTAGACCAAGTTGGGTATTTGGAGCGTCCTATTTCATATGACGAAATAAAAAAGGCAGTTTAGGATTGTGGCACAAACGAGTTTTCGGCTCTTGACGGATTCACTTTTCTATTTTTCTGGAAAGTTTGGAATCTAGTGGATCAATATATTGTTGGAGCAGTCTCTGAGTTTTTTTGCTTCTGGTAAGTTCCCCACGGGTTGCAACTCCACTTTCATTGCTTTAACTCCTGATAGGTGTGCAAACACCCCATCCTTTTTACCACTTAATTACAATAATAACCGAGCCAAAACGTGTATTTTATGTCTTTTATGTCAGAATTATGCGTGGTTTGTGTTTTTGTTGTGATTTAGGACGAAAAGGTGAAAAGTGGAGAAAACACGGGCATTCACGGGCTTTTATTGAAGAAAAAGATGAAAGACGAAGTCAAGAAGTCAATAGTGCAAAAAGAACGGAAGTCCAAGACCAATTCTGAAGATTTATCGAAGAAAAAGTCAAAAGACGGAAGTTTACTAAAAGCCGAAGAACTCAAGTCTTATTTATTGAAGAATTAAAAGACGAGTCCAAAGAAATCCCGAGCCAAAAGTCATTAAAAAGTCCAAGATTAAAGAAGATTAAAGGCTTAAGGACCTAATGGTGCAATTAAGAGAAAATGAAGGAGGGGAGGAAGCTTCCTAAGCACCCCTTAATCCTCCCCTATAAATAGTCATTAGATAAATCATTTTCATTTAGTTGGACAGTTTGACACACTATTTCTTCCATTTTATTTACATGCACATTTACTTTATTGCACTTTAATTACCTTGTCTTGCACCTTAATTTCCAAGTAAGTTTACTTTTATTGCACCTTTACTTTACTTGTTTAATCTCTCATTCTTCCTTTCTTTCTATGATTTAATCTTTGTTTACATGCTTATTGTGTTGCTTATTTGATTAAAGGTTATGTTTTTATGCTTTTGATTGTTTTGGATTATTGATTCTTATAGCTTATTTGTGTTTATCTTTAAGTTTATAAAGTTTTTATAAAAGTTATTTTTATATAAAATTTGTTTTCGTAAACCTTTTTCATTTTTGTGTTTTCAAAAGTCTTTAAATTTTAGCTTATTAGTTTTTTCTTATACGTGTTTGCTTAGTATTTTAGTCTAGTGCTTATTTGAGTGATAGCTTATTAGTTTAGCTTATTTTCGATTCCTTTTACTGTATTCCGACCAACCCTGGTCGGAAAAGGGTTTATTATTCCGACCAGCACCCCTTTGCTTGGTCGGAAAAGGGCTTTGACATTCTGATCTGGGTGTTAATTGGTATTCCGATCAGAGGCATGTGATTGGTTATTCCGATCAGGTCAGGTGGTGACAGCATTCCGACCAAAGGGGTTCTTACCACATTCCGATCTTATTCCGATTATATATTCCGATCTGGGGTTCTTGTTTGGTTATTCCGATTTGGCTATTGGTGACAGCAATTCCGATTGGGTTATTCCGACGAGGCAACATTTCGATCAGGAAGGTAAGTGTATTCCGATCGACATTCCGATTGGAAGGTAGGTTTATTATTCCGATTGTGTTCCGATCGGAATACATTCCGATCAGGATTGTTTTTTTTTTTCTATTTTATCTTGTTTATTTTTTAAGTTTACATTTTAATATTTTGTCTAACTCTAATTTTTGTCACGCTTTAATTTCAAGTCATTTTTCTCGTTATTTACTTTTCAAAGTTTTTAATATTGCACCCTTTACTTTTAATTAGACTTAGATTTAATATCTCGCCATTTATTTTAAAATAGTTTTAGATTTACTTTAACGTCATTTACATTTACGTCTCGCACTTTTATTTTTCAACAACGACAAATATTTTTCTTAACCAAAAACAATTGAGTCATACTTAAAACCATTTTTCAATTCGATTAGACATACGACAAAGAACTTTTTAACTGAGTAAAATCTAGTTATCAAATGGCGTCGCTGCCGGCTCTTTTTGTAAAGATTAACGGTTTTATGTGAGAGACGCGTTTCTTTTTGGGATTCGTTCACTTGTGAGCGTTATTTTTCTTGCACAAAAATTTACAAAAAGATTTTATTTTTATTGTGTATATATATTGTCTTTGCATTTGGTATTGTTTTCTTTTGCCTTTGTAGGTGTATGCGTACTAGATCTTCTAATTATCAAAAGCTCGAGACTCGAGAAGATTTAAGTATGTCAGGTGTTAACAACAACAATAATCCACCGTACCTCAATAATAACAACAATGTTCTTCCACAGCCCGATCTTCGGACAATGGAGGAGCTTTGTCAACCTACCATGTTTGGACGAGGAGGCCCGATTGCGTCGATGCAAATCACGGCTCCGGAGTTTCGTTGAAGCACCACATGATTCAGCAAGTGCAAACTAATCCATTTAGAGGAATGCCTGATGATGATGCCAACAAACACCTCGACAAGTTCATTACAATCACCCAAAGCATGAAGTTGCATGGTGCCACAATGGATGTTCTTCGCCTTCAACTCTTCCCACATACTTTATCACATCATGCCGAGAAATGGTTTGATCGTCTTCCAAAGAATTCAATTCATACTTGGGATGACATGACTCAACGCTTTTTGTCGCGCTACTTTCCACCATCCATGGTCACGAGCCTTCGCAATCAAATCAGCGGTTTCATGCAAGATCCTAATGAATCTATTTTTGATGCTTGGGAAAGATATAATGTCTTGATTGATCGTTGTCCAAACCACAACATGCTCCCTGTGACCTTAATTGATACTTTCTACAACGGTTTGACTTTTCGTGATCGTGATACGATTAATGCAGCCGCCGGTGGCACATTTATGAAAAGGAGACCCGAGGAGTGTAGAGAGCTTATTGAGAACATGACTACTCACCACAAAAACTGGGATTCCTCCGCTTCTTCAAGGAACAACCCGAGAGTCAATGTTTCTTCTACTTCAGCAAACCCCGACATGACCGAGTTCACCCGCATGATGACTGAAATGAACAAAAGTATCTTGCTTCTCGCTTCAAACCAACAACAACAAGTTAAAGCGGTTGCACCTTCTTGTGAAACATGCGGCGGTCCACACTCATACACCGATTGTCCTTCTACTCAAGGAAATCCGGAAAATGTGTATGCAGCTTATGGTAATTATTCACTGGAAAATTGCCAAGCTCGACCTCAAGGGGATAGAAATTTGCTGAGTTACCGGTCAAACAACTACCTTTCACCCGGTTTTTCTCCTCAAAACCAAAACCCCGCCAACAACTACAATAGAAGCAACCAAATACCACCAAGAGCTTCTACACATTATCCCCCACCCGCCCAACAAGCCCCACCCATTAACCCCGATGTTGAAGCCATCATGAGAACCCAAGGTGAGCAAATAAAGAATCTACAGAGCCAAATTATCAATCTGAAAGGAGATATTACCAAGCAAGGAAATGACCTCAGATCCGAGCTTCGCGATAATATCCAATCCTCCTTCAGCAATCAAACACATGATTTAAAGAATATGCTTGCTAGTTTCTTGCCCGCCGCTCAACCCTCTTCTTCGAGTTCTCTACCTTCAAACACCGTCACCAATCCGCGAGCAAATGTGAGTGCTATTACTACCCGTAGTGGAGTTACCATCGTAGGACCACCGATCCCGCCCCCATCATCTACACCTCCTCCACCACCATTTATCCCTACTCCTCCTACACCTAGTATTAGTGCACCATCACCGTCTCTTCCTCGTCATGACGATGTTCCCAAGAAGAACCCTTCAACATATCAACCTTTACCACCTTCACCTTCACCACCTAAACCCAATATCCCATATCCTTCTCGCTTAGGCAAGACCAACGAGCTAACCAAGAATGACTGTCAAGTGTCAAGCTATGTGAAGATGCTCTCTCAAATGAACATCAACATAAGCCTTGTTGAAGCACTTGTCCACATGCCGAAATTTGTTAAAGCATTTAAGGAATTGCTTAACAAGAAGGAGAAGTTGATTGAGCTCGCCAACACACGCCTAAATGAAAACTGCTCTGCTGTTATTCTTAAAGAACTTCCAGAAAATCTTGGAGATCCTGGTCGTTTTGTGTTGCCTTGCATCTTTAACAAAACTGAAGAATTTACTGCCCTAGCTGATCTCGGGGCCAGTATTAATCTTATGCCTTTGAGTGTTTGGAAAACACTATCATTACCCGACCTTACTCCAACAAAGATGACTCTTGAACTTGCAAATCGCACTCTCGCTTACCCCGTTGGTATTGCCGAAGATGTGTTCATTAAAGTTGGCACATTTACTTTCCCGGTCGACTTTGTCGTTGTTGATTATGAAATGGACCCTCGTATTCCTTTAATACTTGGTCGGCCATTCTTGAGAACCGGAAGAGCTCTAGTTGATGTTGCCGAAGGTGAGTTAATCTTAAGATTCGGGGATGATGCACAAGTTTTAAAATGGGGAAGCTTACAAGCAAATCCTATGGAAGAGCGTCAGTGAATAAGATTAATGTGCTTGATGATTTTGTCGTCTACAACAATCCGTTATTC
The DNA here is from genome assembly GCA_025667525.1 of Glebionis coronaria. Taxonomy (NCBI): domain Eukaryota; kingdom Viridiplantae; phylum Streptophyta; class Magnoliopsida; order Asterales; family Asteraceae; genus Glebionis; species Glebionis coronaria. The sequence continues at coordinate 193,150,300 of CM046880.1, forward strand.
GATTCGTGCATTGATAATCCACTTTTTCACGATGATGTGGATGATTCTCTATCCAATTTGGACCCTTCACCCATTTATGATTCTCCACCAAATCTTTGATGCTTATGATGATGATTCTAGCTCAGATTCGGATGATTATGATGACCTTACTTCTGAGTATCCTGATCTGCCCACATATGATGATTTTGATGAGGCTGATACTCTTTCAAGTGATTCTTCACATGATGAAGATCCTCCGTCATCCATGCTTAATCCTACTTTGGATGATTACTCTTTTGAGGAAGACTTCTCTACGTTTCTCAACACTTACTTCCCTCATGAGAGTGATGCACCTCCTTTAGATTTTGAAGATTATCGTCTTGATCCTACTTTAGATTTGAAGAAAATTCTTTCAAAGGAGAAGAAACCGGTTGACACCAATATCCGCAGCACATATGATTTAACACCTCTTTGTCCCCCTTCTGAGGACGAGGTTGTGCATTTTCATCGCGGATCATCTTCACACTCTGCTGAGCCTGAGTGCTATGTTCCCTTAAAGGAAAAGGTGTTCGACCCTGGTATCGATATTCTGCAGCCATCTCAGTATCCACCTGATGAAATAAAAGGAAATATTTTTGGAACTTATGGAAATCTGCTTGCACCACTTCACCCTTGCGTCCACCGTGCTCCATCACTGCTTCAGGGAACCTTGCCTACTCTTCTTTGGCTTGCTTTGTTTGCCTTAAGCTTGTGCTATTTGATGGACGAAAACTATATCTTTGATCCTGGTGGATATGTTCATGCTTCTTCCTATGATGATCAAGGTCGAGTCAGGCTTACGACTCGGTAATCAAAAATCAAGCGCTTCTTGGGAGGCAACCCATGTATCTATCTTTTCGCTTTCTTTATCCTAAGTGTAGGGGAGATCCGTTGGTGTTTGCTATTTCCTCTCTTCTCATATTCAGGGATTCGAGCTTCAATGATCCACTCTTGATGATTCTTGACGACCCATGATTCCGTGTTCCCATCTTCCCAGTTCTATCCTAAACTCTTTTCGATTCACTATTTTATATTTTCCAATATTAAAATAGGAATCTATTTAGTAGTCCTTTCCTTAGCAAGATTTAAACAAAGTGCACAATGTCCTAAGTGTAGGGGAGTTTACTCCCACATGCTTAAACATTGAGGACAATGTTTATGTTAAGTGTAGGGGGGACTTCTATCGAAGTTAAGTGGCCTTTTCCTTGTAATTCTCCTCATTTTAATCAGAAAATCAATTTTTTTGACATTTTTCAAAATTTTTGATCTATTTTGGCCTATTAGTTTTTCCCTTTGTGTAGTTATTTTCTTTCTTTTCTAGAATTAACTTTAATAAAGTGGTTTTAATTTTCATACGTTGTGAATCTTTTGACTCAACATGAGTTTACTTATCTAAGTTACTCTAGCTAGTATCCTTAACGTGTTTAAATCAAGTTTTGCTAGGCTTTTATATAGGGAGCTATAAAACGCGAAAGTCTTAACTCTCACGGGTTAAGAACAAGAACTTTTCGCAAGTTCCTATAATTGTTCCTAGAGAGTCGTTTATCAAGGGAACTTTAAAACGCGATTTCTAAACTTGAAAAAGTCTAAGAATTTGCAAGATCCTATAGGCGACTCGAAAACCCAAAACTTTGATTTAATAGGCTAAGCATCCACGAGTCTCATTCCTTGAGATTTTAAACTGTGGAGAACGAGAGATGATAGAGTCAATTATAAGTTTGGTATTCTTTCATGAATTTATGTGAGTTAATTATAAGCCTATTCTCCCATCGCTTGTTAATAAATTTATCTGCAATAAATAAGGTTGTACGATTTGAAAAGTTACTTAGCTTCTAGCCCAAGATCGTTTAAAAGTTGCTCGGTATGGATTAGAGTTCATAGCCAAGGCATAACTTATTGAAGCGGGATGCGAAGATTGGCGAGTCAAAAAAGGTCCTAACAAGACATGAGGGCTATATTTTGTTGCTAAAGATCCAAAGTGATGTGAAGAATCATTTATCGAAAATCAATATGAAGGATCGAGACACACGACGAAAAGCAAAAACTCCCCAAAAGTCATGGAGAAGTGTATCCGAAAAGACCCTAGCAAGGTATGAGGATAAATAGATCCAAGTCATAAAAGGAGGCGGATCGTTGTATATCAAAGTCCAAAATAATGATTGGAGAAAAATGAAGAAGTCGTGGTCCAAGTATGAATCTCTCAAAACTTCAAGTGAAGAAATTCCTATATGAAGAGAAGACGATTATTTCATGAACGTCTCCCAAGGTTTGAAGTATGAAGTCGCTGCCAAATATCGTTCTGAGAAAGGTCTCAAATCGCGAAACGAGTTATGCCAAGATATGAACTTTATGAGGTCCCGAGAAGCAGTTTTAAAAGATTTTGTCCTTTAGCTAACTATTGATTAAATCGTTCACTTTATTTTCAGCCCTAATAACTATCGAAATAAGTCAAAAATGCATCCTTGTGATCATTCAAGACAACTATAAAATATAAGAGATATACCTAGGAATAAGGGAGTCTAAGTGAGTAATTGGCCCACATGAGTTCGTGTTAGTTTGCTAACTTATAATAACAATGATCTCGTTTTTAAGCTTGGTTTGGAGAAAGTGAAAACTTGAGGATGATGATTATTCATGATATTTCCAAAACCCAAGGTATGCTTTTGATTTCTTTACTTTGAATGTTTATAATTTTCCATCTCTTTAATAAAGGCCAACGTGGATTGATTATGATGAAAAATGTAAACGTGCTTTGTAACTAATGCATTGCATGAGGACATTTCAATGGTCAAGTGTAGGGGATTTGATAGGTGTGTAAACACCTATCCTTTTTACCACTTAATTACAATAATAACCGAGCCAAAACGTGTATTTTATGTCTTTTATGTCGGAATTATGCGTGGTTTGTGTTTTTGTTGTGATTTAGGACGAAAAGGTGAAAAGTGGAGAAAACACGGGCATTCACGGGCTCTTATTGAAGAAAAAGATGAAAGACGAAGTCAAGAAGTCAAGAGTGCAAAAAGAACGGAAGTCCAAGGCCAATTCTGAAGATTTATCGAAGAAAAAGTCAAAAGACGAAAGTTTACTAAAAGCCGAAGAACTCAAGTCTTATTTATTAAAGAATTAAAAGACGAGTCCAAAGAAATCCCGAGCCAAAAGTCATTAAAAAGTCCAAGATTAAAGAAGATTAAAGGCTTAAGGACCTAATGGTGCAATTAAGAGAAAATGAAGGAGGGGAGGAAGCTTCCTAAGCACCCCTTAATCCTCCCCTATAAATAGTCATTAGATAAATCATTTTCATTTTGTTGGATAGTTTGACACACTGTTTCTTCCATTTTGTTTACCTGCACATTTACTTTATTGCACTTTAATTACCTTGTCTTGCACCTTAATTTCCAAGTAAGTTTACTTTTATTGCACCTTTACTTTACTTGTTTAATCTCTCGTTCTTCCTTTCTTTCTATGCTTTAATCTTTGTTTACATGCTTATTGTGTTGCTTATTTGATTAAAGGTTATGTTTTTATGCTTTTGATTGTTTTGGATTATTGATTCTTATAGCTTATTTGTGTTTATCTTTAAGTTTATAAAGTTTTTATAAAAGTTATTTTTATATAAAATTTGTTTTCGTAAACCTTTTTCATTTTTGTGTTTTCAAAAGTCTTTAAATTTTAGCTTATTAGCTTTTTCTTATACGTGTTTGCTTAGTATTTTAGTCTAGTGCTTATTTGAGTGATAGCTTATTAGTTTAGCTTATTTTTGATTCCTTTTACTGTATTTCGACCAACCCTGGTCGGAAAAGGGTTTATTATTCCGACCAGCACCCCTTTGCTTGGTCGGAAAAGGGCTTTGACATTCCGATCTGGGTGTTAATTGGTATTCCGATCAGAGGCGTATGATTGGTTATTCCGATCAGGTCAGGTGGTGACAGCATTTCGACCAAAGGGGTTCTTACCACATTCCGATCTTATTCTGATTATATATTCCGATCTGGGGTTCTTGTTTGGTTATTCCGATTTGGCTATTGGTGACAGCAATTCCGATTGGGTTATTCCGACGAGGCCACATTCCGATCAGGAAGGTAAGTGTATTCCGATCGACATTCCGATTGGAAGGTAGGTTTATTATTCCGATTGTGTTCCGATCGGAATACATTCCGATCAGGATTTTTTTTTCTATTTTATCTTGTTTATTTTTTAAGTATACATTTTAATATATTGTCTAACTCTAATTTTTTTCACGCTTTAATTTCAAGTCATTTATTTTCTCGTTATTTACTTTTCAAAGTTTTTAATATTGCACCCTTTACTTTTAATTAGACTTAGATTTAATATCTCGCCATTTATTTTAAAATTGTTAGAAATACGTTTTACGTATATTAGAAGTATCGGTCACTCCACAATAATATTTATGTTGTAATAGCTCGTAGTTAGAAAATAGTCATTAGTTACTTATTAAGTTAAGTAAGAACCGGTCCATGGGCTTGTCATGGACCGGCCCAAGCCCATGTTTGCTTGGAACTATAAATACCCCCTTCCACCATGGAAAGGGGTTGGTTGTTGTCATTTCCTAGTTTCCATTTAATAAAATACACATAGTTTCTCTCACTTTCTCTCTCTAACTTTCTTTCTCTAGAAATCAACAAACCCCTTCATAGATTCATAGGTTATCAATATTCTACATTTGGTATCAAGAGCTATGGGGTGATTTAAGGTAGTGATTTGTGTGGTTTTTTAGTTTTTGATTGTATTAGTGTTCTTTAAGAAAAACCTTCTTGATTCTTGGTGTTTTTGGTGTTTTTGTGATTGGGATTAGTGGATAAGTATTATTTTTTACTTATTATTGTTGAAATCACAAAACTTTTTGGGTTATTTGGTCAAAATCTGGGTTTAATCTCTTGTTTTGAGGGTCGACTGTTCATCGTATAAAGTTTCTGATTAACCCAGCAAAAGTTCCAAACCAACAAGTTCCGGATCAAGAAGTTCCGGATCAAGAAGTTCCGGATCAAGAAGTTCCGGATCAAGAAGTTCCGGATCAAGAAAGTTCCGAACCAAGGAAACTTCCGAATCAAGAAGTTCCGGGTCAAGAAGTTCCGGATCAAGAAAGTTCCGAACCAAGGAAACTTCCGAATCAAGAAGTTCCGGATCAAGAAGTTCCGGATCAAGAAGTTCCGAACCAAGAACTTCCGAACCAAGAACTTCCGAACCAAGAAGTTCCGGATCAAGCCAAAGTTCCGAACCAAGAACTTCCGAATCAAGAAGTTCCGGATCAAGCCAAAAGTTCCGAATCAAGGTAATTCCAAGCTATATCTTCCGAATCAAACTTCCGAATCAACAAAAAGTTCCGAATCAAGGGTTATTTTGCTTGTTTTTTCGACGATTTTTTAGAGGATTTAATCTTGGTTTCTTACAACAAAAACTCAACACAATTCACAAGCTTTACTTCACTGCTCGATCAACCGATAATCTTTGTCTCTTTGAAGTTAACAAAATGAATCCGAATTCAGTAATGCCTCAGATGACATCACTTACGGATATTTCGGTGATTATGGGAACGGATAATCGCCCGCCAATGCTCATCAAAGAAGTTTTTGAAGCTTGGCAAGGCCGGATGATGTCTTATCTTAAGGGAAAACCGGTTTATGGAAGGCTTATGGTTAAGTCAATTTTAAATGGTCCACTCGACTATGGTACCATAGTGGTCAACAATGTGACTCGACCAAGAGAATTTGAAGAACTTACACCAGCCCAACAACTTGTTGCCGATGCAGACGAGAAAGCTCTTCAAACAGTTCTCCAAGCTCTTCCCCATGACATCTATAGGATGGTAAGTCAGTATACAGTGGCAAAGGATTTATAGGAACGTCTTAAGGTGTTGCTACAAGGCACGTCTCTCACCAAACAGGAAAGGGAATGTCAGTTGTATGACCTGTTTGATAGATTCACCTACAACCCAGGGGAAACGCTTCATGATTATTACTTCAGATTCACCACACTTATGAATGATCTAAATGTATACAATCTGGTGATTGCTCCATTCCAGGTTAACACCAAATTCTTGAATACTTTACCTCAAGCTGAATGGGGTGAGTATATTACCGATGTTAAGTTAACCAGGGATCTGCGTAAGTGCAATTTGGATCAACTATATGCTTTTCTTCAGCAACATGAGAAACATGTGATCATGCACCGTTCTCCAAGAGGTATGTACCCAGATTCATTAGCTTTGATGGCGAATCAACCAAGCTTGTCTCACAACAACACTCCTTATATTTTGGGACATCAAGCCTATCATCCATCACCTTACATGACACCAGCCTTTCCCCAATACTCGATTTGACCACAACCAACCACCTCACATCAGCAACAATATCGGTTCAGTGCACCTTCATCACAATATGCTACACAACCTCATCCAGCTAGTATTGCACCTTATGCTCAATCTTTATATTCATCTTATCAAGAGAATGCAGCATATCCAACAAGCTACCCTGATCAAATGAGTATTCCTTCTAGTGATTATGCAGCTCAAGATCAAGCAATGTATTGTGATGATGAGGAAGTCCCCGTTCCTGTATTTAAACAAGGTGCTGATCCAGTTGAAGTGTTAACCACTATGTCTGCCTATCTCACAAGGACTTTAAGCAAACGAGGATTTAGGGGATCAGCTCCTACCAACAATCAGTTGAGGAATTCATCCAATTCTCGCCAACAAGCTACAATTGAGAATGGCAGGGTAATGGTTCAGCCAATTCAACCATATCAGGGGAGACCTTCCACATCAACCAATGCTCGCACGGTCAATCCTGCTCCTGCTCCAATGGTCAACAATCCTCCACGGGCTAATACAGGCAAGTTGAGAATGATTACATGCTACAACTGCAAGGAAGAGGGTCATATGTCCAGGGATTGTAAGAAACCCAAGAGGAGAAGGGATGGTCAGTGGTTTGCAGAAAAGATCTATCTGGTAAATGCTCAGGCGCAAGGAAGGGAACTTGATGAAGAGGAGCTTGCATTTCTTGCTGATCCAGGGATTGTTGAACAAGACACGGTCACCACACAGAATGCAGCATACCAAGCAGATGATCTCGATGCGTATGACTCAGACTGTGATGACTTTCAATCTGCAAAGGCTGCTCTCATGGCAACTATCTCCAGCTTAGGGCCAGAAAAGAGATCTGAGGTACTTATTAATACCACCGATAATACCACTGATGCTAGTATTCAACCACATCAAGTTGTGCAAGAGAGTGCTGATTCGAATGAATCTTCGGTGGTGAGTCCTTCAAACGAGGAGACAAACAAGGATAGCAATATCAATGTGAGTCCCCAGACTTTGAGTGAATCACAACCGGGACCCAGTTCGCATACGCCTACTCCTGCTCAACAAGATTTGGTCATGGTTCCTGCTACATTACTTGGCCAAATGAATGCTGCACTCTTAGAAACCTTAGCTAAGAATAAGAATTTGTCTGATGAGCTTGCCTTAAGCAATGAGAAAGTTCAAACCTTGGAACTAGTGCCTTCGTCTAGTGTTCTAACTAATCCCGAATATGATCACTTTAGAAACAAACAAATGGGTCACTTGCAAGAAATAGAAAACTTAAGAGCAAATCTGTCTAATGAACTTCAAGAAAAAGAGTTAGTGGTCACTAATTTTCAAAAACTTCAAACGGATTTTGAATCACTAGAGTCTAAGAAGAATGAAATGGAGATTAATGCCACTAATAAGATTAGAAGTCTAGATTACTTGCTGTTAAGACAATACGCTGCTTCTCAACTAGTTCACTTATTTGATGCTTCGTTTAGAGAGTTTAACTTATCACGTCTAAAAGGCCTTCCCCCTAATCCACGGTATGCAAAACAAGCTTTAAGACATAGTCCTAGACTTTATAATGCAACTCAATTAGGATTGGCTTTAGACCCGATTGTTTTTCCCGATGATCGAACAAGTAAGGATCTAGTTGATGAGGATCGGTCATACAATTCTGCAAAATATCCCGAGTGTGATTATTTTAAATTGAATAAGGAGCTTGCAAAAACGGATTTTAGAATTCGCTTCCATATGGACAAAGATCTCATAACAGCACCGACCTACATATTAGATGAAGAAAACCCTAGTAAATTTCCTACACTTGTCAATATGGAAGGTCCTAAGGAAATTCCAAAGGATCTTCCACCTGTTAGTACTGTATGGTTAAACTTGCAAGAGATTAATCAATACTTTACTAATTTTGACAAGGTCATTTTGGATTGTACGACTTCAAATGGCTTAAATGCCGGAGAATGGGCTTTTGAACATATGAACGAGGTGTTTAAAAATGAGATCAATCCATTTGTCGAAAGTCTAAAAGGAACTTTTGCATCTCTTAAGGAAAATCTTGTGTTTGAAATTGGTGAAGTTCAAAAAGTGTTTTATGAAATGGACACCGCTTACGAACTACAACTAATTGAAAAAGAAAAGATTTTAACCGAATATGACCGATTCTTGTCTGCAGTAATCTCGTGTGATGTGCTTACTACTGTAAATGTTAATTATTCAAATGAGCTTACATCCGCTATGATTAATTGTGATGCTGTGCATATATGTGATGATGTTTGTGATCTTTCTGTAAATGTTGCTGATACTGTAAATGAGGTAGATAATCATTCTTGTCACGAATCTAACGCTGAGTTTTTAAAGCTACAAGATTCTTACAATTTACTTTCAAAACTCTTTAATCAACTAGAACAACATTGTATATCTTTAGAATTAAAACAACAAACTCAAAATGAGGATCTTTTGATATCAAATGGTTGTGAAAACGGTGTTGAGACTAGTGACAAGATGATTGCAATTGTTAAGACATTAGAGGAAGAAATCATGAGATTGAAGAGAGAGGTATCATCAAAGGAAACATTAAAATTGGAACTAGAGGCTGCAGAGTCTAAAAACCAAGTCTTAGAAATTAGACTATCGTCTGTTCTAGGGAGATGGATCGGACAAGACAGGGATTATCCGCTCTTTATGGTTCACTAGAAGAACGCTTAGCTTTTAATGCGGCACAGCAACAATCTTTTGTTGAACAACTGAACCAAAAGTGCGAGGAAATCTCTGATTTGAACATCCTGCTCATAGACAAAAATATGGTTTTGGCTGAGTTAAAGGAGACACTTCTTCTCACCCGACAAGAAGTTGTTGATAACTTAGCTACCGACTCTGCACCGTCCACTAGTGCTCCAACAACCAAGTCAGTAGTGCTTTATAAGAATCCGCTTCATAAGAGAAACCCGGTTACCTATGATGATTATATGAGGAATGCCATTAAGCATGTCGATCTTCTTAGGGATATTTTAGACGATCTTTATGCCTTAGATCCCTCAAGTAGCGACTATTATTCGGCTCATGAATATATTAAGCGAGTTCAATATTGCTTGGCATATTTGCAATACATAGGTACACCAGGTTCTACACTACTTAATAATAGGCCCATTGCTGTCACTCCATTTAATAAGACTCCAGGAGCGAAACCGTCATTGGCACAATCAAGTAAGACACCTTTAAAATCTTTTGCTAATGTTCCCACTTTGCTTTCTACAGGATTAAAAGAGACTACTAAGGCTAAAGGATCGCCACTCAAGAAAGCTAAGATCAAGCCCTCCACTAGTAGTGCCACAAAGAAGAAAGTAGAAGTTCACAATAGGAATGCTAGTTCAGTTTTAAATAAAAAGAATCATGTTAAGACTAAAAGCTCTGCGCCTGTGCAGCAGCCTAAACCATTCGTGAATTCTGATTTGAATTGTTGGAATTGTAATGAATGTATGTTTTCCCAACGTCATGATTTGTGTCTGATTGATCACGTTAATGAAATGAATGCTATTAAGAATGGTCTTGAATGGAAGCCAACGGGTAGAACTCGTGCCCAAGTTGGCTGGCAATGGCGTCCCACTGGTAGGACCTTTACATTAGATGGAAAAATGTGCCCTTTAACTAGGAATGCATCCATTGAGGTTAGGTCTGAGCGTCCTTTAGTTAGGAACACTCGCACTCAAGTATGGAAACAGCGCCCTTTAATTAGGTCTGCCCCCACTATAGTGCCTATCAGTGAAGAAATACCTCAGGATTTAAGCCAACTAGAATCTACACCACCAATTAAGAAGAAGAAGGCTAGGAAATCTAAGAAACCTAGAGTTAGCAAATCTAAGGTTATTAAATCTGTACCTGCTAATAACAAGGAACACTCAGATTCCGATACCTCTACATTGTCTTTGTGTGGTGATATTTTCAGGTGATCCAAATCATCCTGTGGTATTTGGACTCCGGTTGTTCAAAACATATGACCGGAAATCGCTCGATGCTCCGAAATTTCGTCAGCAAGTTTCTTGGTACGGTTAAATTCGGGAATGATCATATAGCAAAGATTATGGGGTATGGTGAATATCAGATTGGAAACGTGATGATTTCTAGGGTATACTATGTAGAAGGTCTTGGTCATAACTTATTCTCAGTAGGACAGTTTTGTGATTCCAACCTTGAGGTTGCTTTTCGACAACACACTTGTTTCATCCGCAACTTGGAAGGAAAAGATTTGTTGAAGGGATCTCGTGGTGCAAATCTTTATACTTTGTCCTTACAATACATGATGGCCGCCTCTCCAGTATGTCTTCTCTCTAAAGCATCTAAGACCAAGTCATGGTTATGGCATCGCAGATTATCTCATCTTAACTTTGATGCTATTAATCATCTGGCTAAAAACGATTTAGTTCGTGGTCTTCCAAAGCTTAAATTTCACAAGGACCATTTATGTTCCGCGTGTTCAAGGGGGAAAAGTACCAAGAAATCTTACAAGCCCAAAGCTGAAGACACCAATCAAGAAAAACTTCATCTTTTGCATATGGATCTTTGTGGGCCGATGAGAACTGAAAGTGTGAGCGGTAAGAAATTCATTCTGGTAATTGTGGATGATTTCTCCAGGTTTACATGGGTTAGATTTCTACGTACAAAGGATGAAGCACCGAAGGCTATCATCAGTTTTCTGAAATTCATTCAGGTACGTTTGAATACCACTGTCCGTCGTATTCGTACAGACAATGGTACAGAGTTCGTCAACCAGACTCTTCGTGATTATTATGAAGGAGTTGGTATATCACATGAAACATCCACTGCACGCACTCCACAACAAAACGGTGTCGTTGAAAGACGAAATCGTACACTTATGGAAGCTGCTAGGACCATGCTTATTTATGCGAACGCTCCATTGTTCTTGTGGGCAGAGGCTATTTCTACTGCATGTTTCACCCAAAACCGTTCTATCATTCGGAAACGCCATGGAAAAACACCTTATGAGCGTCTACATGACCACAAACCCGATGTTTCATTTTTTTCATGTGTTTGGTGCTCTGTGTTATCCAAACATCAATAGTGAGAACTTGGGTAAGCTTCAACCAAAAGCCAATATAGGTATTTTCATTGGTTACTCACCGTCCAAAAGAGCATACCGAATCTATAACCGTCGTCTTGGCAAGATCGTAGAAACTATGGACGCAGATTTCGATGAGCTGACAACGATGGCTTCTGAGCAACACAGCTCTGAACCCGCGCTTCATGAGATGGGAACCGGTGCTATTAGTTCCGGATTAGTTCCCAATAATCCTACTTCTACATCATTTTTACCACCAACAAGGCCCGAGTGGGATAAACTGTTTCAACCGTTGTTTGATGAATTCTTCGATCCCCCGACTGATGAAGTTCCAGCACCTGTAGTAATTGCTCCAATACCTGAAGTGGTTGCTCAATCTAATGAACCTTTATCTAATGCATCTACAATTCACATTGAACCGGATGCACCTTCACCAAGTGATTCTCAAACTACACCTGAATCGTCACCCCTACTTGTGCCTAATGATGTGGAAGAGGATTCCATTGATCACGACTTGGAATATGCTCACCTGCAAGAGCTTCCTTTCTTTAGTGTAGCGATCCCTGAAAACCCTTCAGCCGCGTCTACCTCAGAAGAAGCTCCTTCTATTGTTCACTCCAGACCACCTAGGATTGAAAACCATAGCACTAAATGGACAAAAGATCACCCAATTAGGAATGTTATTGGAGATCTAGATCGACCCGTCTCTACACGCCATCAATTACAAGAGAGTGCACTTTATTGCTACTTTGATGCATTTCTCTCTGAAGTTGAACCTAAAAATTGGCAGCAGGCTATGACCCAATCTTCTTGGATTGAAGCTATGCAGGAGGAACTAAATGAATTCCAACGACTTGAAGTATGGGAATTGGTTCCTCTCCCTGACAAGGTCAACATCCTTACTTTGTTATGGGTTTATAAGGTTAAACTTGATGAGATGAGTGCGGTATTGAAGAATAAGGCTAGATTGGTCGCTAGAGGATATAAACAAGCCTTGGGTATAGACTTTGAAGAATCTTTTGCTCCTGTGGCTAGATTGGAGGCTATTAGACTATTCCTTGCGTATGCTGCTCATATGAACATGATCGTCTATCAAATGGATGTGAAGACGGCATTTTTGAACGGTGAACTAAGGGAAGAAGTCTATGTTAGTCAGCCGGATGGGTTCGTCAGTACGGAGTTTCCTAATCATGTGTACAAGCTTAAGAAGGCTCTCTACGGGTTGAAACAAGCTCCACGCGCGTGGTATGATCTCCTGTCAACATATCTCATTTCGGAAGGCTTCTCCAAAGGCAAGGTGGACCCCACATTATTCACTCTCAAGGAAGGCAACGACATGATTCTGGTACAAATTTATGTTGATGATATAATATTTGCTGCCACTAACATTGAATTGTCAAATCGATTTGAGAAGATAATGTCCACACGCTTTCAGATGTCGATGATGGGAAAAATTTCATTTTTCTTAGGATTACAGATTTCTCAGAATCCCAGAGGCATCTTTATTAATCAATCCAAATATGCTCTAGAATCTCTTAAGAAATATAACTTTGAAAATTGTGACCCCGTGGACACTCCAATGGTGGAGAAATCCAAGTTAGATGAAGAGAGGAATGGGACTATTGTCGATCCAAAACTTTAGTGTGGGATGATCGGCACCCTTCTATATCTGACTGCTAGCAGGCCTGATTTGCAATTTGCTGTATGCATGTGTGCCCGGTATCAGGCTCGGCCTACCGAAAAGCACCTACATGTTGTGAAAAGGATCTTTCGGTATCTAAAAGGAACACTTCATCGTGGTCTATGGTATCCGAAAGATTCCTCTATTGCTTTTATATCATACGCAGATGCCGATCATGCTGGATGTCAAGACACGAGGCGTAGCACTTCTGGCTCTGTGCAACTCCTTGGAGATAGATTGATCAGTTGGTCTTCAAAAAGGCAGAAAAGCGCTGCAATATCAAGCACGGAGGCTGAATACATCGCCATGTCCGGTTGTTGTGCTCAAGTCCTTTGGATGAGATCACAATTAACTGACTACGGTTTAGGATTTAACAAAATCCTGATGTATTGTGACAACAAGAGCGCCATTTCCCTTTGCTGCAACTATGTTCAACACTCCCGGGCCAAGCACATAGACATTCGCTACCATTTCATTAAGGAGCAGGTGGAGAACGGAGTGATCGAGCTGTATTTTGTCACTACTGAGTACCAGCTGGCGGATATGTTCACCAAAGCCTTAGATCGAGGACGAATCGAGTTTTTGATCGACAAGCTTGGTATGAAATCATTCACTCCAGCGACTCTCAAATAGTTGGCAGAAGAATCAGCTGAATAGTCGTGGTAAACTATTCAGAGTATCCTTTGTTCGTGATCATGTATATTATCGTAAATATATAAACCACAAAAGAAAAATACAAAAATATAAAACCAACAAAAATCATAAAAAATATAAAACCTAGAAAAACCATAAAAATTATAAAATCAAGAAAAACCAAAAATATTTTTCGTTTTAAATCGGGCATGTCTTTTAGTATGGTAATATTTACGGCCTTAGAAATGTCGATCAATATTGACACGGTGCCATAAATAGAGTCCGTATAAAAGTTGTACATTTTTTAAAACATGCCCATTATGGCTTGTAGTTATTTCTGACTGCAACCCGGTTTTCATATTAAAGTCACGTATTTCCTTGGAAAACGTTGGCTCAGAACGGGAATTAATTTTCTCGGGCGTGATTTACAAGCCAAATCATGCAAAGGGATCAAGTTTACATTATAACTTGGTCTAACACGAATTTATGTACGTCTCAGTGCATTAATTTGTTAAAATAAGAGAAATCTTATTGACACCACGAATCAAACTTTTTCAAGAGATAAATTGGAAATGCTTTCATCAATATTTGACTCTTTAAACAATGACTATAGCTCTTTAAATAGAAAACGGGTCATCGTTTAAGGGGGAGAAAATATTAAATCATCTTCGTCATTAAAATTGATTTTTCAAAAGTGATTGTGAAAGTTAATGGCTAAATGGTAATTGAGTGGTTTTGCTTTAGAGTAAGATTTATGTTCGTTCTAAGTGTTAGGCATTGTTTTTAGATATTGGAGATATGCTAATAGATTGCGTTTGCTAAGTTGTGTGTAAGTTAAACAAGGGTTAAGAAAAATGAAAAATTAGAAACAAAAAGGAAAAGGAAAGATAAATAGAGGGACTTAAAGTGATATTTGTTAAAACTTGTCAAAAACTTTTGACCTAGTCAAATAAAACACCCCCGCCCCCTCTTTCCCTTTCACTGTTTATCTTCCACTTGCCGCCATTGTTGAATCTCACACAAACTCTTAAAAACATCTCGTCTAATCATTCCATCCTGTTCATTCACTAAATAAGGTAATTAACATCTATATTTAACTTATAAATTCGTCTAATTCATCATCTATATCCCCTTAATTGATTCGGATAATTAACATTATCAGATTTAGGGTTTATTCCTTAATTAGGGTTAATTAACTAGGGATTTGTGGTGGGTTTTGTGCGGATTAGCAAGATATGATGTTTAAATGCCTTAGATTGCCTTAGAAATACACAAACGCGTTTAGAATTAATCCTCTTAGTCTGTGTATTAATGTTCCGGATGAACAAGGATAAGAACTTCCGAATGAAGGATTTTTTCTGAAAAACTTCCGAATGAGGAAGTTCCGAATGAAGGACTTCCGAATGAAGGAAGTTCCGAATGAAGAACTTCCGAATGAAGGAAGTTCCGAATGAAGAACTTCCGGATGAAGGAAGTTCCGAATGAAGAACTTCCGGATGAAGGAAGTTCCGAATAAAGAACTTCCGGATGAAGGAAGTTCCGAATGAAGAACTTCCGGATGAAGGAAGTTCCGAATGAAGAACTTTCGGATGAAGGAAGTTCCGAATGAAGGAATGTTCCGGATGAAGGAAGTTCCGAATGAAGAACTTCCGGATGAAGGAAGTTCCGAATGAAGAACTTCCGGATGAAGGAAGTTCCGAATGAAGAACTTCCGGATGAAGGAAGTTCCGAATGAAGGAATGTTCCGGATGAAGAAGTTCCGAATGAGGAAAAGTTCCGGATGAAGAGTTGTTTGATTATTATTGTTTGCATGCTATATGTACTTGTTGTTTTATGTTATGAACTGTGTTATGCTTAGAAGTAAGAATGATATATATCTATATGTTTTTGTGCATCAACCTTTCATGTCTTATCTTAAGCAGATACAATGACTAATCCAACAGTACAAGCAATCCAAGAATCTAGAGAAGCCGATATTGCTAAAGCACGAACCCTTAAGTTTATACCCAACAACTACCGGCTGAAGCAAGTCTCAAAATCCACTCACCATGGTTTTAAGGTCGCCATAGCCATCCTCGATAACTCTCATTTCAAGAACGCCCTTAGGAGTACAGCCTCGGTGCCTTATGAGTATATGTATGAATTTTGGGCTACCAAGGAAATCACTTCAAACAAGATCACCTTCACCATCGACAACAAGCAGCAGACACTCACAGTTTCAGACTTCCGTAAGATTCTTGGTATACGAGATACACCCAAAGGCATGTCATTCTCGAGAGATCCTACTAAAGATGAACTCGTGGAGTTATTTGACGCTCTTGGATGTCCGGAAATACGAGTTGCGTCTGAGTTTACCACTGCTAAAGTAGGACAACCTTGGAGAGCATTGATGGGTATTCTCAGTAGATGTCTTACACAAAAAATAAGTGGCCATGATGCTTTGCGCAGTCCTATAATAAACCTCTTCTATGGCATGTACAAAGCTGCAAATTCAGATTATGCTTTGTTGATATGGGAAGAATTCACCTTTCAACTCTTCTATAACAAGAAGCTGAAGACAAACTTCTTTCCTTATCCTCGGTTTATCAAGCTTATCATTAATTATTTTATGAAGAATGATGCTACTATTGATAGGCGTGCAGCAAGTCGCTATCACACTGAAGAAGCTGATGATACTGTGGATCTGAGGCATGAAGGACCGTCTATTGGTGTGATTCCGGGTCCTATTCCTGATTACCTTCTGTCTGAGAAAATCAAAGGTTCTGCTGATTACAAGCTACTGCAGATAGAAATCAAGAAGCTAAAAGCAAACCTTCAGACTGGAGAAGACTCGTCTACAACGGTTAAGAGTAAAGGTAAACGCAAACAACCAGCTGCGTTACCTGAACCCGAACCCAAGAAGAAGAAGACAGAGGGTAAGAAGGGAAAGGGTAAGGCTGATGAGATGCGTCTACGTGACGAAGAAGACATTGTTGATCCTACTCTTGATAAAACTGAGAAACAAATGATGAAGATAGCTATTCAAAGGAGTAGGAAAGATACTGGCGGTAGTGGTTCAGGTGCAAGGGTAGATGTTGAGGATGAGTACGTGGAACCAGATGATGTTGATGAGTTTGGGTCACCTGAACATTATTCCACTTCGAAGGAGCCATCAATCCCTATTTCAGCAAGTGTGGAAAAGGAGTCTGTTGCTCCTACGATCATGGTGTCAACTCAACCCTTAGCAACTCAACCTCCACCCATACAACCCTTACCAACCAGACCGGCTTCAACACCATTTCTTCCACCACCTACAATTCCCATCCTTAGTACCGCAGTAACAGCCGAGGCTCTCCAATCAACCCAAAGCAGCTCTGCAACATCTACAATGGCTGCATTGGTGATGGCCGAAATGTTGGATAAACATGTGGATAATCACAAACGTGAAATGGATGAACTTCGCCAAGAGTTACAAAGACGAGCTCAAAGTGAAGAAGCATTTAGGAGAGCCCAAGAGGAGATGATTGCTAGGTTCGCTGCAGATATGGAGGTGACTCGAAAAGCACATGCAGAAGAACTAGCTCGGGTTAAGCAGGCTGAGGCTGATAAGCATGTTGCACGTATCACCAGACTTCAAGCGATGAGGGATAAATACAAAGAGCAAAAAGAAGCACTTGAAGCCTCTGTGGAAGAAAGAGTGCAAGAATCCGCTGAATCCCTAATGCCTAAACTGCGTGATGAGTTGAAGACACTTGCTGCTGACAACTTGATGATCAAATCATCCAATCCTTCAGAAGCCGCCTACAAGATTGCTTATGACTTGACGGATTTTGAATTGAAGAAGATCCTTAAGGCTCGTATGGTGGAACTTGGATCATTTGATAAATCTAGGATTGAACGGGCTCTATACAAATCCCTGAATGATGCTATCATGGAGGATGATAGGTTATTCAAAACGTTTGGAAGTGTGGTACCTTATCACATTCTACCTGAAGAGGAAAGGGAAGAAAGTGAGCAGGAAGAGGGTACTGGTGAAGAGGAAGAGGAAGAAGAAGGAGAAGAAGAGGAAAAGGATGACGATGATGGTGATGATGAGGATAAGGATGAGGATGATGATGACGAGGATGAGGATGATGATGATGGCAATGATGGTGATGGGAATGGGGAGAGTGCTAGGGGTAGTAACGGGGATGACAATCAGGATGATGATGGGGGTGAACAACCTAAAGAGGGAGACAAGGTTACCAGCTCCAAGAAAACTGCTAAGACTGGAACCAAGTCCAAGAAAGATGCAGCGCAGAAGGACAAATCTACATCATCGGAATCAAGACGAACTAAGTGGCGCCACGATGTGAATGCCACTACAGCGTCATCGGTTCCCGGTACCTCTATCGCTGTATCTTTACCTATTACCACTAACCCCATTAGTTCTGTTGTTGTTACTCCTGTGATTGCAGAATCAGTAACGGAACCCGAAGCTGCACAACACTCACCAGTTCACGACACTGCCGAAATGCCTGAAACTGAACCAACAGATGTTCGCACTTCTACTCCTCTACAACAAGCACAACAATCTACGGTTCCTGAACCAAGCACACGAGATTGGGCAGACACATTGGAGATAGACGAGACTGCACCACCACAGGCTTGGATCACGGCAGCAGCACAATATGATCCGATCACAGATGCTGACAAAGATGTGTTGTATCTCCGTATCCGCAGTCCTATTGACTTATGTGCATTTCTTGCTCATGAGTATAAGACTTCGGTTACTCCATCCTTGGTGAAGAAAGCGCTGAATGATAAGAGACTTCGCGCCAAAACCCGGTTGACCCGAATGGAGTTCGAATATTATGCTGATGAGATCCTGAAGGCTCTGAATACCGTTCAACGGCCAGGTCTTCATGAATCAGAAAGAGCTCCACCTCCAATGGATCCTGCTCAAGATAATCAGATTGCTCTTGACTTCTTCGTCACCAATGATCTTGTGTATCTTCTGAAGGGGTCATCAAAGTACGCAACCTCCTTGACATTGCTGAAAGCTGCCAACTGGGGGACAATACCCTTTATCGAGGAAAAGGTAAACCGACTCTGGGTCCCTAAGATGAATCGTAATTATGATATGTATGCTGTCATAGGTGCATCTCATTGGGACGAACGAGTCCGAAGGGCGTACAGGGGTTGCTGCCTAGTCAATTCTGGAAGCAACGTTAGATCCGATATCCGCATCTCCAGCATTTTAGGGTTGAAAACTGAAGCCAAGAACGGCTATTATCATGTGACGGAGATTCGTTTGAAAAGGGAGGATGACAGGGAATACAAAATCCAGCAGGGAGATTTTTCCATCATTCGCCTTGAGGATATCGAAGATATGCTGCTTCTGATGACCAGAGATCAACTCACACATATTCCTCGTGAAGACCTCATTGCTTTGAATACAGCACTTCGTATGTTCACACGAAGCGTTGTCATCAAGTCACGAGTTGAAGATCTTCAGTTGGGAGTTGAAAGCTATCAAAGGAAGCTTAACCTAACCCGTCCAGTGAATCAAGTGCTACCTCAACATGTAGAAAGATGTCCCTATACCGGCATTTCTGTCCCGAATTACGGCATTTTCTACTTGAATAGTCGAGGTTTGATGAAGTTTATAAGGGTGGGTGAGCTCCATAAGTATAGTGATGGGACTCTTCTACAAGTCAGAGGAAAGTTGGAGCATCTGAACTCGGGTGGGACTTTGCCAGAGATGACGGAGGATTGGCATCCGGGTTACCGGCAGATGGCGAAGTACGTGATCAAGAAGATTGATCAAAAGCTCCGTGAACGTAGATTGATGAGGAGCTTGGAAAGATTCGTGGGTGGAAGACCATATCTAGTGCACCACAAGCTACTGCAACGATCCATCTAATGGGTCGTACATTTCAGGTCCACTTTATATTGGTTTTCAATTGTGAATATGTATATTTGTGAATATTGTGCTTGTATGGCTTGCTGTAGTGTTAAGGTATGATAATTTTTTCAAGAATTTCTCACGAGATTCTAAATCTTTCAAAATATATCATACTAAAGCACTACAACTATCCCTTATTAACTTAAGGGGGAGCAATAACTTGTTCTATGGCCAAACATCGATTTCATTTTTACCCAAAGACCGGTTAATCCATTCAATATCCCAAATATTAATGGTTAACATTTTGGATAAGGGGAGAAAATGGGATTAAGGAGACATAAGTGATACTTGGCTAAAAGATGAAAAAGACTTAAAGATTATCCAACTTAATATGTGTAAAGCACGTGTTAAGGGGGAGCGTTTTTGATGAACAAAACACCTAAGGTACAAAACTTTTGATTTCAATATCACAAGTACTTTAGGTGATTTTCAATGATTTTTCATGGTGGCAATTCCTTCCCAAAACACGCTTAATTCACGACGAATGTGGTGACAAAAGGGTGGTAGGAATAGGTTTAGTCCAATGATTCATCAGAGCCGATGGAATCTTCCCAAGGACAATTCCCTAGATAGAATTAGAAGTCCTAGGAAAGATGGAGAAAGAATGTGAACGTAGCTGAATGCCGACCAAGTACTTAAGCTAGCACTGGAACAATCACAACAAGGTGCTAGTGATGACGTATTGGTAAGCATTGAAGGGGTTGAAGAATGAAAAAGAATTGTAAAGATAAAGGGTGTAAAGAAAGAAGCCCTCCTTACAACTTTAGGCAGAAACCGGGTCAATACATATGCTATTGAGGTCATTTTTGCTAATGATTCTCGGTATTGAAGAAAGACATCATGGACCCAGTGATGCAATGCACAACCCTTCCCAGCTAACTCAAATATCTCTCAAAAGGTATTTGTTTTAATCACACGGAGATCAACACGTTATCTATTGGTTTATTCACTCCGAATAGACTGGTATTGAAAAGGTGGCACTCCTCTCCAGCCATCGCTCACTAAATCAAAACGCACAATCGAGTCTAGAGCCAAGAGATCATCAAAAGTCTCATTAGGACACTTTTCATTTATTCCTTGCTTTCTCACACACTGTGAAAAGTAAGAGATTTTCATGAGTCCTACGCAGTATTCCTGTAATATTGCCAGAACATCCGAGTAATACGTAAGTATTACAATGAAGATGGAAATCCTGCTTGAGCCAACATCAAACAAGCTCATGGTAGGTTACACGTGCGGTTCTTTTAGAACCAATCTTGTGAAAAACTGGAAGGTAACAGTGGTTTAATTCTTAATTGAACTTAAACTCGTTCCAGGCCTCTTCGCATTATCATATGATCTTGCCAGAACACTCAGAGTGACTCTTTATTGACCACAGTGACGAGTGGAAATCCTTCTAGTGTCAACATCAAACAGCACTTGGTAGGTGACGTGCAAGATTCTTTATGAATTGAGCTCGTGACAACTGGAAAGCAACGATGGTGAAAATCTTAATTGAAATTCACTTGTTCCAGTTTTCATGAATTGACGGCTTCAAATCACAAGGATAACTTATCCAAGTGATTCACTCTTTATGTTCGCAGTCAGCTTTGGACGGTCGAATAAAGAGAACGGGTTTACCCGCGAAATCCTGTCAGGAAGTTACTTAATTGAAACTATCCGTCATGGGTATGATATCTAATATCGTCCAACGGTCTTCACCGACCGGAGGTAAAATGCTACCGAATTAGAATAAAATGTTCAAAGCCATTTTATTCGTGTCGTTGCTGTGTACCGGTTAAAGACGGTGGCGTTGCTGTGTACCTGTTGAAGACGGTGGCGTTGCTGTGTACCAGTAAAGACGGTGGTGTTGCGGTGTACCTGTAGAAGTCGTTCCCACATGCTTATGTTTTTCTGCATCAAAGTTTAGCAAAAAATTCAAGAAAGTACAAGATAAAGTCTTCCGCTGTACCAAACTCTGAAACTTTCGAGAATTCAACAAAAAGACATAAGTGTGTGGAACATGGAGTCACGAGAAGGCAAATTCACAAGAGAGGCAAAGATCGCACGTGAAAGGCCAAAGAACAATGCTCTCAAACCAAAGCCAAAAAGATCAAACCAACATATTCACAACAAAAGAAAGAAAAGAAGAAAAGACTACGAGCTAAAGAACGAAGACTTAGTATAGTATGCTAGGTTTAGAATTTTGTAACGTGGAGTGACCTCCCTTAGGGGGAGATTGTTAGAAATACGTTTTACGTATATTAGAAGTATCGGTCACTCCACAATAATATTTATGTTGTAATAGCTCGTAGTTAGAAAATAGTCATTAGTTACTTATTAAGTTAAGTAAGAACCGGTCCATGGGCTTGTCATGGACCGGCCCAAGCCCATGTTTGCTTGGAACTATAAATACCCCCTTCCACCATGGAAAGGGGTTGGTTGTTGTCATTTCCTAGTTTCCATTTAATAAAATACACATAGTTTCTCTCACTTTCTCTCTCTAACTTTCTCTCTCTAGAAATCAACAAACCCCTTCATAGATTCATAGGTTATCAATATTCTACAAAAATAGTTTTAGATTTACTTTAACGTCATTTACATTTACGTCTCGCACTTTTATTTTTCAACAACGACAAATATTTTTCTTAACCAAAAACAATTGAGTCATACTTAAAACCATTTTTCAATTCGATTAGACATACGACAAAGAACTTTTTAACTGAGTAAAATCTAGTTATCAACTCCCAAGATTCATGATGCAAAAGTCACTAAAGACTTTCATCCAATAAGCCTCATTGGAAGCATTTATAAAATTGACGCTAAGATCTTGGCAAATCGTTTGTGTCTAGCATTGTCGGACCTCATTAGGATGTTCAGACGACTTTTTTCTCTAATTGTTAGAAGTAATTAAAGTGATGGTCATATAATATATCGTTGCGAAGCTCGTGAAAAATGTTATTTAGTGGTCGAGAGTTTTTAGTTATTATCGTTTATGTAACGGGATTTAGTCCCGAACACACAAATGAGGAAGGCCTCCTAAACAATTCTTAATTAGTATAAAAGGCTCCCTAAGCTTCATTTGTGTGTGTGCTTTCCATATTCGTAGTTTTAGAGAGAGAAAGGTGTGTTTGTTTCTCTCACTAGGAAAACACCAACTTTGTATTTCTTTTCTTCTCTTCATCTTAATCTAATCTTTCTTTATTAGTTTAATCATCACCATGTTATTTGTGTTTGATTAGTCGTGTGATTAAGTCTTACAAGTGGTATCATTCGCCAAGGGATTTGTAGTTAGCTTTGGTGTTGATTTGGTGTTGTTTTGGTGTGGATTTGGTATTGATTTCGTGGGTTTTCGGTTTAGGTTGTTGGATTCGATTGGTATTTGTGGCTTTGAGGTGTTGTTATTGGTGTGATCGAAGTGGTTGTTGATTTTGGTGGATTCGAGGTATTGTTTTGGTGGTTTCGTATCATCTCTGACGTCTCAAAACTGTCTCCCTTTATTTTCGAAAAAATCTTCGCAAAAGGATTTTATATTCCGAAATTCTGCCATTTTTCTGAAAATATTTCTCTGAAAAAACCCATTTTTCCGAAAATATTTCTCCGAAAAATCCATGTTTTTCTGAAAAAGTCAAGTTCTCTGAAAATCCACTTTATTCCGAAAAACCTTCATTTCTCTGAAAATCCATGTTTTGCCGAAAAAGTCCATTTCTATGAAAATATAATTTCTCCGAGAAAGTCCATTTTTCTGAAAATATAATTTCTCCGAAAAAGTCCATTTCTCTGAAAATATCTTTTTCCGAAAAAGTCCATTTCTCTGAAAATATCGTTTTTCCGAAAAAGTTTCATTTTTCTGAAAATCCTTGTTTTTCCGAAAAAGTGTTTTTTTCGGAAAAACTTCATTATTCCGAAGATTGGTAATTTCCCTGAAAAACCCTATTATTCTGAAGATTGGTTAGTTCTCTGAAAAAACCCATTATTCCGAAGATTGTTAATTTCTCTGAAAAAACCTTATTGTTCCGAAGATTCTTTTGTTCTCTGAAAAAACCCAGTATTCTGAAGATTGGCTATTTCTCTGAAATCTTCAATTATTCTGAAAATATTTTCAAAAAATTGTGTTTTTGAAAATTTTTAGGAATCGTGTTTTTTTGGCCTTGGAATTTTTTGTTTCAGGAGAGCTCATTTTTTAGGGGATTTAATCATATTTAGGGGACTTTAACTTCAACATTCTGCTTTCTACGAATTGAGATCCTGTTTTTCACACGACTTCTACGATGACGTCTCAACAAGATATTTACGATGCGGGTACTGAGAATCGTCCTCCCATGCTCACCAAGTAGAACTACACTACATGGGCTAGTCGTCTCCTTCGTTATGCAAAATGTAAACCTTTGGGAAAATTGATTGTCAACTCGATTCAAAAAGGTCTGTATGTTAGAAGAACAATCATTGTGTCTGGGGACCCCACGAATGCTAACCCAGTGGCTGACTCTAGTCATGAGCAAACGGATGAAGAATTAACTGAAGCTGAATCTAAACAACTCGACACCGATGATCAAGCAATTCAAGTCATCCTCATGGGACTTCCCGAAGATGTTTATGCTGCTGTCGATAGTTGTGAAACCACACACGAGATGTGGCTTAGGATTCAGAAAATGATGAAGGGGAGTGAAATTGGTTCACAAGAAAAGGAAACTAAGTTTCTTCGTGAATGGGAGAAATTTACGTCTACTGAAGGGGAACAAATTGAACCTTACTATCATCGATTTTCAACCCTCATGAATCATCTTAGAAGAAACAAACATGAACCTGCACAAATTGCTGCAAACATCAAATTTCTTGATAATCTTCCTTCTGAATGGTCAAGATATGTCACTCTTGTCAATCAAACCAAGGATCTCCATGTAGTGGACTACACTCAAGTATATGATTATTTGAAGATGAATCAAGACAAAGCTAACGAAGTTTGGGTTGAAAGACGTGCCAAGACACAAGATCCATTGGCTTTTATGGCAAACTCTCCATCATCTATGTCATATCCCATGGTACCTTACCATCAACCCTCATCAAGTAACTTCATGCCACAACAACAACAACAACAACAACAACTCACCCCTTATGGATATCAACTTCCTGCTGTTGTGAATTACTTACAAAAACCCATTCATGTTTTGATGACATCACTGATCCTACTCATGCGATTAATACTGGTCTTGCTCTTCTCGTAAAGGCATTCAAATTTACCATTAACCCCACCAACAACAATCAGAGAATCTCCTCGAACACTAGAAATAGGCAGATTGCTCAACCTTTCATGAATGCGAATCAAGATCGCCAATTGGTAGTTGCAGGGAACACGGGGTGTTGTCCTATATTATTTAGATGATTAGTGATAGAAAATAGTTGAAAAGAGATGGATTCCTAGAGAGAGAAAGTAGTGAGAGAAAGTAGAGAGAGAGGTGATTAAACTAGGTGAATATTAGATTAGGAAAAAGATTTGTTACAAATCACCATCCACCCTCCTAACATGCTAGGAGGGTAGTATATATAGTCCACCCACATGCGGGCTTTAATGGACTATATATTGGGTCGGGCTTGTCTTTTGGACTTTAATTAGTTTAAATCCAAGCCCGTGAACCACGACTATTTAACTAACTATTACAACGTTTTACTAAATATTACAATAGAAACCTATGACCGAACATTCTTGTTTGACTCAATATTTTGAGGCTAATAATCTCCCGCAATGTGAGGTCATTCCTCTTCGATATTTGGAGTCCAGTGGAGATTTATGAATTTCGTCATAAATGAGTCTTTAACGTGTAATAGTAGTGTTGTTCCTTCATGCTGTGATCTTTGAGCCTTTGTCATTGTCTTTCGACTTAGTCTTTTATCTTGAGATCTTCAAATCATTCTTGACTTGTCTTTGCCATCTTGCGATCTTGTGTCTTTATCCACATGCTCACACTATTAATTGTTGAATAAGTCTTTGGGCATGAACATGTGGTTTTGAATCTTTGACTTTTCTGAGTACACCGTGACGCCACCTTCTCGAGACAAAACATAGACACGGACTGAATGGCTTTGACATTCGTCCTAAATCGGTAGAGTTTTACCTCCGGTCGGTGAAGACCGTTATACGATATTAAATACCGTACCTGTGATTAGGTAGATTCAATTAAGAATCTCCTTGACAGGGTTTCGCAGATGTACTAGCCGTTCTCTTTACTCGACCGTCTCAAAGCAAGACTGCGAACATAAAGAGTGAATCAATTGGATAAATATCCGCTTGATTAAAGTCGTCAATTCAAATTCCTGGAACAAGTTTGATTCATTAAGAATCTTACCATTGTTGCTTTCCAGTTGACACAAGTTTGATTCATAAGAATCTCACAAGTCACCTACCGTAGCGCTGTTTGATGTTGACGCTAGAAGGATTTCCATTCGTCACTGTGAATATTAATGAATATCACTCTGAATGTTCTGGTAAGACCATAAAGATATTGCGTAGAAACCTGAAACGAGTTTGAATCAAGTCAGAATCAAACCTCTGTTGCTTTTCAGTTTTACGTATGTTCAATTCATAAAGAATCTTGCATATGACCTACCGCAGTGTTGTTTGATGTTAACACTGGAAGGATTTCCACTCATCATTGTGAATACTAAGTAGTATCACTCTGAGTGTTCTAGCAATATCACAAGGATATAGCGTAGGACTCTCTTGATCTTCATCCGTGTGTCCTAATGAGATTTGATTGATCTCTTGGCTCTAGACTCGAATTGTGAACTTTTAGTGGTCGGAGGCTGGAGCAGATGCCACCTATTCAATATCAACAATCTCGGAGTGAGAAAGTCAATAGAAGTCATGTTGATCTCCGTGACAATAAAACAAACTTCTTTTGAGAGAAGCCTGAGTAGCTAGGAAAGGGTTGTGCTTCACATCACTGGGTCCATGATGAGTTGTCTTCATGATGGGTTGACCCGGTTTCTGCCTAAGTTGTATGGAGGGCTTCTTTCTTTACACCCTTTATCCTTACATTTCTTTTTCATTCTTCAACCCCTTCAATGCTTACCAAGACATCATTAATAGCACCTTGTTGTGATTGTTCTAGTGCTATCATCAGTACTTAGTCGGCATTCAGCTGCGTTCACATTCTACTCCATCTTTCCTAAGGACTTCTAATAATCTATTGGATTGTCCCTGGGAAGATCCCTCCGGTTCTGGTTGGATCATAGGACTTAAACCTAACCACCCATTTGACACCAATAACGTCGTGAATTAAAGATGTTGTGGGTTTTTGATCGTAACCATGAGTGCTTGAGTCTTTAGATCACATTTTAATCACATTTTCTCCCCCTGTCTCTAATATATAAAATCTTTTGATATTAGAGATACCAAATTTGATTAAAATATATTTTGAAAAATAGTCTTGAAAATCTTCGGAAGAAAAATGTGTCAAACTTAGCATGAATTTTGGAACGCTC
The DNA here is from genome assembly GCA_025667525.1 of Glebionis coronaria. Lineage (NCBI taxonomy): Eukaryota > Viridiplantae > Streptophyta > Magnoliopsida > Asterales > Asteraceae > Glebionis > Glebionis coronaria. The sequence continues at coordinate 193,177,415 of CM046880.1, forward strand.
CCCCTCAAAAATTGATCCAAATGAATTGTCATTTTGAGGATATGATCCACATTAAACTTTTGAGGAAAGGAGTTGTTGAACACACAATTTTTGAAAGATTTTGAATATCATTGAGAAATTCTTGAAAAAAATGTGTTCAACTCTTTTTGAAAAATCAATTCTTCTTGTCGAAAAAATTCTTCTAAAGCATAAACTTGAGTTCATAGACTTTGAATGTCTTGACGAATCCACTCAAGAGTAAGAAGATTTAACTTCTTTTGCTAAGGGTAAGAGCACGAAATTGTACACTCCCCCGTGAATATGGTTCCGGGTTGCAATCTGAAAGTGATTACAAGCCATTGTGTTGAGCTCAAAACGTTGAATGTTTTGTGACAAGCTCAACCCTTGATAGATTGCTTGACCCGTTGTTTGGAAATATTGTCCAAAATAGACAATTTCCTTTATTAAAAGAAGAAATGGCATGTTTTGAAAAATATTTACAACTTCCATTCGAGCTTTATGTACACACCCGTGTCGTTATTGAGCGACATTTCTAGGTACGTCCATATTATCGATACTAAAAGACATGTCGAGAAGAATATTTTTGGATTATCAATGATTTTTTAATTTTGTATTTTTCTTTTTCATTAATATTTACAGATAGATGTTTGATAGATGAATCAAGCAGGCTTCTTTGCCAGAATCTCTAGTTCTGCTGGAGTCAAACATCTCATACCAATTTGCCTAACAAGATACGCAAACCTCTCTTTCGAAAGAGCTTTTGTAAACAAGTCAGCTAATTGGTAATCAATTCCAACAAAGTATAATTCAACAATACCCTTTTCAACTTGTTCCTTAATGAAGTTATATCTGACATCAATGTGCTTCGTGCGGGAATGCTGTACCAGATTGCATGAGATAGCTATGGCCGACTTTGAGTCACAATACATAGGTACTTTATCAAAATGGAAGCCATAATCCGTGAGTTGTGTTCTCATCCAAAGAACTTGAGCACAACACGCAGATAGAGACACATACTCCGCTTCGGCTGATGAAAGTGACGTGCAATCCTGCTTCTTGGAAGACCATCCCACAAGCTTGTCTTGACCTAGAAATTGTGCACCACTGATGAGACTGCTTTTATACATAGTCTCATCGTCCAAATTGGGCTTAAAATGCATTAAATGTCATCAAAATACCCAAATATATGCTTGTGTTTGTTGCTTGTGTATTTTAGGTACGGATATTGAGAAAATGACAAAAGATCACAAGAATCATGCAAAAACGAACACGGGAAACGAAGCCGCACGATGAACAAAGCCCTAATGAAGAATTTTCCAAAGAAAACCCTTGAAGATTTGAAGAATTATGAAGAATGGTCCTCCAAGTTTGAAGAATTGACACTTTATACCCTTGTATCTTCATAATTACAAGTTTGGTCCCTAAAGTTTGTCAAAATTACAAAAAGGACCCTTAACTTTGAAGAATTGGCAAATTTAGTCCCTCAACAAATCTAATTTGTCAATATTGGTCCTCCAAGAAGTCATTAAACAAGTCAAGGCCTTGAAGTATGAAGACATGTTAAAAACAGCCCTTGAAGATTGCCAAAATTGCACTTGTAGTCCTTGTTTCAAGTTTATAAACAATATGTGCCAAAATTGCCAAAAGCCCAAACTTGATTACAAAGGAAAAAGAGTTTTGTTGCCATTTAATACAAAGTGAACAAAGTTTGAAAAGAGAGGGGTCAAATCTGCCCAGACAACCTAAGACAAACCACCACTCACAAACTGCCACATCACCAACCTTAAACAATCACCCAATCAGAATCAACCCCTCCTCCACGTCACAAATCCACTCACCCTTTATTTAATTAACTTTAAACCCGTTTGAATTTTGGTGGCAAACACAAGTTTTAAATACTTAACCCCCTTTTCAGATTAAACACACTCTAATCCACCCTTAAACCCTAATTTTTTCCAGGATGAACTATAATTAAACCAAAGGGTTTTTGGGTGATTCTTTCCAGATCCTTAATTAAACATCACCTAAACCTAAAACCATCCTTAAACCCCCATCACCATCACCCCACATGCTTGTGCAACCCTCCCCTGCCCCACTATTCACTCCCAAACAAAAGAGGACAGCAAGATCAACAACTCACAGCATTTTCGTGTTCCTAAAGACTAAATGGACGTCCAAGATCCTCTTTCCATTGCTGGCATCCCACAAACTGCCAAAGATCTTCACATGGCTTTGTTTTGACTGAAAAATTCAAAATCGTCCAAGGGCAAGATTGGAAGTTCAAGTGTTAGGGTTTTTAGCTTCTTATCAGTTCTAGAATCACATTGTAGCCTCTATATAAAGGCCTTGTAGTACTTAGCTAAGTTTCTGTTCTTGATTTTTCTCCTTTTTCACAAGCTTTGTAAATCCAGTTTATTAAGGAATATAAATGGTTTAAGTGTTGTTGATGAGAAAGATTGAGTCCCCTTTACATTTCATGTTGATTTAAGTTCATTGTTTGAGTTTGGTTTAAGTTTTAGCAAAGGTTTTTAAATTTCCAAGTTTCTGATTTCTTTTCAAGTCTTTTCTCAAATCTTAAATTTCATTCAAAACCTGTTAAAATGGTGATTAATTGTGCTGGTGTGATGGTATTTGAGCTTGTGTATGTCCATAACACCATGGCTTGTTCTGGTGTAGTGGGTACCCAAGTTTAAATAACCCATTGGTTTGGTCATTTCTTTCTTTTTTAAGTTTATCATAATCTGACCTATAAGCTAAGGTTTCCTTCTAGCTTAATCTATTAACTAGGGGTAAGCTCTTAAGCTTTTACACAAGCTTTGTTCCCTTTCTCTTAGCAGATTCAAAAAGGAACTAATCTTGTTCATTTTTGTTAAGCAAACTTCATCAGAACCTCAACAAAGTTCAGCACAAGCCCGGGCTTGTTTGGAGGTGGTTTTTCAACCACTAAGGGTCCTGGATGTAGGACCCTTAAGGTAGCCCCTTGTCTCTTATTTCAATTGTTAGATTTCTGAAATTTATGTGCTTTATGTGATTTTGCATGTTAAGGTGTTAAATGTATGTTGGAGTGCTTAAAACTGCTTAAATAGGACTTGTATGCATGCTTAGATAGTGTTCAATCAGTTTGGTTAAGTCTTGATTGGAGTTGCTTTGAAAATTTTGTGTTTATCAAATTTAAAGGGGTGTTTGGATTAGTAGGTAACCTGGTTTGTATGCTATAAATCTTGGAGTAAATCTAGTTCAAAACTCTCACTAGGTAGTTAATAGGTGTTTAGTGTAATTGGTTTTTAGTTTGGAAGTGTTTTGAAGCAAATTGCATGAGAAAATTGGTCATATAGTTTAAAAATCAGAAAACTGCCTATTGAAACTGATTTGTGTGAATTTGGTTAGCAAATCTTGTAGTTTGTTAGATTCAGGGTTGTTTGAGGATTGTGCCTTGTTTGTATGATAAGTTGTGAACTTATATGCATGATATTAGCCTTGGAATCTCATCATTGTGCAAGTAATATAGCTTAATTATTCATCAGTCATCAATAGCTAGATCAGTAACCTTTTTGCTTATTTTTGTGCTTGAATTTGACTTGTACTTGCTTGATTTGTGCTTTTCTTGACTCCTTATACTCAAAAGGAGTATAAGGGTGCCTGTTATCCACCAAATACATCACCAAAAGCAAGTCAAGACCTCTTGACAAACATTTGCACAAGTGAAGAAACTTCACTTGTGTTCATCAGAAAGTTGTGCAAACCTGGGCACGTTTTGGTTTCAATCTGGCTTAATCTTTGTTTAATTTGGATTTTGTTTGTGTTTTAGTAAGTAACAAGGTACTGGTTTGAGTTTTTAAAAGTAAAAAAAGAAAAAAAAGTTTACAAAAAGCTCACCTTGCCTGGGCTCGAACACGCGACCTTGCTTTCCAAGGACTAGCGTGTTAACCAGTGATCCAGATGGCTTTTTACGTTTAGGTTTCATTTCATCATATATTTAAGGAGTTTTGGTTTTGTAGCTTATTTAATTAACAGCTTTTAAATAAGCAGTTTCTAGCTTATTTCTTTTAGCTTTTTTATGTTTAGCATTTTTCCTAGGATTGTATAAGGTTGTTTGACTTTCCTGAGTAAAAAGTATATTTTTCCCTTTATTAATTATTTTTTTAGGATTATTTTAAGTTTTAATTTTAAAAAGTCATTAAAAAATAGTAAAAAGTAATTTAAAAATCTGAAAAAATAGTTTTTAGGTTTTTAATCATATTTTTGAGGGTTACAGCTATTTAGGTTTTCATTTTAGCTTATTTTTGATTTTATAGGATTTTAGGGTTTTTAAGCAAATTTAAAATTCAATATAAAATTATTAAATAGGTTTCAGAAAATTCGGATTGCATTTTTGTTTTAGTTATAATATTCTAGATTTTTGGTAATTTTTTAGAATTTATTTATAAACTTTTTATTTTTTTGAATATTTTAATATTATTTTATTGCTAAAAATAGAAAGTTGTTTTTTTCTAGTTTTTTTATTTTTCCTAGGTTAAGGACACTTAATTAGAAGTTTTGTCACTTTCCAAATATTTTTTAGACTTTTCAATTAATTTCTAGAATTAATTTAAGATTTAATAGATTTTAATAGTTTTTAAGTGTTTAAAAATAGTTTAATTTGGTTTTAAAATTTTTAAAAATAGTTTTTAGCTTAATTAGGATATTTTTGAGGTTTACAAACTATTAGATCTTGTTTAAGGCTTTTTAATAATTAAAAGTGATTTTTAGGGCTTTAATTAGCATTAAAAAGTCATTATCTAATTAATTAAAAGGTTTTAGCAAGTTTGGATTTTTTGTAAACTCTTAGAATATTATTGGGGATTTTTAGTAATTTTTAGAAATTTTTAGGTTAAAATTTTAATTTTGGCACTATTTACGGTTTTACGTTTTCGCCTTTTTCGTCATAGTTTAATTCGTTTTCGTAACCGTCTTTCTCTCTTAATCCCATTTCTTTCTCAATGATATAATCACAAACATTAATCAACTCTTAACACAACGCACTTGCCTCCTTGGGAAACGAACTTGTTTGGTCATTAGTGCTCGGTTTTCCTAAACCGACACTTAACGCTTACCACTACTTGTACTTCCTTTTCCTAAAGGTCGTATTTTACTACAATCATTTTGGCGCTGCTGCCGGGGAGGCGTGTTGTGTTTTGGTTGAACCATTGTTGTTTTTATATTAGCCATAATTAGTAATTGTATTAGTAGCACTCTACTAATACGTATTATCGGTTTTTTGTTTTTTTGTGAATACTATTACTATATTGTATACGTAGAACAATAAATTTACAAGTACTCCAAATACGTGAGAAATCACAACCTTGACTTGGGAGGTCATTACCCAATCATTGTATTCGAATCTCAAACCAAAGAAAAAGGCAAAAAATAGATAAATACTTTCGAGAAGCTCGATTTTGAGAAATACAAACTATAAGGTGGGTATAAGGCGGTTGTATTTCATGACCTAAAGGAAAAAGGCTCTTAAGTGCTTCGCGCCGCCTCGTTTCCTCCGCTTGCTTGTGCGTATTTTGATTTTGAAAGCTAATCGAGGGGTTTGCCGCCCAAAGTATTATTACATATCATATATATTTTCTTGGTTTCTATTGATTAAACCCTCTTGAACGATTTGGTGTTCCACCATCGTTCTAAAGTCATCGAAGGCATTCACTTCACGTGATCGTTTTCATTCCTTGAGGCTTCTTTAATCGAGAGATTTGATTAAGGATGATATTTGTAGATTTGTGTCTACTAATACATTCCAAAAATCCAAAAAAGTAAAAACAATCAAAAACCAAAAAAAATTGAAAAAGTAAAAACACCAAAAAGAATCTTCTTTCCATCGCCTTCTCGTTGTACGTGACGTTTATGCAAACTCGCTCTAAAGCAAGACGTGCTCGTAAACGAAGAAACAAATCCATCACTCCTACTAGTGAGGAGTCTCCTATTGACGAACCCATTATAGTGAAAGAAGCACCCATGGCTAATCGAACTACGATGGAGTTGCTTCAAGCACCCACCGAGGGTTATGGAGAAGCGATTGTGATTCCCTCTATCCTTGCGGAGAATTTTGAGGTTAAGACGGGTTTATTGTCCATGATTCAAAACAACAAGTTTCGAGGTGACGAAAAGGACAACCCTCATAACCACATTCGCCAATTTAATCGTCTCACGGCCACATGCAAGTTTAAGGACGTCTCAAACGACTCGATTAAGATGATGTTTTTTCTGTATTCCTTAGCGGGGCCCGCAAAAATTTGGTTAGAGAAAGAGCCACCCAATTCTATATTGACGTGGAAGGATCTCGTTTCAAAATTCGTGAACCAATTTTTTCCGCCCTCTAAGACTACGCACTTGAAAAACGAGATTTCAAAGTTTTCACAAGAGTATAATGAGAGTTTTTCAACGGCTTGGAATAGGTTTAAGGAAATGTTGCACGAATGTCCTCATCATGGTTTTTCCGACTTGCATCAAATTGACACGTTTTACAATGGCTTGAACGATCATGAGCGTGATTATCTTAATGCCGCCGCGGGTGGTAATTTTTTGTGTAAGACGGTCGAGGAAGCATTGTTAATCATTGAGAATAGGTCTAAGGTGTATAGTCCTCGTAGTACGTCGAGTGTTCGTAAGACTTCGTCTTCGCCTTCATTGTCACACACCGTTGATGCTTGCCAAATCGAGGCTAATTTGGAGAACAAAATTTTTGATAAGTTGAAAGGATTGTTAATTGAGTTTAAAGTTGGTGAACAACCCGCTCCCGCTACGATTAAAGCGGTTGAGGTTTCTTGTATGTATTGTGGTGGAGCTCACGATTATTCCGAGTGCATTACCAACGGTGGTAACACTTCGCGTGCCTTCGCGGCCGCGGGAACTTATAACCAAAACGGTCAAGTTCCTCGCACTAATCAATTGACTCCACCGGGTTTTCCACCAAATCAAAATGCTAACAATTATCGAAACAATCAAGTTGGTTACCAAAGCAATCAAAGGAACAATTCCAAGGGTAATAACAACTATGGGAATCAAGGAACTAGTAGCCAATTGCAAAATCAAAATCAAAACCGTAATTTTCAAAACACAAGTCAAGGTCTTCAAAATGTTTACACAAAAGAACTTCCAATGGACTTTTTGAATTACGCCACGGCAAATGATAAGATTTTGGAAAACATTCAAGAGCAATTGGCTAGTCAAGCTAGGGACACGGCTAAAAACACTAAGGAGTTAGCAAATTTTGTGAAAGAAAATCTTAACATGAGAAATGAATTGAAAAATGATTTTGCTAATCAAATTCGAGGTCAAAACAACAAGATAGAGCAAAGTCATGATAGGCTTGAACAAAAAATTGACCAAAAAGCCGCTAGTCAAGATTTGAAGTTTAATAGTCACGATGCTATGCTTAATGCAATTTTAGAAGCCGTCATGGGAAACAAAGCCTCTACTTCGAGTGGTCTACCTAGTAACACCGTTTAAAACCCGAAGGGAGAGATGAAAGTGATTACCACACGAAGTGGTAAGACACTTAAAGAACCGACTCCTCAACCAATTACTCCAACGGTGGAGGAAATTGAGGAAGAACCCGAGGTGGTGGTCGAAAAGGAGCATATTTCAAGCCCACAAAGTACCGCTCATGCCACACCTACGGTCGACCCTTTACCAACATTGGAACCCGAGATTCCAAAGGCTATGCCTATGCCCCAACCCATACCACCCTTGCCTTACCCATCGAGACTTAGGAAGGAGAAACGACAAGAGCGCGACAACTACCAATTTGAGCTTTTTATGAAAATGTTTCGTGAGTTGCACCTTAATGTGAGTTTCGTCGATGCTTTGGTCATGATGCCTCGATTTGCCGCTAACTTTAAGAGTATGTTAAACAACAAGGAGAAATTACACCAAATGTCTAGTTGTTCGTCGGTTTATCTTAATCGCATACCTCAAAAAGTCGGTGATCCCGGTAAATTTTTTATCCCTTGTGCAATTCAAGATATGGAAGAATGCTATGCCTTGGCCGATCTTGGTGCTAGCATTAACTTGATGCCACTTGCAATCTTCAAGTCGCTCAATCTTCCTAATCTTACTCCTTCACGAATGTCTATTGAGTTGGCCGACCATTCCACAATTCTTGCATGTGGTTTGGCGGAAGACGTTTTTGTGAAAGTGGGGAAGTTCTACTATCCCGTAGACTTTATTGTTGTTGACATCCCCACGGATCCTCAAGTTCCGCTTATTTTAGGTCGTTCGTTTTTAGATACGTCTATGGCTTTAATTGATGTGCATGCTAGAAAGACCACCTTACGTTTCAACGACGAGGAACTTGTTATAAACGCAATTCAAATTCTCAACTTTCTCATGTTTATTCCGTTGCTACCATAAACCTCGTTGATATAATCGACGTGGTTTGCGAGGAATTTTCACAAGAAGTTTTAGGGTTTGGTGATGAAGAAACTAGTGGCAATCCCACTATGTTAGATCCAATTCTTGATAATACGACACCAACCTTCACTCCTTTCGAAGGTGGTGGTTTTACGTTGGAAGAATTCGATGTTCCACGTACTTGTGACGAAGACCTCGACAACGATGAGGACTTCTCGATTATCAAAGATTTTCTCAACGATTTCCCATTTCCTCCACCCGAGGAGGTTATGCGTATCGAGCCCAAATCTTCACTTGAGGAACCACCTATCCTCGAGTTGAAAGATTTACCTCCTCACCTCGAATATGTCTATTTGGAGGAGGACGACAAGTTGCCAGTTATTATTGCGAAGGATCTTTCGAATGATGAAAAAACCGCACTTGTCGATGTTCTTAAGGATCACAAAGGGGCGATTGCGTGGAAGTTATCCGACATTAAGGGAATCGATCCCAAGTTTTGTACCCACAAAATCTTAATGGAGGAGGATTTCAAGCCAACAATCCAAAGTCAAAGGAGGGTGAACCCCAAAATTCACGACGTCGTCAAAAAGGAGGTCCTTAAACTCCTTCACGCGGGAATGATTTACCCTATTTCCGATAGCCCTTGGGTGAGCCCTATTCATTGTGTCCATAAAAAGGGAGGGATGACCGTTGTGCCAAACGATGCCAACGAGTTAATTCCCACTAGACTCGTGACCGGATGGAGAGTGTGCATTGACTATCGAAAGTTGAATGAAGCCACTCGAAAAGACCATTTTCCCTTGCCCTTCATGGACCAAATGTTGGAGCGTCTTGCGGGAAACGATTTCTATTGATTTTTAGATGGTTTTTCCGGTTACTTCCAAATTCCCATCGATCCTCGTGATCAAGAAAAAACTACGTTTACGTGTCCATATGGAACGTTTGCCTATCGTAGAATGCCATTCGGACTTTGCAATGCACCGGGAACTTTTCAACGATGCATGATGGCTATTTTTCATGATATGATCGAGAAGACGATGGAAGTCTTCATGGATGACTTTTCGGTGTTTGGTAATTCTTTCACTTCGTGTTTGTCGAACCTAGAGAAAATGTTAAAACGTTGTGAGGAAACCAACCTTGTGCTCAATTGGGAAAAATGTCATTTTATGGTTAAGAGTGGAATCGTCTTAGGGCACAAGGTCTCGAAAGCGGGGATTGAGGTAGATCAAGCTAAGGTAGACGTCATCGCCAAATTACCTCATCCCAAAACCGTCAAGGGAGTTAGGAGTTTCCTAGGCCACGCGGGCTTTTATCGACGATTCATCAAGGACTTTTCAAAGATTTCTCGACCTATTACACATCTTCTTGAAAAAGAGGCACGTTTTGTCTTTGACGAAGATTGTGTACAAGCCTTTGAGATCCTTAAGAGGAAACTTACCGAAGCTCCCATTCTTGTTGCTCCCAATTGGAACCTCCCCTTTGAGCTTATGTGTGATGCTAGTGATTACGCTATTGGGGCCGTTTTGGGGCAACATCATGATAAGCACTTCTTGCGTATTCACTATGCTAGCAAGACGATGACCGAGGCTCAACTTAAATACACTACAACGGAAAAGGAGTTCCTTGCCGTGGTGTATGCATTTGAGAAATTCCGACCTTACCTCGTCTTGACGAAATGCATAGTGTATACGGACCATTCGGCTATCAAGTATCTCATGGCAAAGCAAGATGCTAAGCCGAGATTACTTCGTTGGATTCTCCTCCTTCAAGAATTTGATCACAAAATCGTTGACAAAAAAGGAGCCGAGAATCTAGCGGCCGATCATCTCTCTCGTTTGGAAGATCCTCACCAAAGTGTTTACGAGCCTAAGGAAATCACCGAAACATTTCCGCTCGAGACACTTGGTGTAGTGAATTCCAAACTTGATTCTTCCACCCCATGGTTTGCGGACTTTGAAAATTACCATGCGGGTAACTTCATCGTTAAGGGTATGACAACTCAAGAAAAACGAAAATTCTTTCGTGATGTCAAGTTCTACTTTTGGAACGACCCTTACTTGTTTCGAACTTGTGCGGATCAAATCATCGGACGTTGTGTATTTGGCACCGAAGCTTCTAACATCCTTAGAGCTTGCCATGAGGGACCCACGGGTGGTCACCACGGTGCTAATCTCACGGCTAAGAAGGTGTTTGATGTCGGCTTCTTTTGGCCTACTATTTACCGAGATGCACAAGATCTTGTGAAGTCGTTTGATGCATGCCAACGACAAGGAAAAGACTCACAAAAAGATGAAATGCCACAAAATATCATTCAAGTATGTGAGATCTTTGACGTTTGGGGCATAGAATTTATGGGGCCGTTCCCATCATCTCGTGGTAATAAGTACATTCTTGTTGCGGTTGACTACCTTTCTAAGTGGGTGGAGGCCAAGGCCTTGCCCACCAATGATGCTCGTGTGGTAGTCAAGTTTTTGAAGCAATTTTTTTCTCGGTTTGGAACCCCTCGTGCTATCATAAGCGATCGTGGAACCCATTTTTGTAATGACCAATTTGAAAGGGTTCTAAGGAAATATGGGGTTACACATCGGCTTTCTACGGCTTATCACCCACAAACAAGTGGGCAAGTCGAGGTTTCAAACCGAGCTTTGAAGAGGATCTTGGAGAGATCCGTTGGGGAAAACCGACAATCTTGGTCGGATAAGTTGGACGATGCTTTATGGGCCTTTAGGACCGCTCATAAAACACCCATTGGGTGCACTCCCTATAAGCTTGTGTATGGAAAGAATTGTCATTTGCCTATCGAGTTAGAACACAAGGCTTATTGGGCCCTAAAGCATTGTAATGATGATATGGAGACCGCGGGAAAACACCGGAAAATGCAATTGAATGAATTGGATGAATTGAGAGACATTGCTTATGAAAATTCACTTATTTATAAAGATAAAACTAAAAAGTTGCATGATTCTAAAATTAAAAACCGGGTTTTTAACATTGGGGATCAAGTTTTTCTTTTTAATTCAAGATTGAAAATCTTTTCCGGTAAGTTGAAATCCCGTTGGTCCGGTCCATTCACCGTGACTCAAGTGTTTCCGTATGGGACCATCGAGCTAGCTCAAGATGATGGTCCTAACTTCAAGGTGAATGGACATAGGTTGAAGCACTACTTTGGCGGGGAAGTTCCATCCTTGAACTACCTCGACCAAGTCACCTTCCCCAATGATAATTAGTATTGAGGGGATCGAGTCGAGCTCATGACTCGGTAATCAAAAACGAGGTGCCTCGTGGGGGAGTCCCATGCTTATCCTATGTACATATTATCGCTTTCTAATGTAGCTTATGTGTGGGGATTTGTGCCCTTCCAACCTTTGTTCCGTGGTTGTTTGTGAATTGTGGTTTTTAGATCATGATCTTCACGATTGGAGCCTCTCGTGTTCGTTTATAGGAGCACTCGATCATTTGCTTTGGAGACATTTCTCAATATCCATGATATATCCTTTTGATGTTCTAACCTTAGGTTTATAGCACACTTCATAAACGGCTTTAAATTTATTGGTTACACCCTTTCCATGCTAGATTAGGCATTCGACTACGTCTCTAGTATGGGGGTGTTTGCACCCCTAGACTCGAAACATTGAGGACAATGTTTAACTTTAGTATGGGGGGTGAATAGATACTTGCCTTGCCAAACCTTCACGCTTTCCAAAGTTTATCGTTTTGTTATCGTTTTAGTAGCAAAATAAGGCTAAAAAACGGCCAAATTTTAAAAATTTTCTCATGTTTTATAAGTGTTTGAAGACACGAATATAGATTTTCCGATGGCGAGAATAAGAGTAATTTTTGACTCGACCGTGCATGTTGAGCACTTAGCTTTGATTCCTTAACTTCACATTAGGCTAAGTCTCTTAAATGAGGACGAGAAATGATATAGTTAATTATAAGTTACTATGCTAAACGTAGAGTACTCGTATTCTTTCAAAAACTCATGTGTTCTCGTTGTTTGCTTATTCTCCCTTCGCATGTAAATATTTTTTGCTTAATAAATATTGACTTAGCGGTTTAGTTAGGATTGTTGGGTTTCTAGTCTTTTCTAGTAGCTTCCGTGTAATTAAATTAGGAAGACATTAAGGTATCACCAGCGTCACGGTTTTGAAGTATTGGCACCCTAATAATCGAAAGCTTCACCCAATAATAAGATTTCAAGTGCTCACCTAAATCTAGCAAACAATTTGAAGCCCCACAAGGCCTAAAATCTATGCAAAAATTGAAAGTGAATCAAGCCTTAATCTTCGAAGCTTTAAAGATCCAAAATTCGCTTTAGCGTGAGGATATACGTCTTTGGCTAATAAAACCACCGATGAGGCGGATAATAAAAGGCAAGGCAAGACCGAAGTCATAATAAAAGCTTCATGGCGAAGTTGAATAAAAGATGGAGGTAAACCAAAGATAATAAGGCCCTTCCGTTAGGGGGCGTATAAAAGTCTTAATTTTTTAACATCGTTGTCTATTAGGAGGGGTTATTGATTTGATGGTCTTAGTTACACCGTTAGGACTCTATTTTTAGACCTAAATCTCTATTATCGCATAAGTCAACAATGTATCCTCGTGAAACATTTAAGAGAAAATAAAATATAAGAGATACAACTTAGGAATAATGGGAGGATAAGTACGTGATTGGGGCATATGAGTAGTGTTAGCATTACTAACTTATAATGACAATGATCTCGTTGCACGCTTGGCATGGAATTGGGTGAAAATCAAGGACGACGAAATTATTTCTAACGAAGCATTCACGTGTTCTTATTCTATGAACCTAAACGTCCCATTTTGCGATGAAAATCATACATTTTGTCTATAACACAAGTCGTAGCAATAGTGGTAGTGTAGCTAGTTTATCATTTCAATAAAGTGAATAAAATTGATTTTGGAGATGCTATGATATTTTATTCTAGCATTGCGTGAGGGCACGACAATGGTTTAGTATGGGGGAGTGATGAGACTGCTTTTATACATAGTCTCATCGTCCAAATTGGGCTTAAAATGCATTAAATGTCATCAAAATACCCAAATATATGCTTGTGTTTGTTGCTTGTGTATTTTAGGTACGGATATTGAGAAAATGACAAAAGATCACAAGAATCATGCAAAAACGAACACGAGAAACGAAGCCGCACGATGAAGCAAGCCCTAATGAAGAATTTTCCAAAGAAAACCCTTGAAGATTTGAAGAATTATGAAGAATGGTCCTCCAAGTTTGAAGAATTGACACTTTATACCCTTGTATCTTCATGATTACAAGTTTGGTCCCTAAAGTTTGTCAAAATTACAAAAAGGACCCTTAACTTTGAAGAATTGGCAAATTTAGTCCCTCAACAAATCTAAATTTTCAATATTGGTCCTCCAAGAAGTCAACAAACAAGTCAAGGCCTTGAAGTATGAAGACATGTTAAAAACAGCCCTTGAAGATTGCCAAAATTGCACTTGTAGTCCTTGTTTCAAGTTTATAAACAATATGTGCCAAAATTGCCAAAAGCCCAAACTTGATTACAAAGGAAAAAGAGTTTTGTTGCCATTTAATACAAAGTGAACAAAGTTTGAAAAGAGAGGGGGCAAATCTGCCCAGACAACCTAAGACAAACCACCACTCACAAACTGCCACATCACCAACCTTAAACAATCACCCAATCAGAATCAACCCCTCCTCCACGTCACAAATCCACTCACCCTTTATTTAATTAACTTTAAACCCGTTTGAATTTTGGTGGCAAACACAAGTTTTAAATACTTAACCCCCTTTTCAGATTAAACACACTCTAATCCACCTTTAAACCCTAATTTTTTCCAGGATGAACTATAATTAAACCAAAGGGTTTTTGGGTGATTCTTTCCAAATCCTTAATTAAACATCACCTAAACCTAAAACCATCCTTAAACCCCCATCACCATCACCCCACATGCTTGTGCAACCCTCCCCTGCCCCACTATTCACTCCCAAACAAAAGAGGACAGCAAGATCAACAACTCACAGCATTTTCGTGTTCCTAAAGACTAAATGGACGTCCAAGATCCTCTTTTCATTGCTGGCATCCCACAAACTGCCAAAGATCTTCACATGGCTTTGTTTTGACTGAAAAATTCAAAATCGTCCAAGGGCAAGATTGGAAGTTCAAGTGTTAGGGTTTTTAGCTTCTTATCAGTTCTAGAATCACATTGTAGCCTCTATATAAAGGCCTTGTAGGACTTAGCTAAGTTTCTGTTCTTGATTTTTCTCCTTTTTCACAAGCTTTGTAAATCCAGTTTATTAAGGAATATAAATGGTTTAAGTGTTGTTGATGAGAAAGATTGAGTCCCCTTTACATTTCATGTTGATTTAAGTTCATTGTTTGAGTTTGGTTTAAGTTTCAGCAAAGGTTTTTAAATTTCCAAGTTTCTGATTTCTTTTCAAGTCTTTTCTCAAATCTTAAATTTCATTCAGAACCTGTTAAAATGGTGATTAATTGTGTTGGTGTGATGGTATTTGAGCTTGTGTATGTCTATAACACCATCGCTTGTTCTGGTGTAGTGGGTACCCAAGTTTAAATAACCCATTGGTTTGGTCATTTCTTTCTTTTTTAAGTTTATCATAATCTGACCTATAAGCTTTGTTCCCTTTCTCTTAGCAGATTCAAAAAGGAACCAATCTTGTTCATTTTTGTTAAGCAAACTTCATCAGAACCTCAACAAAGTTCAGCACAAGCCCGGGCTTGTTTGGAGGTGGTTTTTCAACCACTAAGGGTCCTGGATGTAGGACCCTTAAGGTAGCCCCTTGTCTCTTATTTCAATTGTTAGATTTCTGAAATTTATGTGCTTTATGTGATTTTGCATGTTAAGGTGTTAAATGTATGTTGGAGTGCTTAAAACTGCTTAAATAGGACTTGTATGCATGCTTAGATAGTGTTCAATCAGTTTGGTTAAGTCTTGATTGGAGTTGCTTTGAAAATTTTGTGTTTATCAGATTTAAAGGGGTGTTTGGATTAGTATGTAACCTGGTTTGTATGCTATAAATCTTGGAGTAAATCTAGTTCAAAACTCTCACTAGGTAGTTAATAGGTGTTTAGTGTAATTGGTTTTTAGTTTGGAAGTGTTTTGAAGCAAATTGCATGAGAAAATTGGTCATATAGTTTAAAAATCAGAAAACTGCCTATTGAAACTGATTTGTGTGAATTTGGTTAGCAAATCTTGTAGTTTGTTAGATTCAGGGTTGTTTGAGGATTGTGCCTTGTTTGTATGATAAGTTGTGAACTTATATGCATGATATTAGCCTTGGAATCTCATCATTGTGCAAGTAATATAGCTTAATTATTCATCAGTCATCAATAGCTAGATCAGTAACCTTTTTGCTTATTTTTGTGCTTGAATTTGACTTGTACTTGCTTGATTTGTGCTTTTCTTGACTCCTTATACTCAAAAGGAGTATAAGGGTGCCTGTTATCCACCAAATACATCACCAAAAGCAAGTCAAGACCTCTTGACAAACATTTGCACAATTGAAGAAACTTCACTTGTGTTCATCAGAAAGTTGTGCAAACCTGGGCACGTTTTGGTTTCAATCTGGCTTAATCTTTGTTTAATTTGGATTTTGTTTGTGTTTTAGTAAGTAACAAGGTACTGGTTTGAGTTTTTAAAAGTAAAAAAAAAAAAAAAAGTTTGCAAAAAGCTCACATTGCCTGGGCTCGAACACGCGACCTTGCTTTCCAAGGACTAGCGTGTTAACCTGTGATCCAGATGGCTTTTTACGTTTAGGTTTCATTTCATCATATATTTAAGGAGTTTTGGTTTTGTAGCTTATTTAATTAACAGCTTTTAAATAAGCAGTTTCTAGCTTATTTCTTTTAGCTTTTTTATGTTTAGCATTTTTCCTAGGATTGTATAAGGTTGTTTGACTTTCGTGAGCAAAAAGTAGATTTTTCCCTTTATTAATTATTTTTTTAGGATTATTTTAAGTTTTAATTTTAAAAAGTCATTAAAAAAATAGTAAAAAGTAATTTAAAAATCTGAAAAAATAGTTTTTAGGTTTTTAATCATATTTTTGAGGTTTACAGCTATTTAGGTTTTCATTTTAGCTTATTTTTGATTTTATAGGATTTTAGGGTTTTTAAGAAACTTTAAAATTCAATATAAAATTATTAAATAGGTTTCAGAAAATTTGGATTGCATTTTTGTTTTAGTTATAATATTCTAGATTTTTGGTAATTTTTTAGAATTTATTTATAAACTTTTTATTTTTTTGAATATTTTAATATTATTTTATTGCTAAAAATAGAAAGTTGGTTTTTTCTAGTTTTTTCATTTTTCCTAGGTTAAGGACACTTAATTAGGAGTTTTATCACTTTCCAAATATTTTTTAGACTTTTCAATTAATTTCTAGAATTAATTTAAGATTTAATAGATTTTAATAGTTTTTAAGTGTTTAAAAATAGTTTAATTTGGTTTTAAAATTTTTAAAAATAGTTTTTAGCTTAATTAGGATATTTTTTAGGTTTACAAACTATTAGATCTTGTTTAAGGCTTTTTAATAATTAAAAGTGATTTTTAGGGCTTTAATTAGCATTAAAAAGTCATTATCTAATTAATTAAAAGGTTTTAGAAAGTTTGGATTTTTTGTAAACTCTTAGAATATTATTGGGGATTTTTAGTTATTTTTAGAAATTTTTAGGTTAAAATTTTAATTTTGGCACTATTTACGGTTTTACGTTTTCGCCTTTTTCGTCATAGTTTAATTCGTTTTCGTAACCGTCTTTCTCTCTTAATCCCATTTCTTTCTTAATCGTATAATCACAAACATTAATCAACTCTTAACACAACGCACTTGCCTCCTTGGGAAACGAACTTGTTTGGTCATTAGTGCTCGGTTTTCCTAAACCGACACTTAACGCTTACCACTACTTGTACTTCCTTTTCCTAAAGGTCGTATTTTACTACAATCAACCACCAGAAGTACTTTTACGTGTATCAAGACACCCTGCATGATCAGAATCTGAATAGGCCGTTAGAAAGAAACCGGTTTCCCTCGGATACCAGAGTCCCATGTGAATGGTATTCTTAAGGTACCGAAAGATCCGTTTAACCTCCTTGAGGTGCTTTTCAGTGGGTCGTGCTTGATATCAGGCACAATAGCATGTAGCATGATGAATGTCAGGTATGCTTGCTGTCAAGTACATGAGGGACCCGATCATGGAACGATATCTCGTTTGATCTATGGGTAATCCCTCCAAATCAGCATCTAGGGATGTGGTTGATAATGGTGTCCCAACGGGGTCACATGATGTCATATCATGCTTTGTGATTATCTCTTGACAATACTTAGCTTGGTTAATGAAGATACCACTTGGGGATTGGTGAACTTGAATTCCTAGAAAGAATTTTATTTCGCCCATCATAGACATTTCAAATCTGCTGTGCATGACTTTTTCAAACCATTTTGAAAGTTTTGGGTTTGTAGACCCAAAAATAATGTCATCAACATAAATTTGCACATGCAAAATGTCATCCCCATATTTATAAGTGAACAAAGTTAAATCAATGGAACCTTTTGAGAAACCTTTGGAGACCAGAAATTTTGAGAGCTCGTCGTAACACGCCCTTGGAGCTTGATTGAGTCCATAAAGTGCTTTGTGGAGACGATACACCTTGTCAGGATAATGAGGATTGACGAATCCTTCCGGCTGCGTGACATAAACTTCTTCCTTCAAAGGACCGTTAAGAAATGCCGTCTTTACGTCCATTTGATAAACGAGGAATCCCTTATGTGCAGCATAAGCAAGGAAAATCTTGACCGCTTCCATTCGAGCTACTCGTGCAAATGATTCTTCAAAATCAATACCCTCTTTCTGTCTGATAGGTTTGTAAACACCCATCCTTTTAACACTTATTTCTTACTAAAACAAGACCAAAACACGTATTTAATATCATTTGTTTGGAATTATGCGTGGTTTTTGTGTTTATTGTGTTTTCAGAGCCAACCGGATAAATATTGAAGAAAACATGGGATTGCACGGGTTTTATGGAAGAAAAAGACTCAAGACAAAGTCTATTGTCCAAGAGATGCAAAAGATTTGAAGTCACTGGGCCTATTCGAAGATTTATCGAAGAAAAGGACCAAAGATTGAAGATTTACATTAGTCGAAGAAACTCAAGTCTATTAAACGAAGAAATTAAAAGACGAGTTGAATTTAATCGACGACAAATCCCGAATCAGAATCAAAAACGTCAACTTTTCTGAAAAGACGAGAAGACAAGAAGAACGGGAGAAAGCCCACTCACCAACCAAAGGGAACACCTATATAAAGGATTCCCCTCACACACTTTTCATTCAGTTTTTCATTTTTTCCTTCTTTCTCTCCTTTTTCTGTTCGTAGGTTTCACCAACACCACTAGGGTGTTTGGTGATTTTGATTCTTGTTGTTCAATCTTGTAATTTAATCTTTCTCTTTTGTTTGTTAATACCTTAATCAATCAATATCATCTTTCATTTCATCTTGTTGATCTTTGTTCTTTTTGATTCCAAGTCTTAAAGTTTATTTTGTTAAATTTGATCTTCAAAAGTTGTTGGGTGTTATGTTTTTATTGATGGGATTTGTTGTTATTGGTTAGTATATGATTCGTGTTTAGTTTTATTTAAGTTTTAGTTAAAAACTTGGTTAATTTTGGATTGGATTCGTGTTCCCCTGCTTTTTCTGCTGCTACTGTTCTTGAAGTATTCCCAGGTTCCGGATGAACACAAAGTTCCGGATGAACAAAAAGTTCCGAATGAGCATAAGAAGTTCCGAATAAAAGTGTTTTTCAAAAGTTCCGAGTCAATTTTAAAAGTTCCGAATGAATAGTTTTCAAAAGTTTCGAATAAGTTGTAAAAAGTTCCGAATGAATTTTCTTTTCAAAAGTTCCGCATAAATTTCTGAATAAAGTTCCGAATGAAAGTGTTTTAAAAGTTCCGAGTTAATTTTGTTGAAAAGTTCCGGATCAAAGTTCCGGATCAACTTCCGGATCAAATTCCGAGTCAATCTTTCGGATAAACTTCCGAGTAAATTTCCGAACGAAGTTCCGGACCAACTTCCGAGTCAAACTTCCGAACCAAGTTCCGAGTGAAAGTTCCGAGTGAAGTTCTGAGTGAAAGTTCCGAGTGAAGTTCCGTATCAACTTCCGAACCAAGTTCCGGATAAACTTCCGAACGAAAGTTCCGGACTAACTTCCGAACCAACTTCCGGATTAAAGTTCCGACCAAAGTTCCGAACCAAGTTCCGAGTGAACTTCCGAATCAAGGTCAACTTCCGAATCAATTTTCTTTTGAGCATTTTTAAGTGTTACTTACTGTTTCTTCATTTTATATTTATATTTTAATTTTAATTCTAGTTTTATTAATTGTTATTAAATTAATTGCTTTTGATTTAAGTTTTCATGTTAATGCATTTAAAACCTTTTAGTAGATTAGAAAACCAACCTCCCTTCTTAGTAACCAAGAACAATCATTCCACTTAGAACCGAGATCAATTCGAGAGGATATCGAGAGAATATAGAACCCATTGAAAATATCTTGTATCAAAAGGCGCCGCTGCCGGCTCTTCTCGTTAAGATCAACAGTTTTTTGTGAGAACTTGGATTTTGGGATCCGTTCACCGTGAACGTTACTTTTTCATAAAATTTTCCAAAACCCTAAAAAATATAAAATTTTCAAAAATCCTAAAAATTAAAAAACATAAAAACCAAAAATATTTTTGCTTTGTTTTTGTCTTGTTAGTTCTTTTGCAGGTGCATGCGTACACGATCAACGTCTTATCAAGAGCCCGAGCCTCTCGAAGACTTAGACATGGCCGGTGTACAAAACAACAACATACCACCTCAAAACAATAATAATAACAATAACAACCCACCTTTCAATAATAACAACAACAACAATGAGCCTCTACCGGATAATCGCCCGATGATTGAACTTCTGCAAGCACATGTAGATGGTAACAATGATCCAATTGTCATACCCGCGATTGCAGCCAACAACTTTGAGCTCAAATCCGGATTTATCCAGATGGTCTCTACTCAACCATTCTTGGGGCGTACCATTGATGATCCACATGACCACATCAAGAGATTCTTGCAACTCACCAATACGGTCAAATTCAATGGTGTTCCACAAGAGGTAATCCGGTTACAACTTTTTCCCTTTTCTTTAGAGGGACAAGCCCGGCATTGGCTTGCTAAGGAACCGCCACAGAGTATTATTTCGTGGACGGATTTGGAAACCAAGTTTATCAATTAATTTTTCCCACCCTCTCGTACTACCGCTTTGCGGAATGACATTATCAATTTTGAACAAAAGTACGATGAGTCGTTTAGTGAATCTTGGGATCGTTTTAAAGATCTTTTAAGAAAATGCCCACAACATGGTTTTACCAAAGTGCACCAAATCAACACTTTTTACAATGGTTTAAGCATTAATGACCAAGATTCACTAAACAGTGCCTCGGGGGGTAATCTTTTGGCTAAGACTTCCAATGCTGCTTGGGATATCATTGAGAATAAGTCTCGTGTGCAAACCAAGAGTGTTCGGACCAATGTTTCTAGTGCTAGTACTAGTGACATCGATAAGCGACTTGACAAAATCACTGCGCTTCTTGAATCGCTTGCTACCCAAACCGCCAGCAACACCAACAGCATCAACGCTAGAAACGCTAAAGATGCTCAAGTCAATGCCGTTAGCCAACCATGCGAGATATGCGGGGGTCCTCACTCTTACACCACTTGTACCGCCACCCAAGACTACCCTTCTAAGAATGTGAATGCAGCATACGGCACCTATCCTCAACCTGCTTATCAAGCTCGACCTCAAGGTGACCGCAACTTGCTTAGCTACCGCTCTAACAACTATCTCTCACCACCCGGTTTTCCTCCTAACAACCCAAACCAACAACAAAACCTCAATCGCCCTCCTCAACAACAACAACCACCTCGTACACCATACATACCTCCTCACAAACAACAACAACCACCTCAAAGAAACAACCAAGTTTACCAGCAACCTGCTTATCAACCACCCGCATACAATGCTCCTCCAAACCAACCCACTGCTTTACACCAAGAAGTGGAAACCTACATGAGGACTAACGATGTGATCGTGGGAAATCTTCAGCGGGAAGTGCTTAACTTGAAAGCAGACTTGGTAAAACAAGGGAACGATCTGAGAGCTGATATGAGAAACACTTTGGATAGTCAAACGAATGACTTAAAAAACATGATGGCTAGTTTCTTCCAAGGTAATCAACCCTCTTCTTCGGGTACTCTTCCGAGTAACACCGTTGCGAATCCAAGAGGGGAGATGAAAGCAATTACCACTCGCAGTGGCAAAGGTACCAAGGAACCCGAGCTTCCTATACCTCCACCGGTGATTGTGACTAAGGAAAACGAGTCACCTGCTCCTATTCCTCATCCTTCTCCTTCCCCAATTTCTCCACCTCTTCCTTCTACCCCTCCTCCACCCAAGGATGTGAGTGATCCTATTCTCCCAAAGCCTTCCTCTTCTTCCAATATACCTTATCCATCTAGGTTGAGGAAAGAGAAGCTCAAAAAGCAAGGACGATATTCAGGTTTCGAACTTTCTTAAAATGTTCAAACAATTGAATTTCAACATCTCCTTCGCTGAGGCTCTCGCTCACATGCCTAAGTACGCAAAAATGTTTAAAGATCTTCTGAGTGACAAGGAAAAGCTTCTTGATATTGCAAACACCCAACTTAATGAGAATTGCTCTGCAGTGCTCTTAAGGAAATTGCCAACCAAGCGTGGTGATCCGGGTCGTTTCTTAATCCCTTGCAATTTCCCGGGAGTAGAGAATTGCATGGCCCTATCCGATCTAGGTGCCAGTATTAACTTAATGCCCTTAAGCGTTTGGAAGCAATTATCTCTCCCTGAGCTAGTCCCCACCAAAATGACTTTGGAATTAGCTAACCGTATGGTTGCTTATCCAGTGGGGATAGCCGAAGACGTCTTTGTAGGAGTCGACAAATTCACTTTTCCTGCCGATTTCGTCGTCGTTGACTATGAGATGGACCCTCGTGTTTCCTTGATCGTGGGTCGTCCATTCCTGAGGACCGGTCGCACTCTCATCGATGTTGAAGCCGGTGAGCTTATCATGAGAGTGGGTGACGATAAAATCGTCTTCAACATGGGAAAGTTGTCTAAACAACCTTATTCATACGAGAGTGTTAATTGTATTGACGTTCTTGATGAGGCTTGTGAAGAACACTTCAAAGATGCTTGTAAAAGTATTCCTACCTCTCTTCCCAATGTTGAAACCGTTTCCTCTATTGATTCATCACTGTCTCTATTTGGAGAAAGTGATTTGTTTTGGAAAGATCTTGAAGCCACCATGGGAGATGTGAACTTAGCTAATGATGATTCTCCCACCGATGGGGATGAAGACATGCATTTCTTTGAAAACCTTCTCAATGAAGACAATCTTTCTCCACCATCTCCCACGGTTATTGCTATCGATGCTCCGACTCTGAAAACGCCTCCCATCGAAAATTCTCCGGATTTAGAACTGAAGGAGTTGTCGCCCCATCTCGAGTACGTGTTCCTTGAAGATAAGAAGAAGTCGCCCGTCATCATCGCAAAGGACCTAAAGGAAGAAGAAAAAGCCCGACTTATTGCCGTGTTGAAGAAGCATAAAAGAGCTATCGCTTGGAAAATCTCCGACATTCGTGGAATTGATCCTCACTTCTGCACACACAAAATTCTCATGGAGGACGACTTTAAGCCCACATTTCAAAGCCAACGAAGGGTGAATCCAAAAATACATGAAGTCATCAAAACAGAGGTTATCAAACTTCTTGATGCGGGTATGATTTACCATATTTCGCGTTCACCATGGGTTAGTCCAGTCCATTGTGTGCCTAAGAAAGGGGGCATCACCGTTGTGCCCAATGCAAACAACGAGTTGATTCCTACCCGTCTTGTTACTGGGTGGAGAGTTTGTATAGACTACCGTAAACTCAATGATGCCACGAGAAAGGATCATTTCCCTCTACCTTTTATGGACCAAATGCTTGAACGTTTAGCAGGTAATGAATATTACTGCTTTCTTGATGGTTTCTCGGGTTATTTCCAAATACCCATCGATCCCCAAGATCAAGAGAAGACAACTTTCACTTGTCCCTATGGCACATTTGCTTACAAAAGAATGCCTTTTGGCTTATGCAATGCCCCCAGGACTTTCCAAAGGTGCATGTTAGCTATCTTCCATGACATGGTTGAACAAACCATGGAAGTCTTCATGGATGATTTCTCGGTATTCGGGGATTCCTTCTCTTCTTGCCTTGCCAATTTGGAACGTATGCTTAAGCGGTGCGAAGACACTCGCCTTGTTCTGAATTGGGAAAAATGCCATTTTATGGTAAAAGAAGGCATTGTGCTAGGACACAAAATCTCTAACGCTGGTCTTGAAGTCGACCGTGCTAAAGTAGATGTCATAGCCAAATTACCTCCACCTTCAACCGTGAAGGGTGTGAGAAGCTTTCTGGGTCATGCGGGCTTCTATCGTCGATTCATTCAAGATTTTTCTAAAATCGCTCGGCCGATGACCCACCTCTTGGAAAAAGATACTCCTTTTATCTTTTCCAAAGAGTGTCTTGAAGCCTTCAACTCGCTTAAGGATAAGCTAACAAAGGCACCCGTCTTGGTTACCCCTAATTGGGAGCTCCCCTTTGAGTTGATGTGCGATGCTAGTGATTTTGCTATTGGAGCGGTTCTGGGACAAAGAGTGAACAAACACTTCCAACCAATCCATTACGCTAGCAAGACAATGACGGGGGCTCAATTGCATTACACGACAACCGAAAAAGAGCTTTTAGCTGTTGTCTATGCCTTTGAAAAGTTCCGCCCCTATCTTGTCCTTTCCACCACAATCGTTTACACCGATCATTCCGCGTTGAAGTACTTGTTGACAAAGCAAGATTCCAAACCAAGACTTCTTCGCTGGGTTTTGCTTCTCCAAGAATTTAAAATCGAAATTCGCGATAAAAAAGGAGCTGAAAACCTAGCCGCGGATCATTTCAGTAGACTTGAGGATCCTTACCAAGGGGATCATCCGAACAAAGAAATCAATGATTCTTTTCCCTTAGAGACCTTAATGTCTATTAATTTGAATTCTGATGAAACCCCGTGGTTTGCGGACATTGCAAACTACTTGGCGGGTGGAATTCTCAAGGAAGGGTTAACATCACAACAAAAGAAAAAGTTCTTTAGAGATGTTGAACATTATTTCTGGGACGACCCTTACCTATTCAAACAATGTGCTGACTTGATTATTCGCCGATGTGTTGATGGACCGGCAGCTTTAGAAATCCTTGACGCTTGCCACAAAGGACCCACCGGTGGTCACTTTGGTCCCAACTACACCGCCAAAAAAGTGTTTGATTCGGGATTTTATTGGCCCACCATATATCGTGACGCTCACAATATGGTTAAATGTTGTGATGCTTGCCAAAAACAAGGCAAGATCACACATAAAGACGAGATGCCTCAGAATTTCATTCAAGAATGTGAAATTTTTGATGTTTGGGGTATCGACTTTATGGGGCCATTCCCTTCCTCTAAAGGAAACAAATACATCCTTGTAGCCGTTGACTACGTTTCAAAGTGGGTTGAAGCCAAAGCTTTACCTACTAATGACGCAAGGGTGGTTTGTAACTTTTTGAAATCTCTATTCGCTAGATTCGGTGTGCCTCGCGCCATTATTAGTGATCGCGAGACTCATTTTTGCAATGACCAATTTGCTAGAGTCATGGCTAAGTATGGTGTAAATCATCGTATTTCCACCGCTTACCACCCACAAACTAATGGCCAGGCTGAAATATCCAACCGAGGACTAAAGCGAATTCTTGAAAGAACCGTGGGAGAGCATCGTGCCTCATGGGCTGATAAACTTGATGATGCTTTGTGGGCTTTTCGTACCGCATACAAGACTCCGATTGGTTGTACACCATATCGTCTAGTGTACGGAAAAGCGTGCCACCTCCCCATTGAGTTGGAGCACAAGGCTTACTGGGCCTTGAAGTGGGCTAATTTTGATATCAACAAAGCCGGTGACCTACGCAAGATCCAACTCAATGAGCTGAATGAACTCCGTAATGAGGCTTATGAAAATTCTTTGATCTATAAGGAAAAGACTAAGCTCATCCACGACTCTAAGATTAAGAACCAAGAGTTCCATGTTAGAGACAAAGTTTTACTCTTTAACTCTCGGTTGAAAATCTTTTCGGGCAAGCTGAAATCTCGTTGGTCCGACCCATTCACCATTGCCCAAATTTTTCCATATGGTACTCTCGAGCTCGCTCAACCTAATGGACCTAATTTTAAGGTGAATGGCCAACGAGTGAAGTTGTACTTTGGTGAGGACATCTCTCAGGAGATGATTCCATCCCTCACCATGTTCTCCATGAACTAATTTTGGGTCGAGTCAGGCTCGTGACTCGGTTATCAAAAACAAGCACTCCTCGGGAGGCAGCCCGAGTATCTATCCTTTTCCGTTTAACCTCCTAAGTGTAGGGGGACCTCTATAGGTGTTTGTATTTGTGTGGTGATGTGATTACAGGGATAAGTGCACTTTTGGAACCTTTGAAGAACCGTGCTCCCGTGTTATCCGAAATCCGGTTCTATCTCTCAACTATCGTGATTCAATTTTCTTCATACTCACATTTGAAATTGATCACGTTAGTCGTCTCTTCCTTAACTTGATTTAACCAACGTGCACAACGTCATAAGTGTAGGGGACACTTTTCCCACATGCTTAAACATTGAGGACAATGTTTATCTTAAGTGTAGGGGGGACTTCTATCGAATTTTTAAGTGGACTTTTCCATGAAAATGTCTTCATTTAACCGGAAAATCATATTTTTCAATATTTTTCAATTTTTTTATTAACTTTGGCCATATAGTCGCAATTTTTAAATTTTTATCGTTACTTTCATATGTTTATATCCCGTAATAAAGTCAAAAATATTAATAAAATGGTGTAGCTAGTTTAGAAGTCTTTGACATATTAGGCCCGTTGCGATTATTTTGACTCAACCCGAATAGACTTATCCAAGTTTATTCTAGCTAGTATCCTTAACCATGTAGACCTTAATTGGTTTATTAGGCTAAGCATCCACGAGTCTCATTACTTGAGATTTTAAATTGTGGAGAACGAGAAATGATAGAGTCAATTATAAGTCGGTATTCTTGCACAAGCTCACTTGGTGTAATTATTTTCCTATTCTCCCGTCGCTTGCTAATAATTTATCTGTAATAAGTAAGGTCGTACGATTTGAAAAGTTACTTAGCTTCTAGCCCAAGATCGTTTAAAAGTTGCTCGATAATGATAAGAGTTCATAGCCAAGGCATAACTTATGAAGCGGGGCGCGAAGATTGGCGAGTCCGAAAAGGCCCTAACAAGGCATGAGGATTCAATCTTATTGCTAAAGATCCAAGGTGATGTGAAAAGCATTATTCCCAAAGTCAATTTGAAGGATCAAGACTCACGACGAAAAGCAATCAACTCCCATAAAGATCATGGAGAAGTCTATCCGAAAAGACCCTAACAAGGTTTGAGGATAAATAGATCCAAGTCCGAAAAGGAGCCGGATCGTTGTATATCAAAATCCCAATTAGAGATTGAAGAAATAATCATGAAGTCGTGGTCAACAAAGTTGGAGTACCCCTCAAAAGTCTCCAAGTGAAGAAACTCTAGTAACGATGAGAAGACCATTATCTCAAGCACGTCTCTCAAGATATGAAGTATGAAGTACATGCCAAATATCGGCCCGAGAAAGGTCTCAAATCGTGAACCGAGTTATGCCAAGATATGAACTTTTTGATATCCCGAGAAGCAGTTTTAAGAGATTTTGTCCTTTAGCTAACTATTGATCAAATCGTCCTACTTTGCTTTCAGCCTAATAAACTATCGAAATAAGTTCAAAAATGCATCTTCATGATCATTCTATGACAAAAATAAAATATAAGAGATACACCTAGGAATAAGGGAGTTTAAGCATATAATTAAGCCATGTGTGTAAGTGTTTGATTTACTAACTTATAATAACAATGATCTCGTTTTTAAGCTTAGTTTGGGGAACGTGAAACTTGAGGGTGATAAATCTTCGCAGCACCAAAGCCCTAATGTAAGTCCTTGATCTCTTTGCAAGTTATTTCCATGTAGCTATTTTCAAGTGAAAATGGTTTTCTATCCTGTTGTTTACTTTAAAAGTCTTAATCTCTCTTAGTACTTAAATTTTTGCTTAGTAGTACTTTAATAAGGCCAAGGTTGATTGATTATGAGAAAAGTGTAAATGTGCTTTATCACTAAGCATTGCATGAGGGCATGGCAATGGTTAAGTGTAGGGGATTTGATAGGTGTGTAAACACCCATCCTTTTACCACTTATTTCTTACTAAAACAAGACCAAAACACGTATTTAATATCATTTGTTTGGAATTATGCGTGGTTTTTGTGTTTATTGTGTTTTCAGAGCCAACCGGATAAATATTGAAGAAAACATGGGATTGCACGGGTTTTATGGAAGAAAAAGACTCAAGACAAAGTCTATTGTCCAAGAGATGCAAAAGATTTGAAGTCACTGGGCCTATTCTAAGATTTATCGAAGAAAAGGACCAAAGATTGAAGATTTACATAATTCGAAGAAACTCAAGTCTATTAAACGAAGAAATTAAAAGACGAGTTGAATTTAATCGACGACAAATCCCGAATCAGAATCAAAAACGTCAACTTTTCTGAAAAGACGAGAAGACAAGAAGAACGGGAGAAAGCCCACTCACCAACCAAAGGGAACACCTATATAAAGGATTCCCCTCACGTACTTTTCATTCAGTTTTCATTTTTTCCTTCTTTCTCTCCTTTTTCTGTTCGTAGGTTTCACCAACACCACTAGGGTGTTTGGTGATTTTGATTCTTGTTGTTCAATCTTGTAATTTAATCTTTCTCTTTTGTTTGTTAAAACCTTAATCAATCAATATCATCTTTCATTTCATCTTGTTGATCTTTGTTCTTTTTGATTCCAAGTCTTAAAGTTTATTTTGTTAAATTTGATCTTCAAAAGTTGTTGGGTGTTATGTTTTTATTGATGGGATTTGTTGTTATTGGTTAGTATATGATTCGTGTTTAGTTTTATTTAAGTTTTAGTTAAAAACTTGGTTAATTTTGGATTGGATTCGTGTTCCCCTGCTTTTTCTGCTGCTACTGTTCTTGAAGTATTCCCAGGTTCTGGATGAACACAAAGTTCCGGATGAACAAAAAGTTCCGAATGAGCATAAGAAGTTCCGAATAAAAGTGTTTTTCAAAAGTTCCGAGTCAATTTTAAAAGTTCCGAATGAATAGTTTTTCAAAAGTTCCGAATAAGTTTTAAAAAGTTCCGAATGAATTTTCTTTTCAAAAGTTCCGCATAAATTTCTGAATAAAGTTCCGAATGAAAGTGTTTTAAAAGTTCCGAGTTAATTTTGTTGAAAAGTTCCGGACCAAAGTTCCGGATCAACTTCCGAGTCAATCTTCCGGATAAACTTCCGAGTAAAGTTCCGAACGAAGTTCCGGACCAACTTCCGAGTCAAACTTCCGAACCAAGTTCCGAGTGAAAGTTCCGAGTGAAGTTCCGTATCAACTTCCGAACCAAGTTCCGGATAAACTTCCAAACGAAAGTTCCGGACTAACTTCCGAACCAACTTCCGGATTAAAGTTCCGACCAAAGTTCCGAACCAAGTTCCGAGTGAACTTCCGACTCAAGGTCAACTTCCGAATCAATTTTCTTTTGAGCATTTTTAAGTGTTACTTACTGTTTCTTCATTTTATATTTATATTTTAATTTTAATTCTAGTTTTATTAATTGATATTAAATTAATTGCTTTTGATTTAAGTTTTCATGTTAATGCATTTAAAACCTTTTAGTAGATTAGAAAACCAACCTCCCTTCTTAGTAACCAAGAACAATCATTCCACTTAGAACCGAGATCAATTCGAGAGGATAACGAGAGAATATAGAACCCATTGAAAATATCTTGTATCACTGTCCATACCCTTTAGCCACTAGCCTAGATTTATTCTTGATGATAGTGTTTTCTTCATCCATCTTGTTTTTCCAGATCCATCAAAGATTTAATGGTGTTACATCGTATGGTCTGTCAACAAGTTCCGAGACTTTAAGTCTTTCAAATTGTTGAAGTTTATCCGTCATCGATTCAATCCAAGCATGATCAGCCATGGCTTCTTTGATGTTTTTCGGTTCGGCTGAACTCACGGCGAGTGCGAACATACAAACATCGCCATCGGTGTGAAGCTGTCATCTTGTACGAACGGGCTGTGAAGGGTTTCTAATTACATGAACCAAAGGATGATCTCGGGTCCAATGATGTGTTGAAGGATGTCGTTGATAGAATGTATGCATATTTGACGGATCAACATGGCGAGTAGAAGACTCTCCAGTTTCGTGTACCGGTGTACCGAATGGGTTGATAAATTCGTCTTCGTCAGATAATGCATCGTCTGCTTGATTTGTGTTCTCTGGAGCAATGACAGTAGTCGTGGATGTTGTAGGATCGATTGTTGAAGTGATATTCTGAGGAGGTAAATCTGCAGCAACTCGTGTTGAAGTAGATGAAGTTGTATCCGGTTGTTGACGATGATCGGTATCATCATTCTTTTCATGAGTGACAGCGAAAGACTTCGATACAACTTGTTTCTCCCCCGTGAAATATTCATCATACATTGGTCCATATAACATTTCCAACTCTTCAATTGTCGTGTCGACTGTCATATCAGCTCTAGGAACATTTTCTGGAACCAGCGTTGAACTTGACGGTTCATTGCTGTGATCTTGAGTTTCGAGTTTCGTGCGGTTGTGAACGGAAGTCGTTTGTCGTTGTGGATCGGGACTTAAACTGTTTTGTTCAAGTGCCATTTATTGTAATTCATCAAATCGAATGTGAATAGTCTCGACAATCAATTTTGTTCTCTTGTTGTACACTCTATACCCCTTAGACTGAGTTGCATATCCCACAAGAATACATGCATCACCTTTCTCTTTCATTTTATCCAAATTCTCACCATCTCGAATAATGTACAAGTACATCCAAAAACATGAAGGTGTTTGAGTGAAGGTTTTCGATCATGAATTACGTGATATGGTGTCTTTTCGTGTCTTGGGATAATTAAGGAGCGGTTTTGTGTGTAGCATGCGGTTGACACGGCTTCAGCCCAAAAGTATAGTGGAAGTTTTGAAGCGGATAATAATGTTTGAGCAGCTTTAACCAAAGTACGGTTTCGTCTTTCAACAACGCCGTTTTGTTCGGGTGTTCGAGCAATAGATTTTTCATGTTCTATCCCTTCGGCTTCAAAATACTTTCTCAGATTTGAATTCATAAATTTTGTACCTCTGTCAGTACGAACCACTTTAACTTGAGCTTGAAGACCACGTTGTATCAATTTAAGGAAGCTGATGAGAACGTCGAGTGTTTCATCCTTGGACCTCAAGAAGTGAGTCCATGTGTACCTTGAGTAATCATCGACTATTACCAGAATATATTACTTTCCATTGATACTCTGAACACGCATGGGACCACACAGATCCATGTGAAGAAGATCTAACCGTCCTTTAGAGCTTGGTGTGGTCTTTGTTTTGAAGCTACTTCGTTTAGCTTTACAAAGTTCACAAGAAGAACAAAGATGATCTTTAATGAATTTCAAGCTTGGAAGGCCTTTCACAATATCTTTCTTGGAAAGCAAGTTAATGGTATCAAAGTTGAGATGAGAAAGACGTTGATGCCATAACCATGCCTGAGTCGTTGAAGCTTTAGCCATGAAGCAAATTGGAGTTGATGAAGTTGTGTCTTGAAGTGAAATTGTGTAAAGATCAGTACCCCGTGTACCGGTAAGTAAGTTATTTCCATCATAATCACAAACAAAACATGTCTTCTTTCTGAAAGCAACTTCTAAATCCGCATCACAGAATTGACCAACCGAGAAAAGATTGTGATTGAGCCCTTCGACGTAGTATACCCTTTTAATCGTGATATTCCCCTGAACCAAATCTCCATATCCTAGGATCGGTGCAAATTGATCATTTCCGAATCGGACCGTGCCCAGGAACTTCTCCACGAAGTTAATTAGAAGCTTGAGATTCCCTGTCATGTGCTTCGTGCATCCGGGGTCCAGTATGAAGAGAATTATTTGTATCACCTTCAGAAGAGTTAGAACACAATGGAGCATTTGCTAAATTGGATACCACAGTAGTTGTGATAGTGGAATCATTAGTGTCCTTATCAACATTTAAAGGCAAACTAACACTCGTTTTCACATTTTCTGTCCTAGCTTTTGGCATCCATTTATATCCGGGAGGACATTGATTAGCAAACCACCATTTCCAAGACTTGCTAGCAGACTCATATAACTCCTTAATTTTGCTTCTAGGGTTCTTAGTGGTGGAGTCTGATGCATTACTTTTCTTAGTGGGGGTATCACCAGAATGGTTCACTTTGTGTTTGGGTTTACTAGCTCTAATAGGCATCGCAACTTGCTTCTTAGTTCTAGTATCTACGCCTTTGACTTTATTCATAGCACACATAGAATGATTATCATTAGCACACTTGCCACATTTGACACAAACAAATTTCACATTCATAGCATTCAAATCATTCACATCATTCATATCGTCATTACATGTGATTACAGACTTTTTATTCTTAAAAACATTCAAATTCCTAGGGTGTGCTTCTACTTCCTTCATCTTCCCTTGATTCTTGTGTTTCCAGACCTTATGATTCACTTGAGTGCTCTTAAGCTGAGGCCGGCTAACACTAGTAGTGGAGACTATTCCTGTAGTAGAAGACACACGAATATTAGTGTTTCTAGAAGTATGAGGCGGTCAAATAACTTTGTTTGTGGGTAATAACTCAGATTTTACTCAGGTTAAAAAGATTCGTTTAAGTTCGTTTACGTATGTCTCTTCGAATTGAAAAACTTGTTGTTTAATGTGTGACTCAGTTGAACTTTGGTGAAATAAAGATGTGTCGTTGTAGTTTTGAAAATAAAAGGTGCAAAAAAATTAAAGTAAAAGTGCAATTAAAGTAAATCTAAGTCTAATTAAAGTAAAGGTGCAGGTATTTAAAAGCGAGACTAAAACTAAAGGGCAATAATGTAAATAACGCAAACTTAAATCTAACTTAGGCAAACTTAAAACGCAACTAAAACTAAATCTTAAACTAAGGCAAATAAACTTAAAGTGCAACTAAGAAAAAGGCGGGAAAAATAAAGCTTAAAATGAAAAGGCAGAAAACTAAAAACTGAAATTCCCTATCCGGAATAAACTCCTATTCGGAATAAATGCTATTCGGAATAACTGTCACCTATTCGGAAAGATAGCCCTATTCGGAATATTCATCTATTCGGAAAGATTGACCCTATGCGGAATGTGCCTCCTATTCGGAATAAAAGCTCTGTTCGGAATATCTGTCCCTATTCGGAAAGAAGTCCTACTCGGAATATTAGGCCTATTCGGAAAGTCCAGCCTATTCGAAAAAGGTGCCTGTTCGGAATAACCAGTTCTATGCGGAAAGGAATCCCTATTCGGAATAACTTCTTATGCGGAAACTTTGGCCTATTCGGAAAACCGGATATTCCGAATAGCAATTTTACAAAAACCCCTATGCGGAATACTTAAATATTCCGAATAAGCAATTTCTACAAAATTGTTACGCGGAATAAAACCTCTATGCGGAATATTTAATATTCCGTATAGAGCACAATGAAACAGCCGTATTCGGAATGTTTGCAGGGGACGAATCTGGCAAGAACAGTTACTGTATACGAAGAACAAGGGAAAGAAGATAGCACGAATTTAATCAAAAACTTAACCAAATCAACAAAAAGATTAAACCAAACTAAAAACAAAATATCTAATAAACATAAACAATCAATCCAAAGCAACAAATCAAACAATAAAGATCACAATAATCAAAACCCACTTAAATTAATCAACCAAAATTAAGAACATGAACATAAACAAATCAACACAAGGATTAAGAAAGGAAGAATGTGATTAACAAGATAAAGATAAAACTTGACAAGAATTAAAGAGAAAAACTTACTTGAATTAAATGGTAATTAAGGTGCAAGACAAGGTAATTAAATGACAAGTATTTAAATGTGCATAAAATAAAGGTGGAAGAGCTAATTTGTCAAGTTAGCCAACAAAACAAATGATTAACAAATCCTAACTATATATAGGGGAGGATTAGGAAGCTTCCTCCCCTCCTTCATTTCTTGTTAATTGCAAGATTAAGTCCTTCCTTCATTTAATCTTCATTAATTGCGTCATTAGTCCTTTTCTTCTCATCTTTCTTTTAAGTTTGGACTTTAAGGACTTGTGGCTCGGGATATCTTTTGAACTCGTCTTTAATTTCTTCAATAAAATAGACTTGAGTTTCTCGGCTTTTGATAAACTTCCGTCTTTTGACTTTTTCTTCGATAAATCTTCAGAATTGGTCTTGGACTTCCGTTCTTTTTCCACTCTTGACTTCTCGACTCCGTCTTTCATCTTTTTCTTCAATAAAAGCCGTGAATGCCCGTGAATTCCCGTGTTTTCTCCACTTTTCATAATTTCATCCTAAATTACAACAAAAACACAAACCACGCATAATTCCGACATAAAATACATAAAATACACGTTTAGATCCGGTTATTATTGTAATTAAGTGGTAGAAAAGATGGGTGTTTACACACCTATCAAATCCCCTACACTTGACCATTGCAATGTCCTCATGCAATGCATTAGTTACAAAGCATGTTTACACTTTTCATCATAATCAATCCACATTGGCCTTTATTAAAGAGATAGAAAATTATAAAAATGCAAAGCAAAGAAATTAAAAGCATACCTTGGGTTTTGAAAATGTCAAGAATAATCATCATCCTCAACTTTTCACTTTCTCCAAACCAAGCTTAAAAACGAGATCATTGTTATTATAAGTTAGTAAACTAACACGAACTCATGTGGGCCAATTATTCACTTAGACTCCCTTATTCCTATGGGTATCTCTTATATTTTATTATTTGTCTTGAATGATCACGAAGATGCATTGTTTGACTTATTTCGATAATTATTTAGTCTGAAAATAAAGTGCACGATTTAATCAATAGTTAGCTAAAGGACCAAATCTTTTAAAACTGCTTCTCGGGATATCAAAAAGTTCATATCTTGGCATAACTTGGTTCGCGATTTGAGACCTTTCTCGGACCGATATTTGGCAGCGACTTCATACTTCAAATCTTGAGAGACGTTCATGAAATAATGGTCTTCTCTTTATAAATGGAATTTCTTCACTTGGAATTTTTGAGAGATTCTTCATATATGGACCACGACTTCTTCATTTTTCTCTAATCTTTATTTTGGATTTTGATATACAACGATCCGCCTCCTTTATAGACTTGGATCTATTTATCCTCATACCTTGTTAGGGTCTTTTCGGATACACTTCTCCATGACTTTTTGGGAGTTTTTGCTTTTCGTCGTGTGTCTCGATCCTTCATATTGATTTTCGATAAATGATTCTTCACATTACTTTTGGATCTTTAGCAACAAAACATAGCCCTCATGCCTTGTTAGGGCCTTTTCGGACTCGCCAATCTTCGCGCCCCGCTTCATAAGTTATGCCTTGGCTATGAGCTCTCGTCATTACCGAGCAACTTTTAAACGATCTGGGGCTAGAAGCTAAGTAACTTTTCAAATCGTACAACCTTATTTATTGGCAGATAAATTTATTAGCAAGTGATGGGAGAATAGGCTTATAATTAACTCACATAAATTCACGAAAGAATACCGAACTTATAATTGGCTCTATCATCTCTCGTTCTCCATAGTTTAAAATCTCAAGTAATGAGACTCGTGGATACTTAGCCTATTAAATCAAAGTTTTGGGTTTCGAGTCGCCTATAGGATCTTGCAAATTCTTGGACTTTTTCAAGCTTAGAAATCGCATCTTAAAGTTCCCTTGATAAACGACTCTCTAGGATCAATTATAGGAACTTGCGAAAAGTTCTTGTTCTTAACCCGTGAGAGTTAAGACTTTCGCGTTTTATAGCTCCCTATATAAAAGCCTAGCAAAACTTGACTTAAACACGTTAAGGATACTAGCTAGAATGAACTCGGGTTGAGTCAAAAGATTCACAACGTTAGAAAATTAAAACCACTTATTAAACATTTATTCTAATGAGGAAAGAAAATAACTATACAAAAGGGAAAAACTAATAGGCCAAAATAGATCAAAAATTTTGAAAAATGTCGAAAAATTGATTTTCCGGTTAAAATGAGGACAATTACAAGGAAAAGACCACTTAACTTTGATAGAAGTCCCCCCTACACTTACGATAAACATTGTCCTCAATGTTTAA
Organism: Glebionis coronaria; assembly: GCA_025667525.1. NCBI lineage: Eukaryota > Viridiplantae > Streptophyta > Magnoliopsida > Asterales > Asteraceae > Glebionis > Glebionis coronaria. The sequence goes on from CM046880.1 coordinate 193,213,260, forward strand.
GCATGTGAGAGTAAACTCCCCTACACTTAGGACATTGTGCACATTGTTTAAATCTCGCTAAGGAAAAGACAACTAAAGAGATTCCTATTTAAATATTGAGAAAATATAAAATAGTGAATCGAAAAGAGTTTAGGATAGAACCGGGAAGAAGTAGAACACGGAATCACGGGTCGTCAAGAAGCATCAAGAGTGGATCATTGAAGCTCGAATCCCTGATTAAGAAGTGAGGAGAGGAAATAGCAATCCAAAGGGTCCCCCCTACACTTATGATAAAGAAAGCGGAAAGATAGGTGCATGGGTTGCCTCCCAAGAAGCGCTTGGTTTTTGTTAACCGAGTCGTGAGCCTGACTCGACCTTGATCATCAACAGAAGTAGCATGAAACAAATCCACCAGGATCAAAGACATAGTTTTCATCCATCAATAAGCAAGAGCTTAAGGCGAACAAGGCAAGCCAAAAGAGAAGTGGCAAGGTTCCCTTAAGCAGTGATGGAGCACGGTAGAAGCAAGTATGAAGTGGTGCAAGCATGTCTTCAATGGTTCCAAAAAAATTTCCTTTTATTTCATCAGGCGGATACTGAGATGGCTTAAAAACTTCAATACCGGGATCGAACACCTTTTCCTTCAGGGGAAAATAGCACTCCGGCTCAGCCGAGTGTGAAGAAGATCCGCAAAGAAGCACAACCTCGTCCTCAGAAGTGGGACAAAGAGGTGTCAAATCATAAGTGCAACGGATTTTGGTGTCAACCGGTTTCTTCTCCTTGGACAAAATGCTCTTCAAATCCAAAGTAGGATCAAGACGATAATCTTCAAAGTCCAAAGGAGGTGCATCACTCTCATGAGGGAAGTATGTGTTGAGAAATTTAGAGAAATCTTCCTCAAATGAATAATCGTCCAGAGTAGGATCGAGTGATGGCGGAGCATCTTCATCATGTGAAGAATCGCTCGAAAGAGTATCAGCCTCATCAAAATCATCATATGTGGGCAGCTCGGGATACTCAGAAGTACAATCAAAATCATCCGAATCTGAGCTAGAATCATCATCATCATAAGCATCAAAGACCGGTGGTGAATCATAACTGGGGGAAGCTTCCAAATTGGGGCGAGAATCATCCACATCATCTTTAAAAAATGGATTATCAATGCAAGAGTCGAATAGAGGATTGTCGTAGATGACAAAATCATCGAGCACATTAATCATATTGACTGATTCTCGTCCAAAAGATTTGCCTGTAAGCTGTCCCATTTTGAAAATTTGTGAATCTTTCCCGACTCTTAAGATTAATTCTCCTTCGGCTACATCCACTAAAGCACGTCCGGATCTCAAGAATGGTCGACCAAGTATTAAAGGAATACGAGGGTCCATTTCATAATCAACTACGACAAAATCGACCGGGAAAGTAAATGCGCCAACTTTAATAAACACGTCTTCGGCTATACCGACGGGGTAAGCGAGAGTGCGATTTGCAAGTTCAAGAGTCATCTTTGTTGGAATGAGGTCGGGTAAAGATAGTGTTTTCCAAACACTCAGTGGCATAAGATTAATACTAGCCCCGAGATCGGCAAGGGCAGTAAATTCTTCAGTTTTGTTGAACACGCAAGGCAACACAAAATGACCGGGATCTCCAAGCTTTTCCGGAAGTTCTTTAAGAATAACTGCGGAGCAGTTTTCATTTAATCGTGTGTTGGCGAGTTCAAGCAGCTTCTCCTTCTTGTTGAGCAATTCCTTAAATGCTTTAACAAATTTGGGCATATGGACAAGTGCTTCAAGGAAACTAATGCTGAATCCCATTTGAGAAATCATATTGATATATTTGGTTATTTGTGAGTCCTCCTTTGTTAGATCATTGGTCTTACCTATACGAGAAGGGTATGGGATTCTAGGTTGATAAGGGTTAGGTGAAGGTTGTGATGTTGAAGGGTGTGATGTTGAAGGGTGTGATGTTGAAGGGTGTGATGTTGAAGGGTGTGATGTTGAAGGGTCCTTCCGAGATACATCGTCATGACGAGGCGGAGACGGTAATGGTGCACTATTACTAGGTGTAGGAGGAGTAGGGATACATAGTGGTGGAGGAGGTGTAGATGATGGTGGTGGGGTAGATGGATTGACAATGGTAATTCCACTACGCGTAGTTATAGCACTCACATTAGCTCGCGGATTAGTGACGGTGTTTGAAGGTAGAGAACCCGAAGAAGAAGAAGGTTGAGCTTCGGGCAAGAAACTAGCCAACAGATTCTTCAATTCAGTTGTTTGAGTGATGAAAGAGGATTGAAGATTATCACGAACCTCAGTTCTGATGTCATTACCTTGCTTCAAGATATCTCCTTTCAAATTAATTATTTGGCTCTGTAGATTCTTGATTTGCTCACCTTGAGTTCTCATGATTGTGTCAACATCGGGATTAATGGGTGGGTGTTGTTGGGTGGGTGGTTGATAAGGGTTAGAAGCACGAGGTGGGATTTGGTTGCTTCTATTGTAGTTGTTGGTAGGATTTTGGTTTTGAGGAGAAAAACCGGGTGAAAGGTAGTTGTTGGAACGGTAGCTCAGCAGATTTCTATCCCCTTGTTGTCTAGCTTGGTAATTTTCCGGTGAATAATTACCATAAGCTGCATACACATTTTCCGGATTTCCTTGTGTCGAAGGACAATCGGTGTATGAGTGAGGACCGCCACATGTTTCACAAGGATTAGCAACCGCTTTAACTTGTTGTTGTTGTTGATTTGAAGCGAGAAGCGTAATACTTTTGCTCATTTCAGCCATCATGCGGGTGAGTTCGGTCATCTCAGGGTTTGCTGAGGTAGAGGAAACATTGACTCTCGTGTTGTTTCTAGAAGAAGCAGAGGAATCCCAGTTCTTATGATGAGTAGTCATGTTTTCAATTAACTCTCTACACTCCTCGGGTCTCCTTTTCATGAATGTGCCACCGGCGGCTGCATTGATCGTATCACGATCTCGAAAAGTCAATCCGTTGTAGAAAGTATCGATCAAGGTGACCGGAAGCATGTTGTGGTTTGGACAACGGTCGATCAAGACATTATATCTCTCCCATGCATCAAAAAGAGATTCATCGGGATCTTGCATGAAACCGCTGATCTGATTGCGAAGGCTTGTGACCATGGATGGTGGAAAGTAGCGCGACAAAAAGCGTTGAGTCATGTCATCCCAAGTGTGAATAGAATTCTTCGGGAGACGATCAAACCATTTCTCGGCATGATGTAATAGAGTGTGTGGAAAGAGTTGTAGGCGAAGCTCATCCATAGTGGCACCAGCCAACTTCATGCTTTGGGTGATTGTAATGAACTTGTCGAGGTGTTTATTGGCATCATCATCAGGCAATCCTCTAAATGGGTTTGTTTGTACTTGCTGAATCATGTGGTGCTTCAACGAAAACTCAGGAGCGTTGATTTGCATCGGCGCAATCGGTCCTCCTCGTCCAAACATTGTTGGTTGACAAAGTTCCTCCATGGTCCGAAGATCGGGCTGTGGAAGAGCATTGTTGTTATTATTATTATTGTTGAGGTGCGGTGGCATGTTGTTGTTGACACCTGCCATATCTAAATCTTCTTGAGGCTCGGGCTCTTGATAATTAGAAGATCTAGTACGCATACACCTGAAAATGCAAAAGAAAACAAAACCAAACACAAAGACAATATATATACACAAGAAAGATAAAATCTTTTTGGATTTTTGAAATTTTTAATTTTTATGGTTTTTATGAATTTTTTATGCAAGAAAAGTAACGTTCACAAGTGAACGGATCCCAAAAAGCAACGTGTCTCTCACAAAAAACTGTTGATCTTTACGAAAAGAGCCGGCAGCGGCGCCATTTAATAACTCAGATTTTACTCAGGTTAAAAAGATTCGTTTAAGTTCGTTTACGTATGTCTCTTCGAATTGAAAAACTTGTTGTTTAATGTGTGACTCAGTTGAACTTTGGTGAAATAAAGATGTGTCGTTGTAGTTTTGAAAATAAAAGGTGCAAAACAATTAAAGTAAAAGTGCAATTAAAGTAAATCTAAGTCTAATTAAAGTAAAGGTGCAGGTATTTAAAAGCGAGACTAAAACTAAAGGGCAATAATGTAAATAACGCAAACTTAAATCTAACTAAGGCAAACTTAAAACGCAACTAAAACTAAATCTTAAACTAAGGCAAATAAACTTAAAGTGCAACTAAGAAAAAGGCGGGAAAAATAAAGCTTAAAATGAAAAGGCAGAAAACTAAAAACTGAAATTCCCTATCCGGAATAAACTCCTATTCGGAATAAATGCTATTCGGAATAACTGTCACCTATTCGGAAAGATAGCCCTATTCGGAATATTCATCTATTCGGAAAGATTGACCCTATGCGGAATGTGCCTCCTATTCGGAATAAAAGCTCTGTTCGGAATATCTGTCCCTATTCGGAAAGAAGTCCTACTCGGAATATTAGGCCTATTCGGAAAGTCCAGCCTATTCGAAAAAGGTGCCTGTTCGGAATAACCAGTTCTATGCGGAAAGGAATCCCTATTCGGAATAACTTCTTATGCGGAAACTTTGGCCTATTCGGAAAACCGGATATTCCGAATAGCAATTTTACAAAAACCCCTATGCGGAATACTTAAATATTCCGAATAAGCAATTTCTACAAAATTGTTACGCGGAATAAAACCTCTATGCGGAATATTTAATATTCCGTATAGAGCACAATGAAACAGCCCTATTCGGAATGTTTGCAGGGGACGAATCTGGCAAGAACAGTTACTGTATACGAAGAACAAGGGAAAGAAGATAGCACGAATTTAATCAAAAACTTAACCAAATCAACAAAAAGATTAAACCAAACTAAAAACAAAATATCTAATAAACATAAACAATCAATCCAAAGCAACAAATCAAACAATAAAGATCACAATAATCAAAACCCACTTAAATTAATCAACCAAAATTAAGAACATGAACATAAACAAATCAACACAAGGATTAAGAAAGGAAGAATGAGATTAACAAGATAAAGATAAAACTTGACAAGAATTAAAGAGAAAAACTTACTTGAATTAAATGGTAATTAAGGTGCAAGACAAGGTAATTAAATGACAAGTATTTAAATGTGCATAAAATAAAGGTGGAAGAGCTAATTTGTCAAGTTAGCCAACAAAACAAATGATTAACAAATCCTAACTATATATAGGGGAGGATTAGGAAGCTTCCTCCCCTCCTTCATTTCTTGTTAATTGCAAGATTAAGTCCTTCCTTCATTTAATCTTCATTAATTGCGTCATTAGTCCTTTTCTTCTCATCTTTCTTTTAAGTTTGGACTTTAAGGACTTGTGACTCGGGATATCTTTTGAACTCGTCTTTAATTTCTTCAATAAAATAGACTTGAGTTTCTCGGCTTTTGATAAACTTCCGTCTTTTGACTTTTTCTTCGATAAATCTTCAGAATTGGTCTTGGACTTCCGTTCTTTTTCCACTCTTGACTTCTCGACTCCGTCTTTCATCTTTTTCTTCAATAAAAGCCGTGAATGCCCGTGAATTCCCGTGTTTTCTCCACTTTTCATAATTTCATCCTAAATTACAACAAAAACACAAACCACGCATAATTCCGACATAAAATACATTAAATACACGTTTAGGTCCGGTTATTATTGTAATTAAGTGGTAGAAAAGATGGGTGTTTACACACCTATCAGTGGGCTTAGTGGTCATTCTATACATCCCTGGTTTAATCACATTAGTGTGCTTAACGCTTGGTGCTATGGCATTCTGATTGGTGTATTTTGCATACACCTAATAGCATGTTAATTTAGCTTAGTTGTATATTTATTTGTCGTTATATATGTACTTTGAGTGTGTTTTGTGATTATATAGGTTACGAGCGAAGTGGAATAAAAATGGACGCTTAATTAATTTTTTGGAGAAAAGACATTGTGAGTGCCGATAAATGAAGAAAAAATATTGAAGAAAAAGATTTGAGCGCGTCGCAATATTTTCGGTCATCTTTTATTTGTCCGGGCTTTGTTCGAACAATTTTGTCGTTGGGTTATTTTTTTTATTGGGCCAAATTTATTGTATGTCAAGAGAATTAAAAAAAAAAGACTTTTGGCCCATTGGGCCCTAAAGCCCAATAATAACCCAAACCGACTGAAAAATCTATATATATTGAAGGTTGATTTTGTTTTGTGGACACATCTTTCAACGGAAGAAAAAAAAAGACGAGTGGAATTCTGCCGCAAGAAACAAAAGAAAAAAACAGCCGAAAAAAAAAGACAAAGAATTGGACCCTTGGGGGTATCCCACCCCAGCCGTCACTTTTTGCATAAGAAAAGATAATAAAGAATTAAGTCCTGCACGTTCGCCGAGGTTATAAATCAATTGCTATTATTGTTGGTGTTGGTTACGTAAAAGAAAAGCAGTGGTTTTAGCATAATAAAGATATAAAGACGACGGTTAATATGGCGCGGGTCGAATGCACCACGATGTCCGGCTAATTTTGTTGTAATTCCTTCCGGTAACTTTATTTATGGTTTGATCGTTACTTTTTGGTTATCATATTTTTTTATTACATTGATTTATGATTTATTTATAAATTATTTTGATTGACTTAGTATTATGTTTAATTATTTGTGTGAGACAATTTATTGTTAGTTAACGATTCATTCTTATTTTATTTAGTTAAAAAAAAGATGGTCGTATAATAAACATAAGTTGTACCTAAATAAATTGTTAAAACATAATTATTGGTTGGGTTAGTATAAGATTTATTATTGCGAGTCATTGATAAACATAATAAATGCCGACATTAATTCATTCATATTAAATCAATATAATCTTTGTAATCGGTTCTAAAAAGTTTCAATAATCCATTAGTGTGATCAACCATAAATATTAGGAGCTGGAAGGGATTGCAGTTTTCTTTTAATTGTTTACATCTTATTTTATTTTTCTAGCTTTACTATTAGTTTAATAATTATTTTAATTTTTAATCAGCATTTTTATTATCAAAAGTATTTTAGTTGTCAGATTTCAAAACCAAAACCTTTATTGATCAGTGATCACCTCAAAACTTAAACTAAAACCACATAGTCCTCGTGGATCGATACCCATTTACCCTATCTAATATAAGGTAATTAGGTTTATTTTTTACCGGTACTTCGACGCCGATCAAAAATTTGGCGCCGCTGCCGGGGACTTAGTGAGCTTTTCGTTTAAGTTTTTGTTAATATTTTTCTTTAATAAAATACAAAAATACAAAAAGATTTTATTTTTCTTGTTTGTTTGTTTGTTTCTTGTCTCGTTTGTTTCTTGTGACTGTGCAGGTTAGTGTATGCGCACACGCAGATCGGGACGTACATCACCGTTAGCTTACGATCCTGAGGTTGAGAAAAGTGCAAGGTTAAGAAGGAAGACGTTTCGACAGTTTTCTACTAATCTTGATTTTTCAGGTTTAGCAGAGCTTTTCGCTGAAATGCCAGGTGACGAAGATGGTGGCGGAAGTGCTAGCGGCAGTAGTAGCGGAGGAGAATCTCCACCACGGGGTGTTGATTCTTATTACAGGCCGGGGATCTTCGAGGATCCCTCGCCTATCGTTTATCCGGATCCGGTTAAAGGGGTTACAAGTAACTTCAAGATCCAGCCGAACCTCATAGCAATTTTGCCAGTGTTTAGAGGTCGTGAGGAGCCATATGCACATTTGCGAGAATTCTTCTCAATTGCTGACACACATCAGGTTAATAACATTACTAAGGATGAGTTAAGACTTCGCCTTTTTCCTTTTTCTCTTAAAGATCAAGCTAAGGACTGGTTCTCATCTCTTGAGCCAGGTAGTATTAACTCATGGTCTGAAATGCAATCTGCTTTTCTTGAGGAATTTTATTCTATAAGTAAAACTGCTGCCATTAGGAATAAGATTAAATCCTTTCGTCAAATCCCAGGCGAGCAGTTTCATGAAGCATTTAATAGACTTAAGGAGTTATTAAGAACATGCCCTCATCACGATGTTCCAAAATGGGAGCTTGTCAAAGTCTTCTATGATGGGTTGGATTATAACAACCAACAATTTGTGATGGCCACTAGTGGGGGTATGTTTTTCTCGCGACCTATGGAGGAAGAATAGGAGTTTTTTGAAAAACTAAGCAAAGGTTCTAAGACCCAAGCTTCAGTGGATCGAAACAACCACCCATCTTCCGCCAATTATGTGTCTAACCATCGTGGCACAAATTCTGAAATTAGCGAGTTAAGTAAGAAAGTTGATCTTTTGTTGAAAAATATAGGAAAAGGTGTTCCAAATGTGTCTAATGTGTCGCATAGTGGGTGTTCAATGTGTGGTGATCCAAGTCACTCTGTCGATAATTGTCAAAGTTGGGGGGCGCCACCGAATGAGGAGGTAAATGGAGTCTACGGTGGTCGTCCATGAAATGACCCATTCTCCGAAAGTTACAATCCTGGATGGCGCAATCACCCCAATTTCCGTTGGAAAGATGAAGACACTCGCCCTAATAATGCCAAACAACAACACTATGGTTACAAACCAAGGTACGAGGGTGGCGATTCATCTAACTTCCAACAAAATTCCTACAATCATAGGCCACAACAACAATATCCAAATCAGGGCCAAGGCCAAGATGACAACCGTCTCTTGAACCTTGACCGAAAGTTTGATAGGCTTATGGATTCATTATCTACCAACAATCAAGAGATCAATAGAAAATTCGAGGTCACTAATCAAAGACACGAGACCACTACTAAATCTATTGCAGCTCTTGAGAGACAAGTTGGTCAATTGGCGGATCAATTAAGCAAAAGAGACGAGGGAAGGCTACCGAGCTACCCCACCATGAATCCCGCACACAAGAAAAATGGAAATGAGCATGTGAATATGGTGACATCTCTTCGAAACGGTAAAATCTACAACAATGACAAGGGGATTCCAAATTCTCCTGATGTCGAGGATTTCGTCACCGATGACGAAATTATTGTTGAAGGTAAAAATTATGATAATGTTAAGTCCGGTTCTGAGTTGGTAAATGATTTGTTAAATGATATTCCTAAACCAACAATACCGAATCCTAAAGCTACTGAAACTCCTGAAGTTGAGGAGGGTGGTGTGCCCAGCACACCTTACCCTACAGCTTTGGAGAAATCGACATCTGCAAAGTTAGCTAAAAAGGGTCCTCATGCTGAGGATATGTGGGAGACTTTCAAACAAGTTAAAATTAATCTCCCCCTTACTGATGCTATCAAACAAATTCCTGCATATGCCAAGTTTTTAAAGGACTTGTGTACCCAGAAGAGGAAGCTGAAGGCGTCTTTGCCTAAAAAGATTGACCTAACTGAGCATGTTAGTGCAGTCTTATCTAGCTCTCTTCCTCCTAAATTCAAAGATCCTGGAGCACCGTTGATTTCAGTTGTGGTCGGAAATATTGCCATTAAGAAGGCGCTCCTTGATCTTGGTGCCAGTATTAACATCCTTCCTGCTAGTTTGGTTGATAAGTATGACTTAGGAACTCTTCGTAAGACAGACACCATTATTTCCTTAGCCGATCGATCTACCAAAATTCCTAGAGGTATCTTAGAGGATGTTATTGTGAAAGTGGATGATTTCTATTACCCAGTTGACTTCTTTGTTATGGACACCGAGTCACAATACAAGGATGTTCAACCAACTATTATCCTTGGCCGCCCATTCTTAGCCACGATAGATGCTAGGATTAATTGTCGAACTGGCGCCATGGATATTGCATTCGGTAATAAGAAGATAAGATTGAATGTGTTTAATTCTATGAATTCTCCTACGATGAATGAATGTTACCAAGTAGATGTGATTGATGAGGAAGTTCAAAAGCATGCATCCCGTATGCTTAAGAATGATCCTTTGGAATTATATTTAACTGGTGATAACGAGGAGATTCTTGATGTTGCTGAAGTTCTAGAGATTCAAGAGTGTTTGGTCAGTTCTTTGGACCATCAAAAACCACCTTGGTCTTATAAAGTGGAGCCCTTGCCTTCTACTTTTGACACGGCTACGAAGCCGTCTTTGGAGGTGCCTCCAACTCTTGAGTTAAAACCTTTGCCATCTAATCTCAAATATGCTTTTCTAGGTCCTAATAATACGTTACCCGTTATTGTTGCTTCTGATCTTTCTGAATCACAAGAGGGAGCACTTCTAAAGGTGCTTTCCATGTACAAATCAGCAGTGGGATGGACGCTTGCAGACTTGAAAGGGATCAGCCCTTCATTATGTATGCATCGAATTGTTACAGACCCAGATATTAAGCCAACAAGAGATGCGCAAAGGCGACTGAATCCTAATATGAAAGAGGTAGTGAAGACGGAAGTTCTTAAATGGTTAGATGCCGGTATCATCTATCCCATCTCGGATAGTAAATGGGTAAGTCCTACTCAAACGGTGCCTAAAAAGGCCGGAATCACCGTTGTTGAAACCGAGAATGGGGAAAAGCTCACAACCCAACCAGTTACTGGGTGGAGAGTTTGTATAGATTACCGTAAGCTGAATAATGCCACATCTAAAGATCACTTCCCACTACCTTTCATTGATCAAATAGTTGAGAAGCTCTCTGGTAAGAAATTCTATTGCTTCCTGGATGGGTACTCCGATTATAATCAAATACCCATCCATCCTGATGATCAGGCCAAAACTACGTTCACATGTCCTTATGGAATGTTTGCATTTCGAAGAATGCCTTTTGGTCTGTGTAATGCACCTGCTACCTTTCAGCAGTGTATGATGAGTATCTTTTCTGACATGGTTGGAGAATCTGTAGAGATATTTATGGATGATTTCTCCATCTTTGGTCAATCTTTTGAAAGCTGCCTTGATCAGCTTGAAAGTGTGTTAAAAAAGATGCACCGAAACTAATTTGGTGCTTAGTTGGGAGAAGAGCCATTTCATGGTTCGAGAGGGAATTGTATTAGGGCATGTTGTGTCTGAAAAAGGGTTTGAGGTTGACCGTGCCAAGGTACAAGTAATTTCAACCCTTCCTCCTCCCACTACCGTCAAAGGTGTGCGTTCTTTTCTTGGTCATGCTGGGTTTTATAGGCGATTTATTAAAGATTTTAGTGCTATATCAAAGCCTCTTTGCAATATACTCTTAAAAGATACACGCTTTGACTTTAATGAATCATGTCTTAAAGCATTCAACATGCTTAAGCAAAAGCTTGTAGAAGCCCCTATTCTGCAATCACCTGATTGGTCGAAGCCTTTCGAGATCATGTGTGATGCGAGTGATTATGCCGCTGGGGCGGTTCTAGGGCAGCGGGTCGATAAGAAACCCGTTGTGATCTTTTATGCTAGTAAGACTTTTTCAGAAGCTCAAATGAATTACACCACTACTGAAAAAGAGTTGTTAGCCGTGGTTTTTGCTCTTGATAAGTTTAGGTCCTATATTTGGGGGCATTCTAAGGTGATAGTATTTTCAGATCATAGTGCCTTAAGACATTTGTTGACTAAGAAAGAGACAAAACCGAGGTTGCTTAGGTGGATTTTGCTTTTACAGGAATTTAATCTAGAAATTCGGGATAAAAAGGGGTCAGAAAATGTAGTTGCCGTTTCAATAGCTCATACGAGTTATGTCTGGCTGAAGACGGTAAACTTAGCGCTTCGCGGGAGGCAACCCGTGGTTTGTGGAACTTTGTGGGTGTGTTCACTACAAACCCTCACGAGACAAAACTCGTCCAGTCGGGCTACCGAGTGGTTTAAAGGCTTGTTGCATACGCTAAATGCAACCGTGATTCCTACGAAAGTGAGTTAGGTTTTTGTTTTTTGTGTGAGTTTGTCAAATTGATTTTTAACCAAAATTTCAATTTAAAGTTCTTGCATTAGGGACAATGCAATGCTTTAAGTTGAGGGGGGGTTGGCACATGTGTTACATGTTTTTGTGTGAAATTTTGGTCAAAATGGGTTAAAATGTGATTTTTAGGAAAAATTGAAAATTTTTAAAAATTTTAAATCACATTATAAGAGTCTTGTGCTAATTAGATGTGGAAGTTTCTTCTACATATATGTTTGTTGAGTGTTTGCAGATTCTGAAGATTAGCTTGTGGATGATTTATTGGAGCAAGCTAGAAGATTTGGCCTTAATTATCAGGTGCACCCGATTTCATTGTATAATTTGGTTATTAAATTGATTTGATTGTTTGCATGTGATTAGGCATATGTATAATTAGATGATCAAACCACGCCGGTTGAATTCCCTCTACTTACCTTTGCTTAGATCGAGTAGAAAGTTTGAATAAATAATATGAAATATAATAATGTAATAGTTGGGTTAGGACATTTAGAATTGATCTTATTCGGCTCGTCACCCGCGCACGGTGGCCTTAGAAAAGAGTTGGAGAACTGTTATAATTATTGGTGGTAGTCATATGCTGGGCTTGCCTATCTGATTCGTCACCCGCGCAAGGTGATACTTTAGTTGTTAGCATGGGTCAGACGCCAATTTTTATAATGGATAGCATTGCACTTAGCTGAGACAATTTTATGTGAAATAACCCAATCCTTGTATTATTGTAATGAAATTAGAAAGATTAGTTTAATTTAGTGCATTGTATAATTATACTATGTGGTAGATAATTCCATCATGTGATGTACCAGTAGGCACGAAGTATAACTGTTCCCATTTAATTAAACAGACTTAATTAACCGGTTCTCATGTGCCAATGTATCTTAGTATGCACCTATAGGATAGATATTCATTTTTCTGAATAATTGGTCTTTATATCAACCTTAAAAGGAGTGTATAAAGCGTTCGGGATGACTTGTATAAGAAACGGTCTCGAATGGCTAAAAAGATAGAGCTTATGTGTGATGTGAAAAAAAAAAGTGAAAAAAAATGAAAGAAAAAAAGAAAAAAAAATGTGTGAAAAGAAAAAAAATGATGAGAAAAAAAGTGGAAGTATGTAAGCTAAAGTATGATGGCTTATGATGTGCTCTTATGCTATAAAAACTCTAACGTTATAAAAGGTGTACGATATTCTCACCTCTTGTTTTAGATTAATGTTTATATTGATTATAGGTGTGTAATAGGTACGTTGGGCACATGGTTAATTAAATGAAATATAAAGTAAATGGAATCAATGGGAATGGTTATGCTAAGTGTTTAAGAAGGACAAAAATATTGGTAATCCTTTTTGGATTATTTGTCACATTCCTTATGGGTTGATTTTGTGGTAACCTTTCTTTTCCATCTATCTTGGGGGCAAACACAGGTTTTGCAAACGAGGAATTTGATAAAGCAGATGGTTTTCCCAAGATAGAGGATCTATTCACTTTAGAAGCATTGGGTTGTCTAACAACAGGTTTCTTAATGCTAGGTTCCACGATTTTCCCACCCATTTTAGCAACGAGTTTCTGCAACTCTGCTATCGCTCTGTCCTTGTCTTGTAACTGAGCTTTCAACCCTTTAATTTCAAAATTCTATTCATTCATTTCTCTAAACGTTTAGGAAAGTTTTTCTTGCAATTTATTATCATGTGGAAAACTACCAACGTCTTTTTGCAAAGCAAGTTCAAGTGAATGACAATGTTTTTGAAGGAAATCAGTTTTGTGTTGAAGTAACTCAAAAGCCTTTTTATCAACATTTTCTTTACGTTTCGAAAGCTCAATTTCAAGACGTTCACATTCTTTGCTTTTATCAAGATATTGGCATGCAACTTCAGAATATTCATCAATATCAGTACAAGATGTAAAATAAGCACACATAACATCGTTAGAAACACATTCTTGCAATAGTAAATCATATTCATCTGAAAAATCAGTCTTCTCCATTTGAAGATCTTCAATGTGTTTCTCAAGAGATTCAACATATTTTAAATCATCATACATTTCAGTCCGAATGAACTCCTCAAGTTGAAGAACAGTTTGTTTAATCAACGTCGTGTTAGGAATTAAGAGTTCTTTCACAAGCAAGGTAATATCTTGAGGAATCGGACGTGTCCACTCAGCATTTTCACGTTTTGCCCAGTCTCTTTCAACAATAGATTTAACATTATCTATGTGGTGTTTAAGAATACCTAATGTTTTCCTACTCTTGATTTTAGATTCATCTAGAGGGAGGTAGTTTATGTATTTGTAAACATTAGATTTCTTAGGGGCAAATGCTTTCTTCCATTAAATTCTCTTTTGTTTGCATTCTAGGAACACTTCCTCACGCGTTTTCTGAGTTTGTTTGTTGAAAAGGCCAAAAAGACTATTCTCATAAGCATAATTATATGGTTTCACAAACTACTTATTGACAAGTGGTTGACTATCATCATCCCAAAGGGCAGTCTCTTCACTAACAGGCATGCAATCAAGATTGGTTCTTTTAGTCTCATCAAGATAAAGACACGGGTTCGCAGCTTGAGCTTTGGTAAGGTACTCAGAACTTGCAAAGCTAGCTTGACCCTTAAACATCGATGGAGGTGCTAGCATTCTTACGGATTGAATAGAATCATGGGTTTTATAAACCACGTTCTTCAAAAATTCGACTTGTGATTCTTGTTTGGTAACTTTTTCGGTTTCTCTATCATATCTACTTTTGAAGTCTTGTTTTAACGCATCTACCTCTTGTTTCTTATCCTCTAAAATTTTAGCAGAATCAGTAGTGGTCATAGAGAGATTTTGTTCAAGTTCATTGACTTTGGTATTGGCAAGGTACGTTTTTTGGCGTTCATCCATTAAGAAAATATTATATTGACGCTTCTCTTTTGCTTATAACTCAAGAGTTGTATTATATTTGTTTTCAAAATCGTCCTTTTAACTTTTTAACGCACTTCCCTTGTACCCCTCAAGCTCTTAGGTTTTCTGAAGGAGCTCATCTCTATAGCTTTCAGTCATCTCAGTAAATTTGATAAGAGCGGCTTTGCATTCTTCAAAACTTTGAGTGAGCGTAGCATTTGCCTTCTTTAACTGCTTTTGACTCTTTTTATTTTCAGTGACATCTTTTTGTAAAGTAGCAATTAAATTAGCAAGCGCAATACGTTCCTCTTCATCATTTCCATTTGCATGTTGATCATCCTCAGACTCATCATTGCACATGTCTGATGAATCGGGTGTGGTATTGCTATCAACCGTTTCTATCATACGCGTGTCATTAATGGCATTGGGTAGATCACTATGCTCAGGAATATCACCAAACACATTATATTCATCAGTAGTGTGTACCTTATCGATTGGCTCAGTGTCAAAGATAGGGCCATTGTCATCTTCGGTGACTTTGAGAACTTCTTCAACCTTTGCCATGTACGAGTAATGTGCATCGAGCTCTTGATCAGAATCTTCATCATCAGTATCATCAAGCATTGCTCCTTCCTCAGCTGACAATTTAACTCCAACTTCCATCTTTTTGCATAGCAGCATCTTTTCCTTATGATAACCAGAGTCTCTAACCCGTTTTGGCTTCCTGCATTCCTTTTCCATATGCCTATAACCTTGGCAATTAAAACATTGAATCCCACTTTGCTGAACCACTTGACTTCCAACCGTTTCCCTATTCCCAGTAGCAGCAGCGATCCTCTGAGTATCATACTTGGCAGTTTGTCGATCATACCTTGCAGAACCCTCAACATGTGTTGGATTATGTCGATCATACCTAGAAGGACTTTCACCATGTCGACGTGTGCCATACCTTGGAGGACTCTCAACATATCGGTTCTTTGTGTTAGATGATGTACGAAGATTGTTGTTGGTGGGTTTGTAGATTTTCTTGTAAGTCTTCATTATGAAAGCAATTTGTTGTTTCATCTCTCGGTTCTTTTGAGCTTGGTCTTCATCACTATCTTCTTCAGATGAGGACTCAGATGGTGGTGATGGTGCTCTTGGCACTTTACCTCGAGATCTTGTGGATGATGAAGACTTAGATGATGTGGAAGATCGTGGTGAAGATGATCTAGTGGAATATGACTTAGGAGCACGAGAGTTATGACCTTGAACATGTTGAGTTGTTGTCACTAAAGCAAGTGGATTAGCCGTCTTGGTAACACGTTCAGCTCGAATCTCATTTGCTTCATTCTGAAATTGCTTCAAGATGTCAAAGAGTCGATGATATGAGACCTCGTCTAACTTTTCTTGTTGTTTCACCAAAGTGACGAACCGTGTCCAACCGGGTTGAAGTTGTTGAAGAAATTGAACATTGACTTGCATGGTGGAGACTTGCAGATTATTTCTTGTCATGTCATTCATCATATTATAAAACCTGGAGTAGTAAGAGTCAATTGATTCTCCATCCCTTGAAGTAAACTTGCCAAAATTCCAAAACAAGTTTGTTTTGACATCTTGTTTGTTGAGTGATTCTCCTTGTTGTAAGCGTTCAATAGCAGTCCACATTTCATGTGTTGTAGGACAAGCATCAACCATGGAATAAATGTCATCTCCAATCCCACTTAGAACCATATAAATGGCTTCCTTCTCTGCATCATGCCAAGCACAATCTTCAGGTGTGAGATCAGCTCTTGTTTCATCACGTTCACTTGCAGGAATTGGATCAGTAGTATCTGTGGCTGCTCTTGGAGGACTTGAGATTTTCTTGAATACATATGGTCCATGAGTAATACATTTCCTCAAGGCATCACCATTTGGTCTTGTATCAAGGTATCGTATGAAACGTGATTGCCATTGAGCATACCGACAAGATACAAGCATTGGTGGTCTCTCTTTATTCCCCGCCACCATGATATTGTTGTTTGTGACACGATACTCTTGAGTAGAATCCATATCTAGAAACTTGAAATCGATGAAGTGTAAATGGATCTTAAGTAGATTTGTGTTGATTGTTGTTGTCGATGAAAAATGTTAAAATCCCCTAAAAATTGTCTTCACAAGAAACCAAAAAATCGAAGGCGAAAAATCACACGTATAAAAATATTCACTTTTGGGTTTTTTTTTTGGAATAACTAACATTTTCAGAAAAATTGAGTATTTCGGTTTAACATGTTTTTCATAGAAATGCCTCTCTTCTGAATATTAATGTTTTCAGAAAAAGCAATTTCTTCGGAATAATGGTGTTTTCAGAAAAACGTGGATTTTCGGAAAAATGATGTTTTCAGGAAAAACAACTTCTTCGGAATAATGCTGATTTCAGAAAAACGTGGATCTTCGTAATAATCTTCGGAATAAATGCTTTTTCAGAAACTGAGACTTTTCGGAATAATCTTCGGAATAATCTTCGGCATAATCTTCGGAATAATCTTCGGAATAATCTTCGGAATAATACCAAATTCAGAGAAAATGAAAAATTCAGAGAAACTTACCTTCTTCGGAATAAACGTTTCTTCGGAATAAGTAGATTTTCAGAAAAATACTTCTTCGGAATACTGAAATCTTCGGAAACTTTTTCGGAATAATGATAATTTCGGAAAAACCACTTTTTCAGAAAAATCCCTTTTTCAGAATATTCACTTCTTCGCAATATAAAACCCTTTTCCGAAAAATTGTTTTTTCGGAATAATTAACCCTTTTCTGAAAACAGTATTTCGGAATGATCTTGAATCAATGATAAACCGTGACTCAAAAATGAATCCAAACACCTCAAAATCTTCCGATTTTTACCACAAAAACCAAACTAAATCCCTACCAAATCGATATAAATGATTTATATCAAGATATCTAGCCCGAAAATACTAAACAAAATTTAATTCGGGATGATTTATGTGGAAAAATCAACCGAATCAAATTCAAACCAAACAACCAAACACAATCTACCCCGTGGCGATTGATACCAAATGTTTTCCCATATTATTTAGATGATTAGTGATAGAAAATAAATGAAAAGAGATGGATTCCTAGAGAGAGAAAGTAGAGAGAGAGGTGATTAAACTAGGTGAATATTATATTAGGAAAAAGATTTGTTACAAATGACAATCCACCCTCCTAACATGCTAGGAGGGTAGTATATATAGTCCACCCACATGCGGGCTTTAATGGACTATATATTGGGTCGGGCTTGTCTTTTGGACTTTAAGTAGTTTAAATCCAAGCCCGTGAACCACGACTATTTAACTAACTATTACAACGTTTTACTAAATATTACAATAGAAACCTATGACCGAACATTCTTGTTTGACTCAATATTTTGAGGCTAACACGGGGACACAATATGGTCAGAATATTGGGCAGACAGTTGGGAATGCAGGAAATCAGTATGGACAAATCCGTGGTCTGAATCTGAATGTTCCAAATGCGGGTAATCAAAATGGGTTAATAGTTGTGCCAGCGGTTGGTAATCAGATGGGAAACATTGTGGCTGCAAGGGCTGAGAACACTAGTACGAGAAATGGAAACGACAATCGTCATATTCAGTGCTACAACTGCAGGGGATTTGGTCATTATGCTCGAGATTGCACAGCCAAAAAGAAGAGGGATGCTACTTATCTTCAGACTCAGCTTCTCATAGCACAAAAAGAAGAGGCAGGGATTCCACTTCAAGCTAAGGAATTCGACCTTATGGCTTCTGCTGCAGAATATGATGAGGAAGAAGAGGTGAATGCCAACTACATCTTGATGGCAAACTTACAACAAGCATCAACCACAGGAATGCATGATGACAAAGCTCTCGTTTATGATTCAGACGGTCCCTCTGAGGTACATCCAAGTTTTGATGATAATGATATATATAGTATGTCTAATCAGGAGGAAGAGTATACTGAGATGCTTGAGCCATACATTGAGACACACGGGGACCAAACAAATAATATTAATATTATTTCGAATGAGCCCAGTGTGGACCTTAGTGTGGATCAAGTTTCCCAGCCTACAACACTTCCTGATGAGACACATGCGTATTATAAATCTCTATTTGATAAGCTTGCTAAGGATGTAGATCATGCTACGGTGGTTAATAATAAGTTTAGAGAAACTAATGCCAAATTGACCACTGAGCTTGCGGGACATAAGGAACGGGAGAAATGTTTTGAAATTCATCAAGCTAAAATAAAAGAACTTGAACAAGTTCATGCTACGTCGTTTTATCAAGGAAAATGCACAACTAAGAAATTAAATGCCTTACACTTAAGTAGTGCTAGAAAGATAAGCGAATTGAATGATGAAATTACTTCTTTTAATAAACAGCTTTCAACTAAAAAATCTATTATTTTGGATTTAAAAGAAGAACGAAAATAGTTGAAACATGATTTCAAAATTCGAGAAGATGGGCTTCTTGAGGATTTTTGCAAAGCTCAGGATAGGAATAGAGAATTAGACAACCTTTTAGTAAAACAAGGCCAAACTATGCAAACGATAAATATGCTTGCACCAAAAGTGAATGAGATAAATTACACTCGCTACAAATTGGCTTTATGTTGGCGTCTTCCTCCTAATCCCGGATACCTTAAGCAAGTTCAGGCCACTAATTAAACTTTATATAATGGTAGTGTGCTATTGTCTGATGAGCATGATCCTCCTAGTATGCATGATTCCGAGGAAACTACTAAACTTGTGGTAGAGACTCGTTTAAGAATGAAAAAGCTTGATAAAGAAGTGACACCCGTTTATTATCCAAACGTGAATCCTCCAACTGTTTTTGTTCGATCTAATATGAGTATTGAAATGCTTTTGCTACCAAGTGAGGAATTGTCTGATGACCCTCCTAAACCGAGTATCACACGCCGATTTCTAAACGAGCTTAAAGATAAATTTGTCATCCTTAAACGTGTTGTTAATTCCAAAATAACTGGAGGAAATTTTACATCAGCTGTTCAGATTGAGGTCCAGAAAATTCTTCAAAACGATATTAATCCGATTATTAATCAAGTTGATGCTAGGTTAGGCAATTTGGAAAACGCTTTTCTAAAAGAATTTGCCAACTTTGTTGAAGACTTTAAATCTTTGGCGAAGGAAGCTGATGAATCTCTTGATTAAATCAAAGTTTTGGAAAATGATCTTGAACGCCTCTCTAACGCACGTGATTGTATTGATAGTAGCCCTGTTGAGTTAAGTACCTCTGTGTCGCATAATGAAAACCTTCAAACTGAGCTTGATCTTATGAAAGAGAAAATTGAATCTTATGTCATTAAAAAGGATGAAGAATTCACCGATCTTTGGAATAAATTTGTCAAAAAATGTGATGAATGCAAATATGACAAGATTTCGTATGAAAAATCTTACAATGAAATACAACAAACTATCGCACGGTTGCAGGCTCAGTTAGGAGGGGTTAAGGAAACGAATTTGGCCTCTTCGGGGTTAGAGAGTGCTAGTGATGGTAATGTTCAGAAGCTTAAGGCTAAGATTGCAGATTTAGAATCTGTTGTCGTTTCATATAAGCGGGCTGTTGAACAAAGCAAGTTTGTCTATCAGAAACTTATTGATAAAATCTGTGAGAACTGTAAATTAAAGGCCTTTTAAAAGATAAGACTTCTGAGCCTAGCTCGATTGTGTATAAGATGATCCAAAAACCAGCAACCTCAGGACCCACTCGTATTGTTGTAACACCATTTCCCAAGGCTGCTGGAATGAAAGCTGTTGTTATAGCCCCAGGAATGTTTCGTGTTAGACCTTCTCTTCAAACTAGGGTCGACATCTCTGTGCCTAGCAACCAACGTAAAGCAAGCGTTAGGACAAAACCGACCACTATCGCACAACCATAAGTCATTGATTTAAAAAATGCTAATTCTAACAAGCGTGTGTCTTTTTCTACAGGAATGAACAACTACACTAAGAGCAGAAGGACACATCCTACGAGCAATACAAGGAATGATAGGGTCCCTTTTGACTCTAGAAGTAGTCGTCCCAAGGCTAATAATGTGGAAGTAGAAGAACACCGTAGGAATTTACCGTTTTTTACTCATAATCAGAAACTTATTTCTTCTGAATGTAATGAATTTAAACTTGTTATTCGGAATGAAATATCTGAAGTTATTTGTGCTAAATCTAATAAATGTTTCTTTACTTTTAGTCATGATGTTTGTCGTTTGATTATGAATGGTTTGAACTATGGTGGTTACACTCGACTTGACAAGCTTTCTATCAGCGAAACACATAGCACTCCTAAGGCTAAAGTGTATGTTCCGAAAACTAAGCAGGTAGGGTCCACTGAAAGTCTTGCTACGCCTAGAAGTCCTAGATTTACCTCTAAGTGGTTGCCTAGTGGAAGATATTTTGCCTCTAATGGTCATGTTATTGATTCTAGTAGATCTCATACTGACAATGAAATGTCGGTATGTGATATGGCTTGATTATTACCTAACCATACAGGAACCTATTTCTTCGGTTGCCAAATTTTCTTTTCTCTTATCATTGGCAGGCTGTTGAAATTTGTCTCTGGTGCGTGGATTCGGGTTGTTCCAAACATATGACTGGGAATCGAAGTCTTCTCAAGAACTTTGTATGGCGTTTTATGGGAACTGTTCGATTTGGAAATGATCATGTTGCTGCAGTTCTAGGCTATGGTGATCTTCATTGGGGA
This sequence comes from Glebionis coronaria, assembly GCA_025667525.1. Classification (NCBI taxonomy): domain Eukaryota; kingdom Viridiplantae; phylum Streptophyta; class Magnoliopsida; order Asterales; family Asteraceae; genus Glebionis; species Glebionis coronaria. Next base: position 193,234,634 of record CM046880.1, read on the forward strand.
AATATTATCATCACCAGAGTATCTTTTGTTGATGGCTTGGGACACAATTTGTTCTCGGTTGGGCAATTTTGTGATTCAGATTTGGAGGTAGCCTTCAGAAGTCATACATGCTTTGTTAGGGATCTTGAATGAATTGATCTGTTGAAAGGAAATCGCACAAAAAACTTTTACACCATTGATCTTTTTCAAATGTCCGCTGCATCTCCAATTTGTCTCATGGCCCGGGCCACTTCACCAAAGTCATGGTTATGGCATCAAAGGTTATCTCATCTCAATTTCGATGCTATCACCCAACTTGCAAAAGATGATATCGTTGCCGGTCTTCTAAAGTTCAAATATACTAAAGACCATCTTTATCTATCATGTGAGCAAGGTAAAAGCAAGAAGAAGCCTCACAAACCCAAACCTGTTCCAAATTCGACGAATAGGTTGCATCTCCTTCATATAGATTTGTGTGGCACAATGAGAATCAAAAGCATTAATGGAAAGCGATATGTCCTGGTAATTGTAGATGATTATTCTCGTTACACATGGGTTCATTTTCTTGCTTCGAAAGATGAAGCCCCGGATGTAATTATCAATTTATTGAAGAAAACATCAGTGCTACTTCAAGCCCCTGTTATCATTGTAAGAACGGATAACCGGTACATAATTCACCAATCAGAAACTGAAAGCTTATTTCGACGAAGTTGGAATTTCTCATCAAAATTCGGTTGTAAGAACTCCAGAGCAGAATAAAATTGTGGAACGGAGGAATCGTACGTTAGTTGAAGCTGCTCGGACGATGCTTCTCTCCTCCAGTGCACCGTTATTCCTTTGGGCTGATGCTATAGCAACTGCATGTTATACTCAAAACCGCTCCATTATTCACACTTGTTTTAACAAAACACCTTATGAGATCATTAATGGAAGAAAACCGGATATTTCATTTTTATATGTATTTGGTGCTTTATGTTATCCGAAGAATGATCGTGAAGATATCGGTAAACTTGAACCTAAAGGTGATATTGCCTTTTTCATTGGCTATTCTTCAACTGCTTGTGCTTACAGGGTTTATAATCGAAGCACAAGAAAGGTAATGGAGACAATGAATGTTACCTTTGATGAACTCTCGGGTATGGCCTCTCAACAAAGAAGTTCTCACCCCGACCTTCAAAGTCAGACTTCTGGACACGTAAGTTCAGGACTCGCGCTTCAATTTGCACCCTCAGCAATCTCATCGTTACAACCCTTGAAACGTGACTTGGAAGTCTTATTTGGGCCAATCTATGATGAATATATGGACGGTCCTTCGTCGTTTGGTGTTCCTCAAAATGCCCCGGTTGCGCCTGCTACGGTAGTTCCAGAACCACCAGTTGCATCTACACCAACGGCATCCGTTTTTGCACCATCTACGTCAACCTCAACCATATTGACTCCAAACATTCCAACAACGTCTCCGACTGCTGACGCAACTCAACAACATTCTCAGCAAATTCTTAATCATGTTCGTTTTCAGAATGAAATAGTTGCTGAAAATGCAAACAATGTGATGCTCAACGAACACGAGTTTGTTAATCCATTTGCGGCTTCCACAAGTTCTACTCAGCCTTCAACACCATATGTGGATCCGTCGAGCTCGCATCATGTTTCTCATACACTTCCACATGAACACAAATGGACTAAGAATCATCCTTTGGTTCAAGTGATTGGCAATCTCTCACGACCAGTCTCAACACGAAATCAGCTGCATACCGACGGTGATATGTGTATCTATGCACTATCAGTCAGCACAATGGAACCAGCTAGTGTGAAAGAAGCAATGACCGATGCATCATGGATTGAGTCTATGCAAGAAGAACTCAATCAGTTCATACGGCTTGATGTATGGGAGTTAGTACCTCGACCGGACAATATCGATCCCTTTACTCTGAAATGGTTATTCAAAAACAAGATGGATGAGGAGCAAACGGTCATTAGGAACAAGACTCGGTTAGTTGTGAGAGGTTATAAACAACAGGAGGGAATTGATTTCGCTGAATCCTTCGCCCCGGTTGCTCGAATGGAAGCTATTAGGATTTTCTTGGCATACGCTGCACACAAATCGTTCACTGTGTATCAAATGGACGTGAAGACGTCTTTCTTGCATGGACCGTTAAAAGAAGATGTGTATGTATGTCAACCTGAAGGTTTCACCAACACCGAACATCCAAGCCATGTCTACAAGTTGGAAAAGGAAATGTATGGTTTGAAACAAGCACCGAGGGCATGGTACGACGAATTAGCATCATTTCTTCTACAAAATCACTTCAGCAAAGGAACCATTGATCCAACTTTGTTAATCAAGCACTACGGCAACGACATATTGGTGGCTCAGGTCTATGTAGATGATATTATATTTGGTTCTACTAACCCAAAATATTCCATATTATTTGCAGACCTTATGAAAAGTCGATTTGAAATGTCCATGATGGGGGAAATGACGTTTTTTCTTGGTCTCCAAGTTCACCAATCCCCCCGTGGCATTTTCATATATCAGGCCAAATATGTGCTTGAAATTATAAAGAAATTTGGATGGAGAACTGTGATCCTATTGGTACTCTAATGGACACTAAACACAAGCTTGATTTGGATAAAAAAGGGACATTTGTAGATGCTACAAAATATCGAAGTATGATCGGGTCCCTTATGTACTTAACCTCAAGTATACCAGACATTGTGCATGCTACTTGTTTATGTGCTCGGTATCAGGCTAAGCCAACCGAGAAGCACCTCAAGGAGGTTAAAAGGATATTTTGTTATCTCCGGGGAACCATTCACATGGGTCTCTGGTATACGAAGGATTCTGGTTTTAATCTAACTGGTTTTTCAGATGCCGACCATGCAGGGTGTCATGACTCATTCAAAAGCACTTCCGGTGGAGCACAATTCTTAGGCGAGAAGCTAGTGATCTGGTCATCAAGAAAACAAGACTGTACGGCGTTGTCCACCGCGGAAGCAGAATATGTGTCTTTATCCGTGTGTAGTGCTCAAGTTCTTTGGATGAGAACACAACTCACGGATTATGGCTTTTACTTTAACAAAGTTCCTATTTATTGTAATTCACAATCAGCCATAGCCATATCCTGTAACCCGGTCCAACACTCTAAGACCAAGCAAATAGTTGTTCGATTCCATTTCATAAAGGAGCATGTGGAAAGAGGAACAATAGAACTGTTTTTTTGTCAAGACGGACTACCAACTAGTTGACATCTTCACCAAAGCTCTTTCTCAAGACAGATTTGAATTCTTGGTTCGTCGACTTGGTATGCGTAGTTTCACTCCTGATGAACTTGAACGTCTTGCACATTCGCAGTAACCTTGTATATATCTATCAGAAAATCAAAATACAAAAATATAAAACCTATAAAAACAAAATAAAAAATGAGAAAATCTTTCAAAAATACCAAAAATATTCTTCTTCGACATGTCTCTCAGCATCGATAATATTGACGTACTTAGAAATGTTGTTCAATAACGACACGTGTACGTACATAAAGTTCGAATGAGAGTTCAAATGTTTTGAAAACATGTCTTTTCTATTTTCTTCTCATAATGGCTTATAGTCACATGTCAGACTATAACCCGGTCCCCAAAGAAAGGAAAGTATTTGACTTATCCTCAACAACGAGAAATTTGTTTTTCTCGGTCATGAGCTTATATCAAAACATTCAAAGTTTTAAGCTCATGAACACAATTTTTCTTGGACTTTTGAGCATAATTTTTTAAAGTATTTCAAAACAATGTGCTCATACACTCCCCTATTTAAATAGAATCTCTTTTCGAGGGGGAGTATAATGATTTCATAAACATTTGTTCCAAATCTTCATGACACATTATTCTCTCCATGTTTCATCACTAGTTTCACAAAAATCTCAATTTCATGCAATTTTTTAGGGGGAGAATAGTGATTAAAATGTGATCAAAAAAATATTCTTGTATAAGATATTTTGATATAAGTGCTTTCTCTTCCTAATATGTGCAAAAACCTTCTTTTTACGATGCACATATGTAGGAGGAGCGTTTTTGGTGATTTAGAAAGGGTTTCTGGTTATGATATCTATACCTTCAACACAATTATTCACGACGATATTGGTGTCAAAAGGTGGTTAGGTTTTCGTCCTATGATCCAGCCAGAACCGGAGGGATCTTCCCAGGGACAATTCATTAGAACTTAGAAGTCCTTAGGAAAGATGGAGTAGTTGTGTGTACGGGAATAATGCTGACTAATGACTTAATCTAGCACTGGAACAATCACAACAAGGTGCTAGTTATGACGTATTAGTAAGCATTGAAGGGGTTGAAGAATGAAAAAGAAATGTAAGGATAAAGGGTGAAAAGAAATAGCCCTCCATACAACTTAGGCAGAAACCGGGTCAATACATCTACTATCAGAATCACATTGATGATTTCGGGTATTGAAGTCAAAGCATCATGGACCCAGTGATGCAATGCACAACCCTTCCCAACCTACTCAAGCTTCTCTCAAAAGAAGTTTGTTTTATTGTCACGGAGTTCAACTCATTTCTATCGACTTTCTCACTTCGAGATAGTAGATATTGAATAGGTGGCAGTCTGCTCCAGCCTCCGATCACCAAATAAACGTGCACTGATAGAGTCTAGAGCCAACGAGATTCATCAAAAATCTCATTAGGACACTTATTCCATATATCAATTATTGTTCATCATTAGAACACATGCGATAATTTACAGAGTCCTACGCTCTATCCTTGTGGTATTGCTAGAACATTCAGAGTGATACTCTTTAGTATTCATAGTGATGAATGGAAATCCTTCCAATGTTAACATCAAACAGCACTGTGGTAGGTCATATGTACGATTCACTTTGAATTAAACATATGCTAACTGGAAAGCAACAGTGGTTTGATTCTTAATTGATTCAAACTCATTCCAGGTCTCGACGCAATATCTTTATGATCTTGCCAGAACATTCAGAGTAATACTTTTCAGTATTTACAATGACGAATGGAAATCCTTCCAGTGTCATCATCAAACAGCACTGTGGTAGGTAACTTGTGCGATTCTATATGAATCAAACTTGTGTCAACTGGAAAGCAACGATTGTTCGATTCTTAATTGATTCAAACTTGTTCCAAGAAATTGAATTGACGACTTAATCAGCAGAATGGAACTGTATGATTCACTCCTTACTATGAATTATCTTTCGATAAATTCAAGTATTGAGAACGGCTACCACAGCCGGAAACCCTGTCAATGAAGTTCTTTGAACTTACCTAATCATAGGTACAGTATTCTTACTGTATAACGGGAAACCGGAGGAATGCAAACGGTGGCGTAACTTCAAGAAGTCGTAATTCAAGACCACATGCTCATATAAATGAAGAAAGCTCAAGAACATCTAAAGACAAAGACTTCCGCTACTCTGATGATCAAGGGAGATTGTTAACAAGCTTTCAAGTCAACACAAAACATGAGTATGTGGAGAAAGACACAAGAACACAAGCTGGCAAAGTTACAAGATCAAGTCAAGGCAAAGATCAAAGATCCAAGATCACAAGTCATGAAAGGAACTATGAAGAAACTCTCAAGACATTGAGCTTCAAAGTCTACAACAACAAATAAGTGAAGTCGCATATTACATGACCACCCCTTAGGGGGAGATTGTTAGAAGTAATTAAAGTGATGGTTATATAATATATCGTTGCGAAGCTCGTGAAAAATGTTATTTAATGATGTCTAGAGTTTTTAGTTATTATTGTTTATGTAACAGGATTTAGTCCCGAACACACAAATGAGGAAGGCCTCCTAAACAATTCTTAATTAGTATAAAAGGCCCCCTAAGCCTCATTTGTGTGTGTGCTTTCCATATTCATAGTTTTAGAGAGAAAAATGTGTGTTTGTTTCTCTCACTAGGAAAACACCAATTTTGTATTTCTTTTCTTCTCTTCATCTTAATCTAATCTTTCCTTATTAGTTTAATCATCATCATGTTATTTGTGTTTGATTAGTCGTGTGATTTAGTCTTACACTAATCATCAAATTCTCGATGGTCCTTTTATTCTTAATGAGATACTTGCTTTGTGTAAACTAAAAAAGGTAAATGCAATATTTTTCAAAGTTGGCTTCAAAAAAGCTATTGATTCCGTTCGATGGGATTATCTTGATGATGTTCTCATGTCTTTTGGTTACAGTGATAAATGACGTACTTGGAGTTCTGGTTGTCTGAACTGTGCCATAGGATCAGTTCTTATTAATGGTAGTCCTACTCAGGAATTCTAATTCCACAAAGGTCTAAAACAAGGTTTTAACACCCCCAAATTTACACGCAGCGGAATACATCTTTGGGTGCTAAACAATGATACAACAACACATAATTTATAAAGAACGACTCGAAAAGAGACGTTTTTGATTTATCGTTCCTAAAACATTTGTCAGAGTAGCGTAGTCCCAAGTAATCGTTACCAAAAGATAAGTTAAAACAACATATTGGTTTGTTTTAAAAATGGAACGATAAATAAATCAAAGAGTTTGAACAACAAAAGCAGTGCACAACTTCATTCTCCGTGACCTCCAAGCTTCCACTTCTTGATTACCTGAAATACATGTGAGTAAAACAATCAGCAAAAATGCCGAGTGAATCTATAGGTTTATGAAATCAATTTGAACACAAGCAAAGATTATAAGTTTGTGGCATGCTTATAAGCATCAAATAATAATTTGCATCAACAATGATAATTGTATATAGCATAAATTGCAATAAGCTCATGGAACCGAGCCCTTAGACACTCCCATATCAGTCTAATAAGACGAGAGATTTATTAATTGTCGGTTACCTCCAGATTATTGGTACATTGTCGTATACCTGACTTCTCAATACAATATGCTCAAACAGTGTGGAGGTCGGGCCTAAGCTTCTATGACAAGTCCACAAAAATTGAACCGGGGCGGCTTCCCCCATAGATCTATTAATTGTACTAGCGGTTAACCCATCATAGGTTAATTAACGGTCCATAATTGAGGCTTTAACTAAGGCAATCACTTAATGCAATTTAAAGGCAACCACGGGTCCATTCATAGAGGGACAAAGCATACCATAAAAATCTTGTGTTCTAAGTTTATAAAACATGTATTCCCCCTCGCGGGTTTAAAATCATTTAATAACTAGTATAAAGCGAGGCTATAGACTCACGTTGATAATGGAAGGCGGATTATCAGCTACGGGCGTGCTTCGGTCACGGAAACCTATATAAATAATAATCGGTCTTAGACTCTTGTCTAATGACTTTTATCAAAATAACAATATACATATGATGATTTTGTACATATGATGATCAAGTGGGTTTATATATCCTTGTTTACTCATTTTAGTGTTTACGTTTTGGTAACTTTTTACTAGTTTACTAGTTTTACCTACTTACCTATTTTAAGTCCAATAAGCTTAGTATAAGTTATTTAACTTGTTTTAATCCATTTTATACCTATATTATCAGTATCTATACTTTCCATGTTGGGCCCAAATGGGTTAAGCCCAATAAGTTCTTTTTATAAGTGTTTAACTTATTTAGTCCAATTATTAGTCCAATATGCTTAGTTAGCTCGTTAATGTCCGTATGTCCTATAGTTCGGGTTTTATCGGTTTTTACTTGTATTAGTTACTTATATATCAGTATATGACTTTTAAAAACTTTACATTAGACGGGTTTGATCGTCTAAGTTTTATTTGGCGAAAAACGTTAATTTTACGGTAATAGCCGAAAAAGTCGTAAAAATCAAGTTTATAGTTTTTATTACTTATAAGTATTATTCCATAACCATTTATATAATTTATCCATTTAATTAACCTTTTACATATTTATATAAATAAGTTTCATAAGTTAGTGGGTTTTTATTTTACATTTTATACAATAAAATTTGAGTGCTTATATAATAATAATAAACATTTATTCTCAAAATCTGTTTTTTATCTTCATGTTCACCATTTTTATCATATCTAGAGTTCTATAATGAATTAGAAGCTCATTTTTGGGTGACATGTTCTTCATATTATGTGATACATTTAACTTAGTTATAGCTACTGCTCATTTTAAGTTTATCTTGCCTTAACAGTCCCTACAAAACTGCTTATTCAGATTAGAACACCCAACTTGTTTTGATCATATCTCACTCATTATATTGATTCCATTGCATGGACAACTCTCACATGTGTATAACATCTTGTACTTACTGTAGATAGATCATACCATGCAATTTTATCAGTTCAAGTTTTAGTTATATACTGTTTTTATACAGCCAACTAAATAAGCATGATTTTAGCCTTATTTCTTATAGTTATTAACCTTTTTAAGCATATTTATAAACACTTGATCCCCACACAACATTTTTATCATCATATATACATCATATACATATACAATAATAAAGAAAATACATTTGTTCTTTACAAAAATAACAAGAGAAAATGGAGAGGATGATCTTCTTTACCAACCAAGTGTATTTCTTGTTTTTGGAAGACAAGAACTTGATGAACACCACAAGTAACTCCAAGATCATCAAACACCAAGAACAATAGTTGAGAAATCAGACCTAGGACACAAGCAAATCACCTCCAATGTTGTTAATATGGCCACCAAATGATCAAGGCTTCAAGATAACTCCATGATAGAGCTAGTTAACATGTATTTCATGGCTAGAAAAGATCAAAAGGGGTGTTTGTATCTTGAAAGTGGAAGGAAAGGGGTGATGTGGTTGAGAGGATTTGAGGTTGTTTGCATGTATGGAAATGGTGGTGTGTGTAGTAGCTAATGGTGTTGACTAGGAAGTGGAAAGTGTAAGCTTAAGGTGTAAGCTAATGCTTACACTTGTAGCTAGTTAGTTAACATGATGCCACATCCTTAGATGTGGTGTCATGTGTGCCATCCCATGTTAGCTAGTGGGGTGGGATAATGTATTTTGTCCCACCTCACTAATTTACGGGTATTCCTCGATTCTAGTTTTCTCGATTTGCGTGCCCTTGGGTCGTTTTACGAAAAACGTTTTTATAAATTATGAATCAACGACACAAAATGAATCCAATAAAAATTGTCTCATCAAAAACGGAGTTCAAAAACGTAAATACGTAATCCTAAGGTTTCCGGTTTAGTCGTAAGGGACGCTAAATTATGCACGTATGCCCAAATTTAAATCCGTAAATTGTGAGTTCGTCAACCAACACAAAAATAAGTTTCAAAATATTATACGAGAAAATATTTCACTACCTGAAAATGTTAGATTGTACTTTTTAAAAGTTTAAACGCACACGAAAAATAATAATATAACGACTCGATACGTAATTGAAACGATATCGTCGAAAGTATTAAATATCGAAACTATCGATAATAAAATATAAATTTTTTGGCATCCGTCGGTATCGCGATCACTAGTAGTCCTCGTTGCTCGTCAAAATATTAAAATATAATATTTAATATTGGTTTCAACTTAAACCGTTAAACATAATAATATTTAACGTTATAAAATACTTCAAAATAATTGAAAATAGAATTAAATTATGACCTTATTTTTACGGGTTTTACATCCTCACCACCTTAAGGGAGCGACGTCCCGACGCTCAACTCGCCTCATACACGAGTTGTTCACTACCCGGAAGGATGAGGGCATTCCTTATAAAGAAGTCCTTACGTTCCCACGTGTATCTCGATCCACGATCTCTACTGGTTCTTTTACAAAACGCAACTTGTTGTCAAGTTGTATCTCACCAAAAAGGAATAAGTAAATCCTTATCCACAAGTCACCCGTCAAACTCGACACATGAAAATTTTATGAATTACACGAAGCTCGTTAGACGACAAGAATAGATGACAGGATTTTCGGGTAAGTCCAGTAAAAAGGAAGGTTGTAATTTAAAGGATATCCATCAGCCGGATAGCCATGGACACACATCAAAAAGAACTAACAAGAAAACATTTTCGTCATCGGAGGGTGCTCACACGCAGGTCCCTACTCAAAAGATAATACAAAGACACCATCTCACTTTCGCCAACGCGCATTCAAAGACTCAATAAACATCGTTGTTGAAAGTCAAAAAGATATTACATAATATGTGTTCTACATGATCGGACGTCATCGGATGATGCCGTCTCAAGTTCTCACAACTTAAGATCATTTGACGTACATAAAAGAAAAGGTCGAACATAAACATCGATTATAGATCTCCATCGTTAATCATCGAGAAAAACCTTGAACGAACCCTTGATAATAACCACTTGATCTCTAGAGTCTTTCCACTTGCGATGTCGGCTTCAACATACTCCTCGAGGTTGTAACGAATTTATTAACTCCATTCATTAAGAGATTCGGTCCTTAATCATTCCACAAGTACACGCATAAATCCTGGTGACACTTATCGTTTCTCCTTATACACTGCTTCCCGAGATTCATTTAAAACTCAGAATAAAATAGTGATCTTCAATACGAGGAACAGAACGAGATAAAAATAAATTCAATAAACGCAGAAACGGACAAGATGTGGTAAAATGATTTAAGGTTAATGATCGACGAGGGATCTCGAATCACGTAACCGTAAAACATAATAATTCACAATACTAGAAAAATGAGGGCGAAGAATGAATTAAATATTAATATTAAAATAACGTTTGTCACAGTTATCCGTCCCGGATTTGTATTACCTTAAAACTTAGTTGAGGTACCTTCTTGATAAAGATGATATATTAAAAATAGAAGTTAAATAGCTTCATAATTTATTTTGGTTGTCTTAAGAAACTTTGAAAGAATAACACGAATTTATTAATTAAACTCGTATTGATGGTTACAATTTATAAAATATAATTTTCAAATTAAATCATTGTTAGGAATATAAATTAAACCGGTAATTTTCATTACATTAAAAGTAAAGTATGATAAGTCAATTAGTTCAAAAGATAGAGCATAATTTCATTTTAAACATTAGTTTTAGTTATACAAAATATGATGTATAAATTTGACCTTTTTCTTATGGTTGTTATTTCGATAATTGAAAATCATTGGAAAATGTATAAAAGTTCCATAAAATTTTATAATACGTTGTAGAAATACATAAAGGTGTTTATTATTTCAAAATAAATATGGGATATATTCGGGTTTCGAAAGGTGACAAGATAACAACGAATACGAATGGAAATAATAGTCAACAATTAGTACGAAATCAACGGTACAAAAGAGAACGAAGCAAATGTCGTATGAATTCTTAAAGAGAATAATAAAATAAAGGCGTCGATGGTATTACGATAAGAAATAATAGATTAAACAAGTTGTCAATTTTGTTAGTGCGGTCGATGGTTCACCAATATCAGTTTGTTAACTTAACGGTGGTCGTTACACGATCGGAAATAAGATCCATACAAAAATTTTAATCAAAGAAAATTCCTAATAATCACTTGTAATTAAAACAAATCAAATGAACGATGTTAGTGTTTAAAGAGAGAAGTCAATGCACGGTTCACAAGAGTGGATTTCGAGACAAACGAGAGTGACGGACGTCATCCCGGATATACGGAAATTACTCTAGTGATAATTCATTATTCACGTGCGGAGACATTCCAAAGATCTACCCAGTCGCATAAAGAAGATTGGACGAGAAGGAAGGATAAAACATTGAGACTTTCAAGTCATTTATCAACAGTCGGTAATTAGACGAATGGTCAAAAGAAATCAGTTATAAGACAAAATGTAGTAACAAGTGGAAAAACAATCATCGAGTAAAAACGTACTTAAAATCACGTAATTCATTTAACGAAAGGTAAGAAAACATATGCGGATGCATAGAAATTGCGCTACTTGCATAAAATATGAAGGTTTTCAAAACTTCTTTTCACATTTTATTTATCTTTATCATAAATACAAGTAAAAAGTTCTTTATTATCAAGATTTTTAAGGTGACTACCAATTGGCGTCTTATAGGCGGTACGGAAAGCCCACAGAGCATCATCAAGTTTATCGGCCCACGAGGCACGATGCTCTCCCACAGTACATTCCAAAATTCTCTTTAATCCACGGTTGGATATCTCGGCTTGACCGTTGGTTTGAGGATGATAAGCGGTGGAAAGACGGTGATTGACACCATACTTAGCCATGACTCTTGCAAATTGATCGTTGCAAAAATGAGTCCCGCGGTCACTGATAATAGCACGAGGAACACCGAAACGAGCAAATAGTTGTTTCAAGAACTTACAAACCACCCTCGCGTCGTTAGTGGGTAAAGCTTTGGCTTCAACCCATTTAGAGACGTAGTCGATAGCGACAAGGATGTATTTGTTGCCTTTAGAAGAAGGGAATGGCCCCATAAAGTCGATGCCCCATACATCAAAGATTTCACATTCTTGTATGAAATTTTGAGGCATCTCATCTTTATGTGTGATCTTGCCTTGTTTTTGGCAAGCATCACAATGTTTAACCATCTCGTGAGCATCACGATAAATGGTGGGCCAATAGAATCCCGAATCAAACACTTTCTTAGCGGTGTAGTTGGGACCAAAGTGACCACCGGTGGGTCCTTTGTGGCAAGCTTGGAGAATATCAAAAGCTGTCGGTCCGTCAACACATCGACGAATGATGAGATCAGCACATTGTTTGAATAGAAAAGGGTCATCCCAAAAGTAAGTCTTAACATCGTTCAAGAACTTCTTCTTTTGTTGGGATGTTAACCCTTGGATGAGAACACCACCTGCTAAGTAGTTTGCAATATCGGCAAACCACGGGGTGCCATCAAGATTGGGATTTATAGACATTAAGGTCTCAAGGGGAAAAGAGTCATTGATCTCTTTGTTCGGATGGTCCCCTTGATATGGAGCCTCAAGTCTGCTCAGATGATCCGCGGCCAGGTTTTCAGCACCCTTCTTGTCACGAATTTCAATGTTGAATTCTTGAAGGAGTAAAACCTAGCGGAGAAGTATTGGCTTAGAATCATTCTTAGTCATCAAGTACTTCAACGCGGAATGGTCCGTGTATACGATGGTGGTGGATAAAACAAGATAGGGGCGGAATTTCTCAAAAGCATAGACAACAGCTAAAAGCTCTTTTTCGGTTGTCGTATAATGCAATTGAGCCCCTGTCATTGTTTTGCTAGCATAGTGGATTGGTTGGAAGTGTTTATTCACTCTTTGGCCCAGAACCGCACCAATAGCAAAGTCGCTAGCATCGCACATCAATTCAAAAGGCAGCTCCCAATTAGGGGTAACCAAGACCGGTGCCTTAGTTAGCTTATCCTTAAGAAGATTGAAGGCTTCGAGACACTCTTTAGAAAAGATAAAAGGAGTATCTTTTTCCAAGAGGTGGGTCATCGGGCGAGCGATTTTAGAGAAATCTTGAATGAATCGACGATAGAAGCCCGCATGACCCAAAAAACTTCTCACACCCTTCACGGTGGAAGGTGGAGGTAATTTGGCTATGACATCAACTTTAGCACGGTCGACTTCAAGACCGGCTTTAGAGATTTTGTGTCCTAGCACAATGCCTTCTTTTACCATAAAATGGCATTTTTCCCAATTCAGAACAAGGCGAGTGTCTTCGCACCGCTTAAGCATACGTTCCAAATTGGCAAGGCAAGCAGAGAAGGAATCCCCGAAGACCGAGAAATCATCCATGAAGACTTCCATGGTTTGCTCAACCATGTCATGGAAGATAGCCAACATGCACCTTTGGAAAGTCCCGGGAGCATTGCATAAGCCAAAAGGCATCCTTTTGTAAGCAAATGTGCCATAGGGACAAGTGAATGTTGTCTTCTCTTGATCTTGGGGATCGATGGGTATTTGAAAATAACCCGAGAAACCATCCAGAAAGCAGTAATATTCATTACCCGCTAGACGTTCAAGCATTTGGTCCATAAAAGGTAGAGGGAAATGATCCTTTCTCGTGGCATCATTGAGTTTGCGGTAGTCTATACAAACTCTCCACCCAGTAACGAGACGGGTAGGAATCAACTCGTTGTTTGCATTGGGCACAACGGTAATTCCACCTTTCTTAGGCACACAATGGACTGGACTAACCCATGGTGAATCCGAAATAGGGTAAATCATTCCCGCATCAAGAAGTTTGATAACCTCTTTTTTGATGACGTCATGGATTTTAGGATTCACCCTTCTTTGGCTTTGAATAGTGGGCTTAAAGTCGTCCTCCATGAGAATTTTATGTGTGCAAAATTGAGGATCAATTCCACGGATGTCAGAGATTTTCCAAGCGATAGCTCTTTTATGCTTCTTCAAAACAGCGACAAGTCGGGCTTTTTCGTCTTCTTTCAGATCCTTAGCGATGATGACCGGTAGCTTCTCGTCGTCTTCTAGGAAAACATACTCAAGATGAGGCGGTAGGTCCTTAAGCTCGAGAGTCGGAGGATCCTCAGTAGATGGTGAAACTAATGATGGATCATCATTAGTCACCTCTTTAGGAGTAGGAGGAGAGACCGGGTCCTCATTGAGAAGTCTCTCAATAGTACAAATATCTTCATCCCAATTGGTGGACAAATTATCATACTTAATATCAAGAGGACCCAAGCTAGCTTCGAAATCATCCAAATCACTTTCTCCAAAAGGAGTCAATGCTGGAGCAATTGAGGCAACGGTCTCAACATTGGGCAGAGAAAAAGGAGTACTGTTGCAAGCATCATGAAAATGTTCTTCACAAGCCTCATCGAGAACATCAATAGCATTAACGCTCTCATATGAATAAGGTTGCTGAGAAATATTACCCATGTTGAAGACAATTTGATCGTCACCAACTCTCATGATTAATTCGCCTGTGGCTACATCAATGAGAGTGTGACCGGTCCTCGGGAATGGACGTCCAACGATTAATGGAACACGAGGGTCCATCTCGTAGTCAACGACGACAAAATCAGCCGGGAAGGTGAATTTATCAACGCCAACAAAGACATCTTCGGCTATCCCCACTGGATAAGCAACCGTACGGTTGGCTAATTCCAAAGTCATTCGTGTGGGGACTAGCTCGGGGAGAGATAATTGCTTCCAAACACTTAAAGGCATTAAGTTTATACTGGCACCTAGATCGGCTAGGGCCATGCAATTCTCTACTCCCGGGAAGTTGCAAGGAATCAAGAAGCGACCCAGATCACCAAGTTTGGTGGGCAATTTCCTTAAGAGCACTGCGGAGCAGTTCTCATTAAGTTGGGTCTGAGCAATGTCAAGAAGCTTTTCTTTATCACTTAGAAGATCTTTAAACATCTTAGCGTATTTGGGCATGTGAGCGAGAGCCTCGGCAAAGGAGATGTTAAAATTCAATTGTTTAAACATTTTTAGGAAGTTTGAAACCTGAATATCATCCTTGCTCTTTTGCTTCTCTTTCCTCAACCTTGAAGGATAAGGTATATTGGATGAAGAAGAAGGCTTTAAGGGGATAGGATCACTCACAACCACGGGTGGTGGGGAAATGGGGATAGAAGTTGAAGGAGGTGGAGAAAGTTGCTCTTTTTCCTTGTTCACAATCACGGGTGGAGGTGTAGGAAGCTCGGGTTCCATATAACCTTTTCCACTACGAGTGGTGATTGCTTTCATCTCCCCTCTTGGATTCGCAACGGTATTACTCGGAAGAGTACCCGAAGAAGAGGGTTGATTACCTTGGATGAGCGAACCAATCATATCACGAAGGTGAAGAGCTTGATTGTTAAAAGAGTTTTGCATGTTGGCATTAATAGCATCGCTGTGTTTGGCCATATCATTCCTTAGCTCGGCTCGAATATCGCTTCCTTGTTTCACCATGTCATTCTTCAAGTTGACAAACTGACTCTGAAGATTCGTCACCATCTCACGATTAGTCTTCATGAACGACTCGACGTCGGGATTCACTGCCATCGGTTGATTGAGAGGTGGAGCTTGGTAAGCTTGAGAATTTCCTTGAGTTGGGTAGGTGTTTCTTTGGGATTGATATTGATTTTGAGCACGAGGTTGGGATTGGTTGTTTCGGTTATAGCTTTGTTGTTGGTTTTGGTTTGCAGGAGGGAAACCGGGAGGAGCAAGATAATTGTTGGAACGATAACTTAGCAAGCTACGGTCTCCTTGAGGACGAGCTTAATAGCCTCCCGTGGGATATGTACCGTATGTCGCGTTAACGTTCTCAGAATAATTGCCTTGAGTAGAAGGACAATCATTATAAGAATGAGGACCACCACATGTGTCACAAGAAATAGCAACGGCTTTAGCTTGTTGAAAGTGGTTTGTGGCTATGGTCATGAAATTCTTGTTCATTTCAGCGAGTTGTCGAGAAATTTCAGTCATCTCAGGATTGGAAGTAGTAGAAGAAACATTGACTCTCGAGTTAGATCTTGAGGATGCGGATGAATCCCAATTCTTGTGATGAGTAGTCATGTTTTCAATCAACTCTCGACACTCCTCTGGTCTCCTTTTCATAAAAGTACCACCGGCGGCGGCATTGATCGTGTCACGATCGCGAAAGGTGAGACCATTGTAGAGGGTGTCAATGAGAGTGACGGGGAGCATATTGTGATTAGGACAGCGGTCGATCAAATCATTGTATCGTTCCCAAGCATCGAAAAGCGATTCATCATTCTCTTGCATAAATCCACTGATTTGGTTACGGAGGTTAGTGACCATGGATGGTGGGAAGTAGCGCGATAAAAAGCGTTGAGTCATGTCGTTCCACGTATGAATAGAATTCTTAGGAAGACGGTCAAACCATTTTTCGGCATGGTGAGAAAGCGAGTGAGGAAAGAGTTGGAGGCGAAGGTCATCCATAGAAACACCGGGAGATTTCATGCTTTGGGTAATGGTGATGAATTTGTCGAGGTGTTTGTTGGCATCATCATCCGGAATTCCGCGAAATGGATTCGTTTGTACTTGCTGGATCATGTGATGCTTCAACGAAAACTCCTGAGCCGTGACATGCATCGGTGCAATCGGGCCTCCACGTCCGTTCATTGTGGGTTGACATAGCTCCTCCATGGTTCGTAAATCAGGTAGAAGGACATTGTTGTTGTTGTTGTTGTTGTTGTTCAAATTGTGTTGAGGTGGGTGATTATTGTTGTTATTAACACCAGCCATGTCTAATTGTTCGAGAGTCTCGGGCTCTGAATAAGACGTGGATCGAGTACGCATACACTAAAAAGAAAATGCAAGAGAAAATATTTTTGGTTTTTATAGGTTTTTTTTTTTTTTTTAATGTTTTTGTATTTTTGAAAATTTTATATTTTTATGGATTTTTGAAAAATTTTTGTGCTTGAAAATAACGTTCTCGAAAGAACGGATCCCAAAATCCAATTTTTCTCACAAGAAACCGTTGATCCTTACGAAAAGAGCCGGCAGCGGCGCCATTTTAATAACTGAACTTTTGGTTGGTTAATAAAAAGGTTTTTGCTTGCAAGATCTCTCTTTGCGTTGCTCGTACCCAATTGATATATATCGTTGTTTCGTTCTCGGTATCTTCTCGAATCGATCACGGTCAAAAGTGGAATCGTTGTAATTGGTGACTAAAAAGGGGGAGCTTTGGTCTAAATCTACTAAAATGATAAAGGCAAGTAATAATAACACTAGACTAGAAACTAGAAATGAAAATAAATCCAGGCTTTAAATGAAACAGTAGAAAATACCTTAATGAAAAATGGAACTACTCTATTCGGAATGTTTCTTGCTATGTGGATTATTCTGCTCTATTCGGAAAGTTCCCCTTACTCGGAATAATGAATGCCATGCGGAATAAAGGTCTTATGCGGAATGATTTGGAAAGAGCTCAATTCGGAATAAAACTGCTATGCGGAAAAAGTATTCTATTCGGAAAAAGTACTTTGCTCGGAATAATCTTCCTTATGCGGAATAAATGGAAAATGACCTATTCGAAAAGTTTGGCTATGCGGAATATTTTCAAACAGAACACTATTCGGAATCTTTTGGAGAAAAACCCTTATGCGGAAAAATCACCTATGCGGAATAATTTTGAAAAGCCTATTCGGAATAATTGAGATATTCCGAATAAGCAAGAAGAGGGACCCCTACTCGGAATAATTGAGATATTCCGAATAACAAAGAAAATCTACCACTACTCGGAATAATTGAAATATTCCGAATAGCCAAGAAAAATACCCTCTATTCTGAATAAATGAAATATTCCGATTAGACACAATCCCAGATTCCCTATTCGGAATCTAGGCAAGATCAGAAACTGGAGACGAAGAACAGGGAGGTACGAATTTATTTAAATCGGACCAAGTAAGCAAAAAGGTTTAACCAAATTAACCACAATTCATCTACCAACTACAAGGATCAAATCCCAATCATAAAAACGCCAAATCAACAACTTTTAAAATCAAACTTAAACCAAATAAAACTTAAGAACTTGAAAGAAAAAGATGATGAAGAACAAGATGAATCAAAAGATTAAAAGAGGAATTGTATTAATGATTTAAGGTTCAACAAACGAAATGGAAAGATCAAACTTACAAGATTTTTAAGAAATTGAACAAGATGAAAACCACTCCTTAAGGGAGATGGCTTCTAAAAACTAGGAAGAAGAATAACTGAAAAAGAAGATGAGAGAGTCTTGAATGGGAGGAGTATTTATAGGCTTCTCCCTTTGTTGGTGAGTGGGCTTTCTTCCCTTCTTTTTGTCTTCTCGTCTTTTCAGAAAAGTTGACGTTTTCGATTCTGATTCGGGATTTTTCGTCGATTAAATTCAACTCGTCTTTTAATTTCTTCGTTAAATAGACTTGAGTTTCTTCGACATGTGTAAATCTTCCGTCTTTGGTCCTTTTCTTCGATAAATCTTCAAATAGGCCCATTGACTTCAAATCTTTTGCATCTCTTGGACAATAGACTTCGTCTTCAGTCTTTTTCCTTGATAAAACCCGTGCAATCCCATGTTTTCTCCAATATTTATCCGGTTGGCTCTGAAAACATAACAAACACACAAACCACGCATAGTTCCAAACAAATGACATTAAATACGCGTTTTGGTCTTGTTTTAGCAAGAAATAAGTGGTAGAAAAGATGGGTGTTTACACACCTATCATTTACTCAACGACACTTTAATTACTTGCTATTAGTTTAAATTAGACAAACAAACCATACCATTCTCTTGTTCACCAAAAGACGATTGAGTCGCACTTTTAACCAATAGTCAATTCGAAAGGATTCGGACGATAAGATTTTATACTTAGCCAAAAGTTGAGTATTAAATGGCGCCGCTGCCGGCTCTTTTCGTTACGATTAACGGTTTCTAGTGAGAGACGCATTGAATTTTGGGATCCGTTCTTTGAACGTTATTTTCCTTGCTTTAAAAATTTTTCAAAAATACAAAAACATTAAAAAAATCATTAAAAGCAATTCTTTTCCAAAAGGTTTTGCACCAAAAATATTATATAGATATTCTCTCTGTGTATATTTTCTTTTGCAGGTGTATGCGTACTAGATCTTCGAACTATTCTGAGCCCGAGACTCGTGAAGATCTAGATATGGCTAGTGTTAATAACAACAATAATAACCCACCTCTACCCAATTTGAACAACAAACAACAACAATGTTCTCCTACCTGATTTACGAACAATGGAGGAATTGTGTCAACCCACCATGAACGGACGCGGAGGCCCGATTGCGCCAATGCACGTCACGGCTCAGGAGTTTTCGTTGAAGCATCACATGATCCAGCAAGTGCAAACTAACCCATTTCATGGAATTCCGGATGATGATGCCAACAAACACCTCGACAAATTCATTACCATCACCCAAAGTATGAAGTGCCCCGGTGTTTCTATGGATGACCTTCGCCTCCAACTCTTTCCCCACTCACTTTCTCACCATGCCGAAAAATGGTTTGACCGTCTTCCTAAGAATTCTATTCATACGTGGAATGACATGACTCAACGCTTTTTATCGCGCTACTTCCCTCCATCCATCGTCACTAGCCTTCGTAACAAAATCAGTGGATTCATGCAAGACAATGATGAATCGCTTTTCGATGCTTGGGAACGATACAATGATTTGATCGACCGCTGTCCAAATCACAATATGCTCCCCGTCACTCTCATTAACACCTTCTACAATGGTCTCACTTTTCGTGATCGTGACACGATCAATGCCTCCGCCGGTGGTACCTTTATGAAAAGGAGACCGGAGGAGTGTCGAGAGTTGATTGAAAACTGACTACTCACCACAAGGATTGGGATTCATCCGCATCCTCAAGATCTAATCAGAGAGTCATTGTTTCTTCTACTACTTCTAATCCCGAGATATCCGAACTTACCTGACAAATCGCGAGTATGCACAAGGATTTCATGTCCATGGCCACAAACCACTTTCAACAAGCTAAAGCCGTTGCTATTTCTTGTGACACATGTGGTGGTCCTCATTCTTATAATGATTGTCCTTCTACCCAAGGCAATTTTTCTGAAAACGTTAACGCAGCTTATGGTACTTATCCTACGGGAGGCTATCAAGCTCGCCCTCAAGGAGACCGTAGCTTGCTAAGTTATCGTTCCAACAATTATCTTGCTCCACCCGGTTTCCCTCCTGCAAACCAAAACCAACAACAAAGCTACAACCAACACAACCAATCCCAACCTCGTGCTCAAAATCAATATCAATCCCAAAGAAACCCATACCCAACTCAAGGAAATTCTCAAGCCTACCAAGATCCACTTCTCAATCAACCGATGGCAGTGAGTCCAGACGCCAAGACATTCATGAAGACTAATCGGTAGATGGTGATGAATCTTCAGAGTCAAGTCCGCAACTTGAAGGGCGAAATGGTGAAACAAGGGAACGATATTCGAGCCGAGCTAAGGAATGACATGGCAAAACACAGCAATGAAATTCATGCAAACATGAGAGACTCTTTCAATACTCAAGCGGTTAACCTTCGTGATATGATTGGTTCGCTCATCCAAGGTAATAAACCCTCTTCTTCGGGTACTCTTCCGAGTAACACCATTGCGAATCCAAGAGGGGAAATGAAAGCAATCACCACTCGTAGCGGAAAAGGTTATATGGAACCCGAGCTTCCTACACCTCCACCCGTGATTGTGAACAAGGAAAAAGAGCAACTTTCCTCACCTCCTTCACCTTCTATCCCCATTTCCCCACCACCCGTGGTTGTGAGTGATCCTACTCCCTTAAAGCCTTCTTCTTCATCCAATATACCTTATCCTTCAAGGTTGAGGAAAGAGAAGCAAAAGAGCAAGGATGATATTCAGGTTTCAAACTTTCTAAAAATGTTTAAACAATTGAATTTTAACATCTCCTTTGCCGAGGCTCTCGCTCACATGCCTAAATACGCTAAGATGTTTAAAGATCTTCTAAGTGATAAGGAAAAGCTTCTTGACATTGCTCAGACCCAACTTAATGAGAATTGCTCCGCAGTGCTCTTAATGAAATTACCCACCAAACTTGGTGATTCGGGTCGCTTCTTGATTCCTTGCAACTTCCCAGGAGTAGAGAATTGCATGGCCCTAGCCGATCTAGGTGCCAGTATAAACTTAATGCCTTTAAGTGTTTGGAAGCAATTATCTCTCCCCGAGCTTGTCCCCACCAAAATGACTTTGGAATTAGCCAACCGTATGGTTGCTTATCCAGTGGGGATAGCCGAAGATGTCTTTGTTGGCGTCGACAAATTCACCTTCCCGGCGGATTTTGTTGTCGTTGACTACGAGATGGATCCTCGTGTTCCATTAATCGTTGGACGTCCATTCTTGAGGACCGGTCGCACTCTCATTGATGTAGCCGCAGGCGAAATAATCATGAGAGTTGGTGACGATAAAATTGTCTTCAACATGGGTAAGATTTCTAAGCAACCTTATTCATATGAGAGTGTTAATGCTATTGATGTTCTCGATGAGGCTTGTGAAGAACATTTTCATGATGCTTGCAAAAGTACTCTCTCTTCTCTACCCAATGTTGAGACCGTTGCCTCAATTGCTCCAGCATTGACTCCTTTTGGAGAAAGTGACTTGGATGATTTCAAAGCTAGCTTGGGTCCTCTCGATATTAAGTATGATAATTCGCCCACCGATTGGGATGAAGACATTCGTACTATTGAGAGACTTCTCAATGAAGACCCGTTTTCTCCTCCTTCTCCTAAAGAGGTGACTAATGATGATCCATCGTTAGTCTCACCATCTATTGAGGATCCTCCCACTCTTGAGCTTAAGGACCTACCTCCTCATCTTGAGTACGTTTTCCTTGAAGACAACGAGAAGTTACCGGTCATCATCGCGAAGGACCTGAAAGAAGAAGAAAAAGCCCGACTTGTCGCCGTATTGAAGAAGCATAAAAGAGCTATCGCTTGGAAAATCTCCGACATCCGTGGAATTGATCCTCACTTTTGCACACATAAAATTCTCATGGAGGACGACTTTAAGCCCACAATTCAAAACCAACGAAGGGTGAATCCTAAAATCCATGAAGTCATCAAAAAAGAGGTTATCAAACTTCTTGATGCGGGTATGATTTACCCTATTTCGGATTCACCATGGGTTAGTCCAGTCCATTGTGTGCCTAAGAAAGGCGGAATTACCGTTGTGCCAAATCAAAACAACGAGTTGATTCCTACCCGTCTCGTTACTGGGTGGAGAGTTTGTATAGACTACCGCAAACTCAATGATGCCACGAGAAAGGATCATTTCCCTCTACCTTTTATGGACCAAATGCTTGAACGTTTAGCGGGTAATGAATATTACTGCTTTCTTGATGGTTTCTCGGGTTATTTCCAAATACCCATCGATCCTCAAGATCAAGAGAAGACAACATTCACTTGTCCCTATGGCACATTTGCTTACAAACGAATGCCTTTTGGCTTATGCAATGCCCCCGGGACTTTCCAAAGGTGCATGTTGGCTATCTTCCATGACATGGTTGAGCAAACCATGGAAGTCTTCATGGATGATTTCTCGGTCTTCGGGGATTCCTTCTCTTCTTGCCTTGCCAATTTGGAACGTATGCTTAAGCGGTGCGAAGACACTCGCCTTGTTCTGAATTGGGAAAAATGCCATTTTATGGTAAAAGAAGGCATTGTGCTAGGACACAAAATCTCTAAAGCCGGTCTTGAAGTCGACAATGCTAAAGTAGATGTCATAGCCAAATTACCTCCACCTTCAACCGTGAAGGGTGTGAGAAGTTTTCTGGGTCATGCGGGCTTCTATCGTCGATTCATTCAGGATTTCTCTAAAATCGCTCGCCCGATGACCCACCTCTTGGAAAAAGATACTCCTTTTATCTTTTCTAAAGAGTGTCTCGAAGCCTTCAATCTTCTTAAGGATAAGCTAACTGAGGCACCGGTCTTGGTTACCCCTAATTGGGAGCTGCTTTTTGAATTGATGTGCGATGCTAGCGACTTTGCTATTGGTGCGGTTTTGGGCCAACGAGTGAATAAACACTTCCAACCAATCCACTATGCTAGCAAAACAATGACGGGGGCTCAATTGCATTATACGACAACCGAAAAAGAGCTTTTAGCTGTTGTCTATGCTTTTGAGAAATTTCACCCCTATCTTGTTTTATCTCCCACCATCGTATACACGGACCATTCCGCGTTGAAGTACTTGATGACAAAGCATGATTCTAAGCCAAGACTTCTTCGCTGGGTTTTACTCCTTCAAGAATTCAACATTGAAATTCATGACAAGAAGGGAGCCGAAAACCTGGCCGCGGATCATCTGAGCAGACTTGAGGATCCATATCAAGGGGATCATCCGAACAAAGAGATCAATGACTCTTTCCCCCTTGAGACCTTAATGTCTATAAATCTGAATCTTGATGACACCCCGTGGTTTGCGGACATTGCAAACTACTTAGCGGGTGGTTTTCTCATCAAAGGGTTAACATCCCAACAAAAGAAGAATTTCTTGAATGATGTTAAGACTTACTTTTGGGATGACCCTTATCTATTCAAACAATATGCTGATCTGATCATTCGTCGTTGTGTTGACGGACCGGCAGCTTTTGACATTCTCCAAGCTTGCCACAAAGGACCCACCGGTGGTCACTTCGGTCTCAACTACACCGCTAAGAAAGTGTTTGATTCTGGATTCTATTGGCCCACCATTTATCGTGATGCTCACGAAATGGTTAAGCATTGTGATGCTTGCCAACGTCAAGGCAAGATCACACATAAGGATGAGATGCCTCAAAATTTCATACAGGAATGTGAAATCTTTGACGTATGGGGCATCGACTTTATGGGGCCATTTCCATCTTCCAAAGGGAACAAGTACATCCTTGTCACCGTTGACTACGTTTCTAAATGGGTTGAAGCCAAGGCTCTACCTACAAACGATGCGAGGGTGGTTGTGAACTTTTTGAAGCAGCTTTTCGCTCGATTTGGCGTTCCTCGTGCTATTATCAGTGACCGCGGGACTCATTTTTGCAACGATCAATTTGCAAGAGTCATGGCTAAGTATGGTGTCAATCACCGTCTTTCCACCGCCTATCATCCCCAAACCAATGAGCAAGCCGAGATATCCAACCGTGGATTGAAGCGAATTTTGGAGCGTACTGTGGGAGAGCATCGTGCCGCGTGGGTCGATAAGTTAGATGATGCTCTGTGGGCTTTCCGTACTGCTTATAAGACCCCGATCGGTTGTACACCTTATCGTCTTGTGTACGGGAAAGCATGCCACCTTCCCATCGAGCTGGAACAGAAGGCGCACTGGGCCTTGAAGTGGGCTAACTACGACATCAACAAAGCCGGTGATCATCGCAAGATTTAACTCAACGAGCTCAACGAACTGAGGAATGAAGCTTACGAGAACTCACTGATCTACAAGGAGAAGACGAAGATCATTCATGACACAAAAATCAAGAACCGAGAGTTCCACTTTGGTGATCAAGTCTTACTTTTTAACTCTCGGTTGAAGATCTTCTCTGGCAAGTTGAAGAGCCGCTGGTCTGGTCCATTCACCGTCGCCAAAGTCTTTCCATATGGGACCATTGAGCTTTCTCAGCCAAATGGGCCCAATTTCAAGGTGAATGGCCAGCGTTTGAAGCTGTACCTTGGTGAGGACATCTCTCACGAGATGATTCCATCCCTCACCACGTTTCCCATGAACTAAATTTGGGTCGAGTCAGGCTCGTGACTCGGTGAACAAAAACAAGCGCTTCTCGGGAGGCAACCCGTGATCTATCCTTTACTGCTTTCATAATAAGTGTAGGGGGGAGCCCCGTATGTGTTTGTTGTCTTGTTTCTTGTGCTGTGCAGGGATTAAAGCTTCAAAGATCCACCTTGATGACTTTTGACGAACCGTGATACCGTGTTCCCATCTTCCCGGTTCTATCCTAAACTCTCGTGATTCAATATTTCATATTTTATATATGTTCACATTGAATTCACTTTAGTTGTCCTTTCCTTAGCAAGATTTAAACAAAGTGCACAATGTCCTAAGTGTAGGGGAGTTTACTCCCACATGCTTAAACATTGAGGACAATGTTTATCTCAAGTGTAGGGGGAACTTCTATCGAAGTAAGTGGTCTTTCCCATGAATTTGCCTTCATTTTAACCGGAAATTTTGATTTTTCGACACTTTTCAAAATTTTTAATCTAATTTGGCCCAGTTGTATAGTTGTATTTGCCTTTGTTATGATTATTTTCTTTCCATTGCTAGAATAATTCTTCAATAAAGTGGTTTTAGATTTTTCTTAGTCGTGAACATTTTGACTCAACCCGAGTTTACTTACCTAAGTTTACTCCAGCTAGTACCCTTAACGTATTTAAGTCAAGTTTTGCTAGGCTTTTATATAGGGAGCTATAAAACGCGAAAGTCTTAACTTTCACGGGTTAAGAACAAGAACTTTTCGCAAGTTCCTATAATTGATCCTAGAGAGTCGTTTATCAAGGGAACTTTAAAATGCGAATTCTAAACTTGAAAAAGGTCTAAGAATTTGCAAGATCCTATAGATGACTCGAAAACCCAAAACTTTGATTTAATAGGCTAAGCATCCACGAGTCTCATTCCTTGAGATTTTAAATTGTGGAGAACGAGAGATGATAGAGTCAATTATAAGTTTGGTATTCTTTCGTGAATTTATGTGAGTTAATTATAAGCTTATTCTCCCTTCGCTTGTTAATAAATTTATCTGCAATAAATAAGGTTGTACGATTTAAAATGTTACTTAGCTTCTAGCCCCAGATCGTTTAAAAGTTGCTCGGTACGGATTAGAGTTCATAGCCCAGGCATAACTTATTGAAGCGGGATGCGAAGATTGGCGAGTCCGAAAAGGCCCTAACAAGGCATGAGGGCTACATTTTGTTGCTAAAGATCCAAAAGTGATGTGAAGATTCATTTATCGAAAATAAATATGAAGGATCGAGACACACGACGAAAAGCAAATACTCCCCTAAAGATCATGGAGAAGTCTATCCAAAAAGACCCTAACAAGGTATGAGGATAAATAGATCCAAGTCCTAAAAGGAGGCGGATCGTTGTATATCAAAGTCCAAAATAAAGATTGGAGAAAAATGAAGAAGTCGTGGTCCAAAGATGAAGAATCTCTCAAAACTTCAAGTGAAGAAATTCCTATCATGAAGAGAAGACCATTATTTCAAGAACGTCTCTCAAAGATTTGAAGTATGAAGTCGCTACCAAATATCGGTCCGAGAAAGGTCTCAAATCGTGAAGCGAGTTATGCCAAGATATGAACTTTATGAGGTCCCGAGAAGCAGTTTTAAAAGATTTGGTCCTTTAGCAAACTATTGATTAAATCATTCACTTTATTTTCGGCCTAAATAACTATCGAAATAAGTCAAACAATGCATCCTCGTGATCATTCAAGACAAAAATAAAATATAAGAGATACACCTAGGAATAAGGGAGTCTAATTGAATAATTGGCCCACATGAGTTCGTGATAGTTTGCTAACTTATAATAACAATGATCTCGTTTTTAAGCTTGGTATGGGGAACGTGAAACTTGAGGATGATAAACGTTCATGGCTGCCAAAACTAATGTAAGTTTTTAATTTCTTTACTTGTTTCTATCTTTTTATGTTTAGTATTTAATAAAGGCCAAGGTGGGTTATTTATGATGGAAAATGTAAACCGTGCTTTAAAATTAATGCATTGCATGAGGGCATTGCAATGGTCAAGTGTAGGGGATTTAATAAGTATGAAAACACTTATCCTTTTACCACTTATTTCCAATAATAACAAGACCAAAACGTGTGATTTATGTCGTAAAAGTCGGAATTATGCGTGGTTTGTGTTTTTATTGTGTTTTAGGACCAAAAGATTAAAAAGGAAGAGAACACGGTCTTTCACGGGCTTTTATCGAAGAAAACGGGAAAAGACGAAGTCAAAAGATCAAGAGTGCAAAAAGAACGGAAGTCCAAGACCTATTCTAAAGATTTATCGAAGAACAAGTCTAAATACGGAAGTTAATGAAGTCGAAGAACTCGAGTCTAAATAAATGAAGAAATGTTAAGACAAGTTTAATTAATCCCGAGACGACATCGAGAAAGACAAATGAATTAAATCAAGAATTGAATGTAACAGGATTCTGTGATGCGTCCTGGCAATGTGATAAAGACGATACGAAGTCTCAGACGGGTTACGTGTTTGTCATCAATGGAGGAGCAGTTGACTGGAAGAGCAGTAAGCAGAAAACCATTGCTATGCATGCGACTCAATCTGAGTACATGGCCGCTTCAGAAGCTGCAATGGAAGCTGTTTGGATTAGGAAGTTTATTGGAGATCTTGGAGTGATGCATTCAATTAAAGAACCTATTGATATATATTACGACAACTCTGCGGCAATAATATTCGCCAATGACCCTGGAGTCATGAAGGGCGCCAGACACTTTAAACGTAGATATCACTACGTTCGAGAACAAGTGGAAGCTCGAGAAATAAAATTAATAAAAGTTCACACAGATGATAACGTAGCTGATCCTTTTACTAAGGCTTTGTCTAGGCCAAAGGTAGTTAAGCATGCCAAGGCAATTGGGCTGCAACTAGCTAGCGAATTCATACAATAAATCTGTTGATTAGTGTTTGGATAAAGGATGTAAGACATTATTGAATTGATGAAATAAAGATTGGATTTCGTTTATTTTTCTGTTATTTGATTTTGTGTCCTATTTTACATGTTTTAATCCGTGAGCATTATGATGTTTCTAAATGTCCGTTGTCGATTAATAATATGGGAGTATCATTAAATTAAGACAATTCAAAATAGTGACAGAGTATACGTGAAAGTATATTGGTCAATTTTGGATGATATTTGATGGATCAAATATTGGACTTATCCCAACTATGTGATTTTACTTTATGGATCTTTGTCATTAAGTAAATCATAAATAGTTATCCTTAGACCTGAGATGCCAGAAAACTGCATTGAATATAGTGCATTTCTGTAAGGTAACCTAACGCTAAACGTAACTGGTAGTCATAAGGGTTATTTTCAGAAGTGTTGCGAAGTTCATGTGTTTTGCTTGTAGTCGAAATGGGATTCGTTTCCTTCAAATTATTATTTGAAGTATAAATACAACTGGGCCCCTCGGGGGAATAGTAAGATGTTTGTGTGGCCACACCCAAATGTGTTTTGGTAATCTTGCTATATCCGTAAACGAGAAACAGAATAGTTAATGAAGGAATGACTAAGATCCATATCCTTATTAACAATGTATTTGAAATGAGAGGATAATAATAATGATTATATATCATTAAAAGGTTTTGTCCAGGAAGCCTTACTCGAGTTGTACTAGTGACATTGTTAGTGTAACTAGACGCTAATCAATGTGATCACGACATTCAAATTTTGTCCAAGTGGGAGCTGAAAGTTTATGGACGTTAAAATCGATAGTCGTGTGATAGGATCGAACTCGAGATCACGGGATTGCACAAATTACTTGAAGAGTTAATTTATTTATTAAATATATATATTATATTTATTAAATCAAACTGTAGCTAACGATCGTTAAGTAATTAAAAGTTAAGTATTAAACGATCGTTATAGAATATTAAAGAAGCTAAAAGAAGGTGTCAGAAAGTTCCGGAAACCCCCTTTTAGCATGTGTATAACCGGATTTTTAAAGAGAGGGGATAAGGAGGAAAAAATTTTGGCTTTATCTTGTTTAAACCTTGGAAGATAAGTTTCCAAGGTGTATATAAACAAACCTTAAGGCCTCATAATTTTTCACCCCATATTCTTCTTTTCTTGCTCTATACCGCCGGCCAAAACACACCCTTTTAGGGTTCATCTTTGATTTTCTAAAAGCTATTTTAGATCTAGTCCTAGCCCCTCTCTAGGGTTGTTGGGTAGATCTTCCATAGGCTTGGAAGGCTCGGTTTTTGTTCGTGCTAGACTCACGGTTAGCTCATCGTATCACGTGTGTACAAGATCGTGGTGTGATCTTATTTTAGATTACATCCTGGTGGTATTTGTGATCTATCTTTACCGGTGATCGTTCTGCTAGGATAAAGGTATGTAACCCTAGCCTTGATTAATTATAATTGTGTTATATAAAGATCTTGTTAATCTGCTTCCGCTGTATGCTCTTTGATCTATGTTAGGGTTTTTATAATTGTTATGATAATCATAAACCATCAGTTTGTTCGTGCTAGACTCACGGTTAACTCGTTGTATTACGTGTGTACAAGAGCGTGATATAATCTTCCTTTAGATTATATTCTTGGTGGTATTCGTGATAAACCCTAGTTGTCGTCCGTTCCGTCGTCTTGTGGATCTTGCTAGGATAAAGGTATGTAACCCTAATCTTGATTAATATAATTGTGTTAATTTAATGATCTTGTTAATCGCTTCCGCTATGCGTTCTTTGATCCAGGGTTTTAAATAATTGTTATGAACTATATAAACCATCAAAATGCGGAAAGCCAAACCTCTTCAGCTAAATAAAACAATTAAGAGGTATATAGTATTTACACTTGATCACCTTCATGTCATCATACTATTTCATAAAACACGTATGGATATGCAAGGGGTGTCTGTCTAATTCAAAATAAAAGCACTTTGGTGGCTCTTACAAAGTTGCAATGCAAATTATAGAGTTTACATATAAGAAACTGTGAGATAAAATCTGGAAACAGTTCACAGTTGCATGATTCTCTGTCAAACATAAAGGCAACGAGCATTAACCTTTTCCCAATTCCCCTCCCCGTCAAAAAGCGTCTTCTGACTTCATACTCGCTATTCATACTGAAGATTTTTGTTCAAATAGTTATATATATTTTGCGAGCTAATGCTATCATAACCATAGATATTTGCTGATACGGATCTCTGCAAGCTTATTTTACAGTGCTGTAGCGGTTAGTCCCATGTTTGGCCCAGTGATCCTTCAAGTCAAGCTGACTAGAAAGGTCGTAACCTTCAGAAGAAAGTCGAGTAAGCAATTTAGTAAAAGCACCTCCGCTCATCTTTCTACCACCGACTCTCGAATATCGCTTATTGGGCACCTGTGGTAAAGGATACATTGACATGGTTGTGGTGCAGCAAGCTGACTGCCACCCGCCGTTGCCCCACCTATAGCAAGGTTGTGGTGCACCTGTGCATGAGCAAACCGGCACTGGCATCGCAGATTCATCAAATTTCACTTGGTTTAATCCCAATTCATCTTTCCACGCTTCAAGCTGTGAATCATCAGAACTATCGTCATTTCCACCAAACTCTGGTTTCATTTTCACACTGTCGCCCCTTTTTCTTCCTCCTTTCTTTGGTGATTTAACCTTCTTGGTTACTTTTCTAGGCTTGGTGTTCTTGGGAGGCACTTGATAAGTATCGTCCATCTTAAGAGGTTCTACTTTGGTACAACTATCTTCAGGCATTTCAAAAATAAGATCCAGTTCTACATCACTAAAACCACGCTTTGATCCACACGAGTGTGTGTTTTCAGGTACTTCAGGGGTTGACATGATATTTTCATTCATGTAATTACCTCTGAAACGAAGGGTCGCAAAGGCCTCATCTCGTTCCTGCATAACTGAATTACGCTCTGCCAGTGCAGCATCCCGTTGTAGTATTGCCAAATCACGCTCGGAAAACGCCCTTTTTGTCTCATTTAATGCTAAGTTTCTTTCTCGTACAGCAGCATCCCTCTCAGCCATGATGGCCATGAACGTCTTTATACTTAAGTGATTGTGATCCTTTACAACAAGCAAAAAAATTGTCAGTTTAAGTGTATAGCTCCAGGATAGACTTTTTTCAGATTTCATTAGAAAAAGCTTTCTAAAGTAGTGCTACGCTAGTGCGCTGTTCTAAGAACATAAGGTCTTACCATTCCTCCAGAATAGGCAAAGCTAAAGTACCATGCTCGATATGGCCGTTCCTACATAAATGATAAACCTTTGCTTAGTATAATACGAATCAGTAACAGCAAAATTGGGTCCACACATTACCACTATTTACATCGTATGGCTAAATATTAATGTCACATGACTGTAGATCTCTCCTAAAACGTTAAAGCCCTCCATCAAACTACACTGACTACCACTGACCTCTATCTCCTCATCCCGAAAATTAGCGTCCCTTTTTTTAATGTCAACATCTATTCG
This sequence comes from Glebionis coronaria, assembly GCA_025667525.1. NCBI lineage: Eukaryota > Viridiplantae > Streptophyta > Magnoliopsida > Asterales > Asteraceae > Glebionis > Glebionis coronaria. The sequence goes on from CM046880.1 coordinate 193,266,134, forward strand.
GAAAAGACAATTGATCAATGACCACATACAAGTGATGGTGTGTTCATCTTCTAAACAAGTAAGCATATTACTATTAATATGAATAGATTTTTACTTAAAAGAATGATGTCACCCATACAGACAATTGCAGCAACTTGTAATTATATTTTCTTCTAGCTTGAGTTTCTTGAGAACAACGGGACACAATGAACAACTTAAATATCATATGACACCAGCCAGATGATGAATAATAACTCCCTGCATGACAAACTGATATAGTTAACTAGAGTGTTAAAAGTGTTCCAGAGTTCTATAGCTGCAACGCGTATAAAAGTTAATAACTACTTTGGGGGTTAATTATGAAAGAAGAAAAAATGGAGTCCAACAACCCAATAACTGAAGTTAAGAAGGCAAGCAATTTGAAACTTAGCAACTCCAGGTTTTGCATTTTTTTAGCACAGGGGTAAGATAGATAGTCATAAACATGATTAGCCAGCAGATAATGTTCCGGGAAGGAAACAGTAAGTCCTTTGTAAACGTTTGTTCACTTGTAAGAGTTTAATTTTACATGTAGATAGCAAGATCATATATACAGATAAAAATTAAGTGGGAATAAAGGCAGGTGAAATCCCCACGACTATTAATAATTGTTTTCATTTCCATCTTGCTTTATTCTAAGTTCTTATTAATTTTCTTTCATCAGCATTGAAGAAAATAGTTCCAACAGTTGGTCATTACAATATTTCCTAAAGAGGCCCCTCCACCATCTAGGCGGTTCTTAAAATTGCAGTAGGTAATTTTAAGCTCATAAGACGATAAGACATCAAATTTAACTACCAGCTATGATTAGATAACAAAGACAAATGTCTATAAATGCCAGTAAACCCAAATCAGATTTATACTATTTTAAATATATAACAAAAGCTAAAAATATGGCATAACATACCAACATTTTTAATATCACTTTCTGATTTTGAAGTATGCATAATCATCATTTTCACATTAAAAGTTAACAAGAAAAATGTTCGTTTTCTAACACAAAACTAACAAATTGCCAAATTATCTGCTTGGAGAAGAAAAGTAGCAACTCTGCATGAATTAGGCTAGTTAAAAACTTAATGGCTTGATTTAAGAAGTTCGAAAAGCATTGTGGTTGTTGAAGAAAAGATGGTGTGAAGTTGATAATGATGAAAATAATTCTACCTTTTATCTATTGAAAAACTTTATTGCAATTAATTAAATTTAGTTCAATTTCTTCTCGTGTTCATATGATATGAGAGAGCTCTATGGAAATACATGAGCTTTTTAGCACTCAAAGTTCAAATATCAGGTATTTTCTACCTTCTAATAGAATATTATGAGCAATCATGACTTAGAAGGTATACAAAACCAAATAACACTCCTTTCGGCATTTACAGATTTGAGCATTTCTGACCATCAAATCAAAATATTACGGAGTATTAAATAGAACTTTGATGGCAAATTAAAGAAGCATTGGGACCAGCCACCTTGCTGTGACCACCTGAAATCCCCAGAGACTTCTTCAGTGACTTGAACTGATATTTTCGACATACATGAATAGCTTTACTGATTGCTTAAAGTTCAAGGCATCTAACATCAGAGATTCAATACAAAAATAAACTAAAAAATTGGCTTCCTTTTACTTTCCATACAAATATACCAATCACAGTACTCTTCTATGAATCACTAGCATGGTACCCGCACAATGCGGCGGCGGGTACCCAGTGACAACTTTTGAGGTGACAAATGTTACTACTCTTGCCCGTTAAATTTGTATTTAAAAATTGAAGTTGTAAAAAGATTTAATCAAAATAAAATAAACCCTCAAAGAATGAGAAAAACTGAAAATTAATTATAATATGTCAAAATGGATATTGAATAAAAGAGCACAAAATTTTAGAAAATATGATGAAATTAGATTATGATAATAATAATTCGATAAAAATATATTTCAATTTTAAAGATAAAGATGGCTTTTTAATAAGTTGTTATAAAAGGTTGTTATAAAAGGAGATGATGGTCAATTACAAAATGAATGTTTCCATAAAAGTCAATTTTCAATGTTTTAATTTTCAGACTTTCTAAAAATAGAAATATCCAAATGCTTTATAATATAGTAAGATAAGATAAGATATGACCGCCTGCCAACTAGATAGCAATTAACATATCAGAAGATGGTTTGGACCATCTAGAGCTCATACCCCATCACTAACCTTTCCCTAGCGCATATGTAATAGATAGTGTTCTGAAAAATATATTGAGTGACCATATAGTGCTTAAATAGTCGATGCATGGGGTTCAGCAGATGCACAATTTGTGGGGTTTAGTTCAGCAGATGCCGAAATTATTTTTATTGACCGCTTAATCTGACAAGAGTAAATATATAAAAACCACCAAAATTCCTATCGAACTCGCAATTTTTGAAGGTGATAGGACGTAATTAACCCAATGTGCATTAACTTCCACTGTTTTCCAAAAGGGTTCTGGGGACTTTGGTGGTAAGTTTAATGGTAGGTCATATGTTATCCATTTTTTGATGCCAATTAATAGCTCACGACCTAACAAATAGAAGACGAAAGAGAATACTTAACACGTAGGGAGCAGCTTAAGTGGCCCAATATAGTGTCATGTTAATGTGCTTGTAGAAAAATATCCAGCATGTCCTAGATAATAGACTAAACCAAGTGGCACAACAAAATTATTATGTTTTCTTAACTTGAATCAGTATCACATGTACACAATCACTAGTATATAAAAAAAACCTTATCAACAGCCATACAGCTTATTATTGGAGCTTATGAAACATAAGCCGAGACAAACACCCCCTTACAACATTTGACTGAAACTATGCACGCACGGACTTAAAGAGGTGAAGATTAAATTGTAAATGTATAGAAAATGAAGTCAACATTTTGATCCAACTGTAAAATCCAGAAATGATCGAAAACATAGTCAAAAGTTAAAACCCAAAACAGAAATGAAGCATTTAAACCTAGAATTCCGTAGCAATAGCGTTACTAAAAATAAGAAGCTGAATGAAAAGAGTACCGATCCAAGTAAAAACATGATTATAAAACAAAAAGGCATTTACCGGAGGCTGATGGATGAAAGGTGAAAATATAACAGATAAGATAAATAAAAAGTGATTGTTTGTTGGTTTTCCGGTGAGTTTGGCAGCTACATTTTAGGGGGGAGAGGGGATGTGGGCGGGGCCGGCGTGGAGTGTACGCCGGCGACTGATGAGTAGTGGTGGGTGAAAATGAAAAATGACTTGGACTTTTTTTGTTGGATTTTCTTTGTCTTTGACACGTATTCACTGCGTGTCTTTTCTACCCATTTTCTTTTTGGGAATTGATATTCATACACATAACATTCTTGTTAGTTGACAACTTTGCCCTTCATATATTTGTTCTTAGAGCAATTTCATGGATTATTTATTACACTAGGATTGATGCCCGCGCGTTGCCGCGGGTTAGACATAGAAGTTCTTGATATAATAAGAATGGGTAGAAGTAAAGAGGCGATACATAATGAACACCATAGAAGTTCTTGATATAATAAGAATGGGTAGAAGTAAAGAGGCGATACATAATGAACACAACAGGCGTTTGGAACGCAGATAGTCACAAAAGTTTTACAAACCGGGTGCCTACTGTGCATATAGAACAGGCATATATAGTGTAGACCCTGTTCTCGCGGCACAGTTACATAACGCGTTAGACGGCATTAGTTTACAACAGACTAAACGTACGAAATGTTTCAAAAGGTGTTGGCCACCCGATATTAGCACATACAAAAGCAGTTAATGTTTTTTTTCTTCAACAGACGCAGGTCCTAACATTTCTTTTTTTTGCTGTCTGATTCTAGGTCAGGTAGCAAAGATCTTTTGACGGGCTTCTGCTGGAGTACAACGCCTTTCTCTTTCAAACCTGGACCAACTGTCTGTGGAGTTGTTGTTGGAGTTTCTTTTGCTAGAGTACCTGGACAGCAAAGTTTGTATAAGAGGCAACTCAATAATATATGTATGCATGCTTGTTGCTCCAAAAAAGGAAAAAAAAACACATATTAAGAAGTGGAATTTTTTTAACCAATTTTAACAGTGTCATAAGATTCTGTAGGCAGTGGGTAAGTGGTGGAAATTCAAACTTATAGTATCTTGCAGAAAAGTTTTTGAGTAGACACTTTTGTCTTAATCAACATGTGGATCTTATTATTGTAGGATTGAATATTTCTATCTACTTTGGGTAAGGGTATGGCTGCTGAGGTCAGTTTCCATGTGAAAATGTGTTTCCAAGTTGGATTTGAACCAAGGTGGTTATAAATAGTTTGGAAGTGTGAGTTAAGTCTAGTTACATACCTGAACTAAATTGTAACTGGAATCTCTCCTGTAGAAACAGTGAACTGGACATTTTGCCTATTTAAGCACATGTTTGCATATACTAATTTCACACAACTTATTAAACAACTTTGCAAAACAAAAAAAAACTAAGAATGGCATATCTTCCTAGGATTTGGGCTTTGGAAGCTGAAAGTGGTGCTAGTGATCTTGGCGGTTTGTTCATGTGGTATTTAGCGAAGGACGTGTTAGCTGAGAAATCCTGGAAACGCAAGGTGGACGGGGCTCGTAGGGAAGTGTTCAAAAATGTCGTTGAGCGTCAGCATTTCATTCAAGAGATCCGACAATGCCAGACCTTTCCAGCCGACCCTTTTATCGGCAGGATGATTGCTCTCCTGGACAAGAAATAGCTGGAGGACAATGCATTTATCGAGAAGCTGAAGACCGAGGCAGCCACCATCCAGAGCAGTATCGAGCAGAAGGAGGCTTTCTCGGCCAAAATCTTGTCCAATGGACCATGGTGAACAAATGGTCTAGGAGGTGGTTTAATGCTGGTGTTTTAGGTCTGAAATAAAAGCCCTATGTTGCGTGTCCGGTTTGTCCACCGGTGAGTCTTGAGGGCTGTGTGTTTGTGCTGTAGGTCTTTGGTTTGTCAGTTTAATCTTGTGTCTGTATTGTCTGTGTCAATGAACGATGATGAATGTAATATATTTGGTGTTTTATTATTTTTTGTTTTGTGGACGTGTGGATTGAGGCCAGTTTAGCATATAGTAAGTAAAGTCTTATATGAACCTACTTATGACCCGACAATGAATAGCTTTAAGGAAAAGAACACCGCCTTAAAAAAAATGGTCTAAGCGGTTTGTGCATGTCAGATTATTAATTAGAATTAAAGATTGTGTACCTGGTTCCTTTTTTGCAGTCATCTCTGAGAAGTTGGTTGATGTAGTTTCTGTTTCTGAGTTCTTGTTTGATGGACCTTCCTCTTTAAGGCCCGCGATTGCGAGTGGTGTTGGTGTTGGGGCTTCAGTTGCCAGCGGTGTTGGGTTTTGTGTTGTGGTTGGGGAACTCACACTGGCCTCGAGCAACTTTTGCATGCTTAGAACCGAATCGACTGAGAATTCACCCGACCCCTTTCGTGATCCAGGAGTGTAGCGAATGAGGAACGTGTGCGTCTTGCCCTCAATGGCGCGTACCTCAGGAGGTGCCTGGTTTGCATCCGATGTCCTGTATTTGCGGGCCAGGTCTACACAGGGGTACGTTGTAACCTCATCTCCTGCCGGGGTGAAGAAACTGAAAGTCGCGGTTGCTGTTGCATCACGAACTGTCGCCCTGAAATTGTACCTGCATACGGTGGTTGTGGTGGGGTGGTTGAGTGTGTGAATGGGCTCAAACAACTACTGTAGACACATGAATATATGGTTACCTGAAATCCGGCCTTTCAAGGTCACCATGGTCAACGCAGACGTAAGTCCCGTCAAAGTCGGCGGGTTTCTTACCGCACGTGGCACATGAAATGTAGTGCCAACTTCTGTTTTCCATCACTTTTTCAACTGTTGCAGCGCAACTGAATTGCACTCCCTATAAAAGAATGTGTTAGGATATAATGTGGCCCATCATAGCTAATTCAGATTCGGGTGTACCTTGTATGTGGCTGGGTTATGCAGGAGCAAGGCTGCTAACGTCTCAACATTTTTCGGTTTGTCCAGAGTAGGTTCATTGAAGCGATGGTTTGAAATTTGCAACGACGGTTGTGTTTTAAACAGCTCTTCAAACCTGCATTTTACGGTTGAGGGACAAAAGTGTGAGTGACTGACATGTCATATGAGAGTATAAGACGGGATGTGGTCTAAAGTCTTGATAGACATACGATGTGTGTGCGGTGTTTGCTTGGGGTGTTGATGGATTCACATAGTAGTGGGTCGGTGGCATCGCAGACAGCTGGTAGCCTGTGGCAAGACATGGTTAGTCATGCGTGAGCAACAACATCGTTATTAAGAACATGCATGAAGAGGAAGTTACCTCTGTATTTACCAACTCTACAGGATGAGACAGCAAGCATGATTGGTTGTGGCAGGCGAAGTATTTCGTCCTTTGGAAATTGCCTAGCCATGGAGTCCCACAGCGTTAATGCAACAACGTTTCCTCTATACAAAGAAAAGTGTTAGACGTTGTTGTTAGGGAGGATGTTGTAAATCTTGGTTTATAGACATGGCTTACTGTAGATTTTGGATGTCAATTTTTCTGGTCACCGGCCTTCCGGAAGCCAGTTGTTCGGCGGAATGGATATCACCTATTCTCATGATACATCCAAAGTAGTCTGTCGAAATCAAAGGTTGTGTATCAGTCGCTATGGCCGACACTAATCAAGCAATTTAAGGACGAGGCTAAGTAGCAGTGGGTATGACCTGTGAGTCTTGGATATATCATCTTGTTGTTGCTGTCGCGGTGGGGCACCCTAGATTCCAACTCTGCATACGGCACAAATTCAAAGTAATGTGCTGGCCAAGTTGCCTCTCTGCCTTCTAGTTGTTCAAACCGTATGATCTTTCCAAATTTTAAGCTGACCGGGTTTTCGAGTGTCTGTTGGTATGGGCTTGTTTTTTCACAGAAAAAAGTTGTTATCCTGTAGACTTTGCCAGCCGACATTATCTTGTCAAAGTAGGCCAGATCACTCAGGTCCATGTTTGCCTGAATCCCTTTTCCCTGTTAAGGTAGCAAAGATGCATCAAAATATTGGTCAACAAAACATTCGCGCAACGAATACTCGGACTGTAATAACCATAACGTACCTGTTCGTCAATAAGCATGCAGGAGAAAGCTGTCTCCTTCATATCTGGCAAAGATTTAGAGATCCATTTCCGGTAGATTTTCGCTTCGAGAACATAGTTTCTGCCGCCTAAAAGTAATTGGTCGGTCGGTGTTGCTGTTGTTATGAGAGCACTTGTTTCTGCGACTGTCATAGGCATGGACGCCATACTTGAGTTTCACCTGAATAATTTATAACACAGAATAGGAAGTTAGTTTTGATGTATTAACGATATCCACATTATGTACACGCAGCATGAACATGGACATAAGCATGCAAAAGGCAACATTTAATCTCTAAAGGACAGCATATGATAGCAAATTCTACGTTGTTACCTAGTGTTGCAATTATTGATGGTGGCAATAGTAATGTACATTACCGTGTATCATGTTAGCAGTAAGAACTACACAACCTATTTTGTATGCAGCTTTCCATAATGTTTGTTTATGTAGGATTTGCTAATCTGACGGTGTCGCTTGTGAGTCAACGCGGTGGTTTTCTATAGCATTTAAAAAGTCAATGTACACTATGTTTTTGGTTGTGTTGGGCGGGTCGCCTTCTTCTTGTTGAATTAGGATCTTTAGTCCCTTTGGCGAGGTAGCTCTTGATAGAGCAACATATAGTTGTCCATGGCTGAAAACGGGTTTTGGCAGATAAACACCTATCTTAGAGAGAGACTGACCTTGGCTTTTGTTAATAGTCATTGCATAACATAGCTTTACTGGAAACTGTCTACGCTTGAATGTGAATGAGAGATTAGGATCGTCATGAATCAAAGCAATTCTATGCACGTAAACTTTTTCGCCAATCCGTGTGCCGGTAATAATTTGCGCTTCTATAAGCTTCATCTTGACCGATCTGACAATCATCCTTGTGCCATTACATAATCCACCAGCCAAGTTTGTATTTCTGAGAAGCATGATAGGAGACCCGATCTTTACTTTCAGTTCATGGGCTGGAAATCCGGGGAATGAAAGCGTGTTGAGGTACTCCATTGGATAGAGCATGTCGGTCTCTGATGTTTCGCCTCCTTTTGGGAAAGCTTCGTCGTTGCTTAAGTAAGTTGTCGAGTCTCCAACTATGGCTGCTAACACTTTCTCGTTTATAATGTCTGCAGTTTCATTCTTGGGGCATACGATGGCTTTTTCTTGTAGGGTTTCGGGTGTCGGCGATTGTAGAGTTTCTTTGTCATAGATAAACTCTATGAGCTGTGCAAGGCCTTCATCAGTGGGTGGGAAACAGTGTTCAGACGGTATAGTTATCAATTTTGTGTCGTCAGAATTATTGTCTTCTGTTATGCCGGCCTGTCCATTACCCACGTCTAGTAACCATTCTGCAAAAAACCGATGCCTCTTCCTTTTCAGTTTCGGTCATGCCTTCACGCCTGAGTCGCATATTTTGGGTCAGCGTGTGAATCTCGAAGTGCTGCCACAGGTCTGAGAGGGCAACCGACGAAGTTATGAGTTCTATTTTGGATGCTCCCTTTTTCACCGGCAACGTTTGTCGAAAGTCACCCCCCAAAACAATTGTTTTCCCACCAAAGAGGTGGTTAGGTGCACACATTAGGTCTCTGAGGCTTCTATCTAATGCTTCAAAACAACGCTTGTTATTCATTGGCGCCTCATCCCATATGATTAAACTTGTTTCAACCAGCAGGGATCCTAGTTGGGTGTTTTTTTTAATGTGGCAGAGGGATTCGTCCGTTAATTCCAGTGGTATTTTGAACCGGGAATGTGCCGTGCGCCCGGCAGGGAGAAGGAGAGAGGCGATGCCCGAAGAGGCAACTGTTAGGACTATTTTGGCTCGCGCGCGCAGTGCGCTTGTGATGGTCTTCCACATGAATGTCTTGCTTGTGCCGCCATGACCGTACACAAATAGAAGTTCCTGTTTATTTTGTTCAGACGCGATTATAACGCGATCGTAGATGGCTCGCTGTTCAGAATTCAGCTTAGGGACAGCGGCTTCTGTTTCTCTAAATAGCATATCGCGGTTGTAGTTTCTCTCTTCCATCAGGAGCTTGTTTTTCAGAATATTTAGCAGCCACTGAGGAGGGTTTGGAAGACCAAATTCCAACAAAGTTTTGCCATACCCGTCTAAGATCGATTGGATCTCAAAAAGAATATACTCCTTCAACTCAGGGTCGTTTACATGGTAATTAGGGATGCCAGTTGTTTCTGAGACCCTCATTGGTATGTCGTCAGACATACTCCTCCAATGTTTTGTCCAAAGTCTTAGCGGATCTGCAACCTCGCAATGAACCAGCAGTTGTGCGAACAGTACACGGATCTCAGACGCAGATCCATTACCCGATGCTTCTTCCAAAGCTATGTCCCATTCTTTGTCGTCACCAAGCAGACCAAGGGCTTGGCATGCAGCACGGTAGGTAGGCAACATGATTCCGTTAACCGTGCGCACGTCTGTAGGTGACTGGAAACCCTTTTGATGAGAAAGGAGAATTCTGAAGTAGAAAAGGTCCCCTGAACTTGGGTGGACGTAAGCGAGTCTACAAATGGAATGTTTGGTTTTCATAACCCGCCGTCTCCACCTCTTGGAGTCAGCATACCATACAAACTCAGATGGGAAATCGACATATGTTAACGCGGCCCCGTCTTGGTGCTCTGCGTTATAGGCATACCATTCAGTGAGAGTAGTTTTCTTCTTGTCAGGGAGGTTTACAACCACATCTAGCCTATCACGTTCCCGAAAGTTTATGCGTTGCATGTTTTCCAGATGGACCGAAAGTATTTGTACAGCTGGTTCTCTACTGTGTATTGGAAAGTCATAGAGTCTCCAGCAAGCTTCGTGTGGGCAAATGAAGCGGCCATCGACATAGTTTTGGATTTCATCCTTTGCTGTTTCTTGCATGGCAGCCGAAGTAGATGCCTCACCAAGTGGCCTTGTGATCTTTGCAAAAATCCGATCGGGTCCTTTCGAAATGTATTTGAACAGGTATTTGATGAGCATGCTCCATCCACAGTATTCAACATTTATGTGTGCTTGGAACATGAGACACAAAGAGCGGTTATAAGGAACGACGTAACAATTGTCCAGTTGGGTTCCATGTTTTGTAATGTAGACACCTGTATCTCTTCGTCGATAGTGAATGTACCCCCTGTCATCTAGATACGTAGTGTTGTTGTATTTTTTGGGGAAATTCTTTCCACAGGAACCATCCTTCATACACGGGGCAGACATATTAGGTGGCCCACACGGACCATGCATCATGAGTTCGGTCACAATTTTATATGTGTCCGGGTCAAGGACAGGATCTGGGATTTCAGCACAGATGTAGTCGTCCATCTGTGACGGCTCAGTTATCTTGTCCTTTGGATCAATCCATAGAAGAGTGTGACAATAGGGTAGGCCACACTTCTGAAATTCTATTGTGTACAGAACTGTTGAAAAGAAAAGTGTGAAACAGTTAGGCCAGTGTGTGTGCAAGGATGAAAGGAAGGAAAGGCACAAAAGGCATTCAAGAGAATTACCGCTTGCGACAGCACCAAAAGGACGGTCTTCCTTCAAGTACTTGACAAAGGCTTTAACTTTCTGTTCAAATACCCTGCACCCGGCGTCTGGCCTGTCAGATGTTGTTAGAACAGGGAACTCAGCCATGAACCTTTCAATTTCTGGCCACTTAGCATTGCATGTGAAGGTTATGAAAAACTAAGGGTTCCCCAACGCTCGACAAATTGCAAGGGCATCCAAATAGTGGCTGTACATATACCTTGGGCCTCCAGTGAAAGAACGGGGTAACACAATCTGTTTTCCACATGTGATTCCCTCTATGTCGCCTCTGCCCAGGGCATCATAAAGACCAGCAAGGCACTCACTACGTATGTCGTTCTGGTGCAGCCGGATGAAATCAAGCCTCGCCTGCTCAACACTGCAGAAAACACCAACAACATACTGTTGAAAAAGGCGGCCTGTTCGGAATATCAGTCCAAAGTCATTTATGCGCGGGTGAAGCTGGTACTTATAGTACTGGTTCATAGAAACCTTCCTTGCTTCTCCACCGCCACCCCTAGGGCTCAATTTCATTTCTGGGAAAAAACCTGGCTCGCCGTACGGAAATAACAGTGGGAACTGCAAAGGCATATATGACTGATCAAGCTTGTTTATCCGTTTAAGCTCGCCTCCACGATATTCAATTATAACATCGTAATCTGTTCTGGTCCTAGGGCCGCTTTCGAAGACAATACCCCTAACATCATTAGAAGTGGGCAGTTCATACCCACGGACACTACACATGTTGTAGAGTCTGATCCTGAACGGTTCAATGTTTCCATTGGCACATTTATCGCGAGCTGTCCGAAAAAGCTGAACCAAGGCATTGTTTTCATCTAGGATCTCAATTAGGTGTTCAACTATTTCCGGGTCAAGACCGCTGTCAAACTCACCGCCAAAATGAGACATACGGTTTGCCACCTCGTTTGCTGTGTCATACACATAGAGTTGTAAGAACCTAGGCGGTTCTCCCTCTTCAGGACAAAGGGACCCAATCTGATGGTAGATTTGACCGGAAACCTTAAAAACATATGGCCCCATTCCTGTATTGACTGACCTGTCAATAGATGCACCAAATGATGTCATAGCAAACATCTGGTTATAAGCACGTATGTTGGCCATAAACCGTGCATCTGTTAGAAAACCTTGCATAATGTCTGGAGGCGGAAGGTATGGTTCCATGTATATTTTCCCACCCATGCAGCAAAGATGGTATGTTGGACGCCTAGCAAACTGCTTTGATTTAAGGCGCTCACCCATCCAAAACTTAGCGCCACAGTGCTGACATTGCTGGTCACAATCGCCTAGGTCAATATAGGTTGGCACAACATAACGTGGGGGACGTGCCGCATTTCTTGGCCGCCCACGACGACGTCCAATGTTTGTGCGAGCAGGAGTGGAAGGCCCGGCGATAGGCTGTTCTGCAAACACACACACAGAAACGCATCTCAGGGAAATAAATAGGGATTGAACCCATTGTTCCAGCCAATTTAAACGACAATCATGAACAAAGGCTGTTTACCAGTCATTGTAGGTGCCGAAGTGGTCGAGGTTCTCCCCAAAATTGTGCGCCGCCCCATGGGAGGAAGGGCACAACCCATGGGTCCAGAGAAGTGAGCAGGTGTGTTTGGTCCACTGGAAGAGGCAATATCAGGATGTGTAACACGTGGTTCATTTCTAGGCAAGAAACCACGCGATGCATTTGTTGGTCTCCCACGACGTCGAACGGTTGTTTCACGGGCAGGAGTGGAAGGCCCGGGTCCATTGGTACCTGAGGAGTCAAGAAATGTGTTTGGCCGACCCGAGGAGGAAACAGATGTGGCTGGTGTATTTGAGGAGCCAACATCCGTGTCTTGTGGAGGGCGTATGGCCAACAAATGTTGATGCGGCACCGGGGCACGCACGTGCGTGTGGCCTGCACAGCATGGAGACATTAAAGATACAAAACGCGGGGGAAGAAAACTGTGGCAAGCAAGGAACTTATAAAGGGCATAACGTAAGAAATGGAACCTGTAAATACGGGGAATCCTTGGGTGGCCCGGGTATGAGTGGACCCCAAATACAGCCTGCGTTTGGTGGGCGGTTGGCGGGAACCGGTCGGGCCTAACTCAGCAACACGTTTCATCAAGGGCCGGTAAGCATCCCCCAACCGTACTTGAGCAGCAACTTCGTCCCCTGGCGTTAACCTTGGAAAGTAGGCGGGACATGGTGCGGATGACATTGTAGGCATAAAAGAAGGTGGTAAATGAGCAGAAGCTATCGTCGAAGGAGAGGAGAAACAACATTAGAAAATGTATAAACGTGTGCGCGTAGAGACAGTCGCAGGTATGTAAGGTCTTTGCATCAGATTGTACCTCTGACAGTATCTGCCAAGATGAGGCCAACACGGGGATGGTGCAAACATTCGCTGCAGACGGCGCTGCTGGTAGGAACCTCACAAACCCTGCACTGGTTAGGGTTTGACTGCCCGGGCTTAGCTTTGTCAACCATTCGACCAGCAGGAAGAAAGCGCAGTCGTAATTTGCGTTTTTTTATTGCGCAGCAAATGAGGCGTGTAGGGATGATTGCTACGTACGAACGTAAAATAATACAAACACAAAAGAACGAAACTTAATTAAGTGTATGAACTTTATAAAGGAGGTAATTATGTGCATTATTTTGAAACCCAAAAACTAAAGTAACATTTTGATAGGGTGTCGCAGATTCGACACAGCACAAAACATGGACCTGAGCTATGGTTTAAACATATAATACAAAAAACAGTAACAACAATAGGTTTTAATCCAAAGAATAATCAGATCAATTTTTTTGAGCATTATTTTCGAACTTAAACATATACAAAAGACCACTAAGAACACAACAACCTATGGTTTAAAGTATAATACAAAGATCAGCACCTCAATTATCTGTATTCCAGTAACAACTATGGATTTTAATCCAAACAATAATCAGATAAAATTTTATTTGCATCATTTTCGAACCTAAACATACACAAAAGACCAGAAATAACAATGTTTTTTAATCAAACAAATCAAGCATGGATTTCAATAAAACAATAATTAAATCTATGCAACCAACCACACACAAATGAGGTATTCCAGTAACAACTATGGATTTTAATCCAAACAATAATCAGATAAAATTTTATTTGCATCATTTTCGAACCTAAACATATACAAAAGACCAGAAACAACAATATTTTTTAATCAAACAAATCAAGCATGGATTTTAATAAAACAATAATTAAATCTATGCAACCAACCACACACAAATGAGGCAGACGTCTGGATAACAACAATGGGTTACAATAACATAAACAACAAAAAACTGTTTTTTAATCAAACAATTGATCCCAATTAATTGAAGAAGATCAATTTAAGCAACGAATTTAAGGAACCTATTTAACTAACCAATTGGTTACTAATTATCACAAAAAAAAAAGAAATTTAATTAACCAATTTAGGGAAGGCGAAATTACCAGCAAGGTATTAGGGTTTTGAATAGCGGCAGCAAGAGCAAGATGAAAATAAATTGTTATGCATAACTGGTGGTACATAAACAACACCATCGCACTGTTGAAGACAGATGGCGCCTCGTAACCTCGATTCCAAAAATCCAACGGTTGAAAAAGGGATGTTGAGACCAGTTTTTCAAACCATATGACAAACCCATACCTGGAGCAATTTTTTCAAACGCATCTACGGTGAGATTTTGTTGTGGGGGAGTTGAAGGTATGGGCGTGCCGATTTTGAACGGCTCCCATTTATCTTCTCTCACAGTCTTTATTATTTTATTACCCCATTTTTGGGTTTTGCCTAATGAATAAAGGGGGTAATTTAATGGATACTCATTTATACTTGAAGACTTATATAAAAGACTTAGGGGTTTCCAAGCTTTTCTAAAAAGCTATTGAAAAAGCTTTGCATATAATACTAAAAACAATGTCAAAAGACTTTTTAAAATGACAAAAAGCTAGTGCCAACTTGAGGCATTGTTGATGCCCTTATGATTCAACTTTCACTCTCTAAATTTATAGCAATCTTTCCATTTTATTTTTAGTACTAGCCACATTTTCCCTGAGTTTACCGTCCAAATCATTCGCACCTTTCATTCTGTAAAATTCCAATATCTTTTACGTCCGCTCGTAATAAATTAAAAGGATTGAATTGTATACGTACGTACACAAATCCGTATCATATAAATTATCACAACTATATTCTATGTAAAGCAAACATCAAATTTAGTTTCATATTTTTGTTATGGGATACGTTTATCCTAGATGAATAAGGAGTGGTGGCATTTTATCGTGATGATCCACTGTAAATATTTGTTTTCAAAGTAAACCTTTATTGAAGTATATCGCTACAACAAATTTTCATTTTAGGGACGAATTATTCGTCCCTAGGGTGTTACTTTTTCGACTCTAAACCCCTATGAACGACTTAGTCAACCCAAGGAGGTTGTGCCTAAAAATTCGATCCTAGATTTCTAAAGTCGACTTCCCCTTTGAAACCTAGGGACGACCAAGTGGTCCCACAGCCTATCCGTTGAAAATATTGACTAACCTAGGGACGACTTCCCTTTGAAACTTAGGGTCGAAAAAATCGTCCCTAGGTTTTTAATAAAAATAAACTTTTTTTAATTTTTAATAAAAAAATCTTTTTTTAATAATTTTTAATAAAATGTTTTTTTTACTAATTAATAAAATCATTTTTAGAAAAAAAAATACGTAAATATAAACCTAGGGACGACTTAGTCGTCCCTAAAGTTTTCAAAGTTGCCCAGATATTAAACCTAGGGACGACTTAGTCGTCCCTAAGTTTAAGATCTGGGCAACTTTGACCCTTAGGGACGACTAAGTCGTCCCTAGGTTTATATTTCTGGGCGATATTTGCAACTTTAAGGAAGACTTAGTCGTCCCTAGATGTACCTGGGCGTAAAAAAAATCTGGGCATTTTTGCAGTTTCCAGATTTTTCCGGACAAAATCTACAATTCAAAATGGCAGAATTCGGCAAATCCACAATACAGAATAATAACAAATCAATAAACGTTACAATACCATATTAAGATAAATTATCCAACGTTACGATACAATATTCATCTGATGAGTCGATATGCTAGGGTTATACGTTATAGGTTCAACTGATGAGTCGATATTTTACGGTTATACGTTAAATGTTCAACTGATGAGTCGATATGCTACGGTTATACGTTAGAGGTTCAACTGATGAGTCGATATGTTACGGTTATACGTTAGAGGTTCAACTGATAAGTCGATATGGTACGGTTATATGTTAGAGGTTCAACTGATGAGTCGATATGGTACAGTTATACGTTAGAGGTTCAACTGATGAGTCGATTTGCTAGGGTTATACGTCAGAGGTTCAACTGATGAGTCGATATGCTACGGTTATACGTTAGAGGTTCAACTGATGAGTCGATATGTTACGGTTATACGTTAGAGGTTCAACTGATAAGTCGATATGTTACGGCTATACGTTAAAGGTTCAACTGATGAGTCGATATGCTAGGGTTATACGTTTGAGGTTCAACTGATGAGTCGATATGCTACGGTTATACGTTATAGGTTCAATTGATGAGTCAATATGCTAGGTTTATATGTTAGAGGTTCAACTGCTGAGTCGGTATGCTAGGGTTATACGTTATATGTTCAAATGATGTGAGAACTCATATTTTTCCCGGTAATTAGATTATTCATTTATTCGTACAACTCGATTTTACAATATTTTAGTTCCTCTTTATTTTTTTTCATACGTAAATCCTGAGATCTCGAGAATTTTAATTAAATTATATTTTAATTATTTTTTTGATTATTGATAATATTTTATTCAGAATATTATAAAACTTTTATTTTTATTTTTCTAAATTTATTTACTATAGTAACCCGAACTTTAAAATTAATTAATCGACTTCTATTTATCATTTTTTTTTATAAAAAAAATATTTAATTCTCGATTAACCGCAAGGTTAGGACATTAACGCATCAAAAACGTGCATTTTGTTATTTATCGGCAAAGTATACGTCCGTCATCGACCGAAAATATTCTCGTTATGACATAAAAATATTTTTCTTGTCATTATTTTAATTGTTCGTTTTACTGACACTCTTCGTAAATTTATGATAAACTTTTAAGTGTCATTCGTTTATATGACCCGTTAACGTCTATTAAATAATTAGCCCTCATTTATATATCGAAATATAAATGTTCTCCGAATGTCGAAGTTTTTATTTTTTTATTGAGCGTTTATTTTTCCTGCTCTACGTGTATTTTTTTAAATCGCGTAATTTTTAAAATATCGGGTTTCGATTATATCCGCTTTATTAAATACGGCTTATAATATAAATCTATGTTTTGTAAATAACAAATTACATACATGACAATGTATACACGTGGTTAACAACAGCCACATGTTGGTTTCTTAGGCTAATGTGTTTGCATTTCTTTATAAAATAAAGATACAAGTAGCTCAATGTTAGTATCTTTCTATGAAAGCTTACTACTTAATATTAGTACTAAACATATAAAAGTTCGAACACAACTCGTGTCTTATGGACTGAAATTGTGACGAAAGAGATCGTTCGGTTTTGATTTAATCGATCAAACTAGGTAAGATTGATTATTGATTCAGTTTTTAATGTCTGATCAGACTATGTTAATAGTCAAATACTATGTTTTTTTTTTGTAAATCGAGATCAACATATTAGCTAATAATATATCGTTGTTAAATGAACGAGTTTAAAATAGCACAAAAACATAAAAGATAGAAAGACGACATTAAAAATTAGCTCATGAAGACCTGATAATATTATTGCGCCTACTTTTCAAATGAAAAGGAGTACGATTGGATTTCATAGCAATATCTTATATCTATATTAAATTAACTTTGAGCTAAGGTTTTAAAGTTGTTTAATGAACAAGAATGGGTCTTACAAAGTTACTCAATTTTTATGAGCCATGATTATTTTTTTAGATATTATCAAGCATTTTTATAGAAATTTACGAGTATTAAAAATGTTAACTATATGTGTACTTTTAATCCATTGTTATAATAAAAATTTCAATGTGGGGTCTTCATAAAACTATTATTTTCTCAAACTAAAATTAGTATATAAGAGTATTATCATGATCATAACTTTTGTGCGTGCATACGTGATGGCGTTTATAAATCTAAGATGCGTCATTTTATTTTAGGTCGTCGTTAGAAGATCGCGGTTTCTCGGCATGTCTTATTTCATTATTTCACTCACATCACTATTATCTTGATCGCTATCCTCGTTTGATATCGTTATCGTTATCGTCAAGGTGAGTTCATAGCCCCTTTTTACTATTAATACACTGTTTCTAAACGCGGGGTGAGATTTTACATGGTGGAACACATTCATGTAAAACTGTATGCTATCCAGAACTTGTATGCTATCCAGAACTTGTATGCTATCCAGATCTTGTATGCTTTCCAGAACTTGTATGCTTTCTAGAACTTGTATGCTTTCCAGAACTTGATGATTTCCAACAGTTTTTCATTATTATTATTGCTCTTAGTCTATAGCCCTTAAGTTTCCTCTCCTGATCATGAACCGTTAATTTACTTGTGTTGCTAAGCGCGAATGTTGTGGGTGGATCCACCGGGATTGACAATCCCCGTCCCATGTTGCGGTTGTTTAACCATTGACGCATTGCATTTGTTTATACTTGAGTATTTAGGCTGAATACTCACAAGGGGAACTTACATTGAGTTAAGCTTCGGTTCATGAACTAAATAGCAATAATAATGGTTTCGGACTATGGTTAATGATCATAACCATTTTCCCTATTTACTTGTTTTACAAATGAATGTTTGTGTTCCACATCCTTACTACTAAACCTATGAATATCACTCAACTTTATGTTGACGATTTTACATGTTTAATCTCAGGTAGTATTACTTAGCTTTGCTTGGATGGGAGCCCGCAGGATATTATCACAGCTTGTAGATTTCTGTGTTACTTTTTAAAGTTCGGTTTTGGTAAAAGTTATCAAAAGTTTATCTTATATTTTTTATAACTATATGTTATAAAACCATGTTTAAATAGTAGATTTTTCCGCTTATAAAACTCTAGGACCTTTTAGTTCAAAAACTCTGATCTTTTATGATGTAATATAAATGTTTTATTACGTCAATTTTGTGTCATCTGTATATCATTGTTTCATGTACCATGAAGTGGAACCCCCATGCTGCCTACGTGTTTCCTTGCCTGATTTTGGGGGTCTCACAGATTGGTATCAGAGCGATGGTTATAGGGAACTGAGTTATTTTCAAAACTTAGTCTATAACCGAAAGTTCAAATATTTCATGTTTCTAAGTGTCAAACACAGAATCTGCCAATGTTGTTCGATATCTGCGCGGGTAACTCTCTAATCCTTATTATTTACTTTTAATTATCGTTTTAATTTTTCATCTCTTGATTTCATTTTGAAATATTACATTACTCTAATGACGATAATTACTATCTCTTTTCAAAGCCTTTGTGCTTCATGAATTATCATTGGATATTAATTTATTACATATGCTCTTACTGCATTTCTTGAATTCTTGTGAATTGATCTTGTTGCAATGATTTTATATTTTTATGACGTTACATGCTTGTATTCAGAGCGCGTGTGCGGCCGACTTTTCATACTCAATTTTCTGAAGTACTATTGCTATCTTGTTTATGCGTGATACGACTGACCTCATATACTCGTTCTTTTTGAACCATCTATTTTTCTCAACTCATTCTGTTACATGATGTGCATACTCTCGCGATACCATTGTTCGGGATTAAGAAGTGTTGTTTTCAATGAAACTTCTGATTTTCATTTTACTACCGTGCGTGTTGCTTTCTGTCACACCCCACCATGGCGAAACATGGGGCGCGACGTATGGATATCATCACAACATGGCGTGTCTATAGAGATAACTATATGAAATAAGAAATGTCGTAAAAATGGTGACACAAGGGTCATGACAATATCTCAACAAATGCAAGGGGTCTAGGTAAGTAAGTAACAGTCCTACTTCTTACCCAAGACAACAAATATCATACCAAAAAAATCATATGTGTGCCACAGTATCACTTATTAAAATGAACAAACAAATAAAACTAAGAAGGAAACGGGGATTCTCCTTCTATATGCATTCCTAAGCTTCTCCAATCCTAGCCACTTATGTTCTCATGCTTAACCATAGTATCACCTGAAAGAGACACTAAAACACGTCAACATAAAGTTGGTGAGAGTCATAGGTTTAGACTCTAACACAAGACAAGTCATAAGCTGTGAATACCATAAACCAATAAACATATGGACAATGCGCTACAATCATGTACTAACAACTAGCATTCAAGTTCAATCAATCATTACAATTCCAAGGCATCACGCCTTACCAACAATCACAATTTCCAAGGCATCACGCCTTACCAACAATCACAATTTCCAAGGCATCACGCCTTACCAACAATCACAATTTCCAAGGCATCACGCCTTACCAACAATCACAATTTCCAAGGCATCACGCCTTACCAACAATCACAATTTCCAAGGCATCACGCCTTACCAACAATCACAATTTCCAAGGCATCACGCCTTACCAACAATCACAATTTCCAAGACATCACGCCTTATCATTAACCATAGGTCCCATAGGCGCCCATACACCTATGTACCTTTCCAATCCAGATCACACACAAACAAGAATCACATAGCAGTTAATCACATAAATGTACACACAAGTCCATCTCAAACCTTAAAAACATTCACAACATTAATTTAGAAAATAATTCAACACAGTGTCTCTTCCATCCCATCTGGAAGTCAAAAACAATAGTAAACATGGGACTATGAAACTTACCTGATAGCTCCTTCACGAGTCCTTGCACTAGCAACAAGCTAACAAACCAAAACACGCAATCAATACACGAACCAATAACTAAGATGACTCATTAACCTATGATGGACATCTAGCCTATTCCCACATATTTACCTCATTGATAAGCTCTAATCACCCCATTACCCTTCCTTAACAAGTCCTTAACTTGGTTAAGTTTAATAACTAACCCGTTCATATTTTACCCAAAACAGTCCCAGTTTTTAGGTCTCAAAACTTTAAGTCCAACATCCACTTAAACATACCCATGGTTTCTGTAAAAGTAATATTCATACCCTTACATATGTTGGCTAACACCTCCCACTTTCCCTAACCTTAAAGCTACTGTTAAGGCCCCGATATACATATATCTACTTTTTTCATTCCAGATTTCCTGATTTTAAACGTACTAAAAGTTTGTTACCATTAAGGGGTCTTACCCTAAACCAAAACCTTAGCCCAAGTGCAGATACTTACTACAATATATAAACCATCTCTCACGTTCGTGAGAAGATCCCAATGCAACCCTAAGTACCCCAAACAACCCAAAACTTAAAAAGAAAACAGGCTGAATTCAAAACTGTTTTGACCTCCGACTGTTGTAACCTGTTTTTGACCCACTTCCCGACCTCCAATTTTGTTCTCGTTTCTTGCATTGGAAAGCCACTTAAAATATTTTTCCAGGGGTACTTGGATCGTAAAATAAGAGTTTATAGAACTCCCGATATGATCAAAACAATTGACACAAAATCTGCCCAGTTTTTTAAAAACTGGTTTAACAAAATCAACCTCATTAATTAACCCTAATCCCTCTAATTACAAGCCCTAATTTATATGATCATCATATTATGATTATAACATCATTAATTTACTGATTTTATATGATCCCTAACCCTAATTCCATCATAAGAATGATTATAAAAACATAAAAACAATTAAATTAAAAAGGGTTATGAAGGTTTACCTTTGATTTATGAAAACCCCCAAAATTATGAAGAACCCTAAAAACCCTCATGAAAACCCACGAATTTTTTTAATCTCCAGGGAATAATAGTGAATTTTGATTGTGATTAAAAACAATATATAGGGTGTACATAAAATCCTAGTCCAAAAATAAGCCCACTTTCCTTTTTTTCCTCTTTTTCCCTTTTTCCCTTCTTTTCTGCGTCCAAAACCGACTATGCACCCTTAAAATTCGTTTTTTCCCCTTTTTATTATTAATATATGTATTAATAATATTACCTTAATTTTCCTTAATTTATTTCAGCTCCTAAAGCCTCCAAAACCTCAAAACCGTAAAACTAGTCAGTTTTTACGCGATTACCGTAAAAGACGTAAAATATACACTTTTAAAAAAAATCTCAAATTTTGAAATAAACTTTATAACTAAGTCCTAAATGACTTAAAACCATCCCAAAAAATATTCATATGGATAATTACCTCACCCGAGACCTCTAAATGCTAAACCGTAAATCCTAAAAAAATACTATTACTATAATACTTATACGTATACGTAAACACCAAAATATCACCATTTCATTTCATAGTCACTAATTGTGAGCTCATGAACCTGAAATAACCGTTCCTCGATTTACTTATGAGTACTTCAATACTCATAAATGATAACCACACCAACCTCGTTCACACAAAATAAACACGTAAACACACAATTCAAGTAAGCACACATAAAATAACTTAAAAGTAAGACCAAGTGACAAATCCAAAACCTAGGGTTGTCACATCACTCCCTCCTAATAGAAATCTCGTCCCGAGATTTACTCCCAAACTCCAACTTATTCTCAGCAAACAAATGAGGATACATATCCCTGATAAAACCTCCACGTTCAAACGTGAACTCAGTTTATACTAAAATAATCTCAACCAACAAGACATGAGCCTTAACCGTCCGCGAGGAAACCTTTTAAAACCATAAAGTTATGTAACCAGCCTAACTAAATCTCGCAACTCATCAAACAAGAACTGTCTTGAAACCAAGTTAGGAGTCATCACATAACTCGAGGGGTTTAAAACTGTCACCCCGATTTCAGTCTTACTCATAAATACCATAAATCAAAACTCATCAAATATAACCACGTATTCTAAAGTCTAAAGAACTCTCACATTCCATCCCAACTCATCTCTATGTTAACCCTCCAAGTGTTCATTACCGCAAAATACCCAAAACACGAATTTAAACCATGTTGTCCGAAAATTAACCTTGAACTCAACACTTGTACAATTAATTCGACCAAGCTACTGACTTCCAATTACGAAACTTTCTGAATATTTGAAAAGTATGTTCCGAGTACATAATTTTAGGCTTTTGAATCACCCAAAAACCTTTAAAAACGAATAAGTTATGACCAAAACGATTTTTCTCAAAATCTGCCTAGGCATTAGCGACAGTTTCTGACAGTTAGCGACATATTTTGACAGTTTAGCGACAGTTTCTGCCTACTCCGATTTATACAAAAAAAAAACGATTTTTAAACCCTAAAACCCCCCATTAATTACCAAAACTAGAACCTAATTTATTTTAATTCCAGAAAATTAAAACTCTATTAATTACATGATTTTAATATATTTCACTAAATAAGAACAAAATTTTTAACTTAAGAACAATAACTTTAGGTGATCAAAACCAAAATATTTTAAAATAACCGAGTCATGCTTATATGTTAAAGAATTTATATTACACCTTATTTGAAACATGATCCCGACACTTCCTTATTTCATCGACTACCAACAACTATATTTTTTTTTTCAATTTGCAAGTTCTATTTTTTTACCATGTATAACTCGAAACAAAAGACATCGTTACCCCAAAAAGAAATCTCCACCATCTCAAAATCCTTCACGCCAAAAGTACCGTACAAACAAACACGTGAAATGAGGACCCGAGAAATGCGCTACTACAGAAGTTGAACATCTCAAAGGGAAACGAGCTAGCAACCATCCCAAGAATATAACCGGTAAGTAGAAAATAATTTTACATACATAGGCATAAGCGTACCTACACTCAAATCCATCCAACATATACTATACAAGCATGTATTAACTCTCTTTCATGCAATCATACTTGAAAGTCCAGTGGTGTTGTGGCACATATATAATTATGTAGGCCTCCATAATTATACATCTTCCATTTCACCAATGTACTCCCTCCTATGATGACACTTATAAGAAATTAATACTACACATAACACATAATCCAACAACTCACAAGCACATAACCACACAAGATAAGATCCAAAACCCCATGTATTAAAATAACATAGCCAATGCACGAAACACATAAACTCGTAGTCCAACTGAACCAGCGTAGACAAAATTCAAAATGTATAAAGAACATGAAAACATAATTAAGCGAAATCCAACAATGACTAGCGTATACGACCATGGTTTCACCCGCACTAATCAAAACTCGTAAAGAAAATAACATGTAGTTAAGTATGAACTTACTATGGTTCAATTCATACTAGTCAAAATATCGCAATAAATAACATCCAAACACATCAATTAATATAAAATGCACACATACTCCTATGACGCCTATATGCAGGGACCCTTAAGCTATACACTAGGCTACGCGACTAGGCAACCTAATTCTCTATAACCATTGGCTCTGATACCATTCTGTCACACCCCACCATGGCGGAACATGGGGCGCGACGTATGGATATCATCACAACATGGCGTGTCTATAGAGATAACTATATGAAATAAGAAATGTCGTAAAAATGGCGACACGAGGGTCATGACAATATCTCAACAAATGCAAGGGGTCTAGGTAAGTAAGTAACAGTCCTACTTCTTACCCAAGACAACAAATATCATACCAAAACAATCATATGTGTGCCACAGTATCACTTATTAAAATGAACAAACAAATAAAACTAAGAAGGAAACGGGGATTCTCCTTCTATATGCATTCCTAAGCTTCTCCAATCCTAACCACTTATGTTCTCATGCTTAACCATAGTATCACCTGAAAGAGACACTAAAACACGTCAACATAAAGTTGGTGAGAGTCATAGGTTTAGACTCCAACACAAGACAAGTCATAAGCTGTGAATACCATAAACCAATAAACATATGGACAATGCGCTACAATCATGTACTAACAACTAGCATTCAAGTTCAATCAATCATTACAATTCCAAGGCATCACGCCTTACCAACAATCACAATTTCCAAGGCATCACGCCTTACCAACAATCACAATTTCCAAGGCATCACGCCTTACCAACAATCATAATTTACAAGGCATCACGCCTTACCAACAATCACAATTTCCAAGGCATTACGCCTTACCAACAATCACAATTTCCAAGGCATCACGCCTTACCAACAATCACAATTTCCAAGGCATCACGCCTTACCAACAATCACAATTTCCAAGGCATCACGCCTTACCAACAATCACAATTTCCAAGGCATCACGCCTTATCATTAAACATAGGTCCCATAGGCGCCCATACACCTATGTACCTTTCCAATCCAGATCACACACAAACAAGAATCACATAGCAGTTAATCACATAAATGTACACACAAGTCCATCTCAAACCTTAAAAACATTCACAACATTAATTTAGAAAATAATTCAACACAGTGTCTCATCCATCCCATCTGGAAGTCAAAAACAATATTAAACATGGGACTATGAAACTCACCTGATAGCTCCTTCACGAGTCCTTGCACTAGCAACAAGCTAACAAACCAAAACATGCAATCAATACACGAACCAATCACTAAGATGGCTCATTAACCTATGATGTACATTTAGCCTATTCCCACATATTTACCTCATTGATAAGCTCTAATCACCCCATTACCCTTCCTTAACAAGTCCTTAACTTGGTTAAGTTTAATAACTAACCCGTTCATATTTTACCCAAAACAGTCCCAGTTTTTAGGTCTCAAAACATTAAGTCAAACATCCACTTAAACATACCCATGTTTTCTATAAAAGGAATATTCATACCCTTACATATGTTGGCTAACACCTCCCACTTGCCCTAACCTTAAAGCTACTGTTAAGGCCCCGATATACATATATCTACTTTTTTTATTCCAGATTTCCTGATTTTAAACGTACTAAACGTTTGTTACCATTAAGGGGTCTTACCCTAAACCACAACCTTAGCCCAAGTGCAGATACTTACTACAATATATAAACCATCTCTCACGTTCGTGAGAAGATCCCAATGCAACCCTAAGTACCCCAAACAACCCAAAACTTAAAAAGAAAACAGGCTGAATTCAAAACTGTTTTGACCTCCGACTGTTGTAACCTGTTTTTGACCCACTTCCCGACCTCCAATTTTGTTCTCGTTTCTTGCATTGGAAAGCCACTTCAAATATCTTTCCAGGGGTACTTGGATCGAAAAATAAGAGTTTATAGAACTCCCGATATGATCAAAACAATTGACACAAAATCTGCCAAGTTTTTTAAAAACGGGTTTAACAAAATCAACCTCATTAATTAACCCTAATCCCTCTAATTACAAGCTCTAATTTATATGACCATCATATTATTATTATCACATCATTAATTTACTGATTTTATATGAACCCTAACCCTAATTCCATCATAAGAATGATTATAAAAACATAAAAACAATTAAATTAAAAAGGGTTATGAAGGTTTACCTTTGATTTATGAAAACCCCCAAAATTATGAAGAACCCTAAAAACCCTCATGAAAACCCACGAATTTTTTTAATCTCCAGGGAATAATAGTGAATTTTGATTGTGATTAAAAACAATATATAGGGTGTACATAAAATCCTAGTCCAAAAATAAGCCCACTTTCTTTTTTTTCCTCTTTTTCCCTTTTTCCCTTCTTTTCTGCGTCCAAAACCGACTATGCACACTTAAAATTCGTTTTTTCCCCTTTTTATTATTAATATATGTATTAATAATATTACCTTAATTTTCCTTAATTTATTTCAGCTCCTAAAGCCTCCAAAACCTCAAAACCGTAAAACTAGTCAGTTTTTACGCGATTACCGTAAAAGACGTAAAATATACACTTTTAAAAAAAATCTCAAATTTTGAAATAAACTTTATAACTAAGTCCTAAATTACTTAAAACCATCCCGAAAAATATTCATATGGATAATTACCTCACCCGAGACCTCTAAATGCTAAACCGTAAATCCTAAAAAAAATACTATTACTATAATACTTATACGTATACGTAAACACCAAAATATCACCATTTCATTTCATAGTCACTAATTGTGAGCTCATGAACCTGAAATAACCGTTCCTCGATTTACTTATGAGTACTTCAATACTCATAAATGATAACCACACCAACCTCGTTCACACAAAATAAACACGTAAACACACAATTCAAGTAAGCACACATAAAATAACTTAAAAGTAAGACCAAGTGACAAATCCAAAACCTAGGGTTGTCACACTTTCATTGTTAAATCTCTTTAGAATATCTATTTAGATATCTAAATTGCTTCCGACCATTTGTTATTGGATGTCTCGAAAAATAGTCTATTGACCATTGTGTAGCTCAAGGTGTCTCCCAGAAAGAGTAAAGGACATTGTGTGAGTCACACATCTTGAAGCATTCTTTGAATCCGTGCTTAATAATATCGTGGGCTTTCGTAATCTTGATTTACCTTTACGTCACCGTTTTACACGACACTTGTACATGGATTATATCTTATTTCATTGACCATTCTACGTTTCGATTTCAAATTACAACGTTCTTTTGTATCTTGAAAACATCATCGCCATCTTGTAATTTATCCTCTAT
The DNA here is from genome assembly GCA_025667525.1 of Glebionis coronaria. NCBI lineage: Eukaryota > Viridiplantae > Streptophyta > Magnoliopsida > Asterales > Asteraceae > Glebionis > Glebionis coronaria. Next base: position 193,293,471 of record CM046880.1, read on the forward strand.
TATGCGACGATTTTTTGGAACACGATTGTACTTCTATAAACTTGTATCCTCCCTTTTCATTAAACCTCCTCGCTCCAGGAGTGTGACCCGTTAATCTTCCAATTCTTTCTCGATATGTCTTGTGATTTTGGAAAAAAAAAATCACACTGTCAAGAGACCTTCCTGCATTGCATCTCAAAATCTAAGACACGGATGTCATGCGTCGTTTTTTATTTCTTAGTTTATCGTTGGCATTCTTGAACCATTTCTATACTGTGTTTTATTTACATGATTAATTATACAATTTATTCTTTTTTGTCTTTATAGAATCCACAAGTCTTGTGTGTATATTAATTCTGGGTTATTATGAAATTTGGATTTAATTTCAAACTGTGTCAAAAAATATACTTTGTACAGAAACTTTACAGGATATTTATTAGTGTCGTGAAAATATTTTTATAACTTTAGACATAAAACTATATATTTCTACTTGTTGAGACGTCCGTTTAGGACATAATATTTTACCAGTAAACATAAAAAAACGAGCAAGTTACGCTCATTTGGGATTGTAAAATTTAAGAACTTATTTCTCCGTAGTTCTAAAATATCATTTTGTTGACAGATTTAATGCAAGGGCATTTTCGTCCATTTTTTTTTATCCGTTTCAGGTCTCAAGTAAAACTAGAAAGTTGTTCAAAACATCGTTTTACATCGAATTGCATTAGACTTCGAGTCTTAGAATATCATTTAGTGAATCAATTGGTTTGGTCAAACCCAAAAGGTCAAAGTTGACTAAAAAGTCAAAGTTGGTAGAAATTTAGAAATAGGGTCTTTAGGCGTTTTTGAGTTCGTGTGAGCTCGTAAAACTTTAACTAATGATATTTTACAACCATGAAACAATGATTGCGATTGAAAACGTTAAAATAGTGCATATTTATGTTAAATAAATAATGATGTGCACACATATGGATTCCTCTATCTTTCTTTTACATATGACTTAATTGTTATTCTAAGTTGTCTTTTTTGCTTCTATCATAGCACTGATTTGGACCGAGGTTGAAGTTCTTATTTTCATCATTCGTTATCCTTCTTTACACAGTACTCTTGACGATTGAGGCTAAACCTCTCGAAACCCTATCACTTTGTAACCATTTTATTGATTGTCTGGAACTACTCCTTATTTCCCTCTTGTAACCCACTCGCTACTTTGTAAACTATTATCATGTTACCATATAAACTCAAACTGGTCTTGTTTGCGAATCATTTTACAAAAGGTTTCATTTGGGCTTTCTTAAATAATTGAATGCTATCTTATAAAACTAATTTATATTAATTTTACGATGTAATTTCTCAAATTGTTCAACAACTGGTCTTATAAAGAACTCTTGTAACCATAAAAAAAATTGTTGAATTAAATATCTAGCCAGTAACTTATTGGCGAAAAGTTTCATAAAATATTTTGATTCCTGTTTTTACAAATGGCATTATATACATATTTTATATAATATGACCTGTAATACTGATTTGACGAAGCTGAGCATCGCATTGCTAGTCCTAAATTATGCATGGCCTGATCACCTATGCTTAATTTAGAAGGAGCCATGCAACGCCAAATAGTAGTCACCTTAAATATTTAACCAAGAATCAACTTTTAATTATCTTTCTTAAAAAAGTTAGATAAATGTAATTTTGAAATACTTACATTTTATGCGAGTATCAACAGTTCACGACTTAAACATATGAACCCTTATCTTTTCTTGAACAAAGTACATGCCTCAAGCACATATTTCCTTACTCAACGATCTTTGTTTTACTTGTTACCTCATCTTCCATCGTGATTCAATTCTCGCTACCGCTTGTCTAAATTCTTACCATTGATACCAAACTTGAAAGTTTCAACGTTGTTATGCCGCTACATTAATCAACCTTCTTTATCTATTTTGGTAGACTTTCGAAACGCCTGTGGACGCGAATAGTGATTTATGACTGGACGTGAATGATAAATTCGTGTAACTGTCATGATTATGTGTTAGACTCTATCATTTTGAAATTCATTCGTGTAATTATGTGTTGATTTCGTCTTTCATTGCTAATGTTGTTCAGTTTACTGGAATTACTATCAAGAAACTTCTTAAGAATTTTAAGTGATTCGAAAATTTATTGTGTGGCTTTTCTATTTTGATCGTGTATCGACCATCGAGCACTTAATAAGCCGTTGTTGGTGACACCAACTGCACTCAAGAAGTGATGACTGGCTAAATTCTTGTTTCTCATTATTTTTATCGTCGACGCATCTATTCTATCACGTTTGTTAAGAATTGGTACGAATTTCGTTTTATTCCCTCATGCCATTGCTAGTGTACTAATTGTTGACCTTTATATGTTTCATATACGTTGCTGTCTTGTCACCTTTTCAAAACCAGAAAATGTCACGTGTTTATCATTTGATACCTTAATCAACTACTTGGATTTCTAAAGATTGTTACAAATTTTTAAGAACGTTTTACACATTTTATCAAATGTTTAATTTGCTAAAATACCCATTTCAAGTTTAATGTCGGATCTATACATCCTTTTTGGTAAATTCATAACTAATGTTTAAAAGGATTTAAGCTGTATCTTTTAAAGTAATTGGTTCTATCATACTTTACTTTCAATATAATAAAATTTTTAAATTAAGTTATAATTTCTAGCAATGATTCTACATAACATGAAAAACCTGATTTTTTTTTCTAATGGTAACGATAAACCTGAGGTTTTAACGATAATTTTGTACAGTCATCCAAAAGATCTTAAGCTGATTGAAATAACTATTTTGAAGTGTTCTACTTTTTGGCTTTGAAATCCTGATCAAGAAAAAGAAATAGAAACTGCTTACTCACTAAATATATATAGTTTGATTTCAAATCACTAAACCTTGTAAAAAATTTCTTTTAATCAAAAAATACTTAAGCTAAATTTGGAAGTAATACAAAATCCTAGACAGGTAATTGTAACAACTTGTATTTTAAATGTTCATATGTAATTCATTTTCGCCTTCTATTTCTCTTGTAAATAGATTGTTAGGTTTTAAGAATTGTCATGTTATACAGTTTGCGTGATTTACGATTCCTTGTTGATTAACAATCTTAACTCGTTTTAGCGCACCTTGTCCGTTTAAGAAATTCTTGTGTTCATTCTATCTCTTGATAATTCTCTGTACTGAAAGGTTATTTATTTTTATCCAAGTTTGAAAATTTATTCGAAAAGGAGTTAAGAAACTGAAGCATAGTGAATTCTAATTGTTAAGGTATGCCGCGGTGCAGAAATTAACTGGGAAGCAATGAATCAGTTGTAAATATCTCCAATTGTTTGCATTTTCTTCCATCTCCAGTGGAACTCTGGGGACCAGAGTTCCTTTAGGGGGGGCGACTGTGAGAACTCATATTTTTTTCCGGTAATTAAATTATTCATTTATTCGTACAACTCGATTTTACAATATTTTACTTCTTCCTCTTTATTTTTTTTCATACGTAACTCCTGAGATCTCGAGAATTTTAATTAAATTATATTTTAATTATTTTTTTGATTATTGATAATATTTTATTCAGAATATTATAAACTTTTATTTTTATTTTCCTAAATTTATTTACTATAGTAACCCGAACTTTAAAATTAATTAATCGACTTCTATTTATCATTTTTTTATAAAAAAAATATTTAATTCTCGATTAACCGCAAGGTTAGGACATTAACGCATCAAAAACATGCATTTTGTTATTTATCGGCAAAGTATACGTCCGTCATCGACCAAAAATATTCTCGTTATGACATAAAAATATTTTTCTTGTCATTATTTTAATTGTTCGTTTTACTGACACTCTTCGTAAATTTATGATAAACTTTTAAGTGTAATTCGTTTATATGACCCGTTAACGTTTATTAAATAATTAGTCCTCATTTATATATCGAAATATAAATGTTCTCCGAATGTCGAAGTTTTTATTTTTTTTATTGAGCGTTTATTTTTCCTGCTCTACGTGTATTTTTTTAAATCACGTAATTTTAAAAATATCGGGTTTCGATTATATCCGCTTTATTAAATACAGCTTATAATATAAATCTATGTTTTGTAAATAACAAATTACATGCATGACAATGTATACACGTGGTTAACAACAGCCACATGTTGGTTTCTTAGGCTAATGTGTTTGCATTTCTTTATAAAATAAAGATACAAGTAGCTCAATGTTAGTATCTTTCTATGAAAGCTTACTACTTAATATTAGTACTAAACATATAAAAGTTTGAACACAACTCGTGTCTTATGGACTGAAATTGTGACGAAAGAGATCGTTTGGTTTTGAGTTAATCGATCAAACTAGGTAAGATTGATTATTGATTCAGTTTTTAATGTCTGATCAGACTATGTTAATAGTCATATACTATGTTTTTTTTGTAAATCGAGATCAACATATTAGCTAATAATATATCGTTGTTAAATGAACGAGTTTAAAATAGCACAAAAACATAAAAGATAGAAAGACGACATTAAAAATTAGCTCATGAAGACCTGATAATATTATTGCGCCTACTTTTCAAATAAAAAGGAGTGTGATTGGGTTTCATAGCAATATCTTATATCTATATTAAATTAACTTTGAGCTAAGGTTTTAAAGTTGTTTAATGAACAAGAATGGGTCTTACAAAGTTACTCAATTTTTATGTGCCATGATTATTTTTTTAGATATTATCAAGCATTTTTATAGAAATTTACGAGTATTAAAAATGTTAACTATATATGTACTTTTAATCCATTGTTTTAATAAAAATTTCAATGTGGGGTCTTCATAAAACTATTATTTTCTCAAACTAAAATTAGTATATAAGAGTATTATCATGATCATAACTTTTGTGCGTGCATACGTGATGGCGTTTATAAATCTAAGATGCGTCATTTTATTTTAGGTCGTCGTTAGAAGATCGCGGTTTCTCGGCTTGTCTTATTTCATTATTTCACTCACATCACTATTATCTTGATCGCTATCCTTGTTTGATATCGTTATCGTTATCGTCAAGGTGAGTTCATAGCCCCTTTTTACTATTAATACACTGTTTCTAAACGCGGGGTGAGATTTTATATGGTGGAACACATTCATTTAAAACTGTATGCTATCCAGAACTTGTATGCTATCCAGAACTTGTATGCTATTTAGATCTTGTATGCTTTCCAGAACTTGTATGCTTTCTAGAACTTGTATGCTTTCCAGAACTTGATGATTTCCAACAGTTTTTCATTATTATTATTTCTCTTAGTCTATAGCCCTTAAGTTTCCTCTCCTGATCATGAACCGTTAATTTACTTGTGTTGCTAAGCGCAAATGTTGTGGGTGGATCCACCGAGATTGACAATCCCCGTCCCATGTTGCGGTTCTTTAACCATTGACGCATTGCATTTGTTTATACTTGAGTATTTAGGCTGAATACTCACTAGAGGAACTTACATTGAGTTAAGCTTCGGTTCATGAACTAAATAGCAATAATAATGGTTTCGGACTATGGTTAATGATCATAACCATTTTCCCTATTTACTTGTTTTACAAATGAATGCTTGTGTTCCACATCCTTACTGCTAAACCTGTAAATATCACTCAACTTTATGTTGACGATTTTACATGTTTAATCTCAGGTATTATTACTTAGCTTTGCTTGGATGGGAGCCCGCAGGATATTATCGCAGCTTAGAGATTTCTGTGTTACTTTTTAAAGTTCGGTTTTGGTAAAAGTTATCAGAAGTTTGTCTTATATTTTGATAACTATATGTTATAAAACCATGTTTAAATAGTAGATTTTTCCGCTTATAAAACTCTAGGACCTTTTAGTTCAAAAACTCTGATCTTTTATGATGTAATATAAATGTTTTATTACGTCAATTTTGTGTCATTTGTATATCATTGTTTCATGTACCATTACGTGGAACCCCCATGCTGCCTACGTGTTTCCTTGCCTGATTTTGGGGGTCTCACAACTGATGAGTCGATTTGCTAGGGTTATACGTTATAGGTTAAACTGATGAGTCGATATGATAGGGTTATACGTTAGAGGTTCAACTGATGAGTCGATATGTTACGGTTATACGTTAAATGTTCAACTGATGAATTGATATGTTACGGTTATACGTTAGAGGTTCAACTGATGAGTCGATATGTTACGGTTATACGTTATAGGTTCAACCGATGAGTCGATATGCTAGGGTTATACGTTATAGGTTCAACTAGTGAGTCGATATGTTACGGTTATACGTTAAATATTCAACTTATGAGTCGATATGTTATGGTTACACGTTAGAGGTTCAACGGATGAGTCGATATGTTACGGTTATACGTTATAGGTTCAACTGATGAATTGATATTTTACGGTTATACGTTAGAGGTTCAACTGATGAGTCCATATGGTACGGTTATACATTAGAGGTTCAACTAATGAGTCGATAAGCTAGGGTTATACGTTAGAGGTTCAATTGATGAGTCGATATGCTAGGGTTATACATTAGAGGTTCAAATGATGAGTCGATATGCTACTGTTATACGTTAGAGGTTCAACTGATGAGTCGATATGTTACGGTTATACGTTAGAGATTGAACTGATGAGTCGATATGCTAGGGTTATACGTTTTAGGTTCAACTGATGAGTCGATATGCTACGGTTATACCTTATAGGTTCAACTGATGAGTCGATATGCTAGGGTTATACGTTAGAGGTTCAACTAATGAGTCAATATGCTAGGGTTATACGTTATAGGTTAAATTGATGAGTCGATATGCTAGGGTTATACGTAATAGGTTCTACTGATGAGTCGATATATTCTAGGGTTATACGTTAGAGGTTCAACTGATGAGTCAATATGCTAGGGTTATACGTTAGAGGTTCAATTGATGAGCTGATATGCTACGGTTATACGTTAGAGGTTCAATTGATGAGTCGATATGCTAGGGTTATACGTTAGAGGTTCAACTGATGAATCGATATGCTACGGTTATACGTTAGAGGTTCAATTAATGAATCGATATGTTACGGTTATAAGTTAGAGGTTCAACTGATGAGTCTATATGCTAGGGTTATAGGTTAGAGATTCAACTGATGAGTAGATATGCTAGGGTTATATGTTAGAGGTTCAACTGATGAGTCGATATGCTAGGGTTATACGTTAGAGGTTCAATTGATGAGTCGATATGCTACGGTTATACGTTATATATTCAACTGATGAGTCGATATGCTAGGGTTATACGTAATAGGTTAAATTGAAGAGTCGATATGCTAGGTTTTACGTTAGAGGTTCAACTGATGAGTCGATATATTACGGTTATACGTTAAATGTTCAACTGATGAATTGATATGTTACGGTTATACGTTAGAGGTTCAACTGATGAGTCGATATGTTACGGTTATACGTTATAGGTTCAACTGATGAGTCGATATGCTAGGGTTATACGTCATAGGTTCAACTGATGAGTCGATATGTTACGGTTATACGTTAAATGTTCAACTGATGAGTCGATATGTTACGGTTACACGTTAGAGGTTCAACTAGTGAGTCGATATGTTACGGTTATACGTTATAGGTTCAACTGATGAATTGATATGTTACGGTTATACGTTAGAGGTTCAACTGATGAGTCCATATGGTACGGTTATACGTTAGAGTTCAACTAATGAGTCGATATGCTAGGGTTATACGTTAGAGGTTCAATTGATGAGTCGATATGCTAGGGTTATACGTTAGAGGTTCAAATGATGAGTCGATATGCTACGGTTATACGTTAGAGGTTCAACTGATGAGTCGATATGTTACGGTTATACGTTAGATATTCAACTGATGAGTCGATATGTTACGGTTATACGTTAAAGATTCAACTGATGAGTCGATATGCTAGGTTTATACGTTAGAGTTTCAACTGATGAGTCGATATGCAACGGTTATACCTTATAGGTTCAACTGATGAGTCGATATGCTAGGGTTATACGTTAGCGGTTCAACTAATGAGTCAATATGCTAGGGTTATACGTTATAGGTTAAACTGATGCGTCGATATGCTAGGGTTATACGTAATAGGTTCTATTGATGAGTCGATATGCTAGGGTTATACGTTAGAGGTTTAACTGATGAGTCGATATGTTAGGGTTATACGTTAGAGGTGCAATTGATGAGCCGATATGCTACGGTTATACGTTAGAGGTTCAACTGATGAGTCGATATGCTAGAGTTATACGTTAGCGGTTCAACTAATGAATCGATATGCTACGGTTATACGTTAGAGGTTCAACTGATGAATCGATATGTTACGGTTACAAGTTAGAGGTTCAACTGATGAGTCTATATGCTAGGGTTATACGTTAAAGGTTCAACTGATGAGTCGATATGCTAGGGTTATACGTTAAAGGTTCAACTGATGAGTCGATATGCTAGGGTTATACGTTAGAGGTTCAACTGATGAGTCGTATGCTACGGTTATACGTTAGAGGTTCAACTGATGAGTCGTTATGTTACGGTTATACGTTAGAGGTTCAACTGATAAGTCAATTAGCTAGGGTTATATGTTAGAGGTTCAACTGATGAATCGATATGCTACGGTTATACATTAGAGGTTCAACTGATGAGTCGATACGCTTATTAGAGGTTCAACTGATGAGTCGATATGCTAGGGTTATACGTTAGAGGTTCAACTGATGAGTCGATATGCTACGGTTATACGTTAGAGGTTCAAGTGATAAGTAGATATGTTACCGTTATACGTTAGAGGTTCAAATAATGAGTCGATATACTAGGGTTATACGTTAGAGGTTCAACTGATGAGTCGATATGCTACGGTTATACGTTAGAGGTTCAACTGATGAGTCGATATGCTACGGTTATACGTTAGAGGTTCAACTGATGAGTCGATATGCTAGGGTTATATGTTAGAGGTTCAACTGATGAGTCGATATGCTAGGTTTATACGTAATAGGTTCAACTGATGCGTCGATATGCTAGGGTTATACATTATAGGTCAAACTTATGAGTCGTATGCTAGGTTATACGTTAGAGGTTCAACTGATGCGTCGATATGTTACGGTTATACGTTAAATGTTCAACTGATGAATTGATATGTTATGGTTATACGTTAGAGGTTCAACTGATGAGTCGATATGTTACGGATATACGTTATTAATTCAATTGATAGTCGTTATGCTAGGGTTATACATTATAGGTTCAACTGATAAGTCGATATGCTAGCGTTATACGTTATAAGTTCAACTGATGAATCGATATGTTACGGTTATACGTTAAATGTTCAACTGATGAGTCGATATGTTCAACTGATGAGTCGATATGTTACGGTTATACGTTAGAGGTTCAACTGATGAGTCGATATGTTACGGTTATACGTTGGAGATTCGACTGATGAGTCGATATGCTAGGGTTATACGTTAGAGGTTCAACTGATGAGTCGATATGCTATGGTTATACCTTATAGGTTCAACTGATGAGTCGATATGCTAGGGTTATACGTTAGCGGTTCAACTAATGAGTCAATATGCTAGGGTTATACGTTATAGGTTAAACTGATGAGTCGATATGCTACGGTTATACGTAATAGGTTCTAGTGATGAGTCGATATGCTAGGGTTATACGTTAGAGGTTCAACTGATGAGTCGATATGCTAGGGTTATACGTTAGAGGTTCAATTGATGAGCCGATATGCTACGGTTATACGTTAGAGGTTCAACTGATGAGTCGATATGCTAGGGTTATACGTTAGAGGTTCAACAAATGAATCGATATGCTACGGTTATACGTTAGAGGTTCAACTGATGAATCGATATGTTACGGTTATAAGTTAGAGGTTCAACTGATGAGTCTATATGCTAGGGTTATATGTTAGAGGTTCAACTGATGAGTCGATATGCTAGGGTTATACGTTAGAGGTTCAACTGATGAGTCGATATGCTAGGGTTATACGTTAGAGGTTCAACTGATGAGTCGATATGATACAGTTATACGTTAGAGGTTCAACTGATTAGTTGATATGTTACGGTTATACGTTAGAGGTTCAACTGATAAGTCGATTTGCTAGGGTTATACGTTAGAGGTTCAACTGATGAATCGATATGCTACGGTTATACAATAGAGGTTCAACTGATGAGTCGATACGCTAGGGGTTACACGTTAGAGGTTCAACTGATGAGTCGATATGCTAGGGTTATACGTTAGAGGTTCAACTGATGAGTTGATATGCTACGGTTATACGTTAGAGGTTCAAGTGATGAGTAGATATGTTACCGTTATACATTAAAGGTTCAAATAATGAGTCGATATACTAGGGTTATACGTTAGAGGTTCAACTGATGAGTCGATATGCTACGGTTATACGTTAGAGGTTAAACTGATGAGTCGATATGCTACGGTTATACGTTAGAGGTTCAACTGGTGAGTCGATATGCTAGGGTTATATGTTAGAGGTTCAACTGATGAGTCGATATGCTAGGTTTATACGTTATAGGTTCAACTGATGAGTCGATATGCTAGGGTTATAAGTTATAGGTTCAACTGATGAGTCGATATGCTAGGGTTATACGTTAGAAGTTCAACTGATGAGTCGATATGTTACGGTTATACGTTAAATGTTCAACTGATGAATTTATATGTTACGGTTATACGTTAGAGGTTCAACTGATGAGTCGATATGTTACGATTATACGTTATAGGTTCAACTGATGAGTCGATATGCTAGGGTTATACGTTATAGGTTCAACTGATGAATCGATATGCTAGCGTTATACGTTATAGGTTCAACTGATGAGTCGATATGTTACGGTTATACGTTAAATGTTCAACTGATGAGTCGATATGTTACGGTTATACGTTAGAGGTTCAACTGATGAGTCGATATGTTACGGTTATATGTTATAGGTTCAACTGATGAATTGATATGTTACGGTTATATGTTAGAGGTTCAACTGATGAGTCCATATGGTACGGTTATACGTTAGAGGTTCAAATGATGAGTCGATATGCCAGGGTTATACGTTAGAGGTTCAACTGATGAGTCGATATGCTAGGGTTATACGTTAGAGGTTCAACTGATGAGTCGATATGCTACGGTTATAAGTTAGAGGTTCAACTGATGAGTTGATATGTTACAGTTATACGTTAGAGGTTCAACTGATGAGTCGATATGTTATGGTTATACGTTAGAGGTTCAACTGATAAGTCGATATGCTAGGGTTATACGTTTGAGGTTCAATTGATGAGTCGATATGCTATGGTTATACGTTATAGGTTCAATTGATGAGTCGATATGCTAGGGTTATACGTTAGAGGTTCAAATAATGAGTCAATATGCTAGGGTTATACGTTATATGTTAAACTGATGAGTCGATATGCTAGGGTGATACGTTATAGGTTCAACTGATGAGTCGATATGCTAGGGTTATACGTTATAGGTTCAACTGATGAGTCGATATGCTAGGGTTATACGTTAGAGGTTCAACTGATGAGTCGATATGCTATGGTTATACCTAATAGGTTCAACTGATGAGTCGATATGCTAGGGTTATACGTTAGCGGTTCAACTAATGAGTCAATATGCTAGGGTTATACGTTATAGGTTAAACTGATGAGTCGATATGCTAGGGTCATACGTAATAGGTTCTACTGACGAGTCGATATGCTAGGGTTATACGTTAGAGGTTCAACTGATGAATCGATATGCTACGATTATACATTAGAGGTTCAACTGATGAGTCGATACACTAGGGTTATACGTTAGAGGTTCAACTGATGAGTCGATATGATAGGGTTCTACGTTAGAGGTTCAACCGATGAGTCGATATGCTACGGTTATACGTTAGAGGTTCAAGTGATGAGTAGATATGTTACCGTTATACGTTAGAGGTTCAAATAATGAGTCGATATACTAGGGTTATACGTTAGAGGTTCAACTGATGAGTCGATATGCTACGGTTATACGTTAGAGGTTCAACTGATGAGTCGATATGCTAGGTTTATACGTTATAGGTTCAACTGATGAGTCGATATGCTAGGGTTATACGTTATAGGTTAAACTGATGAGTCGATATGCTAGGTTATACGTTAGAGGTTCAAAAGATGAGTCGATATGTTACGGTTATACGTTAAATGTTCAACTAATGAATTGATATGTTATGGTTATACGTTAGAGGTTCAACTGATGAGTCGATATGTTACGGATATACGTTATTGGTTCAATTGACGAGTCGTTATGCTAGGGTTATACGTTATAGGTTCAACGGATGAGACGATATGCTAGCGTTATACGTTATAGGTTCAACTGATGAGTCGATATGTTACGGTTATACGTTAAATGTTCAACTAAGGAGTCGATATGTTACGGTAATACGTTAGAGGTTCAACTGATGAGTCGATATGTTACGGTTATACATTATAGGTTCAACAGATGAATTGATATGTGACGGTTATACGTTAGAGGTTCAACTGATGAGTCCATATGGTACGGTTATACGTTAGAGGTTCAACTGATGAGTCGATATGCTAGGGTTATACGTTAGAGGTTCAACTGATGAGTCGATATGCTAGGGTTATACGTTAGAGGTTCAACTAATGAGTCGATATGCTACGGTTATAAGTTAGAGGTTCAACTGATGAGTTGATATGTTACAGTTATATGTTAGAGGTTCAACTGATGAGTCGATATGTTACGGTTATACGTTAGAGGTTCAACTGATAAGTCGATATGCTAGGGTTATATGTTAGAGGTTTAATTGATGAGTCGATATGCTACGGTTATACGTTATAGGTTCAACTGATGAGTCGTTATGCTAGGGTTATACGTTAGAGGTTCAAATAATGAGTCAATATGCTAGGGTTATGTTTTATATGTTAAACTGATGAGTCAATATGCTAGGGTCATAAGTTCAACTGATGAGTCGATATGCTAGGGTTATACGTTAGAGGTTCAACTTATGAGTCGATATGCTAGGGTTATACGTTAGAGGTTAAACTGATGAGCCGATATGCTGAGGTTATATGTTAGAGGTTCAACTGATGAGTCGATATGCTAGTGTTATACGTTAGAGGTTCAACTGATGAATCGATATGTTATGGTTATACGTTAGAGGTTCAACTGATGAGTCTATATGCTAGGGTTATATGTTAGAGGTTCAACTGATGAGTCGATATGCTAGGGATATACGTTAGAGGTTCAACTAATGATTTGATATGCTAGGGTTATACGTTTGAGGTTCAACTGATGAGTCGATATGCTACGGTTATACGTTAGAGGTTCAACTGATGAGTAGATATGTTACGGTTATACGTTAGAGGTTCAGCTTATGAGTCGATTTGTTAGGGTTATACGTTAGAGGTTCAATTGATGAGTTGATATGCTACGGTTATACGTTAGAGGTTCAACTGATGAGTCGATATGCTAGGGTTATACGTTAGAGGTTCATTTGATGAGTCGATATGCTAGGGTGATACGTTATAGGTTCAACTGATGAGTCGATATGCTAGGGTTATACGTTATAGGTTCAACTGATGAGTCGATATGCTAGGGTTATACGTTAGAGGTTCAACTGATGAGTCGATATGTTACGGTTATACGTTAAATGTTCAACTGATGAATTTATATGTTACGGTTATACGTTAGAGGTTCAACTGATGAGTCGATATGTTACGGTTATACGTTATAGGTTCAACTGATGAGTCGATATGCTAGGGTTATACGTTATAGGTTCAACTGATGAGTCGATATGTTACGGTTATACGTTAAATGTTCAACTGATGAGTCGATATGTTACAGTTACACGTTAGAGGTTCAACTGATGAGTCGATATATTACGGTTATACGTTATAGGTTCAACTGATGAATTGATATGTTACGGTTATAAGTTAGAGGTTCAACTGATGAGTCCATATGGTACGGTTATACGTTAGAGGTTCAATTGATGAGTCGATATGCTAGGGTTATATGTTAGAGGTTCAACTATTGAGTCGATATGCTAGGGTTATACGTTAGAGGTTCAACTGATGAGCCGTTATACTACGGTTATACGCTAGAGGTTCAACTGATGAGTCGATATGCTAGGGTTATACGTTAGAGGTTCAACTGATGAATCGATATGCTACGGTTATACATTAGAGGTTCAACTGATGAATCGATATGTTACGGTTATACGTTAGAGGTTCAACTGATGAGTCTATATGCTAGGGTTATATGTTAGAGGTTCAACTGATGAGTCGATATGCTAGGGATATACGTTAGAGGTTCAACTAATGATTCGATATGCTAGGGTTATACGTTTGAGGTTCAACTGATGAGTCGATATGCTACGGTTATACGTTAGAGGTTCAACTGATGAGTAGATATGTTACAGTTATACGTTAGAGGTTCAACTGATGAGTCGATTTGTTAGGGTTATACGTTAGAGGTTCAACTGATGAGTCGATATGCTACGGTTATACGTTAGAGGTTCAACTTATGAGTCGATATGTTAGGGTTATACGTTAGAGGTTCAACTGATGAGTCGATATGCTAGGGTGATACGTTATAGGTTCAACTGATGAGTCGATATGCTAGGGTTATACGTTATAGGTTCAACTGATGAGTCGATATGCTAGGGTTATACGTTAGAGGTTCAACTGATGAGTCGATATGTTACGGTTATACGTTAAATGTTCAACCGATGAATTTATATGTTACGGTTATACGTTAAAGGTTCAACTGATGAGTCGATATGTTACGGTTATACGTTATAGGTTCAACTGATGAGTCGATATGCTAGGGTTATACGTTATAGGTTCAACTGATGAGTCGATATGTTATGGTTATACGTTAAATGTTCAACTGATGAGTCGATATGTTACGGTTACACGTTAGAGGTTCAACTGATGAGTCGATATATTACGGTTATACGTTATAGGTTCAACTGATGAATTGATATGTTACGGTTATACGTTAGAGGTTCAACTGATGAGTCCATATGGTACGGTTATACGTTAGAGGTTCAACTGATGAGTCTATATGCTAGGATTATACGTTAGAGGTTCAATTGATGAGTCGATATGCTAGGGTTATACGTTAGAGGTTCAACTGATGAGTCGTTATGCTACGGTTATACGTTAGAGGTTCAACTAATGAGTCGATATGTTAAGGTTATACGTTAGAGGTTCAACTGATGAGTCAATATGTTACGGTTATACGTTAGAGGTTCAACTGATGAGTCGATATGCTAGGGTTATACGTTAGAGGTTCAACAGATGAGTCGATATGCTACGGTTATACGTTATAGGTTCAACTGGTGAGTCGATATGCTAGGGTTATACGTTAGAGGTTCAACTAATGAGTCAATATTCTTGGGTTATACGTTATAGGTTAAACTGATGATTCAATATGAAAGGGTTATACGTAATAGGTTCAACTGATGAGTCGATATGCTAGGGGTTATACGTTAGAGGTTTAACTAATGAGTCGATATGCTAGGGTTATACGTTAGAGGTTCAACTGATGAGCCGTTATGCTACGGTTATACGCTAGAGGTTCAACTGATGAGTCGATATGCTAGGGTTATACGTTAGAGGTTCAACTGATGAATCGATATGCTACGGTTATACATTAGAGGTTCAACTGATGTATCGATATGTTACGGTTATACGTTAGAGGTTCAACTGATGAGTCTATATGCTAGGGTTATACGTTATAGGTTCAACTGATGAGTCGATATGTTAGGGTTATACGTTAGAGGTTCAACTGATGAGTCGATATGCTAAGGTTATACGTTAGAGGTTCAATTGATGAGTCGATATGCTACGGTTATACGTTAGAGGTTCAACTGATAAGTCGATATGTTACGGTTATACGTTAGAGGTTCAACTGATGAGTGGATTTGCTAGGGTTATACGTTAGAGGTCCAACTGATGAGTCGATATGTTACGGATATACGTTATTGGTTCAATTGATGAGTCGTTATGCTAGGGTTATACGTTATAGGTTTCAACGGATGAGTCGATATGCTAGCGTTATACGTATAGGTTCAACTGATGAGTCGATATGTTACGGTTATACGTTAAATGTTCAACTGATGAGTCGATATGTTACGGTTATACGTTAGAGGTTCAACTGATGAGTCGATATGTTACGGTTATACGTTATAGGTTCAACCGATGAATTGATATGTGACGGTTATACGTTAGAGGTTCAACTGATGAGTCCATATGGTACGGTTATACGTTAGAGGTTCAACTGATGAGTCGATATGCTAGGGTTATACGTTAGAGGTTCAACTGATGAGTCGATATGCTAGGGTTATACGTTAGAGGTTCAACTGATGAGTCGATATGCTACGGTTATAAGTTAGAGGTTCAACTGATGAGTCGATATGTTACAGTAATACGTTAGAGGTTCAACTGATGAGTCGATATATTACGGTTATACGTTAGAGGTTCAACTGATAAGTCGATATGCTAGGGTTATACGTTAGAGGTTTAATTGATGAGTCGATATGCTACGGTTATACGTTATACGTTCAACTGATGAGTCGTTATGCTAGGGTTATATGTTAGAGGTTCAAATAATTAGTCAATATGCTAGGGTTATATGTTATATGTTAAACTGATGAGTCAATATGCTAGGGTTATAGGTTCAACTGATGAGTCGATATGCTAGGGTTATACGTTAGAGGTTCAACTTTTGAGTCGATATGCTAGGGTTATACGTTAGTGGTTCAACTGATGAGCCGATATGCCTGAGGTTATATGTTAGAGGTTCAAACTGATGAGTCGATATGCTAGGGTTATACGTTAGAGGTTCAACTGATGAATCGATATGTTACGGTTATACGTTATAGGGTTCAACTGATGAATTGATATGTTACGGTTATAAGTTAGAGGTTCAACTGATGAGTCCATATGATACGGTTATACGTTAGAGGTTCAACTGATGAGTCCTATATGCTAGGATTATACGTTAGAGGTTCAATTGATGAGTCGATATGCTAGGGTTATACGTTAGAGGTTCAACTGATGAGTCGTTATGCTACGGTTATACGTAGAGGTTCAACTAATGAGTCGATATGTTAAGGTTATACGTTAGAGGTTCAACTGATGAGTCAATATGTTACGGTTATACGTTAGAGGTTCAACTGATGAGTCGATATGCTAGGGTTATACGTTAGAGGGTCAACAGATGAGTCGATATGCTACGGTTATACGTTATAGGTTTCAACTGGTGAGCTCGATATGCTAGGGTTATACGTTAGAGGTTCAACTAATGAGTCAATATTCTTGGGTTATACGTTATAGGTTAAACTGATGAATCGATATGAAAGGGTTATACGTAATAGGTTCAACTGATGAGTCGATATGCTAGGGTTATACGTTAGAGGTTCAACTATTGAGTCGATATGCTAGGGTTATACGTTAGAGGTTCAACTGATGAGCCGTTATACTACGGTTATACGCTAGAGGTTCAACTGATGAGTCGATATGCTAGGGTTATACGTTAGAGGTTCAACTGATGAATCGATATGCTACGGTTATACGTTATAGGTTTCAACTAATGAGTCGATATGTTAAGGTTATACGTTAGAGGTTCAACTGATGAGTCAATATGTTACGGTTATACGTTAGAGGTTCAACTGATGAGTCGATATGCTAGGGTTATACGTTAGAGGGTCACAGATGAGTCGATATGCTACGGTTATACGTTATAGGTTCAACTGGTGAGTCGATATGCTAGGGTTATACGTTAGAGGTTCAACTAATGAGTCAATATTCTTGGGTTATACGTTATAGGTTAAACTGATGAATCGATATGAAAGGGGTTATACGTAATAGGGTTCAACTGATGAGTCGATATGCTAGGGTTAATACGTTAGAGGTTCAACTATTGAGTCGATATGCTAGGGTTATACGTTAGAGGTTCAACTGATGAGCCGTTATACTACGGTTATACGCTAGAGGTTCAACTGATGAGTCGATATGCTAGGGTTATACGTTAGAGGTTCAAACTGATGAGTCGATATGCTAGGGTTATACGTTATAGGTTCAACTGATGAGTCGATATGCTAGGGTTATACGTTAGAGGTTCAACTGATGAGTCGATATGCTATGGTTATACCTAATAGGTTCAACTGATGAGTCGATATGCTAGGGTTATAACGTTAGCGGTTCAACTAATGAGTCAATATGCTAGGGTTATACGTTATAGGTTAAACTGATGAGTCGATATGCTAGGGGTCATACGTAATAGGTTCTACTGACGAGTCGATATGCTAGGGTTATACGTTAGAGGTTCAACTGATGAATCGATATGCTACGATTATACATTAGAGGTTCAACTGATGAGTCGATACACTAGGGTTATACGTTAGAGGTTCAACTGATGAGTCGATATGATAGGGTTCTACGTTAGAGGTTCAACCGATGAGTCGATATGCTACGGTTATACGTTAGAGGTTCAAGTGATGAGTAGATATGTTACCGTTATACGTTAGAGGTTCAAATAATGAGTCGATATACTAGGGTTATACGTTAGAGGTTCAAACTGATGAGTCGATATGCTACGGTTATACGTTAGAGGTTCAACTGATGAGTCGATATGCTAGGTTATACGTTATAGGTTCAACTGATGAGTCGAGGTTATACGTTATAGGTTAAACTGATGAGTCGATATGCTAGGTTATACGTTAGAGGTTCAAAAGATGAGTCGATATGTTACGGTTATACGTTAAATGTTCAACTAATGAATTGATATGTTATGGTTATACGTTAGAGGTTCAACTGATGAGTCGATATGTTACGGATATACGTTATTGGTTCAATTGACGAGTCGTTATGCTAGGGTTATACGTTATAGGTTCAACGGATGAGACGATATGCTAGCGTTATACGTTATAGGTTCAACTGATGAGTCGATATGTTACGGTTATACGTTAAATGTTCAACTAAGGAGTCGATATGTTACGGTAATACGTTAGAGGTTCAACTGATGAGTCGATATGTTACGGTTATACATTATAGGTTCAACAGATGAATTGATATGTGACGGTTATACGTTAGAGGTTCAACTGATGAGTCCATATGGTACGGTTATACGTTAGAGGTTCAACTGATGAGTCGATATGCTAGGGTTATACGTTAGAGGTTCAACTGATGAGTCGATATGCTAGGGTTATACGTTAGAGGTTCAACTAATGAGTCGATATGCTACGGTTATAAGTTAGAGGTTCAACTGATGAGTTGATATGTTACAGTTATATGTTAGAGGTTCAACTGATGAGTCGATATGTTACGGTTATACGTTAGAGGTTCAACTGATAAGTCGATATGCTAGGGTTATATGTTAGAGGTTTAATTGATGAGTCGATATGCTACGGTTATACGTTATAGGTTCAACTGATGAGTCGTTATGCTAGGGTTATACGTTAGAGGTTCAAATAATGAGTCAATATGCTAGGGTTATGTTTTATATGTTAAACTGATGAGTCAATATGCTAGGGTCATAAGTTCAACTGATGAGTCGATATGCTAGGGTTATACGTTAGAGGTTCAACTTATGAGTCGATATGCTAGGGTTATACGTTAGAGGTTAAACTGATGAGCCGATATGCTGAGGTTATATGTTAGAGGTTCAACTGATGAGTCGATATGCTAGTGTTATACGTTAGAGGTTCAACTGATGAATCGATATGTTATGGTTATACGTTAGAGGTTCAACTGATGAGTCTATATGCTAGGGTTATATGTTAGAGGTTCAACTGATGAGTCGATATGCTAGGGATATACGTTAGAGGTTCAACTAATGATTTGATATGCTAGGGTTATACGTTTGAGGTTCAACTGATGAGTCGATATGCTACGGTTATACGTTAGAGGTTCAACTGATGAGTAGATATGTTACGGTTATACGTTAGAGGTTCAGCTTATGAGTCGATTTGTTAGGGTTATACGTTAGAGGTTCAATTGATGAGTTGATATGCTACGGTTATACGTTAGAGGTTCAACTGATGAGTCGATATGCTAGGGTTATACGTTAGAGGTTCATTTGATGAGTCGATATGCTAGGGTGATACGTTATAGGTTCAACTGATGAGTCGATATGCTAGGGTTATACGTTATAGGTTCAACTGATGAGTCGATATGCTAGGGTTATACGTTAGAGGTTCAACTGATGAGTCGATATGTTACGGTTATACGTTAAATGTTCAACTGATGAATTTATATGTTACGGTTATACGTTAGAGGTTCAACTGATGAGTCGATATGTTACGGTTATACGTTATAGGTTCAACTGATGAGTCGATATGCTAGGGTTATACGTTATAGGTTCAACTGATGAGTCGATATGTTACGGTTATACGTTAAATGTTCAACTGATGAGTCGATATGTTACAGTTACACGTTAGAGGTTCAACTGATGAGTCGATATATTACGGTTATACGTTATAGGTTCAACTGATGAATTGATATGTTACGGTTATAAGTTAGAGGTTCAACTGATGAGTCCATATGGTACGGTTATACGTTAGAGGTTCAATTGATGAGTCGATATGCTAGGGTTATATGTTAGAGGTTCAACTATTGAGTCGATATGCTAGGGTTATACGTTAGAGGTTCAACTGATGAGCCGTTATACTACGGTTATACGCTAGAGGTTCAACTGATGAGTCGATATGCTAGGGTTATACGTTAGAGGTTCAACTGATGAATCGATATGCTACGGTTATACATTAGAGGTTCAACTGATGAATCGATATGTTACGGTTATACGTTAGAGGTTCAACTGATGAGTCTATATGCTAGGGTTATATGTTAGAGGTTCAACTGATGAGTCGATATGCTAGGGATATACGTTAGAGGTTCAACTAATGATTCGATATGCTAGGGTTATACGTTTGAGGTTCAACTGATGAGTCGATATGCTACGGTTATACGTTAGAGGTTCAACTGATGAGTAGATATGTTACAGTTATACGTTAGAGGTTCAACTGATGAGTCGATTTGTTAGGGTTATACGTTAGAGGTTCAACTGATGAGTCGATATGCTACGGTTATACGTTAGAGGTTCAACTTATGAGTCGATATGTTAGGGTTATACGTTAGAGGTTCAACTGATGAGTCGATATGCTAGGGTGATACGTTATAGGTTCAACTGATGAGTCGATATGCTAGGGTTATACGTTATAGGTTCAACTGATGAGTCGATATGCTAGGGTTATACGTTAGAGGTTCAACTGATGAGTCGATATGTTACGGTTATACGTTAAATGTTCAACCGATGAATTTATATGTTACGGTTATACGTTAAAGGTTCAACTGATGAGTCGATATGTTACGGTTATACGTTATAGGTTCAACTGATGAGTCGATATGCTAGGGTTATACGTTATAGGTTCAACTGATGAGTCGATATGTTATGGTTATACGTTAAATGTTCAACTGATGAGTCGATATGTTACGGTTACACGTTAGAGGTTCAACTGATGAGTCGATATATTACGGTTATACGTTATAGGTTCAACTGATGAATTGATATGTTACGGTTATACGTTAGAGGTTCAACTGATGAGTCCATATGGTACGGTTATACGTTAGAGGTTCAACTGATGAGTCTATATGCTAGGATTATACGTTAGAGGTTCAATTGATGAGTCGATATGCTAGGGTTATACGTTAGAGGTTCAACTGATGAGTCGTTATGCTACGGTTATACGTTAGAGGTTCAACTAATGAGTCGATATGTTAAGGTTATACGTTAGAGGTTCAACTGATGAGTCAATATGTTACGGTTATACGTTAGAGGTTCAACTGATGAGTCGATATGCTAGGGTTATACGTTAGAGGTTCAACAGATGAGTCGATATGCTACGGTTATACGTTATAGGTTCAACTGGTGAGTCGATATGCTAGGGTTATACGTTAGAGGTTCAACTAATGAGTCAATATTCTTGGGTTATACGTTATAGGTTAAACTGATGATTCAATATGAAAGGGTTATACGTAATAGGTTCAACTGATGAGTCGATATGCTAGGGTTATACGTTAGAGGTTTAACTAATGAGTCGATATGCTAGGGTTATACGTTAGAGGTTCAACTGATGAGCCGTTATGCTACGGTTATACGCTAGAGGTTCAACTGATGAGTCGATATGCTAGGGTTATACGTTAGAGGTTCAACTGATGAATCGATATGCTACGGTTATACATTAGAGGTTCAACTGATGTATCGATATGTTACGGTTATACGTTAGAGGTTCAACTGATGAGTCTATATGCTAGGGTTATACGTTATAGGTTCAACTGATGAGTCGATATGTTAGGGTTATACGTTAGAGGTTCAACTGATGAGTCGATATGCTAAGGTTATACGTTAGAGGTTCAATTGATGAGTCGATATGCTACGGTTATACGTTAGAGGTTCAACTGATAAGTCGATATGTTACGGTTATACGTTAGAGGTTCAACTGATGAGTGGATTTGCTAGGGTTATACGTCAGAGGTCCAACTGATGAGTCGATATGTTACGGATATACGTTATTGGTTCAATTGATGAGTCGTTATGCTAGGGTTATACGTTATAGGTTCAACGGATGAGTCGATATGCTAGCGTTATACGTTATAGGTTCAACTGATGAGTCGATATGTTACGGTTATACGTTAAATGTTCAACTGATGAGTCGATATGTTACGGTTATACGTTAGAGGTTCAACTGATGAGTCGATATGTTACGGTTATACGTTATAGGTTCAACCGATGAATTGATATGTGACGGTTATACGTTAGAGGTTCAACTGATGAGTCCATATGGTACGGTTATACGTTAGAGGTTCAACTGATGAGTCGATATGCTAGGGTTATACGTTAGAGGTTCAACTGATGAGTCGATATGCTAGGGTTATACGTTAGAGGTTCAACTGATGAGTCGATATGCTACGGTTATAAGTTAGAGGTTCAACTGATGAGTCGATATGTTACAGTAATACGTTAGAGGTTCAACTGATGAGTCGATATATTACGGTTATACGTTAGAGGTTCAACTGATAAGTCGATATGCTAGGGTTATACGTTAGAGGTTTAATTGATGAGTCGATATGCTACGGTTATACGTTATACGTTCAACTGATGAGTCGTTATGCTAGGGTTATATGTTAGAGGTTCAAATAATTAGTCAATATGCTAGGGTTATATGTTATATGTTAAACTGATGAGTCAATATGCTAGGGTTATAGGTTCAACTGATGAGTCGATATGCTAGGGTTATACGTTAGAGGTTCAACTTTTGAGTCGATATGCTAGGGTTATACGTTAGTGGTTCAACTGATGAGCCGATATGCTGAGGTTATATGTTAGAGGTTCAACTGATGAGTCGATATGCTAGGGTTATACGTTAGAGGTTCAACTGATGAATCGATATGTTACGGTTATACGTTATAGGTTCAACTGATGAATTGATATGTTACGGTTATAAGTTAGAGGTTCAACTGATGAGTCCATATGATACGGTTATACGTTAGAGGTTCAACTGATGAGTCTATATGCTAGGATTATACGTTAGAGGTTCAATTGATGAGTCGATATGCTAGGGTTATACGTTAGAGGTTCAACTGATGAGTCGTTATGCTACGGTTATACGTTAGAGGTTCAACTAATGAGTCGATATGTTAAGGTTATACGTTAGAGGTTCAACTGATGAGTCAATATGTTACGGTTATACGTTAGAGGTTCAACTGATGAGTCGATATGCTAGGGTTATACGTTAGAGGGTCAACAGATGAGTCGATATGCTACGGTTATACGTTATAGGTTCAACTGGTGAGTCGATATGCTAGGGTTATACGTTAGAGGTTCAACTAATGAGTCAATATTCTTGGGTTATACGTTATAGGTTAAACTGATGAATCGATATGAAAGGGTTATACGTAATAGGTTCAACTGATGAGTCGATATGCTAGGGTTATACGTTAGAGGTTCAACTATTGAGTCGATATGCTAGGGTTATACGTTAGAGGTTCAACTGATGAGCCGTTATACTACGGTTATACGCTAGAGGTTCAACTGATGAGTCGATATGCTAGGGTTATACGTTAGAGGTTCAACTGATGAATCGATATGCTACGGTTATACATTAGAGGTTCAACTGATGAATCGATATGTTACGGTTATACGTTAGAGGTTCAACTGATGAGTCTATATGCTAGGGTTATATGTTAGAGGTTCAACTGATGAGTCGATATGCTAGGGATATACGTTAGAGGTTCAACTAATGATTCGATATGCTAGGGTTATACGTTTGAGGTTCAACTGATGAGTCGATATGCTACGGTTATACGTTAGAGGTTCAACTGATGAGTAGATATGTTACAGTTATACGTTAGAGGTTCAACTGATGAGTCGATTTGTTAGGGTTATACGTTAGAGGTTCAACTGATGAGTCGATATGCTACGGTTATACGTTAGAGGTTCAACTTATGAGTCGATATGTTAGGGTTATACGTTAGAGGTTCAACTGATGAGTCGATATGCTAGGGTGATACGTTATAGGTTCAACTGATGAGTCGATATGCTAGGGTTATACGTTATAGGTTCAACTGATGAGTCGATATGCTAGGGTTATACGTTAGAGGTTCAACTGATGAGTCGATATGTTACGGTTATACGTTAAATGTTCAACCGATGAATTTATATGTTACGGTTATACGTTAAAGGTTCAACTGATGAGTCGATATGTTACGGTTATACGTTATAGGTTCAACTGATGAGTCGATATGCTAGGGTTATACGTTATAGGTTCAACTGATGAGTCGATATGTTATGGTTATACGTTAAATGTTCAACTGATGAGTCGATATGTTACGGTTACACGTTAGAGGTTCAACTGATGAGTCGATATATTACGGTTATACGTTATAGGTTCAACTGATGAATTGATATGTTACGGTTATACGTTAGAGGTTCAACTGATGAGTCCATATGGTACGGTTATACGTTAGAGGTTCAACTGATGAGTCTATATGCTAGGATTATACGTTAGAGGTTCAATTGATGAGTCGATATGCTAGGGTTATACGTTAGAGGTTCAACTGATGAGTCGTTATGCTACGGTTATACGTTAGAGGTTCAACTAATGAGTCGATATGTTAAGGTTATACGTTAGAGGTTCAACTGATGAGTCAATATGTTACGGTTATACGTTAGAGGTTCAACTGATGAGTCGATATGCTAGGGTTATACGTTAGAGGTTCAACAGATGAGTCGATATGCTACGGTTATACGTTATAGGTTCAACTGGTGAGTCGATATGCTAGGGTTATACGTTAGAGGTTCAACTAATGAGTCAATATTCTTGGGTTATACGTTATAGGTTAAACTGATGATTCAATATGAAAGGGTTATACGTAATAGGTTCAACTGATGAGTCGATATGCTAGGGTTATACGTTAGAGGTTCAACTAATGAGTCGATATGCTAGGGTTATACGTTAGAGGTTCAACTGATGAGCCGTTATGCTACGGTTATACGCTAGAGGTTCAACTGATGAGTCGATATGCTAGGGTTATACGTTAGAGGTTCAACTGATGAATCGATATGCTACGGTTATACATTAGAGGTTCAACTGATGTATCGATATGTTACGGTTATACGTTAGAGGTTCAACTGATGAGTCTATATGCTAGGGTTATACGTTATAGGTTCAACTGATGAGTCGATATGTTAGGGTTATACGTTAGAGGTTCAACTGATGAGTCGATATGCTAAGGTTATACGTTAGAGGTTCAATTGATGAGTCGATATGCTACGGTTATACGTTAGAGGTTCAACTGATAAGTCGATATGTTACGGTTATACGTTAGAGGTTCAACTGATGAGTGGATTTGCTAGGGTTATACGTTAGAGGTCCAACTGATGAGTCGATATGTTACGGATATACGTTATTGGTTCAATTGATGAGTCGTTATGCTAGGGTTATACGTTATAGGTTCAACGGATGAGTCGATATGCTAGCGTTATACGTTATAGGTTCAACTGATGAGTCGATATGTTACGGTTATACGTTAAATGTTCAACTGATGAGTCGATATGTTACGGTTATACGTTAGAGGTCCAACTGATGAGTCGATATGTTACAGTTATACGTTATAGGTTCAACCGATGAATTGATATGTGACGGTTATAAGTTAGAGGTTCAACTGATGAATCGATATATTACGGTTATACGTTATAGGTTCAACTGATGAATTGATATGTTACGGTTATAAGTTAGAGGTTCAACTGATGAGTCCATATGGTACGGTTATACGTTAGAGGTTCAACTGATGAGTCTATATGCTAGGATTATACGTTAGAGGTTCAATTGATGAGTCGATATGCTAGGGTTATACGTTAGAGGTTCAACTGATGAGTCGTTATGCTACGGTTATACGTTAGAGGTTCAACTAATGAGTCGATATGTTAAGGTTATACGTTAGAGGTTCAACTGATGAGTCAATATGTTACGGTTATACGTTAGAGGTTCAACTGATGAGTCGATATGCTAGGGTTATACGTTAGAGGTTCAACAGATGAGTCGATATGCTACGGTTATACGTTATAGGTTCAACTGGTGAGTCGATATGCTAGGGTTATACGTTAGAGGTTCAACTAATGAGTCAATATTCTTGGGTTATACGTTATAGGTTAAACTGATGAATCGATATGAAAGGGTTATACGTAATAGGTTCAACTGATGAGTCGATATGCTAGGGTTATACGTTAGAGGTTCAACTATTGAGTCGATATGCTAGGGTTATACGTTAGAGGTTCAACTGATGAGCCGTTATACTACGGTTATACGCTAGAGGTTCAACTGATGAGTCGATATGCTAGGGTTATACGTTAGAGGTTCAACTGATGAATCGATATGCTACGGTTATACATTAGAGGTTCAACTGATGAATCGATATGTTACGGTTATACGTTAGAGGTTCAACTGATGAGTCTATATGCTAGGGTTATATGTTAGAGGTTCAACTGATGAGTCGATATGCTAGGGATATACGTTAGAGGTTCAACTAATGATTCGATATGCTAGGGTTATACGTTTGAGGTTCAACTGATGAGTCGATATGCTACGGTTATACGATAGAGGTTCAACTGATGAGTAGATATGTTACAGTTATACGTTAGAGGTTCAACTGATGAGTCGATTTGTTAGGGTTATACGTTAGAGGTTCAACTGATGAGTCGATATGCTACGGTTATACGTTAGAGGTTCAACTTATGAGTCGATATGTTAGGGTTATACGTTAGAGGTTCAACTGATGAGTCGATATGCTAGGGTGATACGTTATAGGTTCAACTGATGAGTCGATATGCTAGGGTTATACGTTATAGGTTCAACTGATGAGTCGATATGCTAGGGTTATACGTTAGAGGTTCAACTGATGAGTCGATATGTTACGGTTATACGTTAAATGTTCAACCGATGAATTTATATGTTACGGTTATACGTTAAAGGTTCAACTGATGAGTCGATATGTTACGGTTATACGTTATAGGTTCAACTGATGAGTCGATATGCTAGGGTTATACGTTATAGGTTCAACTGATGAGTCGATATGTTACGGTTATACGTTAAATGTTCAACTGATGAGTCGATATGTTACGGTTACACGTTAGAGGTTCAACTGATGAGTCGATATATTACGGTTATACGTTATAGGTTCAACTGATGAATTGATATGTTACGGTTATACGTTAGAGGTTCAACTGATGAGTCCATATGGTACGGTTATACGTTAGAGGTTCAACTGATGAGTCTATATGCTAGGATTATACGTTAGAGGTTCAATTGATGAGTCGATATGCTAGGGTTATACGTTAGAGGTTCAACTGATGAGTCGTTATGCTACGGTTATACGTTAGAGGTTCAACTAATGAGTCGATATGTTAAGGTTATACGTTAGAGGTTCAACTGATGAGTCAATATGTTACGGTTATACGTTAGAGGTTCAACTGATGAGTCGATATGCTAGGGTTATACGTTAGAGGTTCAACAGATGAGTCGATATGCTACGGTTATACGTTATAGGTTCAACTGGTGAGTCGATATGCTAGGGTTATACGTTAGAGGTTCAACTAATGAGTCAATATTCTTGGGTTATACGTTATAGGTTAAACTGATGATTCAATATGAAAGGGTTATACGTAATAGGTTCAACTGATGAGTCGATATGCTAGGGTTATACGTTAGAGGTTCAACTAATGAGTCGATATGCTAGGGTTATACGTTAGAGGTTCAACTGATGAGCCGTTATGCTACGGTTATACGCTAGAGGTTCAACTGATGAGTCGATATGCTAGGGTTATACGTTAGAGGTTCAACTGATAAATCGATATGCTACGGTTATACATTAGAGGTTCAACTGATGTATCGATATGTTACGGTTATACGTTAGAGGTTCAACTGATGAGTCTATATGCTAGGGTTATACGTTATAGGTTCAACTGATGAGTCGATATGTTAGGGTTATACGTTAGAGGTTCAACTGATGAGTCGATATGCTAAGGTTATACGTTAGAGGTTCAATTGATGAGTCGATATGCTACGGTTATACGTTAGAGGTTCAACTGATAAGTCGATATGTTACGGTTATACGTTAGAGGTTCAACTGATGAGTGGATTTGCTAGGGTTATACGTTAGAGGTCCAACTGATGAGTCGATATGTTACGGATATACGTTATTGGTTCAATTGATGAGTCGTTATGCTAGGGTTATACGTTATAGGTTCAACGGATGAGTCGATATGCTAGCGTTATACGTTATAGGTTCAACTGATGAGTCGATATGTTACGGTTATACGTTAAATGTTCAACTGATGAGTCGATATGTTACGGTTATACGTTAGAGGTTCAACTGATGAGTCGATATGTTACGGTTATACGTTATAGGTTCAACCGATGAATTGATATGTGACGGTTATACGTTAGAGGTTCAACTGATGAGTCCATATGGTACGGTTATACGTTAGAGGTTCAACTGATGAGTCGATATGCTAGGGTTATACGTTAGAGGTTCAACTGATGAGTCGATATGCTAGGGTTATACGTTAGAGGTTCAACTGATGAGTCGATATGCTACGGTTATAAGTTAGAGGTTCAACTGATGAGTCGATATGTTACAGTAATACGTTAGAGGTTCAACTGATGAGTCGATATGTTACGGTTATACGTTAGAGGTTCAACTGATAAGTCGATATGCTAGGGTTATACGTTAGAGGTTTAATTGATGAGTCGATATGCTACGGTTATACGTTATACGTTCAACTGATGAGTCGTTATGCTAGGGTTATATGTTAGAGGTTCAAATAATTAGTCAATATGCTAGGGTTATATGTTATATGTTAAACTGATGAGTCAATATGCTAGGGTTATAGGTTCAACTGATGAGTCGATATGCTAGGGTTATACGTTAGAGGTTCAACTTTTGAGTCGATATGCTAGGGTTATACGTTAGTGGTTCAACTGATGAGCCGATATGCTGAGGTTATATGTTAGAGGTTCAACTGATGAGTCGATATGCTAGGGTTATACGTTAGAGGTTCAACTGATGAATCGATATGTTACGGTTATACGTTAGAGGTTCAACTGATGAGTCTATATGCTAGGGTTATATGTTAGAGGTTAAACTGATGAGTCGATATGCTAGGGATATACGTTAGAGGTTCAACTAATGATTCGATATGCTAGGGTTATACGTTTGAGGTTCAACTGATGAGTCGATATGCTACGGTTATACGTTAGAGGTTCAACTGATGAGTAGATATGTTACGGTTATACGTTAGAGGTTCAACTGATGAGTCGATTTGTTAGGGTTATACGTTAGAGGTTCAACTGATGAGTCGATATGCTACGGTTATACGTTAGAGGATCAACTGACGAGTCGATATGCTAGGGTTATACGTTAGAGGTTCAACTGATGAGTCGATATGCTAGGGTGATACGTTATAGGTTCAACTGATGAGTCGATATGCTAGGGTTATACGTTAGAGGTTCAACTGATGAGTCGATATGTTACGGTTATACGTTAAATGTTGAACTGATTAATTTATATGTTACGGTTATACGTTAGAGGTTCAACTGATGAGTCGATATGTTATGGTTATACGTTATAGGTTCAACTGATGAGTCGATATGCTAGGGTTATACGTTATAGGTTCAACTGATGAGTCGATATGTTACGGTTATACATTAAATGTTCAACTGATGAGTCGATATGTTACGGTTACACGTTAGAGGTTCAACTGATGAGTCAATATATTACGGTTATACGTTATAGGTTCAACTGATGAATTGATATGTTACGGTTATACGTTAGAGGTTCAACTGATGAGTCCATATGGTACGGTTATACGTTAGAGGTTCAATTGATGAGTCGATATGCTAGGGTTATACGTTAGAGGTTCAACTGATGAGTCGTTATGCTACGGTTATACGTTAGAGGATCAACTAATGAGTCGATATGTTAAGGTTATACGTTAGAGGTTCAACTGATGAGTCAATATGTTACGGTTATACGTTAGAGGTTCAACTGATGAGTCGATATGCTAGGGTTATACGTTAGAGGTTCAACAGATGAGTCGATATGCTACGGTTATACGTTATAGGTTCAACTGATGAGTCGATATGCTAGGGTTATACGTTAGAGGTTCAACTAATGAGTCCATATTCTAGGGTTATACGTTATAGGTTAAACTGATGAGTCGATATGCAAGGGTTATACGTAATAGGTTCAACTGATGAGTCGATATGCTAGGGTTATACGTTAGAGGTTCAACTAATGAGTCGATATGCTAGGGTTATACGTTAGAGGTTCAACAGATGAGCCGTTATGCTACGGTTATACGCTAGAGGTTCAACTGATGAGTCGATATGCTAGGGTTATACGTTAGAGGTTCAACTGATGAATCGATATGCTACGGTTATACATTAGAGGTTCAACTGATGAATCGATATGTTACGGTTATACGTTAGAGGTTCAACTGATGAGTCTATATGCTAGGGTTATACGTTATATATTCAACTGATGAGTCGATATGTTAGGGTTATACGTTAGAGGTTCAACTGATGAGTCGATATGCTAAGGTTATACGTTAGAGGTTCAATTGATGAGTCGATATACTACGGTTATACGTTAGAGGTTCAACTGATAAGTCGATATGTTACGGTTATACGTTAGAGGTTCAACTGATGAGTGGATTTGCTAGGGTTATACATTAGAGGTTCAACTGATGAGTCGATATGCGACGGTTATACGTTAGAGGTTCAAATAATGAGTCGATATGCTAGGGTTATACGTTAGAGGTTCAACTGATGAGTCGATATGCTAGGGTTATACGTTAGAGGTTCAACTGATGAGTCGATATGCTACGGTTATACGTTAGAGGTTCAACTGATGAGTCGATATGTTACGGTTATACGTTAGAGGTTCAACTGATGAGTCGATTTGCTAGGGTTATACGTTAGAGGTTCAATTGATGAGTCGATATGCTACGGTTATACGTTAGAGGTTCAACTGATAAGTCGATATGCTAGGGTTATACGTTAGAGGTTCAACTGATGAGTCGATATGCTAGGGTTATACGTTAGAGGTTCAACTGATGAGTCGGTATGCTACGGTTATACGTTAGAGGTTCAAGTGATGAGTCGATATGTTACGGTTATACGTTAGAGGTTCAACTAATGATTCGATATGCTAGGGATATACGTTAGAGGTTCAAATGATGAGTCGATATGCTAGGGTTATACGTTAGAGGTTCAACTGATGAATCGATATATTACGGTTATACGTTATAGGTTCAACTGATGAATTGATATGTTACGGTTATAAGTTAGAGGTTCAACTGATGAGTCCATATGGTACGGTTATACGTTAGAGTTTCAACTGATGAGTCTATATGCTAGGATTATACGTTAGAGGTTCAATTGATGAGTCGATATGCTAGGGTTATACGTTAGAGGTTCAACTGATGAGTCGTTATGCTACGGTTATACGTTAGAGGTTCAACTAATGAGTCGATATGTTAAGGTTATACGTTAGAGGTTCAACTGATGAGTCAATATGTTACGGTTATACGTTAGAGGTTCAACTGATGAGTCGATATGCTAGGGTTATACGTTAGAGGTTCAACAGATGAGTCGATATGCTACGGTTATACGTTATAGGTTCAATTGTGAGTCGATATGCTAGGGTTATACGTTAGAGGTTCAACTAATGAGTCAATATTCTTGGGTTATACGTTATAGGTTAAACTGATGAATCGATATGAAAGGGTTATACGTAATAGGTTCAACTGATGAGTCGATATGCTAGGGTTATACGTTAGAGGTTCAACTATTGAGTCGATATGCTAGGGTTATACGTTAGAGGTTCAACTGATGAGCCGTTATACTACGGTTATACGCTAGAGGTTCAACTGATGAGTCGATATGCTAGGGTTATACGTTAGAGGTTCAACTGATGAATCGATATGCTACGGTTATACATTAGAGGTTCAACTGATGAATCGATATGTTACGGTTATATGTTAGAGGTTCAACTGATGAGTCTATATGCTAGGGTTATATGTTAGAGGTTCAACTGATGAGTCGATATGCTAGGGATATACGTTAGAGGTTCAACTAATGATTCGATATGCTAGGGTTATACGTTTGAGGTTCAACTGATGAGTCGATATGCTACGGTTATACGTTAGAGGTTCAACTGATGAGTAGATATGTTACAGTTATACGTTAGAGGTTCAACTGATGAGTCGATTTGTTAGGGTTATACGTTAGAGGTTCAACTGATGAGTCGATATGCTACGGTTATACGTTAGAGGTTCAACTTATGAGTCGATATGTTAGGGTTATACGTTAGAGGTTCAACTGATGAGTCGATATGCTAGGGTGATACGTTATAGGTTCAACTGATGAGTCGATATGCTAGGGTTATACGTTATAGGTTCAACTGATGAGTCGATATGCTAGGGTTATACGTTAGAGGTTCAACTGATGAGTCGATATGTTACGGTTACACGTTAAATGTTCAACCGATGAATTTATATGTTACGGTTATACGTTAAAGGTTCAACTGATGAGTCGATATGTTACGGTTATACGTTATAGGTTCAACTGATGAGTCGATATGCTAGGGTTATACGTTATAGGTTCAACTGATGAGTCGATATGTTACGGTTATACGTTAAATGTTCAACTGATGAGTCGATATGTTACGGTTACACGTTAGAGGTTCAAGTGATGAGTCGATATATTACGGTTATACGTTATAGGTTCAACTGATGAATTGATATGTTACGGTTATACGTTAGAGGTTCAACTGATGAGTCCATATGGTACGGTTATACGTTAGAGGTTCAACTGATGAGTCTATATGCTAGGATTATACGTTAGAGGTTCAATTGATGAGTCGATATGCTAGGGTTATACGTTAGAGGTTCAACTAATGAGTCGTTATGCTACGGTTATACGTTAGAGGTTCAACTAATGAGTCGATATGTTAAGGTTATACGTTAGAGGTTCAACTGATGAGTCAATATGTTACGGTTATACGTTAGAGGTTCAACTGATGAGTCGATATGCTAGGGTTATATGTTAGAGGTTCAACAGATGAGTCGATATGCTACGGTTATACGTTATAGGTTCAACTGGTGAGTCGATATGCTAGGGTTATACGTTAGAGGTTCAACTAATTAGTCAATATTCTTGGGTTATACGTTATAGGTTAAACTGATGATTCAATATGAAAGGGTTATACGTAATAGGTTCAACTGATGAGTCGATATGCTAGGGTTATACGTTAGAGGTTCAACTGATGAATCGATATGCTACGGTTATACATTAGAGGTTCAACTGATGTATCGATATGTTACGGTTATACGTTAGAGGTTCAACTGATGAGTCTATATGCTAGGGTTATACGTTATAGGTTCAACTGATGAGTCGATATGTTAGGGTTATACGTTAGAGGTTCAACTGATGAGTCGATATGCTAAGGTTATACGTTAGAGGTTCAATTGATGAGTCGATATGCTACGGTTATACGTTAGAGGTTCAACTCATAAGTCGATATGTTACGGTTATACGTTAGAGGTTCAACTGATGAGTGGATTTGCTAGGGTTATACGTTAGAGGTCCAACTGATGAGTCGATATGTTACAGATATACGTTATTGGTTCAATTGATGAGTCGTTATGCTAGGGTTATACGTTATAGGTTCAACGGATGAGTCGATATGCTAGCGTTATACGTTATAGGTTCAACTGATGAGTCGATATGTTACGGTTATACGTTAAATGTTCAACTGATGAGTCGATATGTTACGGTTATACGTTAGAGGTTCAACTGATGAGTCGATATGTTACGGTTATACGTTATAGGTTCAACCGATGAATTGATATGTGACGGTTATACGTTAGAGGTTCAACTGATGAGTCCATATGGTACGGTTATACGTTAGAGGTTCAACTGATGAGTCGATATGCTAGGGTTATACGTTAGAGGTTCAACTAATGAGTCGATATGCTAGGGTTATACGTTAGAGGTTCAACTGATGAGTCGATATGCTACGGTTATAAGTTAGAGGTTCAACTGATGAGTCGATATGTTACAGTAATACGTTAGAGGTTCAACTGATGAGTCGATATGTTACGGTTATACGTTAGAGGTTCAACTGATAAGTCGATATGCTAGGGTTATACGTTAGAGGTTTAATTGATGAGTCGATATGCTACGGTTATACGTTATACGTTCAACTGATGAGTCGTTATGCTAGGGTTATATGTTAGAGGTTCAAATAATTAGTCAATATGCTAGGGTTATATGTTATATGTTAAACTGATGAGTCAATATGCTAGGGTTATAGGTTCAACTGATGAGTCGATATGCTAGGGTTATACGTTAGAGGTTCAACTTTTGAGTCGATATGCTAGGGTTATACGTTAGTGGTTCAACTGATGAGCCGATATGCTGAGGTTATATGTTAGAGGTTCAACTGATGAGTCGATATGCTAGGGTTATACGTTAGAGGTTCAACTGATGAATCGATATGTTACGGTTATACGTTAGAGGTTCAACTGATGAGTCTATATGCTAGGGTTATATGTTAGAGGTTAAACTGATGAGTCGATATGCTAGGGATATACGTTAGAGGTTCAACTAATGATTCAATATGCTAGGGTTATACGTTTGAGGTTCAACTGATGAGTCGATATGCTACGGTTATACGTTAGAGGTTCAACTGATGAGTAGATATGTTACGGTTATACGTTAGAGGTTCAACTGATGAGTCGATTTGTTAGGGTTATACGTTAGAGGTTCAACTGATGAGTCGATATGCTACGGTTATACGTTAGAGGATCAACTGATGAGTCGATATGCTAGGGTTATACGTTAGAGGTTCAATTGATGAGTCGATATGCTAGGGTGATACGTTATAGGTTCAACTGATGAGTCGATTTGCTAGGGTTATACGTTAGAGGTTCAACTGATGAGTCGATATGTTACGGTTATACGTTAAATGTTGAACTGATTAATTTATATGTTACGGTTATACGTTAGAGGTTCAACTGATGAGTCGATATGTTACGGTTATACGTTAAAGGTTCAACTGATGAATCGATATGCTAGGGTTATACGTTATAGGTTCAACTGATGAGTCGATATGTTACGGTTATACATTAAATGTTCAACTGATGAGTCGATATGTTACGGTTACACGTTAGAGGTTCAACTGATGAGTCAATATATTACGGTTATACGTTATAGGTTCAACTGATGAATTGATATGTTACGGTTATACGTTAGAGGTTCAACTGATGAGTCCATATGGTACGGTTATACGTTAGAGGTTCAATTGATGAGTCGATATGCTAGGGTTATACGTTAGAGGTTCAACTGATGAGTCGTTATGCTACGGTTATACGTTAGAGGTTCAACTAATGAGTCGATATGTTAAGGTTATACGTTAGAGGTTCAACTGATGAGTCAATATGTTACGGTTATACGTTAGAGGTTCAACTGATGAGTCGATATGCTAGGGTTATACGTTAGAGGTTCAACAGATGAGTCGATATGCTACGGTTATACGTTATAGGTTCAACTGATGAGTCGATATGCTAGGGTTATACGTTAGAGGTTCAACTAATGAGTCCATATTCTAGGGTTATACGTTATAGGTTAAACTGATGAGTCGATATGCAAGGGTTATACGTAATAGGTTCAACTGATGAGTCGATATGCTAGGGTTATACGTTAGAGGTTCAACTGATGAGTCGATATGCTAGGGTGATACGTTATAGGTTTAACTGATGAGTCGATATGCTAGGGTTATACGTTATAGGTTCAACTGATGAGTCGATATGCTAGGGTTATACGTTAGAGGTTCAACTGATGAGTCGATATGTTACGGTTATACGTTAAATGTTCAACCGATGAATTTATATGTTACGGTTATACGTTAAAGGTTCAACTGATGAGTCGATATGTTACGGTTATACGTTATAGGTTCAACTGATGAGTCGATATGCTAGGGTTATACGTTATAGGTTCAACTGTTGAGTCGATATGTTACGGTTATACGTTAAATGTTCAACTGATGAGTCGATATGTTACGGTTACACGTTAGAGGTTCAACTGATGAGTCGATATATTACGGTTATACGTTATAGGTTCAACTGATGAATTGATATGTTACGGTTATACGTTAGAGGTTCAACTGATGAGTCCATATGGTACGGTTATACGTTAGAGGTTCAACTGATGAGTCTATATGCTAGGATTATACGTTAGAGGTTCAATTGATGAGTCGATATGCTAGGGTTATACGTTAGAGGTTCAACTGATGAGTCGTTATGCTACGGTTATACGTTAGAGGTTCAACTAATGAGTCGATATGTTAAGGTTATACGTTAGAGGTTCAACTGATGAGTCAATATGTTACGGTTATACGTTAGAGGTTCAACTGATGAGTCGATATGCTAGGGTTATATGTTAGAGGTTCAACAGATGAGTCGATATGCTACGGTTATACGTTATAGGTTCAACTGGTGAGTCGATATGCTAGGGTTATACGTTAGAGGTTCAACTAATGAGTCAATATTCTTGGGTTATACGTTATAGGTTAAACTGATGATTCAATATGAAAGGGTTATACGTAATAGGTTCAACTGATGAGTCGATATGCTAGGGTTATACGTTAGAGGTTCAACTAATGAGTCGATATGCTAGGGTTATACGTTAGAGGTTCAACTGATGAGCCGTTATGCTACGGTTATACGCTAGAGGTTCAACTGATGAGTCGATATGCTAGGGTTATACGTTAGAGGTTCAACTGATGAATCGATATGCTACGGTTATACATTAGAGGTTCAACTGATGTATCGATATGTTACGGTTATACGTTAGAGGTTCAACTGATGAGTCTATATGCTAGGGTTATACGTTATAGGTTCAACTGATGAGTCGATATGTTAGGGTTATACGTTAGAGGTTCAACTGATGAGTCGATATGCTAAGGTTATACGTTAGAGGTTCAATTGATGAGTCGATATGCTACGGTTATACGTTAGAGGTTCAACTGATAAGTCGATATGTTACGGTTATACGTTAGAGGTTCAACTGATGAGTGGATTTGCTAGGGTTATACGTTAGAGGTCCAACTGATGAGTCGATATGTTACGGATATACGTTATTGGTTCAATTGATGAGTCGTTATGCTAGGGTTATACGTTATAGGTTCAACGGATGAGTCGATATGCTAGCGTTATACGTTATAGGTTCAACTGATGAGTCGATATGTTACGGTTATACGTTAAATGTTCAACTGATGAGTCGATATGTTACGGTTATACGTTAGAGGTTCAACTGATGAGTCGATATGTTACGGTTATACGTTATAGGTTCAACCGATGAATTGATATGTGACGGTTATACGTTAGAGGTTCAACTGATGAGTCCATATGGTACGGTTATACGTTAGAGGTTCAACTGATGAGTCGATATGCTAGGGTTATACGTTAGAGGTTCAACTGATGAGTCGATATGCTAGGGTTATACGTTAGAGGTTCAACTGATGAGTCGATATGCTACGGTTATAAGTTAGAGGTTCAACTGATGAGTCGATATGTTACAGTAATACGTTAGAGGTTCAACTGATGAGTCGATATGTTACGGTTATACGTTAGAGGTTCAACTGATAAGTCGATATGCTAGGGTTATACGTTAGAGGTTTAATTGATGAGTCGATATGCTACGGTTATATGTTATACGTTCAACTGATGAGTCGTTATGCTAGGGTTATATGTTAGAGGTTCAAATAATTAGTCAATATGCTAGGGTTATATGTTATATGTTAAACTGATGAGTCAATATGCTAGGGTTATAGGTTCAACTGATGAGTCGATATGCTAGGGTTATACGTTAGAGGTTCAACTTTTGAGTCGATATGCTAGGGTTATACGTTAGTGGTTCAACTGATGAGCCGATATGCTGAGGTTATATGTTAGAGGTTCAACTGATGAGTCGATATGCTAGGGTTATACGTTAGAGGTTCAACTGATGAATCGATATGTTACGGTTATACGTTAGAGGTTCAACTGATGAGTCTATATGCTAGGGTTATATGTTAGAGGTTAAACTGATGAGTCGATATGCTAGGGATATACGTTAGAGGTTCAACTAATGATTCGATATGCTAGGGTTATACGTTTGAGGTTCAACTGATGAGTCGATATGCTACGGTTATACGTTAGAGGTTCAACTGATGAGTAGATATGTTACGGTTATACGTTAGAGGTTCAACTGATGAGTCGATTTGTTAGGGTTATACGTTAGAGGTTCAACTGATGAGTCGATATGCTACGGTTATACGTTAGAGGATCAACTGATGAGTCGATATGCTAGGGTTATACGTTAGAGGTTCAACTGATGAGTCGATATGCTAGGGTGATACGTTATAGGTTCAACTGATGAGTCGATATGCTAGGGTTATACGTTAGAGGTTCAACTGATGAGTCGATATGTTACGGTTATACGTTAAATGTTGAACTGATTAATTTATATGTTACGGTTATACGTTAGAGGTTCAACTGATGAGTCGATATGTTACGGTTATACGTTATAGGTTCAACTGATGAGTCGATATGCTAGGGTTATACGTTATAGGTTCAACTGATGAGTCGATATGTTACGGTTATACATTAAATGTTCAACTGATGAGTCGATATGTTACGGTTACACGTTAGAGGTTCAACTGATGAGTCAATATATTACGGTTATACGTTATAGGTTCAACTGATGAATTGATATGTTACGGTTATACGTTAGAGGTTCAACTGATGAGTCCATATGGTACGGTTATACGTTAGAGGTTCAATTGATGAGTCGATATGCTAGGGTTATACGTTAGAGGTTCAACTGATGAGTCGTTATGCTACGGTTATACGTTAGAGGTTCAACTAATGAGTCGATATGTTAAGGTTATACGTTAGAGGTTCAACTGATGAGTCAATATGTTACGGTTATACGTTAGAGGTTCAACTGATGAGTCGATATGCTAGGGTTATACGTTAGAGGTTCAACAGATGAGTCGATATGCTACGGTTATACGTTATAGGTTCAACTGATGAGTCGATATGCTAGGGTTATACGTTAGAGGTTCAACTAATGAGTCCATATTCTAGGGTTATACGTTATAGGTTAAACTGATGAGTCGATATGCAAGGGTTATACGTAATAGGTTCAACTGATGAGTCGATATGCTAGGGTTATACGTTAGAGGTTCAACTAATGAGTCGATATGCTAGGGTTATACGTTAGAGGTTTAACTGATGAGCCGTTATGCTACGGTTATACGCTAGAGGTTCAACTGATGAGTCGATATGCTAGGGTTATACGTTAGAGGTTCAACTGATGAATCGATATGCTACGGTTATACATTAGAGGTTCAACTGATGAATCGATATGTTACGGTTATACGTTAGAGGTTCAACTGATGAGTCTATATGCTAGGGTTATACGTTATAGGTTCAACTGATGAGTCGATATGTTAGGGTTATACGTTAGAGGTTCAACTGATGAGTCGATATGCTAAGGTTATACGTTAGAGGTTCAATTGATGAGTCGATATACTACGGTTATACGTTAGAGGTTCAACTGATAAGTCGATATGTTACGGTTATACGTTAGAGGTTCAACTGATGAGTGGATTTGCTAGGGTTATACGTTAGAGGTTCAACTGATGAGTCGATATGCGACGGTTATACGTTAGAGGTTCAAATAATGAGTCGATATGCTAGGGTTATACGTTAGAGGTTCAACTGATGAGTCGATATGCTAGGGTTATACGTTAGAGGTTCAACTGATGAGGTGATATGCTACGGTTATACGTTAGAGGTTCAACTGATGAGTCGATATGTTACGGTTATACGTTAGAGGTTCAACTGATGAGTCGATTTGCTAGGGTTATACGTTAGAGGTTCAATTGATGAGTCGATATGCTACAGTTATACGTTAGAGGTTCAACTGATAAGTCGATATGCTAGGGTTATACGTTAGAGGTTCAACTGATGAGTCGATATGCTAGGGTTATATGTTAGAGGTTCAACTGATGAGTCGGTATGCTACGGTTATACGTTAGAGGTTCAAGTGATGAGTCGATATGTTACGGTTATACGTTAGAGGTTCAACTAATGAGTCGATATGCTAGGGATATACGTTAGAGGTTCAACTGATGAGTCGATATGCTAGGGTTATACGTTAGAGGTTCAACTGATGAGTCGATATGCTACGGTTATACGTTAGAGGTTCAAGTGATGAGTCGATATGTTACGGTTATACGTTAGAGGTTCAACTAATGAGTCGATATGCTAGGGTTATATGTTAGAGGTTCAACTAATGAGTCGATATGCTACGGTTATACGTTAGAGGTTCAACTAATGAGTCGATATGCTAGGGTTATACGTTAGAGGTTCAACTGATGAGTCGATATGCTAGGGTTATACGTTAGAGGTTCAACTGATGAGTCGATATGTTACGGTTATACGTTAGAGGTTCAACTGATGAGTCGATATGTTACGGTTATACGTTAGAGGTTCAACTGATGAGTCGATTTGCTAAAGTTATACGTTAAAGGTTCAATTGATGAGTCGATATGCTACGGTTATACATTAGAGGTTCAACTGATGAGTCGATATGCTAGGGTTATACATTAGAGGTTCAACTGATGAGTCGATATGCTAGGGTTATACGTTAGAGGTTCAACTGATGAGTCGATATGCTACGGTTATACGTTAGATGTTCAAGTTATGAGTCGATATGTTACGGTTATACATTAGAGGTTCAACTAATGAGTCGATATGCTAGGCGTTAGAGGTTCAACTGATGAGTCGATATGCTACGGTTATACGTTAGAGGTTCAACTGATGAGTCGATATGCTAGGGTTATACGTTAGAGGTTCAACTGATAAGTCGATATGCTAGGGTTATACGTTATTGGTTCAATTGATGAGTCGATATGCTATGGTTATACGTTATAGGTTCAATTGATGAGTCGATATGCTAGGGTTATACATTAGAGGTTCAAATAATGAGTCAATATGCTAGGGTTATACGTTATATGTTAAACTGATGAGTCGATATGCTAGGGTTATACGTTATAGGTTCAACTGATGAGTCGATATGCTAGGGTTATACGTTAGAGGTTTAACTTATGAGTCGATATGCTAGGGTTATACGTTAGAGGTTTAACTGATGAGCCGATATGCTGAGGTTATATGTTAGAGGTTCAACTGATGAGTCGATATGCTAGGGTTATACGTTAAAGGTTCAACTGATGAATCGATATGTTACGGTTATACGTTAGAGGTTCAACTGATGAGTCTATATGCTAGGGTTATACGTTAGAGGTTCAACTGATGAGTCGATATGCTAGGGATATACGTTAGAGGTTCAACTAATGATTCGATATGCTAGGGTTATACGTTAGAGGTTCAACTGATGAGTCGATATGCTATAGTTATACATTAGAGGTTCAACTGATGAGTAGATATGTTACGGTTATACGTTAGAGGTTCAACTGATGAGTTGATATGCTACGGTTATACGTTAGAGGTTCAACTGATGAGTCGATATGCTAGGGTTATACGTTATAGGTTCAACTGATGAGTCGATATGCTAGGGTGATACATTATAGGATCAACTGATGAGTCGATATGCTAGGGTTATACGTTATAGGTTCAACTGATGAGTCGATATGCTAGGGTTATACGTTAGAGGTTCAACTGATGAGTCGATATGTTACGGTTATACGTTAAATGTTCAACTGATGAATTTATATGTTACGGTCATACGTTAGAGGTTCAACTGATGAGTCGATATGCTACGGTTATACGTTATAGGTTCAATTGATGAGTTGATATGCTAGGGTTATACGTTATAGGTTCAACTGATGAGTCGATATGTTACGGTTATACGTCAAATGTTCAACTGATGAGTCGATATGTTATGGTTACATGTTAGAGGTTCAACTGATGAGTCGATATATTACGGTTATACGTTATAGGTTCAACTGCTGAATTGATATGTTACGGTTATACGTTAGAGGTTTAACTGATGAGTCTATATGGTACGGTTATACGTTAGAGGTTCAACTGATGAGTCGATATGCTAGGGTTATACGTTAGAGGTTCAATTGATGAGTCGATATGCTAGGGTTATACGTTATAGGTTCAACTGATGAGTCGTTATGCTACGGTTATACGTTAGAGGTTCAACTGATGAGTCGATATGTTAAGGTTATACGTTAGAGGTTCAACTGATGAGTCAATATGTTACGGTTATACGTTAGAGGTTCAACTGATGAGTCGATATGCTAGGGTTATACATTAGAGGTTCAACTGATGAGTCGATATGCTACGGTTATACGTTATAGGTTCAACTGATGAGTCGATATGCTAGGGTTATACGTTAGAGGTTCAACTGATGAGTCGATATGCTAAGGTTATACGTTAGAGGTTCAATTGATGAGTCGATATGCTACGGTTATACGTTAGAGGTTCAACTGATGAGTCGATATGTTATGGTTATACGTTAGAGGTTCAACTGATGAGTGGATTTGCTAGGGTTATACGTTAGAGGTTCAACTGATGAGTCGATATGCTACGATTATACGTTAGAGGTTCAACTAATGAATCGATATGCTAGGGTTATACGTTAGAGGTTCAACTGATGAGTCGATATGCTAGGGTTATACGTTAGAGGTTCAACTGATGAGTCGATATGCTACGGTTATACGTTAGAGGTTCAACTGAAGAGTCGATATGTTACGGTTATACGTTAGAGGTTCAACTAAGAGTCGATTTGCTAGGGTTATACGTTAGAGGTTTAATTGATGAGTCGATATGCTACGGTTATACGTTAGAGGTTCAACTGATGAGTCGATATGCTAGGGTTATACGTTAGAGGTTCAACCGATGAGTCGATATGCTAGCGTTATACGTTAGAGGTTCAACTAATGAGTCGGTATGCTACGGTTATACGTTAGAGGTTCAAGTGATGAGTCGATATGTTACAGTTATACGTTAGAGGTTGAACTAATGAGTCGATATGCTAGGGTTATACGTTAGAGGTTCAACTGATGAGTCGATATGCTAGGGTTATACGTTATAGGTTAAACTGATGAGTCGATATGCTAGGGTTATACGTTAGAGGTTCAACTGATGAGTCGATATGCTACGGTTATACGTTAGAGGTTCAAGTGATGAGTCGATATGTTACGGTTATACGTTAGAGGTTCAACTAATGAGTCGATATGCTAGGGTTATACGTTAGAGGTTCAACTAATGAGTCGATATGCTACGGTTATACGTTAGAGGTTCAACTGATGAGTCGATATGCTAGGGTTATACGTTAGAGGTTCAAC
The DNA here is from genome assembly GCA_025667525.1 of Glebionis coronaria. Classification (NCBI taxonomy): domain Eukaryota; kingdom Viridiplantae; phylum Streptophyta; class Magnoliopsida; order Asterales; family Asteraceae; genus Glebionis; species Glebionis coronaria. The sequence goes on from CM046880.1 coordinate 193,337,419, forward strand.
TGATGAGTCGATATGCTAGGGTTATACGTTAGAGGTTCAACAGATGAGTCGATATGTTCCGGTTATACGTTAGAGGTTCAACTGATGACTCGATATGTTACGTTTATACGTTAGAGGTTCAACTGATGAGTCGATTTTCTAGGGTTATACGTTAGAGGTTCAACTGATGAGTCGATATGCTACGGTTATACGTTAGAGGTTCAAATGATGAGTCGATATGCTAGGGTTATACGTTAGAGGTTCAACTGATGAGTCGATATGTTACAGTTATACGTTAGAGGTTCAACTGATGAGTCGATATGTTACGGTTATACGTTAGAGGTTCAACTGATAAGTCGATATGCTAGGGTTATACGTTAGAGGTTTAATTGATGAGTCGATATGCTACGGTTATACGTTATAGGTTCAACTGATGAGTCGTTATGCTAGGGTTATATGTTAGAGGTTCAAATAATTAGTCAATATGCTAGGGTTATATGTTATATGTTAAACTGATGAGTCAATATGCTAGGGTTATAGGTTCAACTGATGATTTGATATGCTAGGGTTATACGTTAGAGGTTCAACTTATGAGTCGATATGCTAGGGTTATACGTTAGAGGTTCAACTGATGAGCCGATATGCTGAGGTTATATGTTAGAGGTTCAACTGATGAGTCGATATGCTAGGGTTATACGTTAAAGGTTCAACTGATGAATCGATATGTTACGGTTATACGTTAGAGGTTCAACTGATGAGTCTATATGCTGGGGTTATACATTAGAGGTTCAACTGATGAGTCGATATGCTAGGGATATACGTTAGAGGTTCAACTAATGACTCGATATGCTAGGGTTATACGTTAGAGGTTCAACTGATGAGTCGATATGCTACAGTTATACATTAGAGGTTCAAATGATGAGTAGATATGTTACGGTTATACGTTAGAGGTTCAACTGATGAGTTGATATGCTACGGTTATACGTTAGAGGTTCAACTGATGAGTCGATATGATAGGGTTATACATTATAGGTTCAATTGATGAGTTGATATGCTAGGGTTATACGTTATAGGTTCAACTGATGAGTCGATATGTTACGGTTATACGTCAAATGTTCAACTGATGAGTCGATATGTTATGGTTACATGTTAGAGGTTCAACTGATGAGTCGATATATTACGGTTATACGTTATAGGTTCAACTGCTGAATTGATATGTTACGGTTATACGTTAGAGGTTTAACTGATGAGTCTATATGGTACGGTTATACGTTAGAGGTTCAACTGATGAGTCGATATGCTAGGGTTATACGTTAGAGGTTCAATTGATGAGTCGATATGCTAGGGTTATACGTTATAGGTTCAACTGATGAGTCGTTATGCTACGGTTATACGTTAGAGGTTCAACTGATGAGTCGATATGTTAAGGTTATACGTTAGAGGTTCAACTGATGAGTCAATATGTTACGGTTATACGTTAGAGGTTCAACTGATGAGTCGATATGCTAGGGTTATACATTAGAGGTTCAACTGATGAGTCGATATGCTACGGTTATACGTTATAGGTTCAACTGATGAGTCGATATGCTAGGGTTATACGTTAGAGGTTCAACTGATGAGTCGATATGCTAAGGTTATACGTTAGAGGTTCAATTGATGAGTCGATATGCTACGGTTATACGTTAGAGGTTCAACTGATGAGTCGATATGTTATGGTTATACGTTAGAGGTTCAACTGATGAGTGGATTTGCTAGGGTTATACGTTAGAGGTTCAACTGATGAGTCGATATGCTACGATTATACGTTAGAGGTTCAACTAATGAATCGATATGCTAGGGTTATACGTTAGAGGTTCAACTGATGAGTCGATATGCTAGGGTTATACGTTAGAGGTTCAACTGATGAGTCGATATGCTACGGTTATACGTTAGAGGTTCAACTGAAGAGTCGATATGTTACGGTTATACGTTAGAGGTTCAACTGAGAGTCGATTTGCTAGGGTTATACGTTAGAGGTTTAATTGATGAGTCGATATGCTACGGTTATACGTTAGAGGTTCAACTGATGAGTCGATATGCTAGGGTTATACGTTAGAGGTTCAACCGATGAGTCGATATGCTAGCGTTATACGTTAGAGGTTCAACTAATGAGTCGGTATGCTACGGTTATACGTTAGAGGTTCAAGTGATGAGTCGATATGTTACAGTTATACGTTAGAGGTTGAACTAATGAGTCGATATGCTAGGGTTATACGTTAGAGGTTCAACTGATGAGTCGATATGCTAGGGTTATACGTTATAGGTTAAACTGATGAGTCGATATGCTAGGGTTATACGTTAGAGGTTCAACTGATGAGTCGATATGCTACGGTTATACGTTAGAGGTTCAAGTGATGAGTCGATATGTTACGGTTATACGTTAGAGGTTCAACTAATGAGTCGATATGCTAGGGTTATACGTTAGAGGTTCAACTAATGAGTCGATATGCTACGGTTATACGTTAGAGGTTCAACTGATGAGTCGATATGCTAGGGTTATACGTTAGAGGTTCAACTGATGAGTCGATATGCTAGGGTTATACGTTAGAGGTTCAACAGATGAGTCGATATGTTCCGGTTATACGTTAGAGGTTCAACTGATGACTCGATATGTTACGTTTATACGTTAGAGGTTCAACTGATGAGTCGATTTGCTAGGGTTATACGTTAGAGGTTCAACTGATGAGTCGATATGCTACGGTTATACGTTAGAGGTTCAAATGATGAGTCGATATGCTAGGGTTATACGTTAGAGGTTCAACTGATGAGTCGATATGTTACAGTTATACGTTAGAGGTTCAACTGATGAGTCGATATGTTACGGTTATACGTTAGAGGTTCAACTGATAAGTCGATATGCTAGGGTTATACGTTAGAGGTTTAATTGATGAGTCGATATGCTACGGTTATACGTTATAGGTTCAACTGATGAGTCGTTATGCTAGGGTTATATGTTAGAGGTTCAAATAATTAGTCAATATGCTAGGGTTATATGTTATATGTTTAACTGATGAGTCAATATGCTAGGGTTATAGGTTCAACTGATGATTTGATATGCTAGGGTTATACGTTAGAGGTTCAACTTATGAGTCGATATGCTAGGGTTATACGTTAGAGGTTCAACTGATGAGCCGATATGCTGAGGTTATATGTTAGAGGTTCAACTGATGAGTCGATATGCTAGGGTTATACGTTAAAGGTTCAACTGATGAATCGATATGTTACGGTTATACGTTAGAGGTTCAACTGATGAGTCTATATGCTGGGGTTATACATTAGAGGTTCAACTGATGAGTCGATATGCTAGGGATATACGTTAGAGGTTCAACTAATGACTCGATATGCTAGGGTTATACGTTAGAGGTTCAACTGATGAGTCGATATGCTACAGTTATACATTAGAGGTTCAAATGATGAGTAGATATGTTACGGTTATACGTTAGAGGTTCAACTGATGAGTTGATATGCTACGGTTATACGTTAGAGGTTCAACTGATGAGTCGATATGCTAGGGTTATACATTATAGGTTCAACTGATGAGTCGATATGCTAGGGTGATACATTATAGGTTCAACTGATGAGTCGATATGCGAGGGTTATACGTTATAGGTTCAACTGATGAGTCGATATGCTAGGTTTATCGAAACATAAAAATGTTGACTAATCTCGCTAACATTGAACTTGGTAAAATGAAATGATTGAATAATTGAAAAATGAGATTATTCAGGAATACACATTGAATGATGAGATTACGCATTGAATTTCTGGTAGTAGATCCATAATCCAAGAAGTGTTTGTGATTATTGCAGAAGAAATGAAACAAAAGATACGGCAGAGCTAGGACAGTTATTGTATGAGGTCTACCCAGCTATATCCGATCTTGGTTGGCCTTTCACCCCTAGCCACAAGTCATCCCCGTATTTTGCCACATACGTGGGTTCGGTCCTCCAAGGCATGTTAGAGCTCGTTAGAGGTTCAACTGATGAGTCGATATGTTACGGTTATACGTTAAATGTTCAACTGATGAATTTATAGGTTACGGTCATACGTTAGAGGTTCAACTGCTGAGTCGATATGCTACGGTTATACGTTATAGGTTCAACTGATGAGTCGATATGCTAGGGTTATACGTTATAGGTTCAACTGATGAGTCGATATGTTACGGTTATACGTCAAATGTTCAACTGATGAGTCGATATGTTATGGTTACATGTTAGAGGTTCAACTGATGAGTCGATATATTACGGTTATACGTTATAGGTTCAACTGCTAAATTGATATGTTACGGTTATACGTTAGAGGTTCAACTGATGAGTCCATATGGTACGGTTATTCGTTAGAGGTTCAACTGATGAGTCGATATGCTAGGGTTATACGTTAGAGGTTCAATTGATGAGTCGATATGCTAGGGTTATACGTTAGAGGTTCAACTGATGAGTCGTTATGCTACGGTTATACGTTAGAGGTTTAACTGATGAGTCGATATGTTAAGGTTATACGTTAGAGGTTCAACTGATGAGAATATATTACGGTTATACGTTAGAGGTTCAACTGATGAGTCGATATGCTAGGGTTATACGTTAGAGGTTCAACTGATGAGTCGATATGCTACGGTTATACATTATAGGTTCAACTGATGAGTCGATATGCTAGGGTTATACGTTAGAGGTTCAACTGATGAGTCGATATGCTAAGGTTATACGTTAGAGGTTCAATTGATGAGTCGATATGCTACGGTTATACGTTAGAGGTTTAACTGATGATTGGATTTGCTAGGGTTATACGTTAGAGGTTCATCTGATGAGTCGATATGCTACGGTTATACGTTAGAGGCTCAACTAATGAGTCGATATGCTAGGGTTATACGTTAGAGGTTCAACTGATGAGTCGATATGCTAGGGTTATACGTTAGAGGTTCAACTGATGAGTCGATATGCTACGGTTATACGTTAGAGGTTCAACTGATGTGTCGATATGTTACGGTTATACGTTAGAGGTTCAACTGATGAGTCGATTTGCTAGGGTTATACGTTAGAGGTTTAATTGATGAGTCGATATGCTATGGTTATACGTTAGAGGTTCAACTGATGAGTCGATATGCTAGGGTTATAAGTTAGAGGTTCAACGGATGAGTCGATATGCTAGGGTTATACGTTAGAGGTTCAACTGATGAGTCGGTATGCTACGGTTATACGTTAGAGGTTCAAGTGATGAGTCGATATGTTACAGTTATACGTTAGAGGTTGAACTAATGAGTCGATATGCTAGGGTTATACGTTAGAGGTTTAACTGATGAGTCGATATGCTAGGGTTATACGTTATAGGTTAAACTGATGAGTCGATATGCTAGGGTTATACGTTAGAGGTTCAACTGATGAGTCGATATGCTACGGTTATACGTTAGAGGTTCAAGTGATGAGTCGATATGTTACGGTTATACGTTAGAGGTTTCAACTAATGAGTCGATATGCTAGGGTTATACGTTAGAGGTTCAACTAATGAGTCGATATGCTACGGTTATACGTTAGAGGTTCAACTGATGAGTCGATATGCTAGGGTTATACGTTAGAGGTTCAACTGATGAGTCGATATGCTAGGGTTATACGTTAGAGGTTCAACTGATGAGTCGATATGTTCCGGTTATACGTTAGAGCTTCAACTGATGGTTATACGTTAGAGGTTCAACTGATGAGTCGATTTGCTAGGGTTATACGTTAGAGGTTCAACTGATGAGTCGATATGCTACGGTTATACGTTAGAGGTTCAAATGATGAGTCGATATGCTAGGGTTATACGTTAGAGGTTCAACTGATGAGTCGATATGTTACAGTTATACGTTAGAGGTTCAACTGATGAGTCGATATGTTACGGTTATACGTTAGAGGTTCAACTGATAAGTCGATATGCTAGGGTTATACTGATGTAGAAAATACGCGTTTAGGAAAACAACGTATAAGTGCGGCAAGTATTAAGCTGCACGCTTTAGGAAAAACGCGAAACCGAATAAATGCGGGTTCGTTCTCGAAGGAGGTGTGTGTATTAATGTGCCAATACATAAAATAACAATGTTTGGATTAGTGACGTTTTTGGTTGAGAAGAGAAAAATTAAAGACGAGCTACGACTACGTTTACACTACGACGAATTAACGTAAAACGCGAACGAAAATACGTAAAACGTGACGAAATTAAAAATTAAAACCTAAAAATTAATTAAATGATTAAACTAAGTCTTAAATAATATAAATAAGAATAAAAATCCAACAAATATATTTTAAAACCTTTTATTAATTAAATATTCAATTTTTAATGCGAATTAAAGCCCCAAAAATTAAATATAATTAACAAAATGCCCAAAATATTAATTTATTGAACTAATAACTAACTTATATTATTTAAAGACTAAAAACTATTTTTCTTAAATTTTAAAAACTATTTTTCTATTTTTAAATGACTAAAAACTATTTTTAAATTAAAATAATCATAAAAAATAATAAAATAATGCCAAAATTAATTTAACAATTTTAAAAATCCTAAATTACCCAAATGAACAGTAGAAAATTGGAAAAGTTTGAGAAATGTAAAAATTTTCACTAAAAGACAAAACTAGTTAATAATTAAACCCTAATTAACTTAAATTAATTATAAAAATAATTAAAAAGGTGAACAGTAGCTAATTTTTAAACTAAAAATTTTAAATTAATATTCTGAATCTGAGAAAAATTTTAAAACTAAAAAATATAACTTTAATGCACTAAAAGACAAAATCAGAAATAAATAAAAGTAATTAAAAAGGCAATAAAACCTAAAAATTATTAGATGAACAGTAGAATAAAAATTAATTAAACTGAAAAATTAAGAATTAAAAAAGAAAAATATTGAAAAAAGAATGAAGTCCTAAAACCTAATTAAGGTCACAAAAGACAAATTTTTTAGATTCTGATAGTGACACTTGACTTGCTTTCTGTCTTTTTGTGTAGCAGTGGCAACAAACAAGCTAGCAGGGGGAAGTGAGTTCCCACTGCTAGTGTAAATAAGCTGTCAAAGAATTGAAAAGCTTAGGAAAGCTTTTCTTGGGCTTTTTCTTGGTCAATAAGGCACCCCCACACTCAGTGGAGTGTGGGGAGTCAAGATAAACTAAAAAAAAAACCAAAGCACAAAGCAAATAATCACACAAAGGATCAAAATACAGTCACTGTATTGAAATAGGGGGCTGTGGAGGCTTTTGCTGGTTCAATTGACACTTGGACGAATTTTAACAAGCCAAAACTAGCATACAACCTATCCAATTAGCATACAAATAATAAGCAATCCTAGGTAATCCTATAAACTATCAACCAACAAACTTTGAGCAACAAATAGCACAAAACGAGGCAGAAACAAGGACTTGACTGAATTTTAAGCTTAATGCCAATTTTCTATCATGCAAACTGCTTGTAACTCTTTAAGACTTAAAACTAATGACTGACTAATCTTGAAAATAGCATATAAAGTGTGTTTAAACTACTTCCAAGCCAAAACTTGACACAAAGTTCTATCTAAACAGCAAATCCAAACACTACCTTGTATTCTGAAAATTGAAAATAACAAACCAAGACCAAGCAAAATGGATGTAAACTGATTAAAGCTAAGTCTAACATGCATAAAACAACTAACCAAGCATAATCAAACTGAAAATACCAATATACCAACATGCTCATACAAAATCACACAAAAACACATAAAAAACTTCAAAAATCAAGCCAATGGGGTTCAAGCTAACTACCTGCTGATGCCTTCCAAAGGGGTGTGTTTGGAGCTTTTAGGAGCTTGTGGAGAGCTTATGAGATGTAGAGAAATGCTAGGTGGGGACTACAACAGTCCCAAACACCCCAATATGTCTTCAAACTTGAATTTTCTGAACTCTTTGGAGTTTGTATCCTGCCAAGAAAACAAAAGAAGAGAAACAGTGACCTGTGGAGAAAACAAATAAGCTATAAGCAAGCTTATTAATTAAGCTGCTATAGCTTATAAGCTTATGCTAAAAAACTGATTTTTCTTTTTGAAATTTTTGGAACACAAAACATTGAGATTCTTAGATAAAAAACTCAAACAAATCCTAGGATTCACCTTTGTGATTCCACTTTCACTTCCTCACAAAGGATTATCCGGATTATAGAACAACTTCTCAAAAAAAATGGAAAACGGATTTTTGTGAATTTAAGCTAAATGAAAACTTGAGAATTAAAGCTAAACTTGAGATAATTTAGAGATTAACTACAAAGCAATAAAAGGGAACTCAGTTATGTGTACAAAGAAGAAAATTTCATTGTCATTACTCTTTTAAAAAACATACACAAAAACTGGAACAAGGATAATGGTTCACATGTCAAACCATTATATACAAGTGCTAAGAAGCTACTAGAAAAATAAAAAACCTAGTTGCTATAATTCCCGAATATGCCCCTTGGTCAAATCTTGAAAAGTTGGTCTTCAAGGCCTCTTGTGATCGTCCTTGGTGTTGCCAGTTGGATTGGTGCATCTTGGACGTTCATTTGGTCCTTGGGGACCAAGGAGATGCATAAAAATCGTTGGATGACTGTAGATGCTCTTTTTGCCATAAACGGGGTGACAGGGGAACATGGGGGCCCCTCTTAGAGTCACGGGTTGGGGGTTTTGAACATGGGTTTATGTTTGTGGGAGGGTTGATTAAAGATCTGGAAGCTTTCACATGAAACCCCTTTTGTTTGATCATGATTAGTACTTAGGGTTTAAGGGATTAGGGGTGGTTTAAACAGGGTCATTTAATCTGTTTTGTGTTTATAAAAAATGTTTCCCACGTATTTTAAATTTAAAAAGTGGATTAGTGGGTGGATTTGACTGGGTATTGACTTGGGTTAAAGTTTTGGGCTTGGTCGGGTTAAATGGTGGGTTTGGGTAGGGTACAAACGGGTTTGGTAGGGTTTTAAGTGGATATGGGTTTGTTTTGTCCCTGTTTGGCCCCCAGACTTCCAACTTTTTGTCAAAACAAGTTTAAACAGCCAACATCTTTCTTTCCTTTGTAAATAAGTTTACATGACTTGTCATTTTTGGCAAGGCATGTGTATAAACTTTCACCAAGGGCCTTCCATGTAATTTTGGCATTCTCCAAGGACCAATGATGACATATCTTGAAACTTTAAGGACCCACTTGTAATATTTGAGACTTACAAGGGCCTAAAGTGACAAGTCTTCAAAAGTTGAGGGACCATTCTTGCCAATTCTTCAAACTTCAAGGGCATTTTTGGAAAATTCATATTTGGGCCCGGTTCTTTGTGTGGCTTCGTTTCCCGTGTTCGTTTTTGCTTGATTCCTTTGATCTTTTGGTGAATTCACGATATCCATACCTAAAATACACAATAAACAAACACAGGCATATATATGGGTATTTTGATGATATTTTAAGCGTTTTAAGCCCATTTTGGACGATGAGACTATGTATAAATACAGTCTCATCACTCCCCCATACTAAACCATTGCCATGTCCCCACGCAATGCTAGAATTAAGTATCATAGCACTTCCAAAATTCATTTTATGATGACATTTATTGAAGACATAAATTTAAATAAACTACTACACGCGTTTTAGACATAATGTATTGTTTTCATCACGAGAATGTGACTTTTGGGATCATAGAACAAGAACACGTGAATGCTTCGTTAGAAATAATTTCGTCGTCCTCGATTTTCACCCAATTCCATGCTAAGCGTGTAACGAGATCATTGTTATTATAAGTTAGCAACACGATCATATCTCATGAGTGTTAATTACGAACCTAAACTCCCTTATTCCTACTTGGTATCTCTTATATTTTATTTTGTCTTAATGATCACGAGGATACATCATTGACTTATGCGTGAATAGAGATTAAGTCTAAAAATAGAAACTTAACGGTGTAACCAAAATCATCAAATCAATAATTCACCCCAATAGACAACGATGTCAAAAAATTTAAGTTAACAAGAAGGATCGATAAACACGGTTTTATAACGGTTTTGAACATGAGACTTATTACCAAGACTTTTATACGCCCCCTAACGGAAGGGCCTTATTATCTTTGGTTTACCTCCATCTTTTATTCAACTTCGCCATGAAGCTTTTATTATGACTTCGGTCTTGCCTTGCCTTTTATTATCCGCCTCATCAGTGGTTTTATTAGCCAAAGACGTATATCCTCACGCTAAAGCGAATTTTGGATCTTTAAAGCTTCGAAGATTAAGGCATGATTCACTTTCAATTTGGGCATAGATTTTTCGGCCTTGTGAGCTTCAAATTTTTGCTTAATTTAGGTGAGCACTTGAAATCTTATTATTAGGTGAAGCTTTCGATTATTCGGGTGCCAATACTTCAAAACCGTGACGCTGGCGATACCTTAATGTTTTCCTAATTTAATTACATGGAAGCTACCAAAACAAATTAGAAACCCAACAATAGTGACTAAACCGCCAAATCAATATTTATTAACAATTTATTATGCAAAAGCGTTGGGAGAATAAGCTAATAATTACTACGCATGAGATCGTGACGATTACGAGACTTATAAATAACTCTATCATTTCTCGTCCTCATTTAAGAAACTTAGCCTAAAAAGTTAAGGAATCGAAGCTAAGTGCTCAACACGCACGGTTGAGTCAAAAATTACTCTCGTTCTCACCATCGGAAAACCTACATTCGTGTCTTAAACACTTATGAAAAACTAGAAAATTTTTAAATTTTGGCCATTTTTAGCCTTATTTTGCAACAAAAATGATAACAAAAAGATGAATATTGGATTGCGTGGTGACGTAAGCAAGGTGAAGTATCTACTCACCCCCCCATACTAAACTAAACATTGTCCTCAATGTTTCGAGTCTAGGGGTGTAAACACCCCCATACTAGAGACGAAGTCGAATGCTTAATCTCGAGCATGGAAAGGGTAAAACGAATAACCTAAAAGCCGTTTATGAATTATGCTAATAAGATAATCGTTAGAACATAAAAGGATATCATCGGATATCGGAATCTCCAAAGGCAACGATCGAAGCTCGAGTGATCCGTAAAACGAACACGAGAGGCTTCAATGATGACGATGAACCTAATGAATCACAATCACAAACAACCACGAAACAAAGGTAGGAAGAGCACAAGTCCCCTCGTTACGTTAAACTAAGAAAGCAATAATATGTACAAGGATAAGCATGAGAATCCCCCACGAGGCACCTTGTTTTTGATAACCGAGTCAAAAGCTCGACTCGAATCCCCATAAATGTGATCATTTAGGGATAATCTTGGTATGGTCATTTTTGGTGGGGCTTACATGATAAACAATGCCCAAAAGTACGTGGAGTACTTTAAAAAACCCGATAAGCGTATACCGGGGTCAAAGATAGCGTCTTCGTTTTCGGATGAAAGACGAAACAACGCCACTTCGACACGTGCCAAAACAACCCCAAAGGGGTAGAAGAAAAGAGATAAGAAGTAGAAAGGTGGGGCAATGGGTAAGTCAAACTTATGAGCTACTCGAGGTAGACTCACACCAAACAAATAGATATGATTTCCATTTATTGCATCGGTGGAAGACCGAGATTTCCCTTTACAAGCAATTCCGGGATCGTAAATCTCGTCCTCGGTGGTAAAGTGTGAAGGAACATATGGGGCTTCCCCCATACTAAGACCACACACACCATCGTCAAAAGGAGTAGACGAGGTGGTAGCACTCATGAAACGCGGTGATGACGGAGTTAGCAATGTAGAAAAATCATTTAAAATATTTTTAAAATCCTTTCCTTTTTCATCGTTTTTAAACTCTTTATGAAAACCCGATTGAATAATGTTGAAAATATTTGGCGTGTCAAATTCAAAATTAGTCGCGCTAAAAATCCTCACATTTAAGTCTTTGGTGGGAGGGGGTGGCGGATTGTATAAGTTCTCAAAACGTTTGTCAATAAAGAACACCGCCCCCTCGGGGTCTACATACTCGTCATCCTCATGAACGTCGATCTCATCGATTTCTTCATCAAAGATAGGCTTTTCAAACCAAGGTTTGTCATTCCCCTCCTTGAGTATCTTAGAAACTCTCTCGAAAAGATCACGATCAAGCACGAAACCATCATTCTTTTGTGGGGATCGTTGATAAGTTAGATCCTCACGAATGTGGTAAACGTCATTCTCAAATGAGGAGTGTTGATTAGGTAACTCCTCGAGAATGAGATTTGTGGTCACATGAGTTGGTTCGTCATCGAAAATAAGACGTTCCAACTCATTGAGTTCATCCTCGATTTTGGAAAGGTCGACCTCACTCGTAGGTGGAAGTGAAGGCATAAGAGCTAGCTCTCGTTCAATAATTTCCTCAATCTCGGGATCAAACTCGTAATCATCGTACTTCACATGTTTCTTCTTAGGAGAATCAAAAATAGCATGTGGATGTCGAAGTACGTGATCAAGCTCGGCAAAATCGCTATCGTCATCGTCAAAGAAAGAGTCGATGTGAGTACTCACAACCATGGACTTACAAGCACTAGGGCTATGCTTAGGTGACTTTTCTAAGACGAGCGGATCGATGTCGATAAACCCTTTAGCCTCAACGGGTGTTGGGCTAGGCAAAGGAGGCACTTCGATGGAGTTAGAAGTTGAAGCCTCAAAGACGTGGTCCTTCGAAGGTGGTGAAGACGAATCTATTTTGGTCATTGTCGTGATGGCATTAACGTCACCCTTCGGAATTGGTGTTTCACTTGTTTCGCTAAAAACATCCCAAAGTGAGTTTTCATCCATGTATTTACACATACCCTTTTGAATTAGGTACACGTATTCTTTATCATTAAAATCATCATCCTTAAAACCGTTTTTCTTAATTCTTTCAAAACATGCATCAAGCTTCATTCTTTCCGCTAAAGTAAACATTTTGAAATCATTAGAATTTGAATCATTAGGTTTTGAAACCTCGGTTTTTTCATTCTCATAAAATCCTTGGGACTTTCTAGCGAAAAAGTCTATTTTCTCATCCCCATATCTCATAGTAAGTCTCCCCTCGTGAACGTCGATTACGGTTCGAGCCTCGATAAGAATGGTCGGCCTAAAATAATGGGACATTTAGGGTCACACTCGTAATCGGATATAACGAAATCCGCGGGAAAAACAAACTTTCTAATCCTAACATAGACATCCTCGGCTATTCCAATTGGTATAAGTGGAGTACAATTTGCAAGCTCGATTGTCATGTTCGTGGGGGTAAGCGAAGGCAATCTCATCAATTTCCATAGAGAATGAGGCATAAGATTGATGCTAGCACCTAAATCGGCAAGGGCTAAACATCCCTCAATCTCGGAAAAATCACAAGGTAATAGAAATTAGCCCGGATCCTTTTCCTTTCTCGGCATACGCCTTTTGGGTTTTTTAAGAAGGATCGATGCACAAGTTTCTTCAAGGGTTACTTTGGTAAGGTCGACAAAGCTCTCTTTTTGAACCGTGGACGGAATTTGAGGTACACGAGGGTGTGCACTCTTTTCCTTGGTCGCCACGTTCACCCCATCGACTTTAGAACAAGAAGACGTCTTAGAAGTCGAGGGTTGAGAGGGATAAACAACACGGAATCCTTCAAGGTTAGGGGTAATCACACGACCTTTCTCACGAGACGAGGCGGCTTTACATTGTTCTTTCGGATTAGCAACGGTGTCACTAGGTAACGAACTCGATGACGCACCCGAGGACTTGTTCATTATGGCCGAAAACATCTTTTTAATATCAATTTGCCCTTGCTCAATCTTCGTATTTTGCAATTTCAAAGTATTTGTAAAGTCGTTTTTCAAAGTACCAATTTCTCCCTCTAATCGTCTCATATTAGCCTCATTCGTTTTCATGTAGTTTTGAAAATCGTTTGACGAACTATTTTGATTAGAATTAAAGTTCCCTTGGTTTTGATTGTTTCTTTGAAAATTGTTTTGATTCCCACTTGAAAAATTATTCCCTTGATTGTTATCTCGATTTTGCCAAGTTATATTACGACCTTGATTATAACCTCCTTGATTTTGATTCGAAAAATTTCCTTGTTGATTATTTCCTTGAAAATTGTTTCGATTTTGATAATTGTTGCCTTGGTTATAATTTCCTTGTTGTGATGGACCCGCGTTATTTTGATTTGAAAAATTGTTGTTTAACGCACTCACATTCGACGTTTGGCCATCCGTAGCCGCACACTCGTAATAATTATGAGGTCCACCACAAAACGTACATGAAACCTCAACCGCTTTCACCGTAGCGGGAGCGTCTTTCTTTTGCATCTCAATGAGATAAGACGTGAACACATTCGTAAGCTTGTCGACTTTTGCATCAACTCTCTCAATGTCGCGATTAGAACTACTAACATTGGCGACATTGGCAACACTCGGTGCATTGCGGAGTTGGTAAACCTTGGATCGGTTCTCGATAATTATCAAAGCTTCTCTCGGAGTCTTACACAAAAAGTTGCCACCGGCAGCGGAATTCAACGAGTCTTGTTCGTGAAAATTAAGACCGTTGTAAAACGTATCGATTTGGTGCAACTCGGAAAAACCATGGTGAGGACATTGCCTAAGCAATTCCTTAAAACGATCCCACGCGTCTCTAAAAGATTCATTCGATTTTTGCTCAAATTTCGTAATTTCATTCTTGAAAAACGTTGTCTTAGACGGTGGGAAAAAATAATTAACGAACTTGGAAACGAGATCCTTCCACGTAACTATCGAATTAGGTGGCTCTTTCTCGTACCAATCCTTGACGGCACCATCGAGCGAGTAAGGAAAAAGCATAAGCTTGACGACATCGGTGTCGACGTTCTTAAACTTGCTCGTGGCTAAAAGACGATCAAAATTCCGAATATGGTCGTGAGGATTATCGGCTTCACGACCTCGAAACTTCGTAGCTTGGATTAACGAAAGCATTCCGCTCTTAATCTCAAAATTCTCCGCCTCGATAGCGGGAATTACGATCGCGTCTCCATAACCCTCGGTGGGCGCTTGGAGCAATTCCATCATCGAACGATTATCGGCCATCTCCTCTACGGTTTCTTCAACAACGATATTAGGAACGTCGGTTTCTAATTCTCGTCTACGTCGTCGATTCCTTCGATTACGATTGCGTCGATTCGAAGCTTCACTAGAATTGGAATAATCCTTTGATCGAGTGCGCATGCACTAAGCGTAGAATGGGTGGTAGCAAAGAAGATTCTTTTTGTGGTTTTTCGATTTTTCAATTTTTTTGGTTTTTGATTGGTTTTTTATTTTTTTTGGATTTTTGAATGTATTACGTAGACAAAAATCTACAAATCTCCCCTCGAATCGACTTTCTCGATTAAGGGAGCCTCAAAGAATGAAAACGATCACGTGGAGTGAACGCCTTCGATGACTTTAGAACGTTGGTGGAACACCAAAACGTTCAAGAGGGTTTAATCTTGAAAACACAAGCAAATATAATATAGGTAGATAATACTTGGGCGGCAAACCCTCGATTAGCCCTCTTTCTCAAAACACGCACAAGCAAGCGGAGGAAACGAGGCGGCGCGAAGCACTTAAGAGCCTTTTTCCTTTAGGTCGTGAAATACAACCGCCTTATACCCACCTTATAGTTTGTGTTAATTGAAATTAAGCCTCACGAAAGTATTTATCTATTTTGCCTTTAAACTTTTGCTTTGGATTCGAATACAATGATCGAGTGATGAAATCCCGAATCAAGGTTGTGATTTCTCACGTATTTGGAGTACTTGTATATTTATTGTTCTTACGTAGTACAATATAGTAATAATATATATTCACAAAGAAAAACGAAAACCAATATATCTACAATATAGTAAAGATTGATTTGTGTTTAATTTAGGAAAATTAAACACGATTTATTTGGATATTATAATATAATAGATAAAAATAACAAAAATGAGTATGTACGATATTTACGCTTTCAAAAAATGAAAAGCAAAAACGCACTACTCACACAAACACGATACTAATAATAATGGCACACAAACACCTCCCCGGCAGCGGTGCCAAAAATTGATGTAGAAAATACGCTTTTAGGAAAACAACGTATAAGTGCGGCAAGTATTAAGTTGCACGCTTTAGGAAAAACGCGAAACCGAATAAATGCGGGTTCGTTCTCAAAGGAGGTGTGTGTATTAATGTGCCAATATATAAAATAACAATGTTTGGATTAGTGACGTTTTTGGTTGAGAAGAGAAAAATTAAAGACGAGCTACGACTACGTTTACACTACGACGAATTAACGTAAAACGCGAACGAAAATACGTAAAACGTGACGAAATTAAAAATTAAAACCTAAAAATTAATTAAATGATTAAACTAAGTCTTAAATAATATAAATAAGAATAAAAATCCAACAAATATATTTTAAAACCTTTTATTAATTAAATATTTAATTTTTAATGCTAATTAAAGCCCCAAAAATTAAATATAATTAACAAAAAGCCCAAAATATTAATTTATTGAACTAATAACTAACTTATATTATTTAAAGACTAAAAACTATTTTTCTTAAATTTTAAAAACTATTTTTCTATTTTTAAATGACTAAAAACTATTTTTAAATTAAAATAATCATAAAAAATAATAAAATAATGCCAAAAATTAATTTAACAATTTTAAAAATCCTAAATTAGCCAAATGAACAGTAGAAAATTGGAAAAGTTTGAGAAATGTAAAAATTTTCACTAAAAGACAAAACTAGTTAATAATTAAACCCTAATTAACTTAAATTAATTATAAAAAAGAATTAAAAAGGTGAACAGTAACTAATTTTTAAACTAAAAATTTTAAATTAATATTCTGAATCTGAGAAAAATTTTAAAACTAAAAAATATAACTTTAATGCACTAAAAGACAAAATCAGAAATAAATAAAAGTAATTACAAAGGCAATAAAACCTTAAAATTATTAGATGAACAGTAGAATAAAAATTAATTAAACTGAAAAATTAAGAATTAAAAAAGAAAAATATTGAAAAAAGAATGAAGTCCTAAAACCTAATTAAGGTCACAAAAGACAAAATTTTTAGATTCTGATAGTGACACTTGACTTGCTTTCTGTCTTTTTGTGTAGCAGTGGCAACAAACAAGCTAGCAGGGGGAAGTGAGTTCCCACTGCTAGTGTAAATAAGCTGTCAAAGAATTGAAAAGCTTAGGAAAGATTTTCTTGGGCTTTTTCTTGGTAAATAAGGCACCCCCACACTCAGTGGAGTGTGGGGAGTCAAGATAAACTAAAAAAAACCAAAGCACAAAGCAAATAATCACACAAAGGATCAAAATACAGTCACTGTATTGAAATAGGGGGCTGTGGAGGCTTTTGCTGGTTCAATTGACACTTGGACGAATTTTAACAAGCCAAAACTAGCATACAACCTATCCAATTAGCATACAAACAATAAGCAATCCTAGGTAATCCTATAAACTATCAACCAACAAACTTTGAGCAACAAATAGCACAAAACAAGGCAGAAACAAGGACTTGACTGAATTTTAAGCTTAATGCCAATTTTCTATCATGCAAACTGCTTGTAACTCTTTAAGACTTAAAACTAATGACTGATTAATCTTGAAAATAGCATATAAAGTGTGTTTAAACTACTTCCAAGCCAAAACTTGACACAAAATTCTATCTAAACAGCAAATCCAAACACTACCTTATATTCTGAAAATTGAAAATAACAAACCAAGACCAAGCAAAATGGATGTAAACTGATTAAAGCTAAGTCTAACATGCATAAAACAACTAACCAAGCATAATCAAACTGAAAATACCAATATACCAACATGCTCATACAAAATCACACAAAAACACATAAGAAACTTCAAAAATCAAGCCAATGGGGTTCAAGCTAACTACCTGCTGATGCCTTCCAAAGGGGTGTGTTTGGAGCTTTTAGGAGCTTGTGGAGAGCTTATGAGATGTAGAGAAATGCTAGGTGGGGACTACAACAGTCCCAAACACCCCAATATGTCTTCAAACTTGAATTTTCTGAACTCTTTGGAGTTTGTATCCTGCCAAGAAAACAAAAGAAGAGAAACAGTGACCTGTGGAGAAAACAAATAAGCTATAAGCAAGCTTATTAATTAAGCTGCTATAGCTTATAAGCTTATGCTAAAAAACTGATTTTTCTTTTTGAAATTTTTGGAACACAAAACATTGAGATTCTTAGATAAAAAACTCAAACAAATCCTAGGATTCACCTTTGTGATTCCACTTTCACTTCCTCATAAAGGATTATCCAGATTATAGAACAACTTCTCAAAAAAAATGGAAAACGGATTTTTGTGAATTTAAGCTAAATGAAAACTTGAGAATTAAAGCTAAACTTGAGATAATTTAGAGATTAACTACAAAGCAATAAAAGGGAACTCAGTTATGTGTACAAAGAAGAAAATTTCATTGTCATTACTCTTTTAAAAAACATACACAAAAACTGGAACAAGGATAATGGTTCACATGTCGAACCATTATATACAAGTGCTAAGAAGCTACTAGAAAAATAAAAAACCTAGTTGCTATAATTCCCGAATATGCCCCTTGGTCAAATCTTGAAAAGTTGGTCTTCAAGGCCTCTTGTGATCGTCCTTGGTGTTGCCAGTTGGATTGGTGCATCTTGGACGTTCATTTGGTCCTTGGGGATCAAAGGAGGTGCATAAAAATCGTTGGATGACTGTATGATGCTCTTTTTGCCATAAACGGGGTGACAGGGGAACATGGGGGCCCCTCTTAGAGTCACGGGTTGGGGGTTTTGAACATGGGTTTATGTTTGTGGGTGGGTTGATTAAAGATCTGGAAGCTTTCACATGAAACCCCTTTTGTTTGATCATGATTAGTACTTAGGGTTTAAGGGATTAGGGGTGGTTTAAACAGGGTCATTTAATCTGTTTTGTGTTTATAAAAAATGTTTCCCACGTCTTTTAAATTTAAAAAGTGGATTAGTGGGTGGATTTGACTGGGTATTGACTTGGGTTAAAGTTTTGGGCTTGGTCGGGTTAAATGGTGGGTTTGGGTAGGGTACAAACGGGTTTGGTAGGGTTTTAAGTGGATATGGGTTTGTTTTGTCCCTGTTTGGCCCCCAGACTTCCAACTTTTTGTCAAAACAAGTTTAAACAGCCAACATCTTTCTTTCCTTTGTAAATAAGTTTACATGACTTGTCATTTTTGGCAAGGCATGTGTATAAACTTTCACCAAGGGCCTTCCATGTAATTTTGGCATTCTCCAAGGACCAATGATGACATATATTGAAACTTTAAGGACCCACTTGTAATATTTGAGATTTACAAGGGCCTAAAGTGACAAGTCTTCAAAAGTTGAGGGACCATTCTTGCCAATTCTTCAAACTTCAAGGGCATTTTTGGAAAATTCATATTTGGGCCCGGTTCTTTGTGCGGCTTCATTTCCCGTGTTCGTTTTTGCTTGATTCCTTTGATCTTTTGGTGAATTCACGATATCCATACCTAAAATACACAATAAACAAACACAGGCATATATATGGGTATTTTGATGATATTTTAAGCGTTTTAAGCCCATTTTGGACGATGAGACTATGTATAAATACAGTCTCATCACTCCCCCATACTAAACCATTGCCGTGTCCCCACGCAATGCTAGAATTAAGTATCATAGCACTTCCAAAATTCATTTTATGATGACATTTATTGAAGACATAAATTTAAATAAACTACTACACGCGTTTTAGACATAATGTATTGTTTTTATCACGAGAATGTGACTTTTGGGATCATAGAACAAGAACACGTGAATGCTTCGTTAGAAATAATTTCGTCGTCCTCGATTTTCACCCAATTCCATGCTAAGCGTGTAACGAGATCATTGTTATTATAAGTTAGCAACACGATCATATCTCATGAGTGTTAATTACGAACCTAAACTCCCTTATTCCTACTTGGTATCTCTTATATTTTATTTTGTCTTAATGATCACGAGGATACATCATTGACTTATGCGTGAATAGAGATTAAGTCTAAAAATAGAAACTTAACGGTGTAACCAAAATCATCAAATCAATAATTCACCCCAATAGACAACGATGTCAAAAAATTTAAGTTAACAAGAAGGATCGATAAACACGGTTTTATAACGGTTTTGAACATGAGACTTATTGCCAAGACTTTTATACGCCCCCTAACGGAAGGGCCTTATTATCTTTGGTTTACCTCCATCTTTTATTCAACTTCGCCATGAAGCTTTTATTATGACTTCGGTCTTGCCTTGCCTTTTATTATCCGCCGCATCGGTGGTTTTATTAGCCAAAGACGTATATCCTCACGCTAAAGCGAATTTTGGATCTTTAAAGCTTCGAAGATTAAGGCATGATTCACTTTCAATTTGGGCATAGATTTTTCGGCCTTGTGAGCTTCAAATTTTTGCTTAATTTAGGTGAGCACTTGAAATCTTATTATTAGGTGAAGCTTTTGATTATTCGGGTGCCAATACTTCAAAACCGTGACGCTGGCGATACCTTAATGTTTTCCCAATTTAATTACATGGAAGCTACCAAAACAAATTAGAAACCCAACAATAGTGACTAAACCGCCAAATCAATATTTATTAACAATTTATTATGCAAAAGCGTTGGGAGAATAAGCTAATAATTACTACGCATGAGATCGTGACGATTAAGAGACTTATAAATAACTCTATCATTTCTCGTCCTCATTTAAGAGACTTAGCCTAAAAAGTTAAGGAATCGAAGCTAAGTGCTCAACACGCACGGTCGAGTCAAAAATTACTCTCGTTCTCACCATCGGAAAACCTACATTCGTGTCTTAAACACTTATGAAAAACTAGAAAATTTTTAAAATTTGGCTATTTTTAGCCTTATTTTGCAACAAAAATGATAACAAAAAGATGAATATTGGATTGCGTGGTGACGTAAGCAAGGTGAAGTATCTACTCACCCCCCCCATACTAAAACTAAACATTGTCCTCAATGTTTCGAGTCTAGGGGTGTAAACACCCCCATACTAGAGACGAAGTCGAATGTTTAATCTCGAGCATGGAAAGGGTAAAACGAATAACCTAAAAGCCGTTTATGAATTAACCTAGGGTTATACGTTAGAGGTTCAACTGATGAATCGATATGCTATGGTTATACATTAGAGGTTCAACTGATGAATCGATATGTTACGGTTATACGTTAGAGGTTCAACTGATGAGTCTATATGCTAGGGTTATATGTTATAGGTTCAACTGATGAGTCGATATGTTAGGGTTATACGTTAGAGGTTCAACTGATGAGTCGATATGCTAAGGTTATACGTTAGAGGTTCAACTGATGAGTCGATATGCTACGGTTATACGTTAGAGGTTCAACTGATAAGTCGATATGTTACGGTTATACGTTAGAGGTTCAACTGATGAGTGGATTTTCTAGGGTTATACGTTAGAGGTTCAACTGATGAGTCGATATGCTACGGTTATACGTTAGAGGTTCAACTAATGAGTCGATATGCTAGGGTTATATGTTAGAGGTTCAACTGATGAGTCGATATGCTAGGGTTATACGTTAGAGGTTCAACTGATGAGTCGATATGCTACGGTTATACGTTAGAGGTTCAACTGATGAGTCGATATGTTACGGTTATACGTTAGAGGTTCAACTGATGAGTCGATTTGCTAGGGTTATACGTTAGAGGTTCAATTGATGAGTCGATATGCTACGGTTATACGTTAGAGGTTCAACTGATAAGTCGATATGCTAGGGTTATTCGTTATAGGTTCAACTGATGAGTCGATATGCTAGGGTGATACGTTATAGGTTCAACTGATGAGTCGTTATGCTACGGTTATACGTTAGAGGTTCAACTAATGAGTCGATATGTTAAGGTTATACGTTAGAGGTTCAACTGATGAGTCAATATGTTACGGTTATACGTTAGAGGTTCAACTGATGAGTCGATATGCTAGGGTTATACGTTAGAGGTTCAACAGATGAGTCGATATACTACGGTTATACGTTATAGGTTCAACTGATGAGTCGATATGCTAGGGTTATACGTTAGAGGTTCAACTAATGAGTCCATATTCTAGGGTTATACGTTATAGGTTAAACTGATGAGTCGATATGCAAGGGTTATACGTAATAGGTTCAACTGATGAGTCGATATGCTAGGGTTATACGTTAGAGGTTCAACTAATGAGTCGATATGCTAGGGTTATACGTTAGAGGTTCAACTGATGAGCCGTTATGCTACGGTTATACGCTAGAGGTTCAACTGATGAGTCGATATGCTAGGGTTATACGTTAGAGGTTCAACTGATGAATCGATATGCTACGGTTATACATTAGAGGTTCAACTGATGAATCGATATGTTACGGTTATACGTTAGAGGTTCAACTGATGAGTCTATATGCTAGGGTTATACGTTATAGGTTCAACTGATGAGTCGATATGTTAGGGTTATACGTTAGAGGTTCAACTGATGAGTCGATATGCTAAGGTTATACGTTAGAGGTTCAATTGATGAGTCGATATGCTACGGTTATACGTTAGAGGTTCAACTGATAAGTCGATATGTTACGGTTAAACGTTAGAGGTTCAACTGATGAGTGGATTTGCTAGGGTTATACGTTAGAGGTTCAACTGATGAGTCGATATGCTACGGTTATACGTTAGAGGTTCAACTAATGTGTCGATATGCTAGGGTTATATGTTAGAGGTTCAACTGATGAGTCGATATGCTAAGGTTATACGTTAGAGGTTCAACTGATGAGTCGATATGCTACGGTTATACGTTAGAGGTTCAACTGATGAGTCGATATGTTACGGTTATACGTTAGAGGTTTAACTGATGAGTCGATTTGCTAGGGTTATACGTTAGAGGTTCAATTGATGAGTCGATATGCTACGGTTATACGTTAGAGGTTCAACTGATAAGTCGATATGCTAGGGTTATTCGTTATAGGTTCAACTGATGAGTCGATATGCTAGGGTGATACGTTATAGGTTCAACTGATGAGTCGATATGCTAGGGTTATACGTTATAGGTTCAACTGATGAGTCGATATGCTAGGGTTATACGTTAGAGGTTCAACTGATGAGTCGATATGTTACGGTTATACGTTAAATGTTCAAATGATGAATTTATATGTTACGGTCATACGTTAGAGGTTCAACTGATGAGTCGATATGCTACGGTTATACGTTATAGGTTCAACTGATGAGTCGATATGCTAGGGTTATACGTTATAGGTTCAACTGATGAGCCGATATGTTACGGTTATACGTCGAATGTTCAACTGATGAGTCGATATGTTATGGTTGCATGTTAGAGGTTCAACTGATGAGTCGATATATTACGGTTATACGTTATAGGTTCAACTGATGAATTGATATGTTACGGTTATACGTTAGAGGTTCAACTAATGAGTCCATATGGTACGGTTATACGTTAGAGGTTCAACTGATGAGTCGATATGCTAGGGTTATACGTTAGAGGTTCAATTGATGAGTCGATATGCTAGGGTTATACGTTAGAGGTTCAACTGATGAGTCGTTATGCTACGGTTATACGTTAGAGGTTCAACTGATGAGTCGATATGTTAAGGTTATACGTTAGAGGTTCAACTGATGAGTCAATATGTTACGGTTATACGTTAGAGGTTCAACTGATGAGTCGATATGCTAGGGTTATACGTTAGAGGTTCAACTGATGATTCGATATGCTACGGTTATACGTTATAGGTTCAACGGATGAGTCGATATGCTAGGGTTATACGTTAGAGGTTCAACTGATGAGTCGATATGCTAAGGTTATACGTTAGAGGTTCAATTGATGAGTCGATATGCTACGGTTATACGTTAGAGGTTCAACTGATGAGTGGATTTGCTAGGGTTATACGTTAGAGGTTCAACTGATGAGTCGATATGCTACGGTTATACGTTAGAGGTTCAACTAATGAGTCGATATGCTAGGGTTATACGTTAGAGGTTCAACTGATGAGTCGATATGCTAGGGTTATACGTTAGAGGTTCAACTGATGAGTCGATATGCTACGGTTATACGTTAGAGGTTCAACTGATGAGTCGATATGTTACGGTTATACGTTAGAGGTTCAACTGATGAGTCGATTTGCTAGGGTTATACGTTAGAGGTTTAATTGATGAGTCGATATGCTACGGTTATACGTTAGAGGTTCAACTGATGAGTTGATATGCTAGGGTTATACGTTAGAGGTTCAACTGATGAGTCGATATGCTAGGGTTATACGTTAGAGGTTCAACTGATGAGTCGGTATGCTACGGTTATACGTTAGAGGTTCAAGTGATGAGTCGATATGTTACAGTTATACGTTAGAGGTTCAACTAATGAGTCGATATGCTAGGGTTATACGTTAGAGGTTCAACTGATGAGTCGATATTCTAGGGTTATACGTTATAGGTTAAACTGGTGAGTCGATATGCTAGGGTTATACGTTAGAGGTTCAACTGATGAGTCGATATGCTACGGTTATACGTTAGAGGTTCAAGTGATGAGTCGATATGTTACGGTTATACGTTAGAGGTTCAACTAATGAGTCGATATGATAGGGTTATACGTTATAGGTTCAACTAATGAGTCGATATGCTACGGTTATACGTTAGAGGTTCAACTGATGAGTCGATATGCTAGGGTTATACGTTAGAGGTTCAACTGATGAATCGATATGCTAGGGTTATACGTTATAGGTTCAACTGATGAGTCGATATGTTCCGGTTATACGTTAGAGGTTCAACTGATGAGTCGATATGTTCCGGTTATACGTTAGAGGTTCAACTGATGAGTCGATTTGCTAGGGTTATACGTTAGAGGTTCAACTGATGAGTCGATATGCTACGGTTATACGTTAGAGGTTCAAATGATGAGTCGATATGCTAGGGTTATACGTTAGAGGTTCAACTGATGAGTCGATATGCTAGGGTTATACGTTAGAGGTTCAACTGATGAGTCGATATGCTACGGTTATACGTTAGAGGTTCAAGTGATGAATAGATATGTTACGGTTATACGTTAGAGGTTCAACGAATGAGTCGATATACTAGGCGTTAGAGGTTCAACTGATGAGTCGATTTGCTAGGGTTATACGTTAGAGGTTTAATTGATGAGTCGATATGCTACGGTTATACGTTAGAGGTTCAACTGATGAGTCGATATACTAGGGTTATACGTTAGAGGTTCAACTGATGAGTCGATATGCTAGGGTTATACGTTAGAGGTTCAACTGATGAGTCGGTATGCTACGGTTATACGTTAGAGGTTCAAGTGATGAGTCGATATGTTACAGTTATACGTTAGAGGTTCAACTAATGAGTCGATATGCTAGGGTTATACGTTAGAGGTTCAACTGATGAGTCGATATTCTAGGGTTATACGTTATAGGTTAAACTGGTGAGTCGATATGCTAGGGTTATACGTTAGAGGTTCAACTGATGAGTCGATATGCTACGGTTATACGTTAGAGGTTCAAGTGATGAGTCGATATGTTACGGTTATACGTTAGAGGTTCAACTAATGAGTCGATATGCTAGGGTTATACGTTAGAGGTTCAACTAATGAGTCGATATGCTACGGTTATACGTTAGAGGTTCAACTGATGAGTCGATATGCTAGGGTTATATGTTAGAGGTTCAACTGATGAGTCGATATGCTAGGGTTATACGTTATAGGTTCAACTGATGAGTCGATATGTTCCGGTTATACGTTAGAGGTTCAACTGATGAGTCGATATGTTACGGTTATACGTTAGAGGTTCAACTGATGAGTCGATTTGCTAGGGTTATACGTTAGAGGTTCAACTGATGAGTCGATATGCTACGGTTATACGTTAGAGGTTCAAATGATGAGTCGATATGCTAGGGTTATATGTTAGAGGTTCAACTGATGAGTCGATATGCTAGGGTTATACATTAGAGGTTCAACTGATGAGTCGATATGCTACGGTTATACGTTAGAGGTTCAAGTGATGAATCAATATGTTACGGTTATACGTTAGAGGATCAACTAATGAGTCGATATGCTAGGCGTTAGAGGTTCAACGGATGAGTCGATATGCTACGATTATACGTTAGAGGTTCAACTGATGAGTCGATATGTTACGATTATACGTTAGAGGTTCAACTGATGAGTCGATTTGCTAGGGTTATACGTTAGAGGTTTAATTGATGAGTCGATATGCTACGGTTATACGTTAGAGGTTCAACTGATGAGTTGATATGCTAGGGTTATACGTTAGAGGTTCAACTGATGAGTCGATATGCTAGGGTTATACGTTAGAGGTTCAACTGATGAGTCGGTATGCTACGGTTATACGTTAGAGGTTCAAGTGATGAGTCGATATGTTACAGTTATACGTTAGAGGTTCAACTAATGAGTCGATATGCTAGGGTTAACGTTAGAGGTTCAACTGATGAGTCGATATTCTAGGGTTATACGTTATAGGTTAAACTGGTGAGTCGATATGCTAGGGTTATACGTTAGAGGTTCAACTGATGAGTCGATATGCTATGGTTATACGTTAGAGGTTCAAGTGATGAGTCGATATGTTACGGTTATACGTTAGAGGTTCAACTAATGAGTCGATATGCTAGGGTTATACGTTAGAGGTTCAACTAATGAGTCGATATGCTACGGTTATACGTTAGAGGTTCAACTGATGAGTCGATATGCTAGGGTTATATGTTAGAGGTTCAACTGATGAGTCGATATGCTAGGGTTATACGTTATAGGTTCAACTGATGAGTCGATATGTTCCGGTTATACGTTAGAGGTTCAACTGATGAGTCGATATGTTACGGTTATACGTTAGAGGTTCAACTGATGAGTCGATTTGCTAGGGTTATACGTTAGAGGTTCAACTGATGAGTCGATATGCTACGGTTATACGTTAGAGGTTCAAATGATGAGTCGATATGCTAGTGTTATACGTTAGAGGTTCAACTGATGAGTCGATATGCTAGGGTTATACGTTAGAGGTTCAACTGATGAGTCGATATGCTACGGTTATACGTTAGAGGTTCAAGTGATGAATAGATATGTTACGGTTATACGTTAGAGGTTCAAGTGATGAATAGATATGTTACGGTTATACGTTAGAGGTTCAACGAATGAGTCGATATGCTAGGCGTTAGAGGTTCAACTGATGAGTCGATTTGCTAGGGTTATACTTTAGAGGTTTAATTGATGAGTCGATATGCTACGGTTATACGTTAGAGGTTCAACTGATGAGTCGATATACTAGGGTTATACGTTAGAGGTTCAACTGATGAGTCGATATGCTAGGGTTATACGTTAGAGGTTCAACTGATGAGTCGGTATGCTACGGTTATACGTTAGAGGTTCAAGTGATGAGTCGATATGTTACGGTTATACGTTAGAGGTTCAACTAATGAGTCGATATGCTAGGGTTATACGTTAGAGGTTCAACTGATGAGTCGATATGCTAGGGTTATACGTTATAGGTTAAACTGATGAGTCGATATGTTAGGGTTATACGTTAGAGGTTCAACTGATGAGTCGATATGCTACGGTTATACGTTAGAGGTTCAAGTGATGAGTCGATATGTTAGGGTTATACGTTAGAGGTTCAACTAATGAGTCGATATGCTAGGGTTATACGTTAGAGGTTCAACTAATGAGTCGATATGCTACGGTTATACGTTAGAGGTTCAACTGATGAGTCGATATGCTAGGGTTATACGTTAGAGGTTCAACTGATGAGTCGATATGCTAGGGTTATACGTTAGAGGTTCAACTGATGAGTCGATATGTTCCGGTTATACGTTAGAGGTTCAACTGATGAGTCGATATGTTACGATTATACGTTAGTGGTTCATCTGATGAGTCGATTTGCTAGGGTTATACGTTAGAGGTTCAACTGATGAGTCGATATGCTACGGTTATACGTTAGAGGTTCAAATGATGAGTCAATATGCTAGGGTTATATGTTAGAGGTTCAACTGATGAGTCGATATGCTAGGGTTATACATTAGAGGTTCAACTGATGAGTCGATATGTTACGGTTATACGTTAGAGGTTCAAGTGATGAATCGATATGTTACGATTATACGTTAGAGGATCAACTAATGAGTCGATATGCTAGGAGTTAGAGGTTCAACTGATGAGTCGATATGCTACGGTTATACGTTAGAGGTTCAACTGATGAGTCGATATGCTACGGTTATACGTTAGAGGTTCAACTGATAAGTCGATATGCTGGGGTTATACGTTAGAGGTTCAATTGATGAGTCGATATGCTACGGTTATACGTTATAGGTTCAATTGATGAGTCGATATGCTAGGGTTATACGTTAGAGGTTCAAATAATGAGTCAATATGCTAGGGTTATACGTTATATGTTAAACTGATGAGTCGATATGTTAGGGTTATACGTTATAGGTTCAACTGATGAGTCGATATGCTAGGGTTATACGTTAGAGGTTTAACTTATGAGTCGATATGCTAGGGTTATACGTTAGAGGTTCAACTAATGAGCTGATATGCTGAGGTTATATGTTAGAGGTTCAACTAATGAGTCGATATGCTAGGGTTATACGTTAGAGGTTCAACTGATGAATCGATATGTTACGGTTATACGTTAGAGTTTCAACTGATGAGTCTATATGCTAGGGTTATACGTTAGAGGTTCAACTGATGAGTTGATATGCTAGGGATATACGTTAGAGGTTCAACTAATGATTCGATATGCTAGGGTTATACGTTAGAGGTTCAACTGATGAGTCGATATGCTACGGTTATACGTTAGAGGTTCAACTGATGAGTAGATATGTTACGATTATACGTTAGAGGTTCAACTGATGAGTCGATATGCTAGGGTTATACATTAGAGGTTCAACTGATGAGTCGATATGCTACGGTTATACGTGAGAGGTTCAACTGATGAGTCGATATGTTACGGTTATACGTTAAAGGTTCAACTGATGAGTCGATTTGCTAGGGTTATACGTTATATGTTAAACTTATGAGTCGATATGCTAGGGTTATACGTTATAGGTTCAACTGATGAGTCGATATGCTTGGGTTATACGTTAGAGGTTTAACTTATGAGTCGATATGCTAGGGTTATACGTTAGAGGTTCAACTGATGAGCTGATATGCTGAGGTTATATGTTAGAGGTTCAACTAATGAGTCGATATGCTAGGGTTATACGTTAGAGGTTCAACTGATGAATCGATATGTTACGGTTATACGTTAGAGGTTCAACTGATGAGTCTATATGCTAGGGTTATACGTTAGAGGTTCAACTGATGAGTCGATATGCTAGGGATATACGTTAGAGGTTCAACTAATGATTCGATATGCTAGGGTTATACGTTAGAGGTTCAACTGATGAGTCGATATGCTACGGTTATACGTTAGAGGTTCAACTGATGAGTAGATATGTTACGGTTATACGTTAGAGGTTCAACTGATGAGTCGATATGCTAGGGTTATACGTTAGAGGTTCAACTGATGAGTCGATATGCTACGGTTATACGTTAGAGGTTAAACTGATGAGTCGATATGTTACGGTTATACGTTAGAGGTTCAACTGATGAGTCGATTTGCTAGGGTTATACGTTAGAGGTTCAACTATTGAGTCGATATGCTACGGTTATACGTTAGAGGTTCAACTGATGAGTCGATATGCTA
Organism: Glebionis coronaria; assembly: GCA_025667525.1. Taxonomy (NCBI): domain Eukaryota; kingdom Viridiplantae; phylum Streptophyta; class Magnoliopsida; order Asterales; family Asteraceae; genus Glebionis; species Glebionis coronaria. Next base: position 193,367,094 of record CM046880.1, read on the forward strand.
GGGTTATACGTTAGAGGTTCAACTGATGAGTCGATATGCTTGGGTTATACGTTAGAGGTTCAACTGATGAGTCGGTAAGCTACGGTTATACGTTAGAGGTTCAAGTGATGAGTCGATATGTTACGGTTATACGTTAGAGGTTCAACTAATGAGTCGATATGCTAGGGTTATACGTTAGAGGTTCAACTGATGAGTCGATATGTGTGACAATCCGTCAATTTATGGTTGATATTTTATTCTCAGATATTATTTAAAAACATTATTTTAATGTTATATTATGAACTCACTTATTTTTGGGAAGAAATTTGGATTTACGTCTTGAAGTAGCATCGACTACGTCTAAACCGGAGGATTCTACATTACGTGCTCACGTTTACATACACCGTTTTGGTGACAGTCCGACATTTCAAAAAATAAATTTATCCGTGAATATTATTTTGGAATTTTAAATTTGTGTTGGTTCATAAACTCACAAATTTACGAGAAGAGATTAGGACTTACGATTATAACTTAACGTCCTTTACGACTAAACCGGAAACCTTAGGATTTCGTATTTACGTGTTTGAACTCCGTTTTTTATGAGACAATTTTTATTAGATTCGTTTTGTACCGTTGATTCATAATTTATAAAAACGTTCTTCGTAAAACGACCCGAGGGCACGCAAATCGAGGAAACTAGAATCGAGGACTACCCGTAATTATATGGGGATGAGACAAGATAAACTTGTCCCACCCCCACACATGGGATGGTTAACAAGTCTCCAACACACACCATGATGTGTCAAAACCTCATAAACAAGCAAGATACTTGTTACATTAAGCTTACAATGTAAGCTAAAACTACACAAAACCACTAACCCTTTACCACTAGCTCTCATTCAACACATGCAACGGTTATACGTTAGAGGTTCAACTGATGAGTCGATATGTTACGGTTATACGTTAGAGGTTCAACTGATGAGTCGATATGTTACGATTATACATTAGAGGTTCAACTGATGAGTCGATACGCTAGGGTTATACGTTAGAGGTTCAACTGATGAGTCGATATGCTAGGGTTCTACGTTAGAGGTTTAACCGATGAGTCGATATGCTACGGTTATACGTTAGAGGTTCAATTGATGAGTCGATATGCTACGGTTATACGTTAGAGGTTCAACTGATGAGTCGATATGTTACGGTTATACGTTAGAGGTTCAACTGATGAGTCGATTTGCTAGGGTTATACGTTAGAGGTTCAACTGATGAGTCGATATGCTACGTTTATACGTTAGAGGTTCAACTAATGAGTCAATATGCTAGGGTTATACGTTAGAGGTTCAACTGATGAGTCGATATGCTAGGGTTATACGTTAGAGGTTCAACTGATTAGTCAATATGCTACGGTTATACGTTAGAGGTTGTTGAGTCGATATGTTATGGTTATACGTTAGAGGTTCAACTGATGAGTCAATTTGCTAGGGTTATACGTTAGAGGTTCAACTGATGAGTCGATATGTTACGGTTATACGTTATAGGTTCAATTGATGAGTCGATATGCTAGGGTTATACGTTATAGGTTCAACTGATGAGTCGATATGTTACGGTTATACGTTAAATGTTCAACTGATGAGTCGATATGTTACGGTTACACGTTAGAGGTTCAACTGATGAGTCGATATGTTACGGTTTTGCGTTATAGGTTCAACTGATGAATTGATATGTTACGGTTATACGTTAGAGGTTCAACTGATGAGTCCATATGGTACGGTTTTACGTTAGAGGTTCAACTGATGAGTCGATATGCTAGGGTTATACGTTAGAGGTTCAATTGATGAGTCGATATGCTAGGGTTATACGTTAGAGGTTCAACTGATGAGTCGTTATGCTACGGTTATACGTTAGAGGTTCAACTGATGAGTCGATATGTTACGGTTATACGTTAGAGGTTCAACTGATGAGTCGATATGTTATGGTTATACGTTAGAGGTTCAACTGATGAATCGATATGGTAGGGTTATACGTTAGAGGTTCAACTGATGAGTCGATATGCTACGGTTATACGTTATAGGTTCAACTGATGAGTCGATATGCTAGGGTTATACGTTAGAGGTTCAACTAATGAGTCAATATTCTAGGGTTATACATTATAGGTTAAACTGATGGGTCGATATGCTAGGGTTATACGTAATAGGTTCAACTGATGAGTCGATATGATAGGGTTATACGTTAGAGGTTCAACTGATGAGTCGATATGCTAGGGTTATACATTATAGGTTCAACTGATGAGCCGATATGCTACGGTTATACGTTAGAGGTTCAGCTGATGAGTCGATATGCTAGGGTTATACGTTAGATGTTCAACTGATGAATCGATATGCTACGGTTATACGTTAGAGGTTCAACTGATGAATCGATATGTTGCGGTTATACGTTAGAGGTTCAACTGATGAGTCTATATGCTAGGGTTATACCTTAGAGGTTCAACTGATGAGTCGATATGCTAGGGTTATACGTTAGAGGTTCAACTGATGAGTCGATATGCTAGGGTTATACGTTAGAGGTTCAATTGATGAGTCGATGTGCTACGGTTATACGTTAGAGGTTCAACTGATGAGTCGATATGTTACGGTTATACGTTAGAGGTTCAACTGATGAGTCGATTTGCTAGGGTTATACGTTAGAGGTTCAACTGATGAGTCGATATGCTAGGGTTATACGTTAGAGGTTCAACTGATGAGTCGATATGCTAGGGTTATACGTTAGAGGTTCAATTAATGAGTCGATATGCTACGGTTATACGTTAGAGGTTCAACTGATGAGTCGATATGTTACGGTTATACGTTAGAGGTTCAACTGATGAGTCGATTTGCTAGGGTTATACGTTAGAGGTTCAACTGATGAGTCGATATGCTACGTTTATACGTTAGAGGTTCAACTAATGAGTCAATATGCTAGGGTTATACGTTAGAGGTTTAACTGATGAGTCGATATGCTAGGGTTATACGTTAGAGGTTCAACTGATTAGTCGATATGATACGGTTATACGTTAGAGGTTGTTGAGTCGATATTTTATGGTTATACGTTAGAGGTTCAACTGATGAGTCGATTTGCTAGGGTTATACGTTAGAGGTTCAACTGATGAGTCGATATGTTACGGTTATACGTTATAGGTTCAACTGATGAGTCGATATGCTAGGGTTATACGTTATAGGTTCAACTGATGAGTCGATATGTTACGGTTATATGTTAAAGGTTCAACTGATGAGTCGATATGTTACGGTTACACGTTAGAGGTTCAACTGATGAGTCGATATGTTACGGTTTTGCGTTATAGGTTCAACTGATGAATTGATATGTTACGGTTATACGTTAGAGGTTCAACTGATGAGTCCATATGGTACGGTTATACGTTAGAGGTTCAACTGATGAGTCGATGTGCTAGGGTTATACGTTAGAGGTTCAATTGATGAGTCGATATGCTAGGGTTATACATTAGAGGTTCTACTGATGAGTCGTTATGCTACGGTTATACGTTAGAGGTTCAACTGATGAGTCGATATGTTACGGTTATACATTAGAGGTTCAACTGATGAGTCGATATGTTATGGTTATATGTTAGAGGTTCAACTGATGAGTCGATATGCTAGGGTTATACGTTAGAGGTTCAACTGATGAGTCGATATGCTACGGTTATACGTTATAGGTTCAACTGATGAGTCGATATGCTAGGGTTATACGTTAGAGGTTCAACTAATGAGTCAATATTCTAGGGTTATACATTATAGGTTAAACTGATGGGTCGATATGCTAGGGTTATACGTAATAGGTTCAACTGATGAGTCGATATGATAGGGTTATACGTTAGAGGTTCAACTGATGATTCGATATGCTAGGGTTATACATTATAGGTTCAACTAATGAGCCGATATGCTACGGTTATACGGTAGAGGTTCAGCTGATGAGTCGATATGCTAGGGTTATACGTTAGAGGTTCAACTGATGAATCGATATGCTACGGTTATACGTTTGAGGTTCAACTGATGAATCGATATGTTACGGTTATACGTTAGAGGTTCAACTGATGAGTCTATATGCTAGGGTTATACCTTAGAGGTTCAACTGATGAGTCGATATGCTAGGGTTATACGTTAGAGGTTCAACTGATGAGTCGATATGCTAGGGTTATACGTTAGAGGTTCAATTGATGAGTCGATATGCTACGGTTATACGTTAGAGGTTCAACTGATGAGTCGATATGTTACGGTTATACGTTAAAGGTTCAACTGATGAGTCGATTTGCTAGGGTTATACGTTAGAGGTTCAACTGATGAGTCGATATGCTACGTTTATACGTTAGAGGTTCAACTAATGAGTCAATATGCTAGGGTTATACGTTAGAGATTCAACTGATGAGTCGATATGCTAGGGTTATACGTTAGAGGTTCAACTGATTAGTCGATATGCTACGGTTATACGTTAGAGGTTGTTGAGTCGATATGTTATGGTTATACGTTAGAGGTTCAACTGATGAGTCGATTTGCTAGGGTTATACGTTAGAGGTTCAACTGATGAGTCGATATGCTACGGTTATACGTTAGAGGTTCAACCGATGAGTCAATATGCTAGGGTTATACGTTAGAGGTTCAATTGATGAGTCGATATGCTAGGGTTATACGTTAGAGGTTCAACTGATGAGTCGGTATGCTACGGTTATACGTTAGAGGTTCAAGTGATGAGTCGATATGTTACGGTTATACGTTAGAGGTTCAACTAATGAGTCGATATGCTAGGGTTATACGTTAGAGGTTCAACTGATGAGTCGATATGCTAGGGTTATACGTTATAGGTTAAACTGATGAGTTGATATGCTAGGGTTATACGTTAGAGGATCAACTGATGAGTCGATATGCTACGGTTATATGTTAGAGGTTCAAGTAATGAGTCGATATGTTACGGTTATACGTTAGAGGTTCAACTAATGAGTCGATATGCTAGGGTTATACGTTAGAGGTTCAACTAATGAGTCAATATGCTACGGTTATATGTTAGAGGTTCAACTGATGAGTCGATATGCTATGGTTATACGTTAGAGGTTCAACTAATGAGTCGATATGCTAGGGTTATACGTTAGAGGTTCAACTGATGAGTCGATATGCTAGGATTATACGTTATAGGTTCAACTGATGAGTCGATATGCTAGGGTTATACGTTATAGGTTAAACTGATGAGTCAATATGCTAGGTTATACGTTAGAGGTTTAACTGATGAGTCGATATGTTACGGTTATACGTTAGAGGTTCAACTGATGAGTCGATTTGCTAGGGTCATACGTTAGAGGTTCAATTGATGAGTCGATATGCTACGGTTATACGTTAGAGGTTCAATTGATGAGTCGATATGCTAGGGTTATACGTTAGAGGTTCAACTGATGAGTCGATATGCTAGGGTTATACGTTAGAGGTTCAACTGATGAGTCGATATGCTACGGTTATACGTTAGAGTTCAACTGATGAGTCGATATGTTACGGTTATACGTTAGAGGTTCAACTGATGAGTCGATTTGCTAGGGTTATACGTTAGAGGTTCAACTGATGAGTCGATATGCTACGGTTATACGTTAGAGGTTCAAGAGATGAGTCGATATGTTACGGTTATACGTTAGAGGTTCAACTAATGAGTCGATATGCTAGGGTTTATACGTTAGAGGTTCAACTGATGAGTCGATATGCTAGGGTTATACGTTATAGGTTAAACTGATGAGTTGATATGCTAGGGTTATACGTTAGAGGATCAATTGATGAGTCGATATGCTAGGGTTATATGTTAGATGTTCAACTGATGAGTCGGTATGCTACGGTTATACGTTAGAGGTTCAAGTGATGAGTCGATATGTTACGGTTATACGGTTAGAGGTTCAACTAATGAGTCGATATGCTAGGGTTATACGTTAGAGGTTCAACTGATGAGTCGATATGCTAGGGTTATACGTTATAGGTTAAACTGATGAGTTGATATGCTAGGGTTATACGTTAGAGGATCAACTGATGAGTCGATATGCTACGATTATATGTTAGAGGTTCAAGTAATGAGTCGATATGTTACGGTTATACGTTAGAGGTTCAACTAATGAGTCGATATGCTAGGGTTATACGTTAGAGGTTCAACTAATGAGTCAATATGCTACGGTTATATGTTAGAGGTTCAACTGATGAGTCGATATGCTATGGTTATACGTTAGAGGTTCAACTAATGAGTCGATATGCTAGCGTTATACGTTAGAGGTTCAACTGATGAGTCGATATGCTAGGATTATACGTTATAGGTTCAACTGATGAGTCGATATGCTAGGGTTATACGTTATAGGTTAAACTGATGAGTCAATATGCTAGGTTATACGTTAGAGGTTTAACTGATGAGTCGATATGTTACGGTTATACGTTAGAGGTTCATCTGATGAGTCGATTTGCTAGGGTCATACGTTAGAGGTTCAATTGATGAGTCGATATGCTACGGTTATACGTTAGAGGTTCAATTGATGAGTCGATATGCTAGGGTTATACGTTAGAGGTTCAACTGATGAGTCGATATGCTAGGGTTATACGTTAGAGGTTCAACTGATGAGTCGATATGCTACGGTTATACGTTAGAGGTTCAACTGATGAGTCGATATGTTACGGTTATACGTTAGAGGTTCAACTGATGAGTCGATTTGCTAGGGTTATACGTTAGAGGTTCAACTGATGAGTCGATATGCTACGGTTATACGTTAGAGGTTCATTTGATGAGTCGATATGCTAGGGTTATACGTTAGAGGTTCAACTGATGAGTCGATATGCTAGGGTTATACATTAGAGGTTCAACTGATGAGTCGATATGCTACGGTTATACGTTAGAGGTTCAAGTGATGAGTCGATATGTTACGGTTATACGTTAGAGGTTCAACTAATGAGTCGATATGCTAGGCGTTAGAGGTTCAACTGATGAGTCGATATGCTACGGTTATACGTTACAGGTTCAACTGATGAGTCGATATGCTACGGTTATACGTTAGAGGTTCAACTGATGAGTCGATATGCTAGGGTTATACGTTATAGGTTCAACTGATGAGTCGATATGATAGGATTATACATTATAGGTTCAACTAATGAGTCGATATGCTAGGGTTATACATTATAGGTTAAACTGATGAGTCGATATGCTAGGTTATACGTTAGAGGTTCAACTGATGAGTCGATATGTTACGGTTATACGTTAAATGTTCAACTGATGAATTGATATGTTACGGTTATACATTAGAGGTTCAACTAATGAGTTGATATGCTAGGGTTATACGTTAGAGGTTCAACTGATGAGTCGATATGCTAGGGTTATACGTTATAGGTTAAACTGATGAGTCGATATGCTAGGAATATACGTTAGAGGTTCAACTGATGAGTCGATATGCTACGGTTATACGTTAGAGGTTCAAGTGATGAGTCGATATGTTACAGTTATACGTTAGAGGTTCAACTAATGAGTCGATATGCTAGGGTTATACGTTAGAGGTTCAACTAATGAGTCGATAGTCTATGGTTATACGTTAGAGGCTCAACTGATGAGTCGATATGCTACGGTTATACGTTAGAGGTTCAACTGATGAGTCGATATGCTAGGGTTATACGTTAGAGGTTCAACTGATGAGTCGATATGCTAGGATTATACGTTATAGGTTCAACTGATTAGTCGATATGCTAGGGTTATACGTTATAGGTTAAACTGATGAGTCGATATGCCAGGTTATACGTTGGAGGTTCAACTGATGAGTCGATATGTTACGGTTATACGTTAGAGGTTCAACTGATGAGTCGATTTGTTAGGGTTATACGTTAGAGGTTCAACCGATGAGTCGATATGCTAGGGTTATAAGTTAGAGGTTCAACTGATTAGTCGATATGCTACGGTTATACGTTAGAGGTTGTTGAGTCGATATGTAATGGTTATACGTTAGAGGTTCAACTGATGAGTCGATTTCCTAGGGTTATACGTTAGAGGTTTAACTGATGACTCGATATGCTACGGTTATACGTTAGAGGTTCAACTGATGAGTCGATATGCTAGGGTTATACGTTAGAGGTTCAATGGATGAGTCGATATGCTAGGGTTATACGTTAGAGGTTCAACTGATGAGTCGGTATGCTACGGTTATACGTTAAAGGTTCAAGTGATGAGTCGATATGTTACGGTTATACGTTAGAGGTTCAACTAATGAGTCGATATGCTAGGGTTATACGTTAGAGGTTCAACTGATGAGTCGATATGCTAGGGTTATACGTTATAGGTTAAACTGATGAGTTGATATGCTAGGGTTATACGTTAGAGGATCAACTGATGAGTCGATATGCTACGGTTATATGTTAGAGGTTCAAGTAATGAGTCGATATGTTACGGTTATACGTTAGAGGTTCAACTAATGAGTCGATATGCTAGGGTTATACGTTAGAGGTTCAACTAATGAGTCAATATGCTACGGTTATATGTTAGAGGTTCAACTGATGAGTCGATATGCTATGGTTATACGTTAGAGGTTCAACTAATGAGTCGATATGCTAGGGTTATACGTTAGAGGTTCAACTGATGAGTCGATATGCTAGGATTATACGTTATAAGTTCAACTGATGAGTCGATATGCTAGGGTTATACATTATAGGTTAAACTGATGAGTCAATATGCTAGGTTATACGTTAGAGGTTTAACTGATGAGTCGATATGTTACGGTTATACGTTAGAGGTTCAACTGATGAGTCGATTTGCTAGGGTCATACGTTAGAGGTTCAATTGATGAGTCGATATGCTACGGTTATACGTTAGAGGTTCAATTGATGAGTCGATATGCTAGGGTTATACGTTAGAGGTTCAACTGATGAGTCGATATGCTAGGGTTATATGTTAGAGGTTCAACTGATGAGTCGATATGCTACGGTTATACGTTAGAGGTTCAACTGATGAGTCGATATGTTACGGTTATACGTTAGAGGTTCAACTGATGAGTCGATTTGCTAGGGTTATACGTTAGAGGTTCAACTGATGAGTCGATATGCTACGGTTATACGTTAGAGGTTCAAGTGATGAGTCGATATGTTACGGTTATACGTTAGAGGTTCAACTAATGAGTCGATATGCTAGGGTTATACGTTAGAGGTTCAACTGATGAGTCGATATGCTAGGGTTATACGTTATAGGTTAAATTGATGAGTTGATATGCTAGGGTTATACGTTAGAGGATCAATTGATGAGTCGATATGCTAGGGTTATACGTTAGAGGTTCAACTGATGAGTCGGTATGCTACGGTTATACGTTAGAGGCTCAAGTGATGAGTCGATATGTTACGGTTATACGTTAGAGGTTCAACTAATGAGTCGATATGCTAGGGTTATATGTTAGAGGTTCAACTGATGAGTCGATATGCTAGGGTTATACGTTATAGGTTAAACTGATGAGTTGATATGCTAGGGTTATACGTTAGAGGATCAACTGATGAGTCGATATGCTACGGTTATATGTTAGAGGTTCAAGTAATGAGTCGATATGTTACGGTTATACGTTAGAGGTTCAACTAATGAGTCGATATGCTAGGGTTATACGTTAGAGGTTCAACTAATGAGTCAATATGCTACGGTTATATGTTAGAGGTTCAACTGATGAGTCGATATGCTATGGTTATACGTTAGAGGTTCAACTAATGAGTCGATATGCTAGGGTTATACGTTAGAGGTTCAACTGATGAGTCGATATGCTAGGATTATACGTTATAGGTTCAACTGATGAGTCGATATGCTAGGGTTATACGTTATAGGTTAAACTGATGAGTCAATATGCTAGGTTATACGTTAGAGGTTTAACTGATGAGTCGATATGTTACGGTTATACGTTAGAGGTTCAACTGATGAGTCGATTTGCTAGGGTCATACGTTAGAGGTTCAATTGATGAGTCGATATGCTACGGTTATACGTTAGAGGTTCAATTGATGAGTCGATATGCTAGGGTTATACGTTAGAGGTTCAACTGATGAGTCGATATGCTAGGGTTATACGTTAGAGGTTCAACTGATGAGTCGATATGCTACGGTTATACGTTAGAGGTTCAACTGATGAGTCGATATGTTACGGTTATACGTTAGAGCTTCAACTGATGAGTCGATTTGCTAGGGTTATACGTTAGAGGTTCAACTGATGAGTCGATATGCTACGGTTATACGTTAGAGGTTCATTTGATGAGTCGATATGCTAGGGTTATACGTTAGAGGTTCAACTGATGAGTCGATATGCTAGGGTTATACGTTAGAGGTTCAACTGATGAGTCGATATGCTACGGTTATACGTTAGAGGTTCAAGTGATGAGTCGATATGTTACGGTTATACGTTAGAGGTTCAACTAATGAGTCGATATGCTAGGGTTATACGTTAGAGGTTCAACTGATGAGTCGATATGCTAGGGTTATACGTTATAGGTTAAACTGATGAGTCGATATGCTAGGAATATACGTTAGAGGTTCAACTGATGAGTCGATATGCTACGGTTATACGTTAGAGGTTCAAGTGATGAGTCGATATGTTACAGTTATACGTTAGAGGTTCAACTAATGAGTCGATATGCTAGGGTTATACGTTAGAGGTTCAACTAATGAGTCGATATGCTATGGTTATACGTTAGAGGTTCAACTGATGAGTCGATATGCTACGGTTATACGTTAGAGGTTCAACTGATGAGTCGATATGCTAGGGTTATACGTTAGAGGTTCAACTGATGAGTCGATATGCTAGGATTATACGTTATAGGTTCAACTGATTAGTCGATATGCTAGGGTTATACGTTATAGGTTAAACTGATGAGTCGATATGCTAGGTTATACGTTGGAGGTTCAACTGATGAGTCGATATGTTACGGTTATACGTTAGAGGTTCAACTGATGAGTCGATATGCTAGGGTTATACGTTAGAGGTTCAACTGATGAGTCGATATGCTAGGATTATACGTTATAGGTTCAACTGATTAGTCGATATGCTAGGGTTATACGTTATAGGTTAAACTGATGAGTCGATATGCTAGGTTATACGTTGGAGGTTCAACTGATGAGTCGATATGTTACGGTTATACGTTAGAGGTTCAACTAATGAGTCGATATGCTAGGGTTATACGTTAGAGGTTCAACTGATGAGTCGATATGCTAGGGTTATACGTTATAGGTTAAACTGATGAGTCGATATGCTAGGAATATACGTTAGAGGTTCAACTGATGAGTCGATATGCTACGGTTATACGTTAGAGGTTCAAGTGATGAGTCGATATGTTACAGTTATACGTTAGAGGTTCAACTAATGAGTCGATATGCTAGGGTTATACGTTAGAGGTTCAACTAATGAGTCGATATGCTATGGTTATACGTTAGAGGTTCAACTGATGAGTCGATATGCTACGGTTATACGTTAGAGGTTCAACAGATGAGTCGATATGCTAGGGTTATACGTTAGAGGTTCAACTAATGAGTCGATATGCTAGGGTTATACGTTAGAGGTTCAACTGATGAGTCGATATGCTAGGGTTATACGTTATAGGTTAAACTGATGAGTTGATATGCTAGGGTTATACGTTAGAGGATCAACTGATGAGTCGATATGCTACGGTTATATGTTAGAGGTTCAAGTAATGAGTCGATATGTTACGGTTATACGTTAGAGGTTCAACTAATGAGTCGATATGCTAGGGTTATAAGTTAGAGGTTCAACTGATTAGTCGATATGCTACGGTTATATGTTAGAGGTTCAACTGATGAGTCGATATGCTATGGTTATACGTTAGAGGTTCAACTAATGAGTCGATATGCTAGGGTTATACGTTAGAGGTTCAACTGATGAGTCGATATGCTAGGATTATACGTTATAGGTTCAACTGATGAGTCGATATGCTAGGGTTATACGTTATAGGTTAAACTGATGAGTCAATATGCTAGGTTATACGTTAGAGGTTTAACTGATGAGTCGATATGTTACGGTTATACGTTAGAGGTTCAACTGATGAGTCGATTTGCTAGGGTCATACGTTAGAGGTTCAATTGATGAGTCGATATGCTACGGTTATACGTTAGAGGTTCAATTGATGAGTCGATATGCTAGGGTTATACGTTAGAGGTTCAACTGATGAGTCGATATGCTAGGGTTATACGTTAGAGGTTCAACTGATGAGTCGATATGCTACGGTTATACGTTAGAGGTTCAACTGATGAGTCGATATGTTACGGTTATACGTTAGAGCTTCAACTGATGAGTCGATTTGCTAGGGTTATACGTTAGAGGTTCAACTGATGAGTCGATATGCTACGGTTATACGTTAGAGGTTCATTTGATGAGTCGATATGCTAGGGTTATACGTTAGAGGTTCAACTGATGAGTCGATATGCTAGGGTTATACGTTAGAGGTTCAACTGATGAGTCGATATGCTACGGTTATACGTTAGAGGTTCAAGTGATGAGTCGATATGTTACGGTTATACGTTAGAGGTTCAACTAATGAGTCGATATGCTAGGGTTATACGTTAGAGGTTCAACTGATGAGTCGATATGCTAGGGTTATACGTTATAGGTTAAACTGATGAGTCGATATGCTAGGAATATACGTTAGAGGTTCAACTGATGAGTCGATATGCTACGGTTATACGTTAGAGGTTCAAGTGATGAGTCGATATGTTACAGTTATACGTTAGAGGTTCAACTAATGAGTCGATATGCTAGGGTTATACGTTAGAGGTTCAACTAATGAGTCGATATGCTATGGTTATACGTTAGAGGTTCAACTGATGAGTCGATATGCTACGGTTATACGTTAGAGGTTCAACTGATGAGTCGATATGCTAGGGTTATACGTTAGAGGTTCAACTGATGAGTCGATATGCTAGGATTATACGTTATAGGTTCAACTGATTAGTCGATATGCTAGGGTTATACGTTATAGGTTAAACTGATGAGTCGATATGCTAGGTTATACGTTGGAGGTTCAACTGATGAGTCGATATTTTACGGTTATACGTTAGAGGTTCAACTGATGAGTCGATTTGTTAGGGTTATACGTTAGAGGTTCAACCGATGAGTCGATATGCTAGGGTTATAAGTTAGAGGTTCAACTGATTAGTCGATATGCTACGGTTATACGTTAGAGGTTGTTGAGTCGATATGTAATGGTTATACGTTAGAGGTTCAACTGATGAGTCGATTTGCTAGGGTTATACGTTAGAGGTTTAACTGATGACTCGATATGCTACGGTTATACGTTAGAGGTTCAACTGATGAGTCGATATGCTAGGGTTATACGTTAGAGGTTCAATGGATGAGTCGATATGCTAGGGTTATACGTTAGAGGTTCAACTGATGAGTCGGTATGCTACGGTTATACGTTAAAGGTTCAAGTGATGAGTCGATATGTTACGGTTATACGTTAGAGGTTCAACTAATGAGTCGATATGCTAGGGTTATACGTTAGAGGTTCAACTGATGAGTCTATATGCTAGGGTTATACGTTATAGGTTAAACTGATGAGTCGATATGCTAGGGTTATACGTTAGAGGTTCAACTGATGAGTCGATATGCTACGGTTATAAGTTAGAGGTTCAAGTGATGAGTCGATATGTTACGGTTATACGTTAGAGGTTCCACTAATGAGTCGATATGCTAGGGTTATACGTTAGAGGTTCAACTAATGAGTCGATATGCTACGGTTATACGTTAGAGGTTCAACTGATGAGTCGATATGCTACGGTTATACGTTAGAGGTTCAACTGATGAGTCGATATGCTAGGGTTATACGTTAGAGGTTCAACTGATGAGTCGATATGCTAGGATTATACGTTATAGGTTCAACTGATGAGTCGATATGCTAGGGTTATACGTTATAGGTTAAACTGATGAGTCGATATGCTAGGTTATACGTTAGAGGTTCAACTGATGAGTCGATATCTTACGGTTATACGTTTGAGGTTCAACTGATGAGTCGATTTGCTAGGGTTATACGTTAGAGGTTCAACTGATGAGTCGATATGCTACGGTTATACGTTAGAGGTTCAATTGATGAGTCGATATGCTAGGGTTATACGTTAGAGGTTCAACTGATGAGTCGATATGCTAGGGTTATACGTTAGAGGTTCAATTGATGAGTTGATATGCTACGGTTATTCGTTAGAGGTTCAACTGATGAGTCGATATGTTACGGTTATACGTTAGAGGTTCAACTGATGAGTCGATTTGCTAGGGTTATATGTTAGAGGTTCAACTGATGAGTCGATATGCTAGGGTTATACGTTAGAGGTTCATTTGATGAGTCGATATGCTAGGGTTCTACGTTAGAGGTTCAACTGATGAGTCGATATGCTAGGGTTATACGTTAGAGGTTCAACTGATGAGTCGATATGCTACGGTTATACGTTAGAGGTTCAAGTGATGAGTCGATATGTTACGGTTATAAGTTAGAGGTTCAACTAATGAGTCGATATGCTAGGCGTTAGAGGTTCAACTGATGAGTCGATATGCTACGGTTATATGTTACATGTTCAACTGATGAGTCGATATGCTACGGTTATACGTTAGAGGTTCAACTGATGAGTCGATATGCTAGGGTTATACGTTAGAGGTTCAACTGATGAGTCGATATGATAGGATTATACATTATAGGTTCAACTGATGAGTCGATATGCTAGGGTTATACGTTATAGGTTAAACTGATGAGTCGATATGCTAGGTTATACGTTAGAGGTTCAACTGATGAGTCGATATGTTACGGTTATACGTTAAATGTTCAACTGATGAATTGATATGTTACAGTTATACATTAGAGGTTAAACTAATGAGTCGATATGCTAGGGTTATACGTTAGAGGTTCAACTAATGAGTCGATATGCTAGGGTTATACGTTAGAGGTTCAACTGATGAGTCGATATGCTACGATTATACGTTAGAGGTTCAAGTGATGAGTCGATATGTTACGGTTATACGTTAGAGGTTCAACTGATGAGTCGATATGCTAGGTTATACGTTAGAGGTTCAACTGATGAGTCGATATGTTACGGTTATACGTTAGAGGTTCAACTGATGAGTCGATTTGCTAGGGTTATACGTTAGAGGTTCAACTGATGAGTCGATATGCTACGGTTATACGTTAGAGGTTCAAGTGATGAGTCGATATGTTACGGTTATACGTTAGAGGTTCAACTAATGAGTCGATATGCTAGGGTTATACGTTAGAGGTTCAACTGATGAGTCGATATGCTAGGGTTATACGTTATAGGTTAAACTGATGAGTTGATATGCTAGGGTTATACGTTAGAGGATCAATTGATGAGTCGATATGCTAGGGTTATACGTTAGAGGTTTAACTGATGAGTCGGTATGCTACGGTTATACGTTAGAGGTTCAAGTGATGAGTCGATATGTTACGGTTATACGTTAGAGGTTCAACTAATGAGTCGATATGCTAGGGTTATACGTTAGAGGTTCAACTGATGAGTCGATATGCTAGGGTTATACGTTATAGGTTAAACTGATGAGTTGATATGCTAGGGTTATACGTTAGAGGATCAACTGATGAGTCGATATGCTACGGTTATATGTTAGAGGTTCAAGTAATGAGTCGATATGTTACGGTTATACGTTAGAGGTTCAACTAATGAGTCGATATGCTAGGGTTATACGTTAGAGGTTCAACTAATGAGTCAATATGCTACGGTTATATGTTAGAGGTTCAACTGATGAGTCGATATGCTATGGTTATACGTTAGAGGTTCAACTAATGAGTCGATATGCTAGGGTTATACGTTAGAGGTTCAACTGATGAGTCGATATGCTAGGATTACACGTTATAGGTTCAACTGATGAGTCGATATGCTAGGGTTATACGTTATAGGTTAAACTGATGAGTCAATATGCTAGGTTATACGTTAGAGGTTTAACTGATGAGTCGATATGTTACGGTTATACGTTAGAGGTTCAACTGATGAGTCGATTTGCTAGGGTCATACGTTAGAGGTTCAATTGATGAGTCGATATGCTATGGTTATACGTTAGAGGTTCAATTGATGAGTCGATATGCTAGGGTTATACGTTAGAGGTTCAACTGATGAGTCGATATGCTTGGGTTATACGTTAGAGGTTCAACTGATGAGTCGATATGCTACGGTTATACGTTAGAGGTTCAACTGATGAGTCGATATGTTACGGTTATACGTTAGAGGTTCAACTGATGAGTCGATTTGCTAGGGTTATACGTTAGAGGTTCAACTGATGAGTCGATATGCTACGGTTATACGTTAGAGGTTCATTTGATGAGTCGATATGCTAGGGTTATACGTTAGAGGTTCAACTGATGAGTCGATATGCTAGGGTTATACGTTAGAGGTTCAACTGATGAGTCGATATGCTACGGTTATACGTTAGAGGTTCAAGTGATGAGTCGATATGTTACGGTTATACGTTAGAGGTTCAACTAATGAGTCGATATGCTAGGCGTTAGAGGTTCAACTGATGAGTCGATATGCTACGCTTATACGTTACAGGTTCAACTGATGAGTCGATATGCTACGGTTATACGTTAGAGGTTCAACTGATGAGTCGATATGCTAGGGTTATACGTTAGAGGTTCAACTGATGAGTCGATATGATAGGATTATACATTATAGGTTCAACTAATGAGTCGATATGCTAGGGTTATACGTTATAGGTTAAACTGATGAGTCGATATGCTAGGTTATACGTTAGAGGTTCAAATGATGAGTCGATATGTTACGGTTATACGTTAAATGTTCAACTGATGAATTGATATGTTACGGTTATACATTAGAGGTTCAACTAATGAGTTGATATGCTAGGGTTATACGTTAGAGGTTCAACTAATGAGTCGATATGCTAGGGTTATACGTTAGAGGTTCAAGTGATGAGTCGATATGTTACGGTTATACGTTAGAGGTTCAACTAATGAGTCGATATGCTAGGGTTATACGTTAGAGGTTCAACTGATGAGTCGATATGCTAGGGTTATACGTTATAGGTTAAACTGATGAGTCGATATGCTAGGAATATACGTTAGAGGTTCAACTGATGAGTCGATATGCTACGGTTATACGTTAGAGGTTCAAGTGATGAGTCGATATGTTACAGTTATACGTTAGAGGTTCAACTAATGAGTCGATATGCTAGGGTTATACGTTAGAGGTTCAACTAATGAGTCGATATGCTATGGTTATACGTTAGAGGTTCAACTGATGAGTCGATATGCTACGGTTATACGTTAGAGGTTCAACTGATGAGTCGATATGATAGGGTTATACGTTAGAGGTTCAACTGATGAGTCGATATGCTAGGATTATACGTTATAGGTTCAACTGATTAGTCGATATGCTAGGGTTATACGTTATAGGTTAAACTGATGAGTCGATATGCTAGGTTATACGTTGGAGGTTCAACTGATGAGTCGATATGTTACGGTTATACGTTAGAGGTTCAACTGATGAGTCGATTTGTTAGGGTTATACGTTAGAGGTTCAACCGATGAGTCGATATGCTAGGGTTATAAGTTAGAGGTTGAACTGATTAGTCGATATGCTACGGTTATACGTTAGAGGTTGTTGAGTCGATATGTAATGGTTATACGTTAGAGGTTCAACTGATGAGTCGATTTGCTAGGGTTATACGTTAGAGGTTTAACTGATGACTCGATATGCTACGGTTATACGTTAGAGGTTCAACTGATGAGTCGATATGCTAGGGTTATACGTTAGAGGTTCAATGGATGAGTCGATATGCTAGGGTTATACGTTAGAGGTTCAACTGATGAGTCGGTATGCTACGGTTATACGTTAAAGGTTCAAGTGATGAGTCGATATGTTACGGTTATACGTTAGAGGTTCAACTAATGAGTCGATATGCTAGGGTTATACGTTAGAGGTTCAACTGATGAGTCTATATGCTAGGGTTATACGTTATAGGTTAAACTGATGAGTCGATATGCTAGGGTTATACGTTAGAGGTTCAACTGATGAGTCGATATGCTACGGTTATAAGTTAGAGGTTCAAGTGATGAGTCGATATGTTACGGTTATACGTTAGAGGTTCCACTAATGAGTCGATATGCTAGGGTTATACGTTAGAGGTTCAACTAATGAGTCGATATGCTACGGTTATACGTTAGAGGTTCAACTGATGAGTCGATATGCTACGGTTATACGTTAGAGGTTCAACTGATGAGTCGATATGCTAGGGTTATACGTTAGAGGTTCAACTGATGAGTCGATATGCTAGGATTATACGTTATAGGTTCAACTGATGAGTCGATATGCTAGGGTTATACGTTATAGGTTAAACTGATGAGTCGATATGCTAGGTTATACGTTAGAGGTTCAACTGATTAGTCGATATCTTACGGTTATACGTTAGAGGTTCAACTGATGAGTCGATTTGCTAGGGTTATACGTTAGAGGTTCAACTGATGAGTCGATATGCTATGGTTATACGTTAGAGGTTCAATTGATGAGTCGATATGCTAGGGTTATACGTTAGAGGTTCAACTGATGAGTCGATATGCTAGGGTTATACGTTAGAGGTTCAATTGATGAGTTGATATGCTACGGTTATTCGTTAGAGGTTCAATTGATGAGTCGATATGTTACGGTTATACGTTAGAGGTTCAACTGATGAGTCGATTTGCTAGGGTTATATGTTAGAGGTTCAACTGATGAGTCGATATGCTAGGGTTATACGTTAGAGGTTCATTTGATGAGTCGATATGCTAGGGTTATACGTTAGAGGTTCAACTGATGAGTCGATATGCTAGGGTTATACGTTAGAGGTTCAACTGATGAGTCGATATGCTACGGTTATACGTTAGAGGTTCAAGTGATGAGTCGATATGTTACGGTTATAAGTTAGAGGTTCAACTAATGAGTCGATATGCTAGGCGTTAGAGGTTCAACTGATGAGTCGATATGCTACGGTTATATGTTACAGGTTCAACTGATGAGTCGATATGCTACGGTTATACGTTAGAGGTTCAACTGATGAGTCGATATGCTAGGGTTATACGTTAGAGGTTCAACTGATGAGTCGATATGATAGGATTATACATTATAGGTTCAACTGATGAGTCGATATGCTAGGGTTATACGTTATAGGTTAAACTGATGAGTCGATATGCTAGGTTATACGTTAGAGGTTCAACTGATGAGTCGATATGTTACGGTTATACGTTAAATGTTCAACTGATGAATTGATATGTTACAGTTATACATTAGAGGTTAAACTAATGAGCCGATATGCTAGAGTTATACGTTAGAGGTTCAACTAATGAGTCGATATGCTAGGGTTATACGTTAGAGGTTCAACTGATGAGTCGATATGCTACGATTATATGTTAGAGGTTCAAGTGATGAGTCGATATGTTACGGTTATACGTTAGAGGTTCAACTGATGAGTCGATATGCTAGGTTATACGTTAGAGGTTCAACTGATGAGTCGATATGTTACGGTTATACGTTAGAGGTTCAACTGATGAGTCGATTTGATAGGGTTATACGTTAGAGGTTCAACTGATGAGTCGATATGCTAGGGTTATACGTTAGAGGTTCAACTGATTAGTCGATATTCTACGGTTATACGTTAGAGGTTGTTGAGTCGATATGTAATGGTTATACGTTAGAGGTTCAACTGATGAGTCGATTTGCTAGGGTTATACGTTAGAGGTTCAACTGATGAGTCGATATGCTATAGTTATACGTTAGAGGTTCAACTGATGAGTCGATATGCTAGGGTTATACGTTAGAGGTTCAATTGATGAGTCGATATGCTAGGGTTATACGTTAGAGGTTCAACTGATGAGTCGGTATGCTACGGTTATACGTTAGAGGTTCAAGTGATGAGTCGATATGTTACGGTTATACGTTAGAGGTTCAACTAATGAGTCGATATGCTAGGGTTATACGTTAGAGGTTCAACTGATGAGTCGATATGCTAGGGTTATACGTTATAGGTTAAACTGATGAGTCGATATGCTAGGGTTATACGTTAGAGGTTCAACTGATGAGTCGATATGCTACGGTTATACGTTAGAGGTTCAACTGATGAGTCGATATGCTAGGGTTATACGTTAGAGGTTCAATGGATGAGTCGATATGCTAGGGTTATACGTTAGAGGTTCAACTGATGAGTCGGTATGCTACGGTTATACGTTAAAGGTTCAAGTGATGAGTCGATATGTTACGGTTATACGTTAGAGGTTCAACTAATGAGTCGATATGCTAGGGTTATACGTTAGAGGTTCAACTGATGAGTCTATATGCTAGGGTTATACGTTATAGGTTAAACTGATGAGTCGATATGCTAGGGTTATACGTTAGAGGTTTAACTGATGAGTCGATATGCTACGGTTATAAGTTAGAGGTTCAAGTGATGAGTCGATATGTTACGGTTATACGTTAGAGGTTCCACTAATGAGTCGATATGCTAGGGTTATACGTTAGAGGTTCAACTAATGAGTCGATATGCTACGGTTATACGTTAGAGGTTCAACTGATGAGTCGATATGCTACGGTTATACGTTAGAGGTTCAACTGATGAGTCGATATGCTAGGGTTATACGTTAGAGGTTCAACTGATGAGTCGATATGCTAGGATTATACGTTATAGGTTCAACTGATGAGTCGATATGCTAGGGTTATACGTTATAGGTTAAACTGATGAGTCGATATGCTAGGTTATACGTTAGAGGTTCAACTGATGAGTTGATATCTTACGGTTATACGTTAGAGGTTCAACTGATGAGTCGATTTGCTAGGGTTATACGTTAGAGGTTCAACTGATGAGTCGATATGCTACGGTTATACGTTAGAGGTTCAATTGATGAGTCGATATGCTAGGGTTATACGTTAGAGGTTCAACTGATGAGTCGATATGCTAGGGTTATACGTTAGAGGTTCATATGATGAGTTGATATGCTACGGTTATTCGTTAGAGGTTCAACTGATGAGTCGATATGTTACGGTTATACGTTAGAGGTTCAACTGATGAGTCGATTTGCTAGGGTTATATGTTAGAGGTTCAACTGATGAGTCGATATGCTAGGGTTATACGTTAGAGGTTCATTTGATGAGTCGATATGCTAGGGTTATACGTTAGAGGTTCAACTGATGAGTCGATATGCTAGGGTTATACGTTAGAGGTTCAACTGATGAGTCGATATGCTACGGTTATACGTTAGAGGTTCAAGTGATGAGTCGATATGTTACGGTTATAAGTTAGAGGTTCAACTAATGAGTCGATATGCTAGGCGTTAGAGGTTCAACTGATGAGTCGATATGCTACGGTTATATGTTACAGGTTCAACTGATGAGTCGATATGCTACGGTTATACGTTAGAGGTTCAACTGATGAGTCGATATGCTAGGGTTATACGTTAGAGGTTCAACTGATGAGTCGATATGATAGGATTATACATTATAGGTTCAACTGATGAGTCGATATGCTAGGGTTATACGTTATAGGTTAAACTGATGAGTCGATATGCTAGGTTATACGTTAGAGGTTCAACTGATGAGTCGATATGTTACGGTTATACGTTAAATGTTCAACTGATGAATTGATATGTTACAGTTATACATTAGAGGTTAAACTAATGAGTCGATATGCTAGGGTTATACGTTAGAGGTTCAACTAATGAGTCGATATGCTAGGGTTATACGTTAGAGGTTCAACTGATGAGTCGATATGCTACGATTATACGTTAGAGGTTCAAGTGATGAGTCGATATGTTACGGTTATACGTTAGAGGTTCAACTGATGAGTCGATATGCTAGGTTATACGTTAGAGGTTCAACTGATGAGTCGATATGTTACGGTTATACGTTAGAGGTTCAACTGATGAGTCGATTTGCTAGGGTTATACGTTAGAGGTTCAACTGATGAGTCGATATGCTAGGGTTATACGTTAGAGGTTCAACTGATTAGTCGATATTCTACGGTTATACGTTAGAGGTTGTTGAGTCGATATGTAATGGTTATACGTTAGAGGTTCAACTGATGAGTCGATTTGCTAGGGTTATACGTTAGAGGTTCAACTGATGAGTCGATATGCTATAGTTATACGTTAGAGGTTCAACTGATGAGTCGATATGCTAGGGTTATACGTTAGAGGTTCAATTGATGAGTCGATATGCTAGGGTTATACGTTAGAGGTTCAACTGATGAGTCGGTATGCTACGGTTATACGTTAGAGGTTCAAGTGATGAGTCGATATGTTACGGTTATACGTTAGAGGTTCAACTAATGAGTCGATATGCTAGGGTTATACGTTAGAGGTTCAACTGATGAGTCGATATGCTAGGGTTATACGTTATAGGTTAAACTGATGAGTCGATATGCTAGGGTTATACGTTAGAGGTTCAACTGATGAGTCGATATGCTACGGTTATACGTTAGAGGTTCAACTGATGAGTCGATATGTTACGGTTATACGTTAGAGGTTCAACTAATGAGTCGATATGCTAGGGTTATGCGTTAGAGGTTCAACTAATGAGTCGATATGCTACGGTTATACGTTAGAGGTTCAACTGATGAGTCGATATGCTACGGTTATACGTTAGAGGTTCAACTGATGAGTCGATATGCTAGGATTATACGTTAGAGGTTCAACTGATGAGTCGATATGCTAGGATTATACGTTATAGGTTCAACTGATGAGTCGATATGCTAGGGTTATACGTTATAGGTTAAACTGATGAGTCGATATGCTAGGTTATACGTTAGAGGTTCAACTGATGAGTCGATATGTTACGGTTATACGTTAGAGGTTCAACTGATGAGTCGATTTGCTAGGGTTATACGTTGGAGGTTCAACTGATGAGTCGATATGCTACGGTTATACGTTAGAGGTTCAATTGATGAGTCGATATGCTAGGGTTATACGTTAGAGGTTCAACTGATGAGTCGATATGCTAGGGTTATACGTTAGAGGTTCAACTGATGAGTCGATATGCTACGGTTATACGTTAGAGGTTCAACTGATGAGTCGATAGGTTACGGTTATACGTTAGAGGTTCAACTGATGAGTCGATTTGCTAGGGTTATACGTTAGAGGTTCAACTGATGAGTCGATATGCTACGGTTATACGTTAGAGGTTCATTTGATAAGTCGATATGCTAGGGTTATACGTTAGAGGTTCAACTGATGAGTCGATTTGCTAGGGTTATACGTTAGAGGTTCAACTGATGAGTCGATATGCTAGGGTTATACGTTAGAGGTTCAACTGATTAGTCGATATGCTACGGTTATACGTTAGAGGTTGTTGAGTCGATATGTAATGGTTATACGTTAGAGGTACAACTGATGAGTCGATTTGCTAGGGTTATGCGTTAGAGGTTCAACTGATGAGTCGATATGCTACAGTTATACGTTAGAGGTTCAACTGATGAGTCGATATGCTAGGGTTATACGTTAGAGGTTCAATTGATGAGTCGATATGCTACGGTTATACGTTAGAGGTTCAACTGATGAGTCGATATGTTACGGTTATACGTTAGAGGTTCAACTGATGAGTCGATTTGCTAGGGTTATACGTTAGAGGTTCAACTGATGAGTCGATATGCTACGGTTATACGTTAGAGGTTCATTTGATGAGTCGATATGCTAGGGTTATACGTTAGAGGTTCAACTGATGAGTCGATATGCTAGGGTTATATGTTAGAGGTTCAACTGATGAGTCGATATGCTACGGTTATACGTTAGAGGTTCAAGTGATGAGTCGATATGTTACGGTTATACGTTAGAGGTTCAACTAACGAGTCGATATGCTAGGCGTTAGAGGTTCAACTGATGAGTCGATATGCTACGGTTATACGTTACAGGTTCAACTGATGAGTCGATATGCTACGGTTATACGTTAGAGGTTCAACTGATGAGTCAATATGCTAGGGTTATACGTTAGAGGTTCAACTGATGAGTCGATATGATAGGATTATACATTATAGGTTCAATTGATGTGTCGATATGCTAGGGTTATACGTTATAGGTTAAACTGATGAGTCGATATGCTAGGTTATACGTTAGAGGTTCAACTGATGAGTCGATATGTTACGGTTATACGTTAAATGTTCAACTGATGAATTGATATGTTACGGTTATACATTAGAGGTTCAACTAATGAGTTGATATGCTAGGGTTGTACGTTAGAGGTTCAACTAATGAGTCGATATGCTAGGGTTATACGTTAGAGGTTCAAGTGATGAGTCGATATGTTACAGTTATACGTTAGATGTTCAACTAATGAGTCGATATGCTAGGGTTATACGTTAGAGGTTCAACTGATGAGTCGATATGCTAGGGTTATACGTTATAGGTTAAACTGATGAGTCGATATGCTAGGAATATACGTGAGAGGTTCAACTGATGAGTCGATATGCTACGGTTATACCTTAGAGGTTCAAGTGATGAGTCGATATGTTACGGTTATACGTTAGAGGTTCAACTAATGAGTCGATATGCTAGGGTTATACGTTAGAGGTTCAACTAATGAGTCGATATGCTACGGTTATACGTTAGAGGTTCAACTGATGAGTCGATATGCTACGGTTATACGTTAGAGGTTCAACCGATGAGTCGATATCCTAGGGTTATACGTTAGAGGTTCAACTGATGAGTCGATATGCTAGGATTATACGTTATAGGTTCAACTGATGAGTCGATATGCTAGGGTTATACGTTATAAGTTAAACTGATGAGTCGATATGCTAGGTTATACGTTAGAGGTTCAACTGATGAGTCGATATGTTACGGTTATACGTTAGAGGTTCAACTGATGAGTCGATTTGCTAGGGTTATACGTTAGAGGTTCAACTGATGAGTCGATATGCTACGGTTATACGTTAGAGGTTCAACCGACGAGTCGATATGCTAGGGTTATACGTTAGAGGTTCAACTAATGAGTCGATATGCTAGGGTTATATGTTAGAGGTTCAACTGATGAGTCGATATGCTACGTATATACGTTAGAGGTTCAATTGATGAGTCGATATGTTACAGTTATACGTTAGAGGTTCAAGTGATGTGTCGATTTTCTAGGGTTATACGTTAGAGGTTCAACTGATGAGTCGATATGCTATAGTTATACGTTAGAGGTTCAACTGATGAGTCGATATGCTAGGGTTATACGTTAGAGGTTCAACTGATGAGTCGATATGAAAGGGTTATACGTTAGAGGTTCAACTAATGAGTGGATATGCTAGGGTTATATGTTAGAGGTTCAACTGATGAGTCGATATGCTACGGTTATACGTTAGAGGTTCAAGTGATGAGTCGATATGTTACGGTTATACGTTAGAGGTACAAGTAATAAGTCGATATGCTAGGGTTATACGTTAAAGGTTCAACTAATGAGTCGATATGCTACGGTTATACGTTAGAGGTTCAACTGATGATTCGATATGCAACGGTTATACGTTAGAGGTTCAACTGATGAGTCGATATGCTAGGGTTATACGTTAGAGGTTCAAATAATGAGTCGATATGCTAGGATTATACGTTATAGGTTCAACTGATGAGTCGATATAATAGGGTTATACATTATAGGTTAAACTGATGAGTCGATATGCTAGGTTATACGTTAGAGGTTCAACTGATGAGTCGATATGTTACGGTTATACGTTAGAGGTTCAACTGATGAGTCGATTTGCTAGGGTTATACGTTAGAGGTTCAACTGATGAGTCGATATGCTACGGTTATACGTTAGAGGTTCAACTGATGAGTCGATATGCAAGGGTTATACGTTAGAGGTTTAACTGATGAGTCGATATACTAGGGTTATATGTTAGAGGTTCAACTGATGAGTCGATATGCTACGGTTATACGTTAGAGGTTCAACTGATGAGTCGATATGTTACGGTTATACGTTAGAGGTTCAACTGATGAGTCGATTTGCTAGGGTTATACGTTAGAGGTTCAACTGATGAGTCGATATGCTACGGTTATACGTTAGAGGTTCAACTGATGAGTCGATATGCTAGGGTTATACGTTAGAGGTTCAACTGATGAGTCGATATGCTAGGGTTATACGTTAGAGGTTCAACTGATGAGTCGATATGCTACGGTTATACGTTAGAGGTTCAAGTGATGAGTCGATATGTTACGGTTATACGTTAGAGGTTCAACTAATGAGTCGATATGCAAGGCGTTAGAGGTTCAACTGATGAGTCGATATGCTACGGTTATACGTTAGAGGTTCAACTGATGAGTCGATATGCTACGGTTATACGTTAGAGGTTCAACTGATGAGTCGATATACTAGGGTTATACGTTAGAGGTTCAACTGATGAGTCGATATGATAGGACTATACGTTATAGGTTCAACTGATGAGTCGATATGATAGGGTTATACGTTATAGGTTAAACTGATGAGTCGATATTCTAGGTTATACGTTAGAGGTTCAACTGATGAGTCGATATGTTACGGTTATACGTTAAATGTTCAACTGATGAATTGATATGTTACGGTTATACGTGAGAGGTTCAACTGATGAGTCGATATGTTACAGATATACGTAATAGGTTCAATTGATGAGTCGATATGCTAGGGTTATATGTTATAGGTTCAACTGATGAGTCGATATGCTAGGGTTATACGTTATAGGTTCAACTGATGAGTCGATATGTTACGGTTATACGTTAAATGTTCAACTGATGAGTCGATATGTTACGGTCATACGTTAGAGGTTCAACTGATGAGTCGATATGTTACGTTATACGTTATAGGTTCAACTGATGAATTGATATGTTATGGTTATACGTTAGAGGTTCAACTGATGAGTCCATATGGTACGGTTATACGTTAGAGGTTCAACTGATGAGTCGATATGCTAGGGTAATACGTTAGAGGTTCAACAGATGAGTCGATATGCTAGGGTTATATGTTAGAGGTTCAACTGATGAGTCGATATGCTACGGTTATAAGTTAGAGGTTCAAAAGATGATTCAATATGTTACGGTTATACGTTAGAGGTTCAACTGATGAGTCAATAATTTACGGTTATACGTTAGAGGTTCAACTGATGAGTCGATATGCTAGGGTTATATGTTAGAGGTTCAAATGATGACTCGATATGCTACGGTTATACGTTATAGGTTTAACTGATGAGTCGATATGCTAGGGTTATACGTTAGAGGTTCAACTGATGAGTCGATATGCTAGGCTTATACGTTAGAGGTTCAACTGATGAGTCGATATGCTACGGTTATACGTTAGAGGTTCAACTAATGAGTCGATATGTTACGGTTATACGTTTGAGGTTCAACTGATGAGTCGATTTGCTAGGGTTATACGTTAGAGGTTCAACTGATGAGTCGATATGCTACGGTTATACGTTAGAGGTTCAACTGATGAGTCGATATGCTAGGTTTATACGTTAGAGGTTCAACTGACGAGTTGATATGCTAGGGTTATACGTTAGAGGTTCAACTGATGAGTCGATATGCTACGGTTATACGTTAGAGGTTCAAGTGATGAGTCGATATGTTACGGTTATACGTTAGAGGTTCAACTAATGAGTCGATATGCTAGGCGTTAGAGGTTCAACTGATGAGTCGATATGCTACGGTTATATATTAGAGGTTCAACTGATGAGTCGATATGCTACGGTTATACGTTAGAGGTTCAACTGATGAGTCGATATGCTACGGTTATACGTTAGAGGTTCAACCGATGAGTCGATATGCTAGGGTTATACGTTAGAGGTTCAACTGATGAGTCGATATGCTAGGATTATACGTTATAGGTTCAACTGATGAGTCGATATGCTAGGGTTATACGTTATAAGTTAAACTGATGAGTCGATATGCTAGGTTATACGTTAGAGGTTCAACTGATGAGTCGATATGTTACGGTTATACGTTAGAGGTTCAACTGATGAGTCGATTTACTAGGGTTATACGTTAGAGGTTCAACTGATGAGTCGATATGCTACGGTTATACGTTAGAGGTTCAACCGACGAGTCGATATGCTAGGGTTATACGTTAGAGGTTCAACTGATGAGTCGATATGCTAGGGTTATATGTTAGAGGTTCAACTGATGAGTCGATATGCTACGGATATACGTTAGAGGTTCAATTGATGAGTCGATATGTTACAGTTATACGTTAGAGGTTCAAGTGATGTGTCGATTTTCTAGGGTTATACGTTAGAGGTTCAACTGATGAGTCGATATGCTATAGTTATACGTTAGAGGTTCAACTGATGAGTCGATATGCTAGGGTTATACGTTAGAGGTTCAACTGATGAGTCGATATGAAAGGGTTATACGTTAGAGGTTCAACTAATGAGTGGATATGCTAGGGTTATATGTTAGAGGTTCAACTGATGAGTCGATATGCTACGGTTATACGTTAGAGGTTCAAGTGATGAGTCGATATGTTACGGTTATACGTTAGAGGTTCAAGTAATAAGTCGATATGCTAGGGTTATACGTTAAAGGTTCAACTAATGAGTCGATATGCTACGGTTATACGTTAGAGGTTCAACTGATGATTCGATATGCAACGGTTATACGTTAGAGGTTCAACTGATGAGTCGATATGCTAGGGTTATACGTTAGAGGTTCAAATAATGAGTCGATATGCTAGGATTATACGTTATAGGTTCAACTGATGAGTCGATATAATAGGGTTATACATTATAGGTTAAACTGATGAGTCGATATGCTAGGTTATACGTTAGAGGTTCAACTGATGAGTCGATATGTTACGGTTATACGTTAGAGGTTCAACTGATGAGTCGATTTGCTAGGGTTATACGTTAGAGGTTCAACTGATGAGTCGATATGCTACGGTTATACGTTAGAGGTTCAACTGATGAGTCGATATGCAAGGGTTATACGTTAGAGGTTTAACTGATGAGTCGATATACTAGGGTTATATGTTAGAGGTTCAACTGATGAGTCGATATGCTACGGTTATACGTTAGAGGTTCAACTGATGAGTCGATATGTTACGGTTATACGTTAGAGGTTCAACTGATGAGTCGATTTGCTAGGGTTATACGTTAGAGGTTCAACTGATGAGTCGATATGCTACGGTTATACGTTAGAGGTTCAACTGATGAGTTGATATACTAGGGTTATACGTTAGAGGTTCAACTGATGAGTCGATATGCTAGGGTTATACGTTAGAGGTTCAACTGATGAGTCGATATGCTACGGTTATACGTTAGAGGTTCAAGTGATGAGTCGATATGTTACGGTTATACGTTAGAGGTTCAACTAATGAGTCGATATGCAAGGCGTTAGAGGTTCAACTGATGAGTCGATATGCTACGGTTATACGTTAGAGGTTCAACTGATGAGTCGATATGCTACGGTTATACGTTAGAGGTTCAACTGATGAGTCGATATACTAGGGTTATACGTTAGAGGTTCAACTGATGAGTCGATATGATAGGACTATACGTTATAGGTTCAACTGATGAGTCGATATGATAGGGTTATACGTTATAGGTTAAACTGATGAGTCGATATGCTAGGTTATACGTTAGAGGTTCAACTGATGAGTCGATATGTTACGGTTATACGTTAAATGTTCAACTGATGAATTGATATGTTACGGTTATACGTGAGAGGTTCAACTGATGAGTCGATATGTTACAGATATACGTAATAGGTTCAATTGATGAGTCGATATGCTAGGGTTATATGTTATAGGTTCAACTGATGAGTCGATATGCTAGGGTTATACGTTATAGGTTCAACTGATGAGTCGATATGTTACGGTTATACATTAAATGTTCAACTGATGAGTCGATATGTTACGGTTATACGTTAGAGGTTCAACTGATGAGTCGATATGTTACGTTATACGTTATAGGTTCAACTGATGAATTGATATGTTATGGTTATACGTTAGAGGTTCAACTGATGAGTCCATATGGTACGGTTATACGTTAGAGGTTCAACTGATGAGTCGATATGCTAGGGTAATACGTTAGAGGTTCAACAGATGAGTCGATATGCTAGGGTTATATGTTAGAGGTTCAACTGATGAGTCGATATGCTACGGTTATAAGTTAGAGGTTCAAAAGATGATTCAATATGTTACGGTTATACGTTAGAGGTTCAACTGATGAGTCAATATTTTACGGTTATACGTTAGAGGTTCAACTGATGAGTCGATATGCTAGGGTTATATGTTAGAGGTTCAAATGATGACTCGATATGCTACGGTTATACGTTATAGGTTTAACTGATGAGTCGATATGCTAGGGTTATACGTTAGAGGTTCAACTGATGAGTCGATATGCTAGGCTTATACGTTAGAGGTTCAACTGATGAGTCGATATGCTACGGTTATACGTTAGAGGTTCAACTAATGAGTCGATATGTTACGGTTATACGTTTGAGGTTCAACTGATGAGTCGATTTGCTAGGGTTATACGTTAGAGGTTCAACTGATGAGTCGATATGCTACGGTTATACGTTAGAGGTTCAACTGATGAGTCGATATGCTAGGTTTATACGTTAGAGGTTCAACTGACGAGTTGATATGCTAGGGTTATACGTTAGAGGTTCAACTGATGAGTCGATATGCTACGGTTATACGTTATAGGTTCAAGTGATGAGTCGATATGTTACGGTTATACGTTAGAGGTTCAACTAATGAGTCGATATGCTAGGCGTTAGAGGTTCAACTGATGAGTCGATATGCTACGGTTATATATTAGAGGTTCAACTGATGAGTCGATATGCTACGGTTATACGTTAGAGGTTCAACTGATGAGTCGATATGCTAGGGTTATACGTTAGAGGTTCAACTGATGAGTCGATATGAAAGGATTATACGTTATAGGTTCAACCGATGAGTCAATATGCTAGGGTTATACGTTATAGGTTAAACTGATGAGCCGATATTCTAGGTTATACGTTAGAGGTTCAACTGATGAGTCGATATGTTACGGTTATACGTTAAATATTCAACTGATGAATTGATATGTTACGGTTATACGTTAGAGGTTCAACTGATGAGTCGATATGTTACGGATATACGTTATTGGTTCAATTGATGAGTCGTTATGCTAGGGTTATACGTTATAGGTTCAACTGATGAGTCGATATGCTAGCGTTATACGTTATAGGTTCAACTGATGAGTCGATATGTTACGGTTATATGTTAAATGTTCAACTGATGAGTCGATATGTTACGGTTATACGTTAGAGGTTCAACTGATGAGTCGATATGTTACGGTTATACGTTATAGGTTCAACTGATGAATTGATATGTTACTGTTATACGTTAGAGGTTCAACTGATGAGTCCATATGGTACGGTTATACGTTAGAGGTTCAACTGATGAGTCGATATGCTAGGGTTATACGTTAGAGGTTCAACTGATGAGACGATATGCTAGGGTTATACGTTAGAGGTTCAACTGATGAGACGATATGCTACGGTTATAAGTTAGAGGTTCAACTGATGAGTCGATATGTTACAGTTATACGTTAGAGGTTCAACTGATGAGTCGTTATGTTACGGTTATACGTTAGAGGTTCAACTGATGAGTCGATATGCTACGTTATACGTTATAGGTTCAACTGATGAATTGATATGTTATGGTTATACGTTAGAGGTTCAACTGATGAGTCCATATGGTACGGTGATACGTTAGAGGTTCAACTGATGAGTCGATATGCTAGGGTTATACGTTAGAGGTTCAACTGATGAGTCGATATGCTAGGGTTATATGTTAGAGGTTCAACTGATGAGTCGATATGCTACGGTTATAAGTTAGAGGTTCAACTGATGAGTCGATATGTTACGGTTATACGTTAGAGGTTCAACTGATGAGTCGATTTGCTAGGGTTATATGTTAGAGGTTCAACTGATGAGTCGATATGCTACGGTTATACGTTAGAGGTTCAACTGATGAGTCGATATGCTAGGGTTATACGTTAGAGGTTCAACTGATGAGTCGATATGCTAGGGTTATACGTTAGAGGTTCAACTGATGAGTCGATATGCTACGGTTATACGTTAGAGGTTCAAGTGATGAGTCGATATGTTACGGTTATACGTTAGAGGTTCAACTAATGAGTCGATATGCAAGGCGTTAGAGGTTCAACTAATGAGTCGATATGCTACGGTTATACGTTAGAGGTTCAACTGATGAGTCGATATGCTACGGTTATACGTTAGAGGTTCAACTGATGAGTCGATATACTAGGGTTATACGTTAGAGGTTCAACTGATGAGTCGATATGATAGGACTATACGTTATAGGTTCAACTGATGAGTCGATATGATAGGGTTATACGTTATAGGTTAAACTGATGAGTCGATATGCTAGGTTATACGTTAGAGGTTCAACTGATGAGTCGATATGTTACGGTTATACGTTAAATGTTCAACTGATGAATTGATATGTTACGGTTATACGTGAGAGGTTCAACTGATGAGTCGATATGTTACAGATATACGTAATAGGTTCAATTGATGAGTCGATATGCTAGGGTTATATGTTATAGGTTCAACTGATGAGTCGATATACTAGGGTTATACGTTATAGGTTCAACTGATGAGTCGATATGTTACGGTTATACGTTAAATGTTCAACTGATGAGTCGATATGTTACGGTTATACGTTAGAGGTTCAACTGATGAGTCGATATGTTACGTTATACGTTATAGGTTCAACTGATGAATTGATTTGTTTTGGTTATACGTTAGAGGTTCAACTGATGAGTCCATATGGTACGGTTATACGTTAGAGGTTCAACTGATGAGTCGATATGCTAGG
This sequence comes from Glebionis coronaria, assembly GCA_025667525.1. Taxonomy (NCBI): domain Eukaryota; kingdom Viridiplantae; phylum Streptophyta; class Magnoliopsida; order Asterales; family Asteraceae; genus Glebionis; species Glebionis coronaria. Next base: position 193,399,903 of record CM046880.1, read on the forward strand.
GTAATACGTTAGAGGTTCAACAGATGAGTCGATATGCTAGGGTTATATGTTAGAGGTTCAACTGATGAGTCGATATGCTACGGTTATAAGTTAGAGGTTCAAAAGATGATTCAATATGTTACGGTTATACGTTAGAGGTTCAACTGATGAGTCGATATTTTACGGTTATACGTTAGAGGTTCAACTGATGAGTCGATATGCTAGGGTTATATGTTAGAGGTTCAAATGATGACTCGATATGCTACGGTTATACGTTATAGGTTTAACTGATGAGTCGATATGCTATGGTTATACGTTAGAGGTTCAACTGATGAGTCGATATGCTAGGCTTATACGTTAGAGGTTCAACTGATGAGTCGATATGCTACGGTTATACGTTAGAGGTTCAACTAATGAGTCGATATGTTACGGTTATACGTTTGAGGTTCAACTGATGAGTCGATTTGCTAGGGTTATACGTTAGAGGTTCAACTGATGAGTCGATATGCTACGGTTATACGTTAGAGGTTCAACTGATGAGTCGATATGCTAGGTTTATACGTTAGCGGTTCAACTGACGAGTTGATATGCTAGGGTTATACGTTAGAGGTTCAACTGATGAGTCGATATGCTACGGTTATACGTTAGAGGTTCAAGTGATGAGTCGATATGTTACGGTTATACGTTAGAGGTTCAACTAATGAGTCGATATGCTAGGCGTTAGAGGTTCAACTGATGAGTCGATATGCTACGGTTATATATTAGAGGTTCAACTGATGAGTCGATATGCTACGGTTATACGTTAGAGGTTCAACTGATGAGTCGATATGCTAGGGTTATACGTTAGAGGTTCAACTGATGAGTCGATATGAAAGGATTATACGTTATAGGTTCAACTGATGAGTCAATATGCTAGGGTTATACGTTATAGGTTAAACTGATGAGCCGATATTCTAGGTTATACGTTAGAGGTTCAACTGATGAGTCGATATGTTACGGTTATACGTTAAATGTTCAACTGATGAATTGATATGTTACGGTTATACGTTAGAGGTTCAACTGATGAGTCGATATGTTACGGATATACGTTATTGGTTCAATTGATGAGTCGTTATGCTAGGGTTATACGTTATAGGTTCAACTGATGAGTCGATATGCTAGCGTTATACGTTATAGGTTCAACTGATGAGTCGATATGTTACGGTTATATGTTAAATGTTCAACTGATGAGTCGATATGTTACGGTTATACGTTAGAGGTTCAACTGATGAGTCGATATGTTACGGTTATACGTTATAGGTTCAACTGATGAATTGATATGTTACTGTTATACGTTAGAGGTTCAACTGATGAGTCCATATGGTACGGTTATACGTTAGAGGTTCAACTGATGAGTCGATATGCTAGGGTTATACGTTAGAGGTTCAACTGATGAGACGATATGCTAGGGTTATACGTTAGAGGTTCAACTGATGAGACGATATGCTACGGTTATAAGTTAGAGGTTCAACTGATGAGTCGATATGTTACAGTTATACGTTAGAGGTTCAACTGATGAGTCGTTATGTTACGGTTATACGTTAGAGGTTCAACTGATGAGTCGATATGATAGGATTATACGTTATAGGTTCAACTGATGAGTCGATATGCTAGGGTTATACGTTATAGGTTAAACTGATGAGTCGATATGTTACAGATATACGTAATAGGTTCAATTGATGAGTCGATATGCTAGGGTTATACGTTATGGGTTCAACTGATGAGTCGATATGCTAGGGTTATACGTTATAGGTTCAACTGATGAGTCGATATGTTACGGTTATACGTTAAATGTTCAACTGATGAGTCGATATGTTACGGTTATACGTTAGAGGTTCAACTGATGAGTCGATATGTTACGTTATACGTTATAGGTTCAACTGATGAATTGATATGTTATGGTTATACGTTAGAGGTTCAACTGATGAGTCCATATGGTACGGTTATACGTTAGAGGTTCAACTGATGAGTCGATATGCTAGGGTTATACGTTAGAGGTTCAACTGATGAGTCGATATGCTAGGGTTATATGTTAGAGGTTCAACTGATGAGTCGATATGCTACGGTTATAAGTTAGAGGTTCAACTGATGAGTCGATATGTTACGGTTATACGTTAGAGGTTCAACTGACGAGTCGATATTTTACGGTTATACGTTAGAGGTTCAACTGATGAGTCGATATGCTAGGGTTATATGTTAGAGGTTCAAATGATGAGTCGATATGCTATGGTTATACGTTATAGGTTCAACTGATGAGTCGATATGCTAGGGTTATACGTTAGAGGTTCAACTGATGAGTCGATATGCTAGGCTTATACGTTAGAGGTTCAACTGATGAGTCGATATGCTACGGTTATACGTTAGAGGTTCAATTAATGAGTCGATATGTTATGGTTATACGTTAGAGGTTCAACTGATGAGTCGATTTGCTAGGGTTATACGTTAGAGGTTCAACTGATGAGTCGATATGCTACGGTTATACATTAGAGGTTCTACTGATGAGTCGATATGCTAGGGTTATACGTTAGAGGTTCAACTGATGAGTCGATATGCTAGGGTTATACGTTAGAGGTTCAACTGATGAGTCGATATGCTACGGTTATACGTTAGAGGTTCAAGTGATGAGTCGATATGTTACGGTTATACGTTAGAGGTTCAACTAATGAGTCGATATGCTAGGCGTTAGAGGTTCAACTGATGAGTCGATATGCTACGATTATACATTAGAGGTTCAACTGATGAGTCGATATGCTACGGTTATACGTTAGAGGTTCAACTGATGAGTCGACATGCTAGGGTTATACGTTAGAGGTTCAACTGATGAGTCGATATGAAAGGATTATACGTTATAGGTTCAACTGATGAGTCAATATGCTAGGGTTATACGTTATAGGTTAAACTGATGAGTCGATATTCTAGGTTATACGTTAGAGGTTCAACTGATGAGTCGATATGTTACGGTTATACGTTAAATGTTCAACTGATGAATTGATATGTTACGGATATACGTTATTGGTTCAATTGATGAGTCGTTATGCTAGGGTTATACGTTATAGGTTCAACTGATGAGTCGATATGCTAGCGTTATACGATATAGGTTCAACTGATGAGTCGATATGTTACGGTTATACGTTAAATGTTCAACTGATGAGTCGATATGTTACGGTTATACGTTAGAGGTTCAACTGATGAGTCGATATGTTACGGTTATACGTTATAGGTTCAACTGATGAATTGATATGTTACTGTTATACGTTAGAGGTTCAACTGATGAGTCCATATGGTACGGTTATACGTTAGAGGTTCAACTGATGAGTCGATATGCTAAGGTTATACGTTAGAGGTTCAACTGATGAGACGATATGCTAGGGTTATACGTTAGAGGTTCAACTGATGCGACGATATGCAACGGTTATAAGTTAGAGGTTCAACTGATGAGTCGATATGTTACAGTTATACGTTAGAGGTTCAACTGATGAGTCGTTATGTTACGGTTATACGTTATAGGTTCAACTGATGAGTCGATATGATAGGATTATACGTTATAGGTTCAACTGATGAGTCGATATGCTAGGGTTATACGTTATAGGTTAAACTGATGAGTCGATATGTTAGGTTATACGTTAGAGGTTCAACTGATGAGTCGATATGTTACGGTTATACGTTAAATGTTCAACTGATGAATTGATATGTTACGGTTATACGTTAGAGATTCAACTTATGAGTCGATATGTTACGGATATACGTTATTGGTTCAATTGATGAGTCGTTATGCTAGGGTCATACGTTATAGGTTCAACTGATGAGTCGATATGCTAGCGTTATACGTTATAGGTTCAACTGATGAGTCGATATGTTACGGTTATACTTAAATGTTCAACTGATGAGTCGATATGTTACGGTTATACGTAAGAGGTTCAACTGATGAGTCAATATGTTACGATTATACGTTAGAGGTTCAACTAATGAGTCGATTTGCTAGGGTTAAACGTTAGAGGTTCAATTGATGAGTCGATATGCTACGGTTATACGTTAGAGGTTCAACTGATGAGTCGATATACTAGGGTTATACGTTAGAGGCTCAACTGATGAGTCGATATGCTAGGGTTATACGTTAGAGGTTCAACTGATGAGTCGGTATGCTACGACTATACGTTAGAGGTTCAAGTGATGAGTCGATATGTTACGGTTATACGTTAGAGGTTTAACTAATGAGTCGATATGCTAGGGTTATATGTTAGAGGTTCAACTGATAAGTCGATATGCTAGGGTTATAGGTTATAGGTTAAACTGATGAGTCGATATGCTAGGGTTATACGTTAGAGGTTCAACTGATGAGTCGATATGCTACGGTTATACGTTAGAGGTTCAAGTGATGCGTCGATATGTTACGGTTATACGTTAGAGGTTCAACTAATGAGTCGATATGCTAGGGTTATACGTTAAAGGTTCAACTAATGAGTCGATATGCCACGGTTATACGTTAGAGGTTCAACTGATGAGTTGATATGCTACGGTTCTACGTTAAAGGTTCAACTGATGAGTCGATATGCTAGGGTTATACGTTAGAGGTTCAACTGATGAGTCGATATGCTAGGATTATATGTTATAGGTTCAACTGATGAGTCGATATGCTAGGGTTATACGTTATAGGTTAAACTGATGAGTCGATATGCTAGGTTATACGTTAGAGGTTCAACTGATGAGTCGATATGTTACGGTTATACGTTAGAGGTTCAACTGATGAGTCAATTTGCTAGGGTTATACGTTAGAGGTTCAACTGATGAGTCGATATGCTACGGTTATACGTTATAGGTTCAACTGATGAGTCGATATGCTAGGGTTATACGTTAGAGGTTCAATTGATGAGTCGATATGCTAGGGTTATACGTTAGAGGTTCAACTGATGAGTCGATATGCTACGGTTATACGTTAGAGGTTCAATTGATGAGTCGATATGTTACGGTTATACGTTACAGGTTCAACTGAAGGGTCGATTTGTTAGGGTTATACGTTAGAGGTTCAACTAATGAGTCGATATGCTACGGTTATACGTTAGAGGTTCAACTGATGAGTCGATATGCTAGGGTTATACGTTAGATGTTCAACTGATGAGTCGATATGCTAGGGTTATACGTTAGAGGTTCAACTGATGAGTCGATATGCTATGGTTATACGTTAGAGGTTCAAGTGATGAGTCTATATGTTACGGTTATACGTTAGAGGTTCAACTAATGAGTCGATATGCTAGGCATTAGAGGTTCAACTGATGAGTCGATATGCTACGGTTATACGTTAGAGGTTTAACTGATGAGTCGATATGCTACGGTTATACGTTAGAGGTTCAACTGATGAGTCGATATGCTAGGGTTAAACGTTAGAGGTTCAACTGATGAGTCGATATGATAGGATTATACGTTATAGGTTCAACTGATGAGTCGATATGCTAGGGTTAGACGTTATAGGTTAAACTGATGAGTCGATGTGCTAGGTTATACGTTAGAGGTTCAACTGATGAGTCGATATGTTACGGTTATACATTAAATGTTCAACTGATGAATTGATATGTTACGGTTATACGTTAGAGGTTCAACTGATGAGTCGATATGTTACGGATATACGTAATAGGTTCAATTGATGAGTCGATATGCTAGGGTTATACGTTATAGGTTCAACTGATGAGTCGATATGCTAGGGTTATACGTTATAGGTTCAACTGATGAGTCGATATGTTATGGTTATACGTTAAATGTTCAACTGATGAGTCGATATGTTACGGTTATACGTTAGAGGTTCAACTGATGAGTCGATATGTTACGGTTATACGTTATAGGTTCAACTGATGAATTGATATGTTACGGTTATACGTTAGAGGTTCAACTGATGAGTCCATATCGTACGGTTATATGTTAGAGGTTCAACTGATGAGTCGATATGTTAGGGTTATACGTTAGAGGTTCAACTGATGAGTCGATATGCTAGGGTTATACGTTAGAGGTTCAACTGATGAGTCGATATGCTACGGTTATAGGTTAGAGGTTCAACTGATGAGTCGATATGTTGTAGTTTTACGTTAGAGGTTCAACTGATGAGTCGATATGTTACGGTTATACGTTAGAGGTTCAACTGATGAGTCGATATGCTAGGGTTATACGTTAGAGGTTCAACTGATGAGTCGATATGCTAGGGTTATACGTTATAGGTTAAACTGATGAGTAGATATGTTAGGTTATACGTTAGAGGTTCAACTGATGAGTCGATATGTTACGGTTATACGTTAAATGTTCAACTGATGAATTGATATGTTACGGTTATACGTTAGAGGTTCAACTTATGAGTCGATATGTTATGGATATACGTTATTTGTTCAATTGATGAGTCGTTATGCTAGGGTCATACGTTATAGGTTCAACTGATGAGTCGATATGCTAGCGTTATACGTTATAGGTTCAACTGATGAGTCGATATGTTACGGTTATACGTTAAATGTTCAACTGATGAGTCGATATGTTACGGTTATACGTAAGAGGTTCAACTGATGAGTCAATATGTTACGGTTATACGTTAGAGGTTCAACTGATGAGTCGATTTGCTAGGGTTATACGTTAGAGGTTCAATTTATGAGTCGATATGCTACGGTTATACGTTAGAGGTTCAACTGATGAGTAGATATACTAGGGTTATACGTTAGAGGTTCAACTGATGAGGCGATATGCTAGGGTTATACGTTAGAGGTTCAACTGATGAGTCGGTATGCTACGGTTATATGTTAGAGGTTCAAGTGATGAGTCGATATGTTACGGTTATACGTTAGAGGTTCAACTAATGAGTCGATATGCTAGGGTTATACGTTAGAGGTTCAACTGATGAGTCGATATGCTAGGGTTATACGTTAGAGGTTCAACTGATGAGTCGATATGCTAGGGTTATACGTTAGAGGTTCAACTGATGAGTCGATATGCTACGGTTATACGTTAGAGGTTCAAGTGATGAGTCGATATGTTACGGTTATACGTTAGAGGTTCAACTAATGAGTCGATATGCTAGGGTTATACGTTAAAGGTTCAACTAATGAGTCGATATGCTACGGTTATACGTTAGAGGTTCAACTGATGAGTTGATATGCTACAGTTCTACGTTAAAGGTTCAACTGATGAGTCGATATGCTAGGGTTATACGTTAGAGGTTCAACTGATGAGTCGATATGCTAGGATTATATGTTATAGGTTCAACTGATGAGTCGATATGCTATGGTTATACGTTATAGGTTAAACTGATGAGTCGATATGCTAGGTTATACGTTAGAGGTTCAACTGATGAGTCGATATGTTACGGTTATACGTTAGAGGTTCAACTGATGAGTCGATTTGCTAGGGTTATACGTTAGAGGTTCAACTGATGAGTCGATATGCTACGGTTATACGTTAGAGGTTCAACTGATGAGTCGATATGCTAGGGTTATACGTTAGAGGTTCAACTGATGAGTCGATATGCTAGGGTTATACGTTAGAGGTTCAACTGATGAGTCGATATGCTACGGTTATACGTTAGAGGTTCAATTGATGAGTCGATATGTTACGGTTATACGTTACAGGTTCAACTGAAGAGTCGATTTGTTAGGGTTATACGTTAGAGGTTCAACTAATGAGTCGATATGCTACGGTTATACGTTAGAGGTTCAACTGATGAGTCGATATGCTAGGGTTATACGTTAGATGTTCAACTGATGAGTCGATATGCTAGGGTTATACGTTAGAGGTTCAACTGATGAGTCGATATGCTATGGTTATACGTTAGAGGTTCAAGTGATGAGTCGATATGTTACGGTTATACGTTAGAGGTTCAACTAATGAGTCGATATGCTAGGCGTTAGAGGTTCAACTGACGAGTCGATATGCTACGGTTATACGTTAGAGGTTTAACTGATGAGTCGATATGCTACGGTTATACGTTAGAGGTTCAACTGATGAGTCGATATGCTAGGGTTATACGTTAGAGGTTCAACTAATGAGTCGATATGATAGGATTATACGTTATAGGTTCAACTGATGAGTCGATATGCTAGGGTTAGACGTTATAGGTTAAACTGATGAGTCGATGTGCTAGGTTATACGTTAGAGGTTCAACTGATGAGTCGATATGTTACGGTTATACGTTAAATGTTCAACTGATGAATTGATATGTTACGGTTATACGTTAGAGGTTCAACTGATGAGTCGATATGTTAAGGATATACGTAATAGGTTCAATTGATGAGTCGATATGCTAGGGTTATACGTTATAGGTTCAACTGATGAGTCGATATGCTAGGGTTATACGTTATAGGTTCAACTGATGAGTCGATATGTTACGGTTATACGTTATATGTTCAACTGATGAGTCGATATGTTACAGTTATACGTTAGAGGTTCAACTGATGAGTCGATATGTTACGGTTATACGTTATAGGTTCAACTGATGAATAGATATGTTACGGTTATACGTTAGAGGTTCAACTGATGAGTCCATATCGTACGGTTATACGTTAGAGGTTCAACTGATGAGTCGATATGCTAGGGTTATACGTTAGAGGTTTAACTGATGAGTCGATATGCTAGGGTTATACGTTAGAGGTTCAACTGATGAGTCGATATGCTACGGTTATAGGTTATAGGTTCAATTGATGAGTCGATATGCTAGGATTATATGTTATAGGTTCAACTGATGAGTCGATATGCTATGGTTATACGTTATAGGTTAAACTGATGAGTCGATATGCTAGGTTATACGTTAGAGGTTCAACTGATGAGTCGATATGTTACGGTTATACGTTAGAGGTTCAACTGATGAGTCGATTTGCTAGGGTTATACGTTATAGGTTCAACTGATGAGTCGATATGCTACGGTTATACGTTAGAGGTTCAATTGATGAGTCGATATGCTAGGGTTATACGTTAGAGGTTCAACTGATGAGTCGATATGCTAGGGTTATACGTTAGAGGTTCAACTGATGAGTCGATATGATACGGTTATACGTTAGAGGTTCAATTGATGAGTCGATATGTTACGGTTATACGTTACAGGTTCAACTGAAGAGTCGATTTGTTAGGGTTATACGTTAGAGGTTCAACTAATGAGTCGATATGCTACGGTTATACGTTAGAGGTTCAACTGATGAGTCGATATGCTAGGGTTATACGTTAGATGTTCAACTGATGAGTCGATATGCTAGGGTTATACGTTAGAGGTTCAACTGATGAGTCGATATGCTATGGTTATACGTTAGAGGTTCCAGTGATGAGTCGATATGTTATGGTTATATGTTAGAGGTTCAACTAATGAGTCGATATGCTAGGCGTTAGAGGTTCAACTGATGAGTCGATATGCTACGGTTATATGTTAGAGGTTTAACTGATGAGTCGATATGCTACGGTTATACGTTAGAGGTTCAACTGATGAGTCGATATGCTAGGGTTATACGTTAGAGGTTCAACTGATGAGTCGATATGATAGGATTATACGTTATAGGTTCAACTGATGAGTCGATATGCTAGGGTTAGACGTTATAGGTTAAACTGATGAGTCGATGTGCTAGGTTATACGTTAGAGGTTCAACCGATGAGTCGATATGTTACGGTTATACGTTAAATGTTCAACTGATGAATTGATATGTTACGGTTATACGTTAGAGGTTCAACTGATGAGTCGATATGTTACGGATATACGTAATAGGTTCAATTGATGAGTCAATATGCTAGGGTTATACGTTATAGGTTCAACTGATGAGTCGATATGCTAGGGTTATACATAATAGGTTCAACTGATGAGTCGATATGTTACGGTTATACGTTATATGTTCAACTGATGAGTCGATATGTTACGGTTATACGTTAGAGGTTCAACTAATGAGTCGATATGTTACGGTTATACGTTATAGGTTCAACTGATGAATTGATATGTTACGGTTATACGTTAGAGGTTCAACTGATGAGTCCATATTGTACGGTTATACGTTATAGGTTCAACTGATGAGTCGATATGCTAGGGTTATACGTTAGAGGTTTAACTGATGAGTCGATATGCTAGGGTTATACGTTAGAGGTTCAACTGATGAGTCGATATGCTACGGTTATAGGTTAGAGGTTCAACTGATGAGTCGATATGCTAGGATTATATGTTATAGGTTCAACTGATGAGTCGATATGTTATGGTTATACGTTAGAGGTTCAACTGATGAGTCGATATGCTAGGGTTATACGTTAGAGGTTCAACTGATGAGTCGTTATGCTACGGTTATACGTTAGAGGTTCAACTGATGAGTCGATATGTTACGGTTATACGTTAGAGGTTCAACTGATGAGTCGATATGTTATGGTTATACGTTAGAGGTTCAACTGATGAGTCGATATGCTAGGGTTATACGTTAGAGGTTCAACTGATGAGTCGATATGCTACGGTTATACGTTAGAGGTTCAACTGATGAGTCGATATGCTAGGGTTATACGTTAGAGGTTCAACTGATGAGTCGATATGCTAGGGTTATACGTTAGAGGTTCAACTGATGAGTCGATATGCTACGGTTATACGTTAGAGGTTCAATTGATGAGTCGATATGTTACGGTTATACGTTACAGGTTCAACTGAAGAGTCGATTTGTTAGGGTTATACGTTAGAGGTTCAACTAATGAGTCGATATGCTACGGTTATACGTTAGAGGTTTAACTGATGAGTCGATATGCTAGTGTTATACGTTAGATGTTCAACTGATGAGTCGATATCCTAAGGTTATACGTTAGAGGTTCAACTGATGAGTCGATATGATATGGTTATACGTTAGAGGTTCAAGTGATGAGTCGATATGTTACGGTTATACGTTAGAGGTTCAACTAATGAGTCGATATGCTAGGCGTTAGAGGTTCAACTAATGAGTCGATATGCTACGGTTATACGTTAGAGGTTTAACTGATGAGTCGATATGCTAGGGTTATACGTTAGAGGTTCAACTAATGAGTCGATATGCTACGGTTATACGTTAGAGGTTCAACTGATGAGTCGATATGCTAGGGTTATACGTTAGAGGTTCAACTGATGAGTCGATATGCTACGGTTATACGTTAGAGGTTCAAGTGATGAGTCGATATGTTACGGTTATACGTTAGAGGTTCAACTAATGAGTCGATATGCTAGGCGTTAGAGGTTCAACTGATGAGTCGATATGCTACGGTTATACATTAGAGGTTCAACTGATGAGTCGATATGCTACGGTTATACGTTAGAGGTTCAACTGATGAGTCGATATGCTAGGGTTATACGTTAGAGGTTCAACTGATGAGTCGATATGAAAGGATTATACGTTATAGGTTCAACTGATGAGTCAATATGCTAGGGTTATACGTTATAGGTTAAACTGATGAGTCGATATTCTAGGTTATACGTTAGAGGTTCAACTGATGAGTCGATATGTTACGGTTATACGTTAAATGTTCAACTGATGAATTGATATGTTACGGATATACGTTATTGGTTCAATTGATGAGTCGTTATGCTAGGGTTATACGTTATAGGTTCAACTGATGAGTCGATATGCTAGCGTTATACGATATAGGTTCAACTGATGAGTCGATATGTTACGGTTATACGTTAAATGTTCAACTGATGAGTCGATATGTTACGGTTATACGTTAGAGGTTCAACTGATGAGTCGATATGTTACGGTTATACGTTATAGGTTCAACTGATGAATTGATATGTTACTGTTATACGTTAGAGGTTCAACTGATGAGTCCATATGGTACGGTTATACGTTAGAGGTTTAACTGATGAGTCGATATGCTAAGGTTATACGTTAGAGGTTTAACTGATGAGACGATATGCTAGGGTTATACGTTAGAGGTTCAACTGATGCGACGATATGCTACGGTTATAAGTTAGAGGTTCAACTGATGAGTCGATATGTTACAGTTATACGTTAGAGGTTCAACTGATGAGTCGTTATGTTACGGTTATACGTTATAGGTTCAACTGATGAGTCGATATGATAGGATTATACGTTATAGGTTCAACTGATGAGTCGATATGCTAGGGTTATACGTTATAGGTTAAACTGATGAGTCGATATGTTAGGTTATACGTTAGAGGTTCAACTGATGAGTCGATATGTTACGGTTATACGTTAAATGTTCAACTGATGAATTGATATGTTACGGTTATACGTTAGAGATTCAACTTATGAGTCGATATGTTACGGATATACGTTATTGGTTCAATTGATGAGTCGTTATGCTAGGGTCATACGTTATAGGTTCAACTGATGAGTCGATATGCTAGCGTTATACGTTATAGGTTCAACTGATGAGTCGATATGTTACGGTTATACTTAAATGTTCAACTGATGAGTCGATATGTTACGGTTATACGTAAGAGGTTCAACTGATGAGTCAATATGTTACGATTATACGTTAGAGGTTCAACTAATGAGTCGATTTGCTAGGGTTAAACGTTAGAGGTTCAATTGATGAGTCGATATGCTACGGTTATACGTTAGAGGTTCAACTGATGAGTCGATATACTAGGGTTATACGTTAGAGGTTCAACTGATGAGTCGATATGCTAGGGTTATACGTTAGAGGTTCAACTGATGAGTCGGTATGCTACGACTATACGTTAGAGGTTCAAGTGATGAGTCGATATGTTACAGTTATACGTTAGAGGTTTAACTAATGAGTCGATATGCTAGGGTTATATGTTAGAGGTTCAACTGATAAGTCGATATGCTAGGGTTATAGGTTATAGGTTAAACTGATGAGTCGATATGCTAGGGTTATACGTTAGAGGTTCAACTGATGAGTCGATATGCTACGGTTATACGTTAGAGGTTCAAGTGATGCGTCGATATGTTACGGTTATACGTTAGAGGTTCAACTAATGAGTCGATATGCTAGGGTTATACGTTAAAGGTTCAACTAATGAGTCGATATGCCACGGTTATACGTTAGAGGTTCAACTGATGAGTTGATATGCTACGGTTCTACGTTAAAGGTTCAACTGATGAGTCGATATGCTAGGGTTATACGTTAGAGGTTCAACTGATGAGTCGATATGCTAGGATTATATGTTATAGGTTCAACTGATGAGTCGATATGCTAGGGTTATACGTTATAGGTTAAACTGATGAGTCGATATGCTAGGTTATACGTTAGAGGTTCAACTGATGAGTCGATATGTTACGGTTATACGTTAGAGGTTCAACTGATGAGTCAATTTGCTAGGGTTATACGTTAGAGGTTCAACTGATGAGTCGATATGCTACGGTTATACGTTATAGGTTCAACTGATGAGTCGATATGCTAGGGTTATACGTTAGAGGTTCAATTGATGAGTCGATATGCTAGGGTTATACGTTAGAGGTTCAACTGATGAGTCGATATGCTACGGTTATACGTTAGAGGTTCAATTGATGAGTCGATATGTTACGGTTATACGTTACAGGTTCAACTGAAGGGTCGATTTGTTAGGGTTATACGTTAGAGGTTCAACTAATGAGTCGATATGCTACGGTTATACGTTAGAGGTTCAACTGATGAGTCGATATGCTAGGGTTATACGTTAGATGTTCAACTGATGAGTCGATATGCTAGGGTTATACGTTAGAGGTTCAACTGATGAGTCGATATGCTATGGTTATACGTTAGAGGTTCAAGTGATGAGTCTATATGTTACGGTTATACGTTAGAGGTTCAACTAATGAGTCGATATGCTAGGCATTAGAGGTTCAACTGATGAGTCGATATGCTACGGTTATACGTTAGAGGTTTAACTGATGAGTCGATATGCTACGGTTATACGTTAGAGGTTCAACTGATGAGTCGATATGCTAGGGTTAAACGTTAGAGGTTCAACTGATGAGTCGATATGATAGGATTATACGTTATAGGTTCAACTGATGAGTCGATATGCTAGGGTTAGACGTTATAGGTTAAACTGATGAGTCGATGTGCTAGGTTATACGTTAGAGGTTCAACTGATGAGTCGATATGTTACGGTTATACATTAAATGTTCAACTAATGAATTGATATGTTACGGTTATACGTTAGAGGTTCAACTGATGAGTCGATATGTTACGGATATACGTAATAGGTTCAATTGATGAGTCGATATGCTAGGGTTATACGTTATAGGTTCAACTGATGAGTCGATATGCTAGGGTTATACGTTATAGGTTCAACTGATGAGTCGATATGTTACGGTTATACGTTAAATGTTCAACTGATGAGTCGATATGTTACGGTTATACGTTAGAGGTTCAACTGATGAGTCGATATGTTACGGTTATACGTTATAGGTTCAACTGATGAATTGATATGTTACGGTTATACGTTAGAGGTTCAACTGATGAGTCCATATCGTACGGTTATATGTTAGAGGTTCAACTGATGAGTCGATATGTTAGGGTTATACGTTAGAGGTTCAACTGATGAGTCGATATGCTAGGGTTATACGTTAGAGGTTCAACTGATGAGTCGATATGCTACGGTTATAGGTTAGAGGTTCAACTGATGAGTCGATATGTTGCAGTTTTACGTTAGAGGTTCAACTGATGAGTCGATATGTTACGGTTATACGTTAGAGGTTCAACTGATGAGTCGATATGCTAGGGTTATACGTTAGAGGTTCAACTGATGAGTCGATATGCTAGGGTTATACGTTATAGGTTAAACTGATGAGTAGATATGTTAGGTTATACGTTAGAGGTTCAACTGATGAGTCGATATGTTACGGTTATACGTTAAATGTTCAACTGATGAATTGATATGTTACGGTTATACGTTAGAGGTTCAACTTATGAGTCGATATGTTATGGATATACGTTATTTGTTCAATTGATGAGTCGTTATGCTAGGGTCATACGTTATAGGTTCAACTGATTTGTCGATATGCTAGCGTTATACGTTATAGGTTCAACTGATGAGTCGATATGTTACGGTTATACGTTAAATGTTCAACTGATGAGTCGATATGTTACGGTTATACGTAAGAGGTTCAACTGATGAGTCAATATGTTACGGTTATACGTTAGAGGTTCAACTGATGAGTCGATTTGCTAGGGTTATACGTTAGAGGTTCAATTTATGAGTCGATATGCTACGGTTATACGTTAGAGGTTCAACTGATGAGTAGATATACTAGGGTTATACGTTAGAGGTTCAACTGATGAGGCGATATGCTAGGGTTATACGTTAGAGGTTCAACTGATGAGTCGGTATGCTACGGTTATATGTTAGAGGTTCAAGTGATGAGTCGATATGTTACGGTTATACGTTAGAGGTTCAACTAATGAGTCGATATGCTAGGGTTATACGTTAGAGGTTCAACTGATGAGTCGATATGCTAGGGTTATACGTTAGAGGTTCAACTGATGAGTCGATATGCTAGGGTTATACGTTAGAGGTTCAACTGATGAGTCGATATGCTACGGTTATACGTTAGAGGTTCAAGTGATGAGTCGATATGTTACGGTTATACGTTAGAGGTTCAACTAATGAGTCGATATGCTAGGGTTATACGTTAAAGGTTCAACTAATGAGTCGATATGCTACGGTTATACGTTAGAGGTTCAACTGATGAGTTGATATGCTACAGTTCTACGTTAAAGGTTCAACTGATGAGTCGATATGCTAGGGTTATACGTTAGAGGTTCAACTGATGAGTCGATATGCTAGGATTATATGTTATAGGTTCAACTGATGAGTCGATATGCTATGGTTATACGTTATAGGTTAAACTGATGAGTCGATATGCTAGGTTATACGTTAGAGGTTCAACTGATGAGTCGATATGTTACGGTTATACGTTAGAGGTTCAACTGATGAGTCGATTTGCTAGGGTTATACGTTAGAGGTTCAACTGATGAGTCGATATGCTACGGTTATACGTTAGAGGTTCAACTGATGAGTCGATATGCTAGGGTTATACGTTAGAGGTTCAACTGATGAGTCGATATGCTAGGGTTATACGTTAGAGGTTCAACTGATGAGTCGATATGCTACGGTTATACGTTAGAGGTTCAATTGATGAGTCGATATGTTACGGTTATACGTTACAGGTTCAACTGAAGAGTCGATTTGTTAGGGTTATACGTTAGAGGTTCAACTAATGAGTTGATATGCTACGGTTATACGTTAGAGGTTCAACTGATGAGTCGATATGCTATGGTTATACGTTAGATGTTCAACTGATGAGTCGATATGCTAGGGTTATACGTTAGAGGTTCAACTGATGAGTCGATATGCTATGGTTATACGTTAGAGGTTCAAGTGATGAGTCGATATGTTACGGTTATACGTTAGAGGTTCAACTAATGAGTCGATATGCTAGGCGTTAGAGGTTCAACTGACGAGTCGATATGCTACGGTTATACGTTAGAGGTTCAACTGATGAGTCGATATGCTAGGGTTATACGTTAGAGGTTCAACTAATGAGTCGATATGATAGGATTATACGTTATAGGTTCAACTGATGAGTCGATATGCTAGGGTTAGACGTTATAGGTTAAACTGATGAGTCGATGTGCTAGGTTATACGTTAGAGGTTCAACTGATGAGTCGATATGTTACGGTTATACGTTAAATGTTCAACTGATGAATTGATATGTTACGGTTATACGTTAGAGGTTCAACTGATGAGTCGATATGTTAAGGATATACGTAATAGGTTCAATTGATGAGTCGATATGCTAGGGTTATACGTTATAGGTTCAACTGATGAGTCGATATGCTAGGGTTATACGTTATAGGTTCAACTGATGAGTCGATATGTTACGGTTATACGTTATATGTTCAACTGATGAGTCGATATGTTACAGTTATACGTTAGAGGTTCAACTGATGAGTCGATATGTTACGGTTATACGTTATAGGTTCAATTGATGAATAGATATGTTACGGTTATACGTTAGAGGTTCAACTGATGAGTCCATATCGTACGGTTATACGTTAGAGGTTCAACTGATGAGTCGATATGCTAGGGTTATACGTTAGAGGTTTAACTGATGAGTCGATATGCTAGGGTTATACGTTAGAGGTTCAACTGATGAGTCGATATGCTACGGTTATAGGTTATAGGTTCAATTGATGAGTCGATATGCTAGGATTATATGTTATAGGTTCAACTGATGAGTCGATATGCTATGGTTATACGTTATAGGTTAAACTGATGAGTCGATATGCTAGGTTATACGTTAGAGGTTCAACTGATGAGTCGATATGTTACGGTTATACGTTAGAGGTTCAACTGATGAGTCGATTTGCTAGGGTTATACGTTATAGGTTCAACTGATGAGTCGATATGCTACGGTTATACGTTAGAGGTTCAATTGATGAGTCGATATGCTAGGGTTATACGTTAGAGGTTCAACTGATGAGTCGATATGCTAGGGTTATACGTTAGAGGTTCAACTGATGAGTCGATATGATACGGTTATACGTTAGAGGTTCAATTGATGAGTCGATATGTTACGGTTATACGTTACAGGTTCAACTGAAGAGTCGATTTGTTAGGGTTATACGTTAGAGGTTCAACTAATGAGTCGATATGCTACGGTTATACGTTAGAGGTTCAACTGATGAGTCGATATGCTAGGGTTATACGTTAGATGTTCAACTGATGAGTCGATATGCTAGGGTTATACGTTAGAGGTTCAACTGATGAGTCGATATGCTATGGTTATACGTTAGAGGTTCAAGTGATGAGTCGATATGTTACGGTTATATGTTAGAGGTTCAACTAATGAGTCGATATGCTAGGCGTTAGAGGTTCAACTGATGAGTCGATATGCTACGGTTATATGTTAGAGGTTTAACTGATGAGTCGATATGCTACGGTTATACGTTAGAGGTTCAACTGATGAGTCGATATGCTAGGGTTATACGTTAGAGGTTCAACTGATGAGTCGATATGATAGGATTATACGTTATAGGTTCAGCTGATGAGTCGATATGCTAGGGTTAGACGTTATAGGTTAAACTGATGAGTCGATGTGCTAGGTTATACGTTAGAGGTTCAACTGATGAGTCGATATGTTACGGTTATACGTTAAATGTTCAACTGATGAATTGATATGTTACGGTTATACGTTAGAGGTTCAACTGATGAGTCGATATGTTACGGATATACGTAATAGGTTCAATTGATGAGTCAATATGCTAGGGTTATACGTTATAGGTTCAACTGATGAGTCGATATGCTAGGGTTATACATAATAGGTTCAACTGATGAGTCGATATGTTACGGTTATACGTTATATGTTCAACTGATGAGTCGATATGTTACGGTTATACGTTAGAGGTTCAACTAATGAGTCGATATGTTACGGTTATACGTTATAGGTTCAACTGATGAATTGATATGTTACGGTTATACGTTAGAGGTTCAACTGATGAGTCCATATTGTACGGTTATACGTTATAGGTTCAACTGATGAGTCGATATGCTAGGGTTATACGTTAGAGGTTTAACTGATGAGTCGATATGCTAGGGTTATACGTTAGAGGTTCAACTGATGAGTCGATATGCTACGGTTATAGGTTAGAGGTTCAACTGATGAGTCGATATGCTAGGATTATATGTTATAGGTTCAACTGATGAGTCGATATGTTATGGTTATACGTTAGAGGTTCAACTGATGAGTCGATATGCTAGGGTTATACGTTAGAGGTTCAACTGATGAGTCGTTATGCTACGGTTATACGTTAGAGGTTCAACTGATGAGTCGATATGTTACGGTTATACGTTAGAGGTTCAACTGATGAGTCGATATGTTATGGTTATACGTTAGAGGTTCAACTGATGAGTCGATATGCTAGGGTTATACGTTAGAGGTTCAACTGATGAGTCGATATGCTACGGTTATACGTTAGAGGTTCAACTGATGAGTCGATATGCTAGGGTTATACGTTAGAGGTTCAACTGATGAGTCGATATGCTAGGGTTATACGTTAGAGGTTCAACTGATGAGTCGATATGCTACGGTTGTACGTTAGAGGTTCAATTGATGAGTCGATATGTTACGGTTATACGTTACAGGTTCAACTGAAGAGTCGATTTGTTAGGGTTATACGTTAGAGGTTCAACTAATGAGTCGATATGCTACGGTTATACGTTAGAGGTTTAACTGATGAGTCGATATGCTAGTGTTATACGTTAGATGTTCAACTGATGAGTCGATATCCTAAGGTTATACGTTAGAGGTTCAACTGACGAGTCGATATGATATGGTTATACGTTAGAGGTTCAAGTGATGAGTCGATATGTTACGGTTATACGTTAGAGGTTCAACTAATGAGTCGATATGCTAGGCGTTAGAGGTTCAACTAATGAGTCGATATGCTACGGTTATACGTTAGAGGTTTAACTGATGAGTCGATATGCTACGGTTATACGTTAGAGGTTCAACTGATGAGTCGATATGCTAGGGTTATACGTTAGAGGTTCAACTGATGAGTCGATATGATAGAATTATACGTTATAGGTTCAACTGATGAGTCGATATGCTAGGGTTAGACGTTATAGGTTAAACTGATGAGTCGATGTGCTAGGTTATACGTTAGAGGTTCAACTGATGAGTCGATATGTTACGGTTATACGTTAAATGTTTAACTGATGAATTGATATGTTACGGTTATACGTTAGAGGTTCAACTGATGAGTCGATATGTTACGGATATACGTAATAGGTTCAATTGATGAGTCGATATGCTAGGGTTATACGTTATAGGTTCAACTGATGAGTCGATATGCTAGGGTTATATGTTATAGGTTCAACTGATGAGTCGATATGTTACGGTTATACGTTATATGTTCAACTGATGAGTCGATATGTTACGGTTATACGTTAGAGGTTCAACTGATGAGTCGATATGTTACGGTTATACGTTATAGGTTCAACTGATGAATTGATATGTTACGGTTATACGTTAGAGGTTCAACTGATGAGTCCATATCGTACGGTTATACGTTAGAGGTTCAACTGATGAGTCGATATGCTAGGGTTATACGTTAGAGGTTTAATTGTCGATATGCTAGGGTTATACGTTAGAGGTTCAACTGATGAGTCGATATGCTACGGTTATAGGTTAGAGGTTCAACTGATGAGTCGATATGTTACAGTTATACGTTAGAGGTTCAACTGATGAGTCGATATGTTACGGTTATACGTTAGAGGTTCAACTGATGAGTCGATATGCTAGGGTTATACGTTAGAGGTTCAATTGATGAGTCGATATGCTACAGTTATACATTATAGGTTTAACTGATGAGTCGATATGCTAGGGTCATACGCTAGAGGTTCAACTAATGAGTCAGTATGCTAGGGTTATACGTTATACGTTAAACTGATGAGTCGATATGCTAGGGTTATACGTTATAGATTTAACTTATGAGTCGATATGCTAGGGTTATACGTTAGAGGTTCAACTAATGAGTCGATATGCTAGGCGTTAGAGGTTCAAATGATGAGTCGATATGCTACGGTTATACGTTAGAGGTTTAACCGATGAGTCGATATGCTACGGTTATACGTTAGAGGTTCAACTGATGAGTCGATATGCTAGGGTTATACGTTAGAGGTTCAACTAATGAGTCGATATGCTAGGCGTTAGAGGTTCAACTGATGAGTCGATATGCTACGGTTATACGTTAGAGGTTTAACTGATGAGTCGATATGCTACGGTTATACGTTAGAGGTTCAACTGATGAGTCGATATGCTAGGGTTATACGTTAGAGGTTCAACTGATGAGTCGATATGATAGAATTATACGTTATAGGTTCAACTGATGAGTCGATATGCTAGGGTTAGACGTTATAGGTTAAACTGATGAGTCGATGTGCTAGGTTATACGTTAGAGGTTCAACTGATGAGTCGATATGTTACGGTTATACGTTAAATGTTCAACTGATGAATTGATATGTTACGGTTATACGTTAGAGGTTCAACTGATGAGTCGATATGTTACGGATATACGTAATAGGTTCAATTGATGAGTCGATATGCTAGGGTTATACGTTATAGGTTCAACTGATGAGTCGATATGCTAGGGTTATACGTTATAGGTTCAACTGATGAGTCGATATGTTACGGTTATACGTTATATGTTCAACTGATGAGTCGATATGTTACAGTTATACGTTAGAGGTTCAACTGATGAGTCGATATGTTACGGTTATACGTTATAGGTTCAACTGATGAATTGATATGTTACGGTTATACGTTAGAGGTTCAACTGATGAGTCCATATCGTACGGTTATACGTTAGAGGTTCAACTGATGAGTCGATATGCTAGGGTTATACGTTAGAGGTTTAACTGATAAGTCGATATGCTAGGGTTATACGTTAGAGGTTCAACTGATGAGTCGATATGCTACGGTTATAGGTTAGAGGTTCAACTGATGAGTCGATATGCTAGGATTATATGTTATAGGTTCAACTGATGAGTCAATATGCTATGGTTATACGTTATAGGTTAAACTGATGAGTCGATATGCTAGGTTATACGTTAGAGGTTCAACTGATGAGTCGATATGTTACGGTTATACGTTAGAGGTTCAACTGATGAGTCGATTTGCTAGGGTTATACGTTATAGGTTCAACTTATGAGTCGATATGCTACGGTTATACGTTAGAGGTTCAATTGATGAGTCGATATGCTAGGGTTATACGTTAGAGGTTCAACTGATGAGTCGATATGCTAGGGTTATACGTTAGAGGTTCAACTGATGAGTCGATATGCTACGGTTATACGTTAGAGGTTCAATTGATGAGTCGATATGTTACGGTTATACGTTACAGGTTCAACTGAAGAGTCGATTTGTTAGGGTTATACGTTAGAGGTTCAACTAATGAGTCGATATGCTACGGTTATACGTTAGAGGTTCAACTGATGAGTCGATATGCTAGGGTTATACGTTAGATGTTCAACTGATGAGTCGATATGCTAGGGTTATACGTTAGAGGTTCAACTGATGAGTCGATATGCTATGGTTATACGTTAGAGGTTCAAGTGATGAGTCGATATGTTACGGTTATACGTTAGAGGTTCAACTAATGAGTCGATATGCTAGGCGTTAGAGGTTCAACTGATGAGTCAATATGCTACGGTTATATGTTAGAGGTTTAACTGATGAGTCGATATGCTACGGTTATACGTTAGAGGTTCAACTGATGAGTCGATATGCTAGGGTTATACGTTAGAGGTTCAACTGATGAGTCGATATGATAGGATTATACGTTATAGGTTCAACTGATGAGTCGATATGCTAGGGTTAGACGTTATAGGTTAAACTGATGAGTCAATGTGCTAGGTTATACGTTAGAGGTTCAACTGATGAGTCGATATGTTACGGTTATACGTTAAATGTTCAACTGATGAATTGATATGTTACGGTTATACGTTAGAGGTTCAACTGATGAGTCGATATGTTACGGATATACGTAATAGGTTCAATTGATGAGTCGATATGCTAGGTTATACGTTATAGGTTCAACTGATGAGTCGATATGCTAGGGTTATACATTATAGGTTCAACTGATGAGTCGATATGTTACGGTTATACGTTATATGTTAAACTGATGAGTCGATATGTTACGGTTAGACGTTAAGGTTCAACTGATGAGTCGATATGTTACAGTTATACGTTAGAGGTTCAACTGATGAGTCGATATGTTACGGTTATACGTTAGAGGTTCAACTGATGAGTCGATATGCTAGGGTTATACGTTAGAGGTTCAATTGACGAGTCGATATGCTACAGTTATACATTATAGGTTTAACTGATGAGTCGATATGCTAGGGTCATACGCTAGAGGTTCAACTAATGAGTCAGTATGCTAGGGTTATACGTTATACGTTAAACTGATGAGTCGATATGCTAGGGTTATACGTTATAGATTTAACTTATGAGTCGATATGCTAGGGTTATACGTTAGAGGTTCAACTAATGAGTCGATATGCTAGGCGTTAGAGGTTCAAATGATGAGTCGATATGCTACGGTTATACGTTAGAGGTTTAACCGATGAGTCGATATGCTACGGTTATACGTTAGAGGTTCAACTGATGAGTCGATATGCTAGGGTTATACGTTAGAGGTTCAACTAATGAGTCGATATGCTAGGCGTTAGAGGTTCAACTGATGAGTCGATATGCTACGGTTATACGTTAGAGGTTTAACTGATGAGTCGATATGCTACGGTTATACGTTAGAGGTTCAACTGATGAGTCGATATGCTAGGGTTATACGTTAGAGGTTCAACTGATGAGTCGATATGATAGGATTATACGTTATAGGTTCAACTGATGAGTCGATATGCTAGGGTTAGACGTTATAGGTTAAACTGATGAGTCGATGTGCTAGGTTATACGTTAGAGGTTCAACTGATGAGTCGATATGTTACGGTTATACGTTAAATGTTCAACTGATGAATTGATATGTTACGGTTATACGTTAGAGGTTCAACTGATGAGTCGATATGTTACGGATATACGTAATAGGTTCAATTGATGAGTCGATATGCTAGGGTTATACGTTATAGGTTCAACTGATGAGTCGATATGCTAGGGTTATACGTTATAGGTTCAACTGATGAGTCGATATGTTACGGTTATACGTTATATGTTCAACTGATGAGTCGATATGTTACAGTTATACGTTAGAGGTTCAACTGATGAGTCGATATGTTACGGTTATACGTTATAGGTTCAACTGATGAATTGATATGTTACGGTTATACGTTAGAGGTTCAACTGATGAGTCCATATCGTACGGTTATACGTTAGAGGTTCAACTGATGAGTCGATATGCTAGGGTTATACGTTAGAGGTTTAACTGATAAGTCGATATGCTAGGGTTATACGTTAGAGGTTCAACTGATGAGTCGATATGCTACGGTTATAGGTTAGAGGTTCAACTGATGAGTCGATATGCTAGGATTATATGTTATAGGTTCAACTGATGAGTCGATATGCTATGGTTATACGTTATAGGTTAAACTGATGAGTCGATATGCTAGGTTATACGTTAGAGGTTCAACTGATGAGTCGATATGTTACGGTTATACGTTAGAGGTTCAACTGATGAGTCGATTTGCTAGGGTTATACGTTATAGGTTCAACTTATGAGTCGATATGCTACGGTTATACGTTAGAGGTTCAATTGATGAGTCGATATGCTAGGGTTATACGTTAGAGGTTCAACTGATGAGTCGATATGCTAGGGTTATACGTTAGAGGTTCAACTGATGAGTCGATATGCTACGGTTATACGTTAGAGGTTCAATTGATGAGTCGATATGTTACGGTTATACGTTACAGGTTCAACTGAAGAGTCGATTTGTTAGGGTTATACGTTAGAGGTTCAACTAATGAGTCGATATGCTACGGTTATACGTTAGAGGTTCAACTGATGAGTCGATATGCTAGGGTTATACGTTAGATGTTCAACTGATGAGTCGATATGCTAGGGTTATACGTTAGAGGTTCAACTGATGAGTCGATATGCTATGGTTATACGTTAGAGGTTCAAGTGATGAGTCGATATGTTACGGTTATACGTTAGAGGTTCAACTAATGAGTCGATATGCTAGGCGTTAGAGGTTCAACTGATGAGTCAATATGCTACGGTTATATGTTAGAGGTTTAACTGATGAGTCGATATGCTACGGTTATACGTTAGAGGTTCAACTGATGAGTCGATATGCTAGGGTTATACGTTAGAGGTTCAACTGATGAGTCGATATGATAGGATTATACGTTATAGGTTCAACTGATGAGTCGATATGCTAGGGTTAGACGTTATAGGTTAAACTGATGAGTCAATGTGCTAGGTTATACGTTAGAGGTTCAACTGATGAGTCGATATGTTACGGTTATACGTTAAATGTTCAACTGATGAATTGATATGTTACGGTTATACGTTAGAGGTTCAACTGATGAGTCGATATGTTACGGATATACGTAATAGGTTCAATTGATGAGTCGATATGCTAGGTTATACGTTATAGGTTCAACTGATGAGTCGATATGCTAGGGTTATACATTATAGGTTCAACTGATGAGTCGATATGTTACGGTTATACGTTATATGTTCAACTGATGAGTCGATATGTTACGGTTATACGTTAGAGGTTCAACTGACGAGTCGATATGTTACGGTTATACGTTATAGGTTCAACTGATGAATTGATATGTTACGGTTATACGTTAGAGGTTCAACTGATGAGTCCATATCGTACGGTTATACGTTAGAGGTTCAACTGATGAGTCGATATGCTAGGGTTATACGTTAGAGGTTTAACTGATGAGTCGATATGCTAGGGTTATACGTTAGAGGTTCAACTGATGAGTCGATATGCTACGGTTATAGGTTAGAGGTTCAACTGATGAGTCGATATGCTAGGATTATATGTTATAGGTTCAACTGATGAGTCGATATGTTATGGTTATACGTTAGAGGTTCAACTGATGAGTCGATATGCTAGGGTTATACGTTAGAGGTTCAACTGATGAGTCGTTATGCTACGGTTATACGTTAGAGGTTCAACTGATGAGTCGATATGTTACGGTTATACGTTAGAGGTTCAACTGATGAGTCGATATGTTATGGTTATACGTTAGAGGTTCAACTGATGAGTCGATATGCTAGGGTTATACGTTAGAGGTTCAACTGATGAGTCGATATGCTACGGTTATACGTTAGAGGTTCAACTGATGAGTCGATATGCTAGGGTTATACGTTAGAGGTTTAACTGATGAGTCGATATGCTAGGGTTATACGTTAGAGGTTCAACTGATGAGTCGATATGCTACGGTTATACGTTAGAGGTTCAATTGATGAGTCGATATGTTACGGTTATACGTTACAGGTTCAACTGAAGAGTCGATTTGTTAGGGTTATACGTTAGAGGTTCAACTAATGAGTCGATATGCTACGATTATACGTTAGAGGTTCAACTGATGAGTCGATATGCTAGTGTTATACGTTAGATGTTCAACTGATGAGTCGATATGCTAGGGTTATACGTTAGAGGTTCAATTGATGAGTCGATATGATATGGTTATACGTTAGAGGTTCAAGTGATGAGTCGATATGTTACGGTTATACGTTAGAGGTTCAACTAATGAGTCGATATGCTAGGCGTTAGAGGTTCAACTGATGAGTCGATATGCTATGGTTATACGTTAGAGGTTTAACTGATGAGTCCATATGCTACGGTTATACGTTAGAGGTTCAACTGATGAGTCGATATGCTAGGGTTATACGTTAGAGGTTCAACTGATGAGTCGATATGATAGAATTATACGTTATAGGTTCAACTGATGAGTCGATATGCTAGGGTTAGACGTTATAGGTTAAACTGATGAGTCGATGTGCTAGGTTATACGTTAGAGGTTCAACTGATGAGTCGATATGTTACGGTTATACGTTAAATGTTCAACTGATGAATTGATATGTTACGGTTATACGTTAGAGGTTCAACTGATGAGTCGATATGTTACGGATATACGTAATAGGTTCAATTGATGAGTCGATATCCTAGGGTTATACGTTATAGGTTCAACTGATGAGTCGATATGCTAGGGTTATACGTTATAGGTTCAACTGATGAGTCGATATGTTACGGTTATACGTTATATGTTCAATTGATGAGTCGATATGTTACAGTTATACGTTAGAGGTTCAACTGATGAGTCGATATGTTACGGTTTTACGTTATAGGTTTAACTGATGAATTGATATGTTACGGTTATACGTTAGAGGTTCAACTGATGAGTCCATATCGTACGGTTATACGTTAGAGGTTCAACTGATGAGTCGATATGCTAGGGTTATACGTTAGAGGTTTAACTGATGAGTCGATATGCTAGGGTTATACGTTAGAGGTTCAACTGATGAGTCGATATGCTACGGTTATAGGTTAGAGGTTCAACTGATGAGTCGATATGTTACAGTTATACGTTAGAGGTTCAACTGATGAGTCGATATGTTACGGTTATACGTTAGAGGTTCAACTGATGAGTCGATATGCTAGGGTTATACGTTAGAGGTTCAATTGATGAGTCGATATGCTACAGTTATACGTTATAGGTTTAACTGATGAGTCGATATGCTAGGGTCATACGTTAGAGGTTCAACTAATGAGTCAGTATGCTAGGGTTATACGTTATACGTTAAACTGATGAGTCGATATGTTAGGGTTATACGTTATAGGTTTAACTTATGAGTCGATATGCTAGGGTTATACGTTAGAGGTTCAACTTATGAGTCGATATGCTAGGGTTATACGTTAGAGGTTCAACTGATGAGCCGATATGCTGAGGTTATATGTTAGAGGTTCAACTGACGAGTCGATATGCTAGGGTTATACGTTAGAGGTTCAATTGATGAATCAATATGTTACGGTTATACGTTAGAGGTTCAACTGATGAGTCTATATGCTAGGGTTATACGTTAGAGGTTCAAATGATGAGTTGATATGCTAGGGTTATACGTTAGAGGTTCAACTGATGATTCGATATGCTAGGGTTATACGTTAGAGGTTCAACTGATGATTCGATTTGCTACGGTTATACGTTAGAGGTTTAACTGATGAGTCGATATGTTACGGTTATACGTTAGAGGTTCAACTGATGAGTCGATTTGTTAGGGTTATACGTTAGAGGTTCAATTGATGAGTCGATATGCTAGGGTTATATGTTAGAGGTTCAACTGATGAGTCGATATGCTAGGGTGATACGTTATAGGTTCAACTGATGAGTCGATATGCTAGGGTTATACGTTATAGGTTCAACTGATGAGTCGATATGCTACGGTTATACATAAGAGGTTCAACTGATGAGTCGATATGTTACGGTTATACGTTAAATGTTCAACTGATGAATTGATATGTTACAGTTATACGTTAGAGGTTCAACTGATGAGTCGATATGTTACGGTTATACGTTATAGGTTCAAATGATGAGTCGATATGCTAGGGTTATACGTTACAGGTTCAACTGATGAGTCGATATGTTACGGTTATGCGTTAAATGTTCAACTGATGAGTCGATATGTTATGGTTACACGTTAGAAGTTCAACTGATGAGTCGATATGTTACGGTTTTACGTTATAGGTTCAACTG
This sequence comes from Glebionis coronaria, assembly GCA_025667525.1. Classification (NCBI taxonomy): domain Eukaryota; kingdom Viridiplantae; phylum Streptophyta; class Magnoliopsida; order Asterales; family Asteraceae; genus Glebionis; species Glebionis coronaria. The sequence continues at coordinate 193,428,070 of CM046880.1, forward strand.
ATGAATTGATATGTTACGGTTATACGTTAGAGGTTCAACAGATGAGTCCATATGCTAGGGTTATACGTTAGAGGTTCAATTGATGAGTCGATATGCTAGGGTTATACGTTAGAGGTTCAACTGATGAGTCGATATGCTATGGTTTTACGTTAGAGGTTCAACTGATGAGTCGATATGCTAGGGTTATACGTTAGAGGTTCAATTGATGAGTCGATATGCTAGGGTTATATGTTAGAGGTTCAACTGATGAGTCGTTATGCTACGGTTATACGTTAGAGGTTCAACTGATGAGTCGATATGTTACGGTTATACGTTAGAGGTTCAACTAATGAGTCGATATGTTATGGTTATACGTTAGAGGTTCAACTGATGAGTCGATATGCTAGGGTTATACGTTAGAGGTTCAACTGATGAGTCGATATGCTACGGTTATACGTTATAGGTTCAACTGATGAGTCGATATGCTAGGGTTATACGTTAGAGGTTCAACTAATGAGTCAATATTCTAGGGTTATACGTTATAGGTTAAACTGATGAGTCGATATGCTAGGGTTATACGTAATAGGTTCAACTCATGAGTCGATATGCTAGGGTTATACGTTAGAGGTTCAACTGATGAGTCGATATGCTAAGGTTATACGTTATAGGTTCAACTGATCAGCCGATATGCTACGGTTTTACGTTAGAGGTTCAACTTATGAGTCGATATGCTAGGGTTATACGTTAGAGGTTCAACTGATGAATCGATATGCTACGGTTATAAGTTAGAGGTTCAACTGATGAATCGATATGTTACGGTTATACGTTAGAGGTTCAACTGATGAGTCTATATGCTAGGGTTATACGTTAGAGGTTCAACTGATGAGTCGATATGCTAGGGTTATACGTTAGAGGTTCAACTGATGAGTCGATATGCTAGGGTTATACGTTAGAGGTTCAACTGATGAGTCAATATGCTACGGTTATACGTTAGAGGTTCAACTGATGAGTCGATATGTTACGGTTATACGTTAGAGGTTCAACTGATGAGTCGATTTGCTAGGGTTATACGTTAGAGGTTCAACTGATGAGTCGATATGCTACGTTTATACGTTAGAGGTTCAACTAATGAGTCAATATGCTAGGGTTATACGTTAAAGGTTCAACTGATGAGTCGATATGCTAGGGTTATACGTTAGAGGTTCAATTGATTATTCGATATGCTACGGTTATACGTTAGAGGTTGTTGAGTCGATATGTTATGGTTATACGTTAGAGGTTCAACTGATGAGTCGATTTGCTAGGGTTATATGTTAGAGGTTCAACTGATGAGTCGCTATGCTACAGTTATACGTTAGAGGTTCAACTGATGAGTCGATATGCTAGGGTTATAAGTTAGAGGTTCAATTGATGAGTCGATATGCTAGGGTTATACGTTAGAGGTTCAACTGATGAGTCGGTATGCTACGGTCATACGTTAGAGGTTCAAGTGATGAGTCGATATGTTACGGTTATACGTTAGAGGTTCAACTAATGAGTCGATATGCTAGGGTTATACGTTAGAGGTTCAACTGATGAGTCGATATGCTAGGGTTATACGTTATAGGTTAAACTGATGAGTCGATATGCTAGGGTTATACGTTAGAGGTTCAACTGATGAGTCGTTATGCTATGGTTATACGTTAGAGGTTCAACTGATGAGTCGATATGTTACGGTTATACGTTAGAGGTTCAACTGATGAGTCGATATGTTATGGTTATACGTTAGAGGTTCAACTGATGAGTCGATATGCTAGGGTTATACGTTAGAGGTTCAACTGATGAGTCGATATGCTACGGTTATACGTTATAGGTTCAACTGATGAGTCGATATGCTAGGGTTATACGTTAGAGGTTCAACTAATGAGTCAATATTCTAGGGTTATACGTTATAGGTTAAACTGATGAGTCGATATGCTAGGGTTATACGTAATAGGTTCAACTGATCAGCCGATATGCTACCGTTTTACGTTAGAGGTTCAACTTATGAGTCGATATGCTAGGGTTATACGTTAGAGGTTCAACTGATGAATCGATATGCTACGGTTATAAGTTAGAGGTTCAACTGATGAATCGATATGTTACGGTTATACGTTAGAGGTTCAACTGATGAGTCTATATGCTAGGGTTATACGTTAGAGGTTCAATTGATGAGTCGATATGCTAGGGTTATACGTTAGAGGTTCAATTGATTATTCGATATGCTACGGTTATACGTTAGAGGTTGTTGAGTCGATATGTTATGGTTATACGTTAGAGGTTCAACTGATGAGTCGATTTGCTAGGGTTATACGTTAGAGGTTCAACTGATGAGTCGCTATGCTACGGTTATACGTTAGAGGTTCAACTGATGAGTCGATATGCTAGGGTTATACGTTAGAGGTTCAATTGATGAGTCGATATGCTAGGGTTATACGTTAGAGGTTCAACTGATGAGTCGGTATGCTACGGTCATACGTTAGAGGTTCAAGTGATGAGTCGATATGTTACGGTTATACGTTAGAGGTTCAACTAATGAGTCGATATGCTAGGGTTATACGTTAGAGGTTCAACTGATGAGTCGATATGCTAGGGTTATACGTTATAGGTTAAACTGATGAGTCGATATGCTAGGGTTATACGTTAGAGGTTCAACTGATGAGTCGTTATGCTACGGTTATACGTTAGAGGTTCAACTGATGAGTCGATATGTTACGGTTATACGTTAGAGGTTCAACTGATGAGTCGATATGTTATGGTTATACGTTAGAGGTTCAACTGATGAGTCGATATGCTAGGGTTATACGTTAGAGGTTCAACTGATGAGTCGATATGCTACGGTTATACGTTATAGGTTCAACTGATGAGTCGATATGCTAGGGTTATACGTTAGAGGTTCAACTAATGAGTCAATATTCTAGGGTTATACGTTATAGGTTAAACTGATGAGTCGATATGCTAGGGTTATACGTAATAGGTTCAACTGATCAGCCGATATGCTACGGTTTTACGTTAGAGGTTCAACTTATGAGTCGATATGCTAGGGTTATACGTTAGAGGTTCAACTGATGAATCGATATGCTACGGTTATAAGTTAGAGGTTCAACTGATGAATCGATATGTTACGGTTATACGTTAGAGGTTCAACTGATGAGTCGATATGCTAGGGTTATACGTTATAGGTTAAACTGATGAGTCGATATGCTAGGGTTATATGTTAGAGGTTCAACTGATGAGTCGTTATGCTACGGTTATACGTTAGAGGTTCAACTGATGAGTCGATATGTTACGGTTATACGTTAGAGGTTCAACTGATGAGTCGATATGTTATGGTTATACGTTAGAGGTTCAACTGATGAGTTGATATGCTAGGGTTATACGTTAGAGGTTCAACTGATGAGTCGATATGCTACGGTTATACGTTATAGGTTCAACTGATGAGTCGATATGCTAGGGTTATACGTTAGAGGTTCAACTAATGAGTCAATATTCTAGGGTTATACGTTATAGGTTAAACTGATGAGTCGATATGCTAGGGTTATACGTAATAGGTTCAACTGATCAGCCGATATGCTACGGTTTTACGTTAGAGGTTCAACTTATGAGTCGATATGCTAGGGTTATACGTTAGAGGTTCAACTGATGAATCGATATGCTACAGTTATAAGTTAGAGGTTCAACTGATGAATCGATATGTTACGGTTATACGTTAGAGGTTCAACTGATGAGTCTATATGCTAGGGTTATACGTTAGAGGTTCAATTGATGAGTCGATATGCTAGGGTTATACGTTAGAGGTTCAATTGATTATTCGATATGCTACGGTTATACGTTAGAGGTTGTTGAGTCGATATGTTATGGTTATACGTTAGAGGTTCAACTGATGAGTCGATTTGCTAGGGTTATACGTTAGAGGTTCAACTGATGAGTCGCTATGCTACGGTTATACGTTAGAGGTTCAACTGATGAGTCGATATGCTAGGGTTATACGTTAGAGGTTCAATTGATGAGTCGATATGCTAGGGTTATACGTTAGAGGTTCAAATGATGAGTCGGTATGCTACGGTCATACGTTAGAGGTTCAAGTGATGAGTCGATATGTTACGGTTATACGTTAGAGGTTCAACTAATGAGTCGATATGCTAGGGTTATACGTTAGAGGTTCAACTGATGAGTCGATATGCTAGGGTTATACGTTATAGGTTAAACTGATGAGTCGATATGCTAGGGTTATACGTTAGAGGTTCAACTGATGAGTCGTTATGCTACGGTTATACGTTAGAGGTTCAACTGATGAGTCGATATGTTACGGTTATACGTTAGAGGTTCAACTGATGAGTCGATATGTTATGGTTATACGTTAGAGGTTCAACTGATGAGTCGATATGCTAGGGTTATACGTTAGAGGTTCAACTGATGAGTCGATATGCTACGGTTATACGTTATAGGTTCAACTGATGAGTCGATATGCTAGGGTTATACGTTAGAGGTTCAACTAATGAGTCAATATTCTAGGGTTATACGTTATAGGTTAAACTGATGAGTCGATATGCTAGGGTTATACGTAATAGGTTCAACTGATCAGCCGATATGCTACGGTTTTACGTTAGAGGTTCAACTTATGAGTCGATATGCTAGGGTTATACGTTAGAGGTTCAACTGATGAATCGATATGCTACGGTTATAAGTTAGAGGTTCAACTGATGAATCGATATGTTACGGTTATACGTTAGAGGTTCAACTGATGAGTCTATATGCTAGGGTTATACGTTAGAGGTTCAATTGATGAGTCGATATGCTAGGGTTATACGTTAGAGGTTCAACTGATGAGTCGATATGCTAGGGTTATACGTTAGAGGTTCAACTGATGAGTCGATATGCTACGGTTATACGTTAGAGGTTCAACTGATGATTCGATATGTTACGGTTATACGTTAGAGGTTCAACTGATGAGTCGATTTGCTAGGGTTGTATGTTTGAGGTTCAACTGATGAGTCGATATGCTACGTTTATACGTTAGAGGTTCAACTAATGAGTCAATATGCTAGGGTTATACGTTAGAGGTTCAACTGATGAGTCGATATGCTAGGGTTATACGTTAGAGGTTCAACTGATTAGTCGATATGCTACGGTTATACGTTAGAGGTTGTTGAGTCGATATGTTATGGTTATACGTTAGAGGTTCAACTGATGAGTCGATTTGCTAGGGTTATACGTTAGAGGTTCAACTGATGAGTCGCTATGCTACGGTTATACGTTAGAGGTTCAACTGATGAGTCGATATGCTAGGGTTATACGTTAGAGGTTCAATTGATGAGTCGATATGCTAGGGTTATACGTTAGAGGTTCAACTGATGAGTCGGTATGCTACGGTTATACGTTAGAGGTTCAAGTGATGAGTCGATATGTTACGGTTATACGTTAGAGGTTTAACTAATGAGTCGATATACTAGGGTTATACGTTAGAGGTTCAACTGATGAGTCGATATGCTAGGGTTATACGTTATAGGTTAAACTGATGAGTCGATATGCTAGGGTTATACGTTAGAGGTTCAACTGATGAGTCGATATGCTACGGTTATACGTTAGAGGTTCAAGTGATGAGTCGATATGTTACGGTTATACGTTAGAGGTTCAACTAATGAGTCGATATGCTAGGGTTATACGTTAGAGGTTCAACTAATGAGTCGATATGCTACGGTTATACGTTAATGTTCAACTGATGAGTCGATATGCTATGGTTATACGTTAGAGGTTCAACTGATGAGTCGATATGCTAGGGTTATACGTTAGAGGTTCAACTGATGAGTCGATATGCTAGGATTATACGTTATATGATCAACTGATGAGTCGATATGCTAGGGTTATGCATTATAGGTTAAACTGATGAGTCGATATGCTAGGTTATACGTTAGAGGTTCAACTGATGAGTCGATATGTTACGATTATACGTTAGAGGTTCAACTGATGAGTCGATTTGCTGGGGTTATACGTTAGAGGTTCAACTGATGAGTCGATATGCTAATGTTATACTGTAGAGGTTCAATTGATGAGTCCATATGCTAGGGCTATACGTTAGAGGTTCAATTGATGAGTCGATATGCTAGGGTTATACGTTAGAGGTTCAACTAATGAGTCGATATGCTACGATTATACGTTAGAGGTTCAACTGATGAGTCGATATGTTACGGTTATACATTAGAGGTTCAACTGATGAGTCGATTTGCTAGGGTTATATGTTAGAGGTTCAACTGATGAGTCGATATGCTACGGTTATACGTTAGAGGTTTAACTGATGAGTCGATATGCTAGGGTTATACGTTAGAGGTTCAACTAATGAGTCGCTATGCTAGGGTTATACGTTAGAGGTTCAACTGATGAGTCGATATGCTACGGTTATACGTTAGAGGTTCAAGTGATGAGTCGATATGTTACGGTTATACGTTAGAGGTTCAACTAATGAGTCGATATGCTAGGCGTTAGAGGTTCAACTGATGAGTCGATATGCTACGGTTATACGTTACAGGTTCAACTGATGAGTCGATATGCTACGGTTATACGTTAGAGGTTCAACTGATGAGTCGATCTGCTAGGGTTATACGTTAGAGGTTCAACTGATGAGTCGATATGATAGGATTATACGTTATAGGTTCAACTTATGAGTCGATATACTAAGGTTATACGTTATAGGTTAAACTGATGAGTCGATATGCTAGGTTATACGTTATAGGTTCAACTGATGTGTCGATATGTTACGGTTATACGTTAAATGTTCAAGTGATGAATTGATATGTTACGGTTATACATTAGAGGTTCAACTAATGAGTCGATATGCTAGGGTTATACGTTAGAGGTTCAACTAATGAGTCGATATGCTAGGGTTATACGTTAGAGGTTCAACTGATGAGTCGATATGTTACGGTTATACGTTAGAGGTTCAACTAATGAGTCGATATGCTAGGGTTATACGTTAGAGGTTCAACTGATGAGTCGATATGCTAGGGTTATACGTTATAGGTTAAACTGATGAGTCGATATGCTAGGAATATACGTTAGAGGTTCAACTGATGAGTCGATATGCTACGGTTATACGTTAGAGGTTCAAGTGATGAGTCGATATGTTACGGTTATACCTTAGAGGTTCAACTAATGAGTCGATATGCTAGGGTTATACGTTAGAGGTTCAACTAATGAGTCGATATGCTACGGTTATACGTTAGAGGTTCAACTGATGAGTCGATATGCTACGGTTATACGTTAGAGGTTTAACTGATGAGTCGATATGCTAGGGTTATACGTTAGAGGTTCAACTGATGAGTCGATATGCTAGGATTATACGTTATAGGTTCAACTTATGAGTCGATATGCTAGGGTTATACGTCATAGGTTAAACTGATGAGTCGATATGCTAGGTTATACGTTAGAGGTTCAACTGACGAGTCGATATGTTACGGTTATACGTTAGAGGTTCAACTGATGAGTCGATTTGCTAGGGTTATACGTTAGAGGTTCAACTGATGAGTCGATATGATACAGTTATACGTTAGAGGTTCAACTGATGAGTCGATATGCTAGGGTTATACGTTAGAGGTTCAACTGATGAGTCGATATGCTAGGGTTATACGTTAGAGGTTCAACTGATGAGTCGATATGCTACGGTTATACGTTAGAGGTTCAACTGATGAGTCATTATGTTACGGTTATACGTTAGAGGTTCAACTAATGAATCGATTTTCTAGGGTTATACGTTAGAGGTTCAACTGATGAGTCGATATGCTACGGTTATACGTTAGAGGTTCAACTGATGAGTCGATATGCTAGGGTTATACGTTAGAGGTTCAACTGATGAGTCGATATGTTAGGGTTATACGTTAGAGGTTCAACTGATGAGTTGATATGCTAGGGTTATACGTTAGAGGTTCAACTGATGAGTCGATATGCTACGGTTATACGTTAGAGGTTCAAGTGATGAGTCGATATGTTACGGTTATACGTTAGAGGTTCAACTAATGAGTCGATATGCTAGGCGTTAGAGGTTCAACTGATGAGTCGATATGCTACGATTATACGTTACAGGTTCAACTGATGAGTCGATATGCTATGGTTATACCTTAGAGGTTCAAATGATGAGTCGATATGCTAGGGTTATACGTTAGAGGTTCAACTGATGAGTCGATATGTTAGGGTTATACGTTAGAGGTTCAACTGATGAGTTGATATGCTAGGGTTATACGTTAGAGGTTCAACTGATGAGTCGATATGCTACGGTTATACGTTAGAGGTTCAAGTGATGAGTCGATATGTTACGGTTATACCTTAGAGGTTCAACTAATGAGTCGATATGTTAGGGTTATACGTTAGAGGTTCAACTAATGAGTCGATATGCTACGGTTATACGTTAGAGGTTCAACTGATGAGTCGATATGCTACGGTTATACGTTAGAGGTTTAACTGATGAGTCGATATGCTAGGGTTATACGTTAGAGGTTCAACTAATGAGTCGCTATGCTAGGGTTATACGTTAGAGGTTCAACTGATGAGTCGATATGCTACGGTTATACGTTAGAGGTTCAAGTGATGAGTCGATATGTTACGGTTATACGTTAGAGGTTCAACTAATGAGTCGATATGCTAGGCGTTAGAGGTTCAACTGATGAGTCGATATGCTACGGTTATACGTTACAGGTTCAACTGATGAGTCGATATGCTACGGTTATACGTTAGAGGTTCAACTGATGAGTCGATCTGCTAGGGTTATACGTTAGAGGTTCAACTGATGAGTCGATATGATAGGATTATACGTTATAGGTTCAACTTATGAGTCGATATACTAAGGTTATACGTTATAGGTTAAACTGATGAGTCGATATGCTAGGTTATACGTTATAGGTTCAACTGATGTGTCGATATGTTACGGTTATACGTTAAATGTTCAAGTGATGAATTGATATGTTACGGTTATACATTAGAGGTTCAACTAATGAGTCGATATGCTAGGGTTATACGTTAGAGGTTCAACTAATGAGTCGATATGCTAGGGTTATACGTTAGAGGTTCAACTGATGAGTCGATATGTTACGGTTATACGTTAGAGGTTCAACTAATGAGTCGATATGCTAGGGTTATACGTTAGAGGTTCAACTGATGAGTCGATATGCTAGGGTTATACGTTATAGGTTAAACTGATGAGTCGATATGCTAGGAATATACGTTAGAGGTTCAACTGATGAGTCGATATGCTACGGTTATACGTTAGAGGTTCAAGTGATGAGTCGATATGTTACGGTTATACCTTAGAGGTTCAACTAATGAGTCGATATGCTAGGGTTATACGTTAGAGGTTCAACTAATGAGTTGATATGCTACGGTTATACGTTAGAGGTTCAACTGATGAGTCGATATGCTACGGTTATACGTTAGAGGTTTAACTGATGAGTCGATATGCTAGGGTTATACGTTAGAGGTTCAACTGATGAGTCGATATGCTAGGATTATACGTTATAGGTTCAACTTATGAGTCGATATGCTAGGGTTATACGTCATAGGTTAAACTGATGAGTCGATATGCTAGGTTATACGTTAGAGGTTCAACTGACGAGTCGATATGTTACGGTTATACGTTAGAGGTTCAACTGATGAGTCGATTTGCTAGGGTTATACGTTAGAGGTTCAACTGATGAGTCGATATGATACAGTTATACGTTAGAGGTTCAACTGATGAGTCGATATGCTAGGGTTATACGTTAGAGGTTCAACTGATGAGTCGATATGCTAGGGTTATACGTTAGAGGTTCAACTGATGAGTCGATATGCTACGGTTATACGTTAGAGGTTCAACTGATGAGTCATTATGTTACGGTTATACGTTAGAGGTTCAACTAATGAATCGATTTTCTAGGGTTATACGTTAGAGGTTCAACTGATGAGTCGATATGCTACGGTTATACGTTAGAGGTTCAACTGATGAGTCGATATGCTAGGGTTATACGTTAGAGGTTCAACTGATGAGTCGATATGTTAGGGTTATACGTTAGAGGTTCAACTGATGAGTTGATATGCTAGGGTTATACGTTAGAGGTTCAACTGATGAGTCGATATGCTACGGTTATACGTTAGAGGTTCAAGTGATGAGTCGATATGTTACGGTTATACGTTAGAGGTTCAACTAATGAGTCGATATGCTAGGCGTTAGAGGTTCAACTGATGAGTCGATATGCTACGATTATACGTTACAGGTTCAACTGATGAGTCGATATGCTATGGTTATACCTTAGAGGTTCAAATGATGAGTCGATATGCTAGGGTTATATGTTAGAGGTTCAACTGATGAGTCGATATGTTAGGGTTATACGTTAGAGGTTCAACTGATGAGTTGATATGCTAGGGTTATACGTTAGAGGTTCAACTGATGAGTGGATATGCTACGGTTATACGTTAGAGGTTCAAGTGATGAGTCGATATGTTACGGTTATACCTTAGAGGTTCAACTAATGAGTCGATATGCTAGGGTTATACGTTAGAGGTTCAACTAATGAGTCGATATGCTACGGTTATACGTTAGAGGTTCAACTGATGAGTCGATATGCTACGGTTATACGTTAGAGGTTTAACTGATGAGTCGATATGCTAGGGTTATACGTTAGAGGTTCAACTGATGAGTCGATATGCTAGGATTATACGTTATAGGTTCAACTTATGAGTCGATATGCTAGGGTTATACGTCATAGGTTAAACTGATGAGTCGATATGCTAGGTTATACGTTAGAGGTTCAACTGACGAGTCGATATGTTACGGTTATACGTTAGAGGTTCAACTGATGAGTCGATTTGCTAGGGTTATACGTTAGAGGTTCAACTGATGAGTCGATATGCTATAGTTATACGTTAGAGGTTCAACTGATGAGTCGATATGCTAGGGTTATACGTTAGAGGTTCAACTGATGAGTCGATATGCTAGGGTTATACGTTAGAGGTTCAACTGATGAGTCGATATGCTACGGTTATACGTTAGAGGTTCAACTGATGAGTCGATATGTTACGGTTATACGTTAGAGGTTCAACTGATGAATCGATTTTCTAGGGTTATACGTTAGAGGTTCAACTGATGAGTCGATATGCTACGGTTATACGTTAGAGGTTCAACTGATGAGTCGATATGCTAGGGTTATACGTTAGAGGTTCAACTGATGAGTCGATATGTTAGGGTTATACGTTAGAGGTTCAACTGATGAGTTGATATGCTAGGGTTATACGTTAGAGGTTCAACTGATGAGTCGATATGCTATGGTTATACGTTAGAGGTTCAAGTGATGAGTCGATATGTTACGCTTATACGTTAGAGGTTCAACTAATGAGTCGATATGCTAGGCGTTAGAGGTTCAACTGATGAGTCGATATGCTACGATTATACGTTACAGGTTCAACTGATGAGTCGATATGCTATGGTTATACCTTAGAGGTTCAAATGATGAGTCGATATGCTAGGGTTATACGTTAGAGGTTCAACTGATGAGTCGATATGATAGGATTATACGTTATAGGTTCAACTGATGAGTCGATATGCTAGGGTTATACGTTATAGGTTAAACTGATGAGTCGATATGCTAGGTTATACGTTAGAGGTTCAACTGATGAGTCGATATGTTACGGTTATACGTTAAATGTTCAACTGATGAATTGATATGTTATGGTTATACGTTAGAGGTTCAACTGATGAGTCGATATGTTACGGATATACGTAATAGGTTCAACTGATGAGTCGATATGCTAGGGTTATACGTTATAGGTTCAACTGATGAGTCGATATGCTAGGGTTATATGTTATAGGGTCAAATAATGAGTCGATATGTTACGGTTATATGTTAAATGTTCAACTGATGAGTCGATATGTTACGGTTATACGTTAGAGGTTCAACTGATGAGTCGATATGTTACGGTTATACGTTATAGGTTCAAGTGATGAATTGATATGTTACGGTTATACGTTAGAGGTTCAACTGATGAGTCCATATGGTACGGTTATACGTTAGAGGTTCAACTGATGAGTCGATATGCTAGGGTTATACGTTAGACGTTCAACTGATGAGTCGATATGCTAGGGTTATACGTTAGAGGTTCAACTGATGAGTCGATATGCTACGGTTATAAGTTAGAGGTTCAACTGATGAGTCGATATGTTACAGTTATACGTTAGAGGTTCAACTGATGAGTCGATGTTTTACGGTTAAACGTTAGAGGTTTAACTGATGAGTCGATATGCTAGGGTTATACGTTAGAGGTTCAATTGATGAGTCGATATGCTACGGTTATACGTTATAGGTTCAACTGATGAGTCGATATGCTAGGGTTATGCGTTAGAGGTTTGTTGATACAAAAGTTGGGTGATCCTTGCTAGACCCGAATTAGGCTAAATTCGGTTTGGCTGGACTCCGGCTCCTACACCAAGTGAATTATCTGGTTGGGATCCTGCACACTAAAGCAACATGCGTTAGGCTTACCGTGGGAATGTATCCCACGATTAGACTCCAGCGTGAGACCCTAATCGGATGTGATGTGAGTGTGTAGAATGTAATACCTTTGTGGAACCCTTGGGGGTTCCTTATATAGGCAGTGAAACCCTAATGGGCTGTCACTGATGCTTCGGCCCCAAGGAAAGGATAAATACCAGAATTAGATTGATTGTTATCTTCTAATTATAGTGAGTGAATATCCTCTCCTTTGGGATAAATCCTACTCATAGAGGAGTATGATTCTGTCTAACCCTATACCGGCCATGCAGGCCCGTGGGCCGCACACTTGTGTGCGGTTACTGTTCATCTAAGCCCATAAGCTCAAATAACATTATTCCCACCCATTCGTGATGGGCCGGATACGGGTAGTACCCGTGGGCCGGGTTCATGACCCGGCTGGGGACTATACGTCATCATGTCCCCCCAGTCTAGTTGTTACAGTCGTAGGCGTAACCGCTAGACTATCAAGATGCTCCCCGGACGTACCAAGAAAGATCCTTGGAGAATGATAAATTTCCAAACTTTGTTTCGGCCGCTCGTGGGAACCTCAGCCGCACTTGTCGACCGAGACAAATTAAATACATCATTAAATATGGTCTTACGTTTGACCGTATATCCCGACACAAGAATGAATGCATTAATGGTAGTCAATTAGTCACTCGCACGCCTGCAAAAGTGCACCAGAAAGGCCCACCCTTGAGCCACGTAAAACTGTCAAGAAGTGACCCGTGGGTCCCTTCTGACGTTTTAGAAGTGTTAGAAATCCCATCCGTTGGATGGGCGTAGTGGCTTACACGTGGCGAACATCTACGCTACCTCGGAAATCGAGGAAACCCTATATAAGAGTTGGTGTGTGCTACTGTTACACACACAGTTTATATTCATTCCGCCATTGTTATTCCCAAGCTCCTTCCTTCAATCTTTTGCCTCTTATTCCACGGATTTCCTCTGCCGCAGGTTAGATCATCACGCCTCTCAAACCCTTTTTATAAAACATGGTGAAGGACAATCCCCTTATTACGGATGTCCTGAACGTGATGCCTGCGGAGAAATACAGACTTTTTGTCTAAGTATTATATTCCCAAAAGCGTACACCCAACCTATCCAGGTGAAGGTGAAGCGATTATGGATGCACCGAGGGGAAAGATAGGCGTGTACACGCGCCTATTCGATTCGGCTAACTACCGCATCCCCTTATCCAAGTTTTTGGTAGATCTGCTTCTATATTATGACTTCCACATAACCCAACTGCACTGCATAGGGGCATGTAAAATCAATCAATTTGAGATTACCTGCCATACTTGCGGGGTAACCCCGACCGTAAATCTATTTAGGGTCTTTTACTCCCCCCAACTAGTGAATGGGTGGTTGTCGTTCAAAAAACGATCCGGGAACGCCCCCATGACTTATAGGAAGCCCTTAGACTCCCTCAAGAATTGGTACGACCATTACTTTTTCGTTAATGAGAAAGTATTCCCTACCCCGTTCGTCCTCAAAACCAGAGTACCCAAAGACTATCCTCCCAAATCCAAAGACTATAGTAGTAAGGTTTTGAAAATTCTAAATACCCACCGCACAGAATTTCATAGGGGTTTGCCGGAGCACTTCCTGTGCCTAGTAGGGATAAGCCGCTACTACTATGGGAGGGAGGATATGTATCCGTGCTTTCTGACCCAACGTAGGCAGGGTAGGTCCACTTATATTTGTAGATGTAAAAAATGCCACATTTGTATTTTGTGAACTTACTAATCCGTATATATGCATATGTCCGCAGAGATGAACCTACATGGATTATTGCGCCAAGGGGACCCAATGAAAGTTCCTGAAGGATTCCGACCGCTGAAAGAAAATGAACTCCCCCTTCTTGATGCGACCGTAGACAAAACCATCCCGCTGGAAGAAACCACCGAGCAAAGATCAGATGAGGGAGAGCCCGTGATTGAGAAGTCCCCGCTTGACTTCCACAACGAAGATGGTGGAGAACTGCTGCTGGAGGGCACCGTGCCGCACCAGGATGAAGAAGAAGAAGAGGAAGATTTCACCAACCCTGCTGACAATCGCACTGGTGAGGATGAAGAAACTACCCAAGCTTCTGGGTCCCCCAAGCCCAAATCCAGGAAAAGAAAGACTATCAAGAGGGTAGCAAAAACTCTAGGGAAGCAGCACTGCTAAGGCCCAGGTCGACCCCTCACTACGCGCGAATGAGCAAGTCTGGATGGCCACCCCCGTGAATGCTATAGCTCCTACCATCACGGAACCCATGACTGGCACTACGTAAGTACCTTTTTTAATACTCAAAGGATATAGATCTATAAACAAAACTAATGTGTGTTAATAACAGGGCGGATCCGTCAACCGTGGCCCAAGAGAAGGAGGTGGAAAGGGAACCCTCTACCGTGACATCAATGAGACCTCCATCCCCTCTTGTGACCCATGCTGAGGAGCCACATCATGAGGAACCTGACACTAGCCTTCGCCTAGCATGGAATTTGTCCAGTTTAACAAGGTTGGAGGCGGAGTCCGAGTGCTCTGAGTTTATTGAACACATCACTCCTCCAGCGCTGGCGCAAGATCTGGATAAACTAGAGCATGAGATGTTGCTGAAGCAGTTAGATGTGTCCTCCACACAACAGGTGACGGTTGGTGCGGTCGTGAGACGCCGTCTGATCAAGGCCTTGGCTAACGTGAGCCGTGTTGATAAAAAGATAGCTCGCCGTGAAGCACGGGTGGGTAAGCACGAGAAAACCATCACATCCTTGCAGGCAGCGTTGGTTGTGGCCAAGTCAACCGTCAAGGAGCAAGCCCATCACGCCAACACTCGTGAAGAACGTATCGCCGAGCTGGAGGCCCTTTTAGCTGCATCCAACGAGAAGGTATGCTCTCATATTAATGCTTATTTATGCACACAAAAAACCACATTGTCTCTGTAATAACTCCAAGTGTCATATATAGGTATCCGCAGCCGAAGCTGCTACTAAAGCCGTAACCGTACAAGCCTTCACTATTGCTCAGGAGCGCGACGCACTGAAGGATGAGCTAACCCAGGCGCGGACTACCTTGGACGAGCAAGCTGCAGCAGCTGAGGGCAAACTAAGCCATATGGCCACAGACTGTGCTGAAATAATATGTCCTCCTTTGCTCACAGCCATAGCTGGGCGTAGATGGATGGTTGGCCAGGGAATGCGGCTTGCCGTGAGCAAAGTGACAGAAGCTCCTTACCTGTTGCAGGCCTTTGCTGACGTTGTATCAGACGGTATAGACCGTGGTAGGCACGAGGGGCTGGTCAAAGCTGCGGAGCTGATAGGCAAGAAGGAAGATATCACCCAGCATGCCTACCACAACCCTCTAGCCACAGACAAGATGACCGCGTCACTGGCCGCTCTTGCTGAAATCCAACACCCCCTCCTAGACGAGCTAGAAGCGCTAAAGGACGCTCCTAATGAGGTAATAATGTCCAAGCTCACTGCTGATCCCATCCAACTGACTTTGCCCACCTACGACTCTATGTCTAAGGTGATGAAAGGTGAAAAGCTGCTGGCTGAGGCGTTGGATGCGAACATGATCAAGACACATGATGGGAAGAATGCTCACGGGGAGGCCCTCTGCACCTTGATTGAAGAAGGGAAGAAGGAGATAGGGGAGTTCCTACCTCCTTTGTAATTTACATTGTAAACATTTGTATTATTTTATTCATCCGTGTATGTATACGGATAAAACTGATGTTGTAATAACTTGTCATATTTATACAAGTGAGTCCGTGATGACCGCGACTATTTTGGTGTTTTGAATTTGAAACTTGTGTATTTTTTTTAGATATCATATACCTGTACTGCATGTCATGTCACGTCTTACTCAAAAAATATAATCAAGTCTATATTTTACTAGACGTGCGGCGTGCGTCTTTACCATGCAAAGCACTGCGTGAGCGCGACATATGGAAACTTATCACAACGTCTTGTGAGTAAGGTGTCTAGTAAGGATACATGATCCGCGTCACTGGGGTTGCATCCCTCTTATGTGACAAGTTGAATTATTAGGTTCACTTAATCCTCTTACCCCGCTTGGAGGCGCATTGTACATGTACGGTATTGAATGAATGCATATGAATAAGATATAGCACATTGTAGTAACAACAACTAAATCTATACGACAATAAGAAAATCTAAAAAAGAAGACAATAATTTGCACAAGAACGAGTCGTGGAGCTAGCTAGGCACCACGACATTTTATTAGAAAGTTTACGTTTTTTTTAACAAGAATGGGAAATCCTAAAAACCAAAGGAACCTAGAAAGCATAAAAAACAAAACAAAGAGAACACATGGATCTTCATTGAAGCTAGATATAGCGAAGTGTCCATGCGGAAGCCGTAGCTCTCAAAGATAGCACCTTTTAAGATTGCAGATATTCCATGTGCGTTCCAGGTCGCGGTCATCCATGTCACGTAACTTGTACGCGCCCCGTCCTAAGTCTTACGTAACCTCATACGGTCCTTCCTACTTAGGGCCCATCTTTCCTATATTCTCCGATCGACTCGCCTCGTTGGTACGATAAACATAATCTCCCGGTCGAAAAGAAACACCTTTAACCTTGGCGTCATAATAAGCCTTCATCCGTGCCTTGGACATGGCCTCATTGATAGCCGCTATCTCTCTTTTTTCCTCCAACAAATCCAGATTGATCCAGAGTTTCTCGTCGTTTATGACAACATTAACCTCCGCTGTGCGGATGGTAGGCATTCCTATTTCTGCTGGTATGCCAGCTTCAGTTCCGTAGGCCAATGCGAATGGAGTGTCCCCGTTGGCTGTTTTGATCATAGTCCTATGTGCCCATAGAACATGTGGTAGTTCATCCACCCATTTGGCACTTAGTTCATCCAGGCGTGCCTTGATGCCTTCACCCAAGCTTCTATTTGCTCGTTCCATAAGACCATTTGTCTGCGGATGTTTAACAGATGCAAAGCGTCGTTTGATATTCAATGTTGCGCACCAGTCCTTGAATGG
Source organism: Glebionis coronaria (assembly GCA_025667525.1). Classification (NCBI taxonomy): domain Eukaryota; kingdom Viridiplantae; phylum Streptophyta; class Magnoliopsida; order Asterales; family Asteraceae; genus Glebionis; species Glebionis coronaria. Next base: position 193,445,577 of record CM046880.1, read on the forward strand.
ATTATCCGCGAACTGCTTCCCGTTTTTCGAGATGATTTCTCCTGGTAAGCCAAAACGGCACACGATGTTCTCCCAAACAAACTTTTTAACTTGTTTGCCTGTGATGGATTTGACTGCCTTGGCCTCTATCCAACGTGTAAAGTAGTCCATTGCGAAAATCAAGAACTTAACTCCCCCCGCAGATACGGGGAAAGGTCCTGCAATATCAATCTCCCATTTATAGAATGGCCATGGGGATGTAATGGGTGTAAGTTCCTGCTGCGGATGTCGTGGTACTGGTCTGTGCACTTGGCAATCACTGTATTTGCGAATCATGTCGCGTGCATCCCTATGCATAGTAGGCCAATAATAACCTGTGCGTAGAGCTCGAACTACTACGGATCGGGGACCCGCATGCATGCCGCATAACCCTTCATGTATCTCACTGATCACATAAGTAGCCTGGCGTGGCCCAACACACCGCAACCACGGCTGTAAGAAAGAACGCTTGTGAAGAATACCTTCTTGAAGCTCGAAGTGCTGTGACTTCCTTCTGATACGCCGTGCCGCCTTTCCCTCGTCTGGAAGGGTTTCATTAGTCAAATAGTTGATGATCGGGGTCATCCATGTAGGTCCATCTTCCTCAACTATAGCTGCGACTTCCCCTTCTGTTATAGACTTTTCCTTTAGTATTTCCACCAAGACTTGCTTGGATAAGTGGGGGAAACTTGTAGACACGATCTTGCTAAGAGCGTCCGCCTTTTTGTTTTCACCTCTTCGTACCTGCTTGATAGAAAACTTGCTGAAAGCCGCGATGAGTGACTTGACTTCCTCCAAATATCGAAACATGTTATCTTCCCTGGCTATGTACCCCCCTAGAATGTGGTTCGCGATAAGCCGTGAGTCCACGTAGGCCTCAAGGTTGCGGACTCCCATTCTAGCGGTGATTTTTAAACCCGCAATCAACGCTTCATATTCTGCCTCATTATTGGTGGTTGTGAACTCAAAGCGCAGGGCATATGTAAACTCCATTCCTTCCGGATTCGTAAGGATGAGACCAGCTCCTGATCCATCCGTGCACGAAGATCCGTCCGTAAATAATACCCATGGTTCTGCTGGAGTTTCCTCTCGTTGTACGACTGGTCCTTCCTCATCTGGCTTCTCTATCAAGAAATCTGCCAAGATTTGGATTTTAACATCCGTCCGTGGTCTATAAGATATGTTATGCTCTCCCAATAGAATGCTCCACTTCTATAGCCTACCGGCCACATCTGGTCTGGAGATGACTTGTTTTATTGGTTGATCAGTAATAACCACAATTCGGTGCGCCTGAAAGTACCGGCGTAACCGTTTCGTAGCAAACACTAATGCCAAAACCAATTTTTCCATGGAAGAATAATTCAACTCCGGCCCTTGTAGTGTTCTACTTATAAAGTAGACCGGAGTTTGGACTGTGTCCCTATCCGTCATGAATACCACACTTATTGCTCCATGTGTGGCTGATAGGTACATGATGAGCTCCTCCTTGGGTCGGGGGGCCACTAGCATGGGGAGAGATGCGAGGTGCTGCTTGAGCTGACCAAAAGCTTCCTACGCTTCCTTTGTCCACCGGAAGTCTCCCTTCTTGATGCACTTCTTGAGTGTTTTGAATAGGGGGAGTGACTTCTCCGCGGACTTCGATAAGAACCTGTTTAGCCCGGCCAACTTCCCATTTAAGGATTACACCTCTTTCCGTGTCTGAGGAGATGGTAACTGTATTACCGCGTCCGTCTTTTCCGGGCAAGGCTTGATGCCATTTGGATCAATCATATATCCAAGGAACATTCCTTAAGTTGCCCTAAACGTGCATTTCTTTGGATTTAGTTTCATATTAATCCTCCTCAATGTGTCAAACGTCTCTTGGACGTCTCGGAGAAGTGCATCCTCCGTATAACTTTTGATGACTAAATCATCAACATAGACCTCCAGGTTGCGGCCTATCTGTGAGTCTAAGGCTTTGTCAACAAGCCGCTGATATGTTGCCCCGACGTTCTTTAGTCCGAATGGCATTTTTGTATAACAGTATACGCCTTGACTAGTATGGAACGCCGTCTTCTCTGCGTCCTCTTCCGCCATCTGGATCTGGTGGTATCCTTTGTATGCATCTAAGAAGCACTTAAAGGGATATCCACATAGGGATTCGACCTTCCAATCATTCTCCGGTAACGGATAGCAGTCCTGCGGACAGGCTTTGTTCAGGTCCGTGAAGTCACGCACATGCGCCAGCTCCCATCATGCTTTTTGACCATGACCGGGTTGGATAACCACTCGTGGTAGTATACCTCGCGCATGATACCTGCATCCACCAATTTACGTACTTCATCCAATATTACTTGGATGCGTTCTGGTGCCTGACCGCACTTCTTTTGCTTAACGGGAGGATATCCCTGGCGGATTTGGAGCTTATATTCTGCTATCGCACGAGGAACGCTTGTCATGTGCTTGGGCTCCCATGTGAACACATCCATGTTTGCTTTTAGGAGAGAGCACATGGCCCTCTTGCCGTTATCCGAGAGTGTTCCCCCTATGGATACCTCTTGTTCTGGATAATCAGGATGGATTGCCACCTTCCAATTGGGAGGTGGTGATTCATCCTTGGGGGGAACAGGTGGAACTGGTGTTGTCACGGCATGACACTCGGATGGTGGTATGATTGCATTATAGATAGTGACAATTCCTCCTTCCACAGGGAATTTAATCATTCCGTGAGCTATAGAGGGTACTGCCCGTATGGCCAGGATACCTGGCCTGCCTATGATCCCATTGTATGGAGAGTGTGAGCGTATCACCATAAAGTTCATCCACGCAATGGTGAAATGCTCTTCATTCCCAATGGTTACCAGCAGACGCAGCTGTCCTATTAGCCAGATGGTGTCTCCACTAAAGCCAATGAGCGGTGACGTGGCCGGTACTAATTGGCTTCTTATTTCTGGTCGTAACTGTACGAAACAGTGTACGTATAGTACTTCTGCTGATGACCCTCCATCCACATACATACGGCGGACATTGTGTGTTCCAATGCTTATCTCAATCGTGAGAGGTGCATCGGCTACATCACTTGCCGTGATGGGAGGGAATGAGATTTCTTTGCCGCGTGAAAATTTTTGGCTAATTTTCTGCCTTGTGCGGCGCTGCCTGGATTGGATCATGTATATATTCGAAGGTTTGTCCTTTTGGGGATCCTTCTTGACATACTTCTTGTTGTCCTTTCCATCCTTCCAATCCTTGACTAAATGCTTGAGTTTGCCTGACTTGATCAGTGACTCAATCTGCTTCTTGAGCTGGATACATTCCTCCGTGCCGTGGCCCTTGTCGTTGTGGAATTCGCAAAAGCGATTTCCTTGACGACGGTCCAACGAAGTCGTCATTGGGGGAGGTCTCGGGAAGTTGGCCCCTTCTGTCAGCAAGATCTCCCGGTAGGACATATTTAGAGGGGTAAATTTGTCCTTCCACCGCCCTCCTTTGTTTTGGCTCTTGTAGCCTGAGCTCCTCCCACTGCTCTGGTGTTTTGACCGCCCGACTGTCTCCTGGACTGGTCGTTCGATCGGTAGCTGTTTCCTTTTGAAGGGTAAGCCACGGCTACCGCGGTTTCTCCCTCTATGAAGTTTCTGACCCTTTCCATAAGGTCGTCATACCTCTCCGGTCGCTTGTCTTTTGAGACGTCTGATTAATTCCCTGTCTGTTATGGCGTGCATATAATCAGAAATTTTCAGAAGTTCCGGCATTGTCTTTGTGCGCGTGCACTCGTCATTGAAGCGTTCGGTGAAGGCCTCCGTAGATTCCCTCGGCCGTTGCTTGACGGTTGCCAATGAGACCGGGTCCCTATTATACTTCTTTCGCTGAGTATAATTGTTCTTGAACGCAGTACGTAGTTTAGTGAAGCTATCAATGCTTCATGGAGGAAGTCCCTCAAACCAATCACGAGCATTGCCGATCAAGGTTGAATTGAACATTTGGCACCATATAGGCATGGGCCATCGTTCAATTTTCGCCTGCGTGTCAAATATATTTAGGTGATCATCCGGATCACCAGTCCCATCATAAATCTTGACACACGCCGGAATGCGACGCTTTGTATCCTTGGAGTAATTCCGTATGCGAAGAGTAAAAGATCTTCCCTGGGATCAGCCCATGGGGTGAGATTAGGGTCACACCATGGGCGGGAAAGATCTTCTTCTTCCGCCTCTTGATAATAGGGGCCGCCATAGTACTCTTCATTGTCTGGTGGCGGTGGAGGGGTACGCCTAGGTCGGCGACGCTTGGGTGGATGGTCATCCGAATCCTCTCCTGATAGACCGGGAGAAGGGGGCGGTGCCCCATCCTTTGGGTGAGGACCGCTCTTGTGAGAAGAGCTAGGAGCCTTCTTCCCGGTATTCATCCTGTCCCACACGCTTGTGCGGCGATTAGTTCTGGTTAGCTCCAGATCTGGTCGTTCGGGTGAACCGTCGGACCTCTCTCCCTCCTCACGGGATTGTAGTAGTTGCTGCATAAGACGATCCCCTATGCGTTTGAACACATTCCTAGGTTGGGGAGTCTCCTCAAAGAGGTTTCGCTCCTAGGGTCGTGCCCTTCGCTTCCTCTGAATTTGAGGAGAGGTGCTTGGTCCGGCGCTGCCAAAGTTGATCCTAGATTGGAGGTCCCTCCCTATGTTCAACCTGGATGCAATTCCTGGGACGATCCTCTCGAAGTTCTGCGTGAGAACTCGAGTGAGATCTTCCTCACTAAGTGGTTCGACCTCCACTTCTTCCACAGTCGATGGTCTGCGCAGCTCCTTGTTAGGGGGGTTGGGCGCACTCACTGGATCAGGGTTATCCAGGGTCGAAGTAGGTGGTGGGGTGACAGCGAACGTGCTTGTCATACCCATGGACTGAAGACCACTTCGGTTATTCGGTCCGCCTGTTTGGTTACTAGGGGATCGGTTTGGAATGAGTATCCTGTCCCCTGGGGACTTCCGGTTCCCAGGATTTGTGTTCCTGGGGTTTCCTTGCGGATGTCCCTTTGTCATTGAGAGATCGAGATGAGATTTGCTCTAGCTTAGTGTAATGGTCCCACGGATGGCGCTAACTTGTTGATACAAAAGTTGGGTGATCCTTGCTAGACCCGAATTAAGCTTAATTCGGGTTGGATGGACTCCGGCTCCTGCACCAACTGAATTATCTGGTTGGGATCCTGTACACTAAAGCAACATGCGTTAGGCTTACCGTGGGAATGTATCCCACGATTAGACTCCGGCGTGAGAGTAAATAATCGGTTAGGGTTATAAGAATCGGATGAGATGTGAGTGTGTAGAATGTAATACCTTTGTGGAACCCTTAGAGGTTCCTTATATAGGCAGTGAAACCCTAATGGGCTGTCACTGATGCTTCGGCCCCAAGGAAAGGATAAATACCAGAATTAGATTGATTGTTATCTTCTAATTATAGTGAGTGAATATCCTCTCCTTTGGGATAAATCCTACTCATAGTAGGAGTATGATTCTGTCTAACCCTGTACCGGCCATGCCAGGCCATGGGCCGCACACGTGTGTGCGGTTACTGTTCATCTAAGCCCATAAGCTAAAATAACATTATTCCCACCCATTCGTGATGGGCCGGATACGGGTAGTACCCGTGGGCCGGGTTCATGACCCGACTGGGGACTATACGTCATCAAGGTTCAACTAATGAGTCAATATGCCAGGGTTATACGTTATATGTTAAACTGATGAGTCGATATGCTAGGGTTATACGTAACAGGTTCAACTGATGAGTCGATATGCTAGGGTTATACGTTAGAGGTTCAACTGATGAGTCGATATGCTAGGGTTATACGTTAGAGGTTCAACTGATGAGCCGATATGCTAAGGTTACATGTTAGAGGTTCAACTGATGAGTCGATATGCTAGGGTTATACGTTAGAGGTTCAACTGATGAATCGATATGTTACGGCTATACGTTACAGGTTCAACTGATGAGTCTATAAGCTAGGGTTATACGTTAGAGGTTCAACTGAGGAGTCGATATGCTAGGGTTATACGTTAGAGGTTCAACTGATGAGTCGATATGCTAGGGTTATACGTTAGAGGTTCAACTGATAATTCTATATGCTACAGTTATATGTTTGAGGTTCAACTGATGAGTCGATATGTTACGGTTATACGTTAGAGGTTCAACTGATGAGTCGATTTACTAGGGTTATACGTTAGAGGTTCAAATGATGAGTCGATATGCTATGGTTATACGTTAGAGGTTCAACTGATGAGTCGATATGCTAGGGTTATACGTTAGAGGTTCAACTGATGAGTCGATATGCTAGGGTTATACATTATAGGTTCAACTGATGAGTTGATATGCTAGGGTTATACTTTATAGGTTAAATTGAGTCGATATGCTAGGGTTATACGTTAGAGGTTCAACTGATGAGTCGATATGTTACGGTTATATGTTAAATGTTCAACTGATGAATTGATATGTTATGGTTATACGTTAGAGGTTCAACTGATGAGTCGATATGTTACGGTTATACGTTATAGGTTTAACTGATGAGTCGATATGCTAGAGTTATACGTTATAGGTTCAACTGATGAGTCGATATGTTACGGTTATACGTTAAATGTTCAACTCATGAGTCGATATGTTACGGTTACACGTTAGAGGTTCAACTGATGAGTCGATATGTTACGGTTATATGTTATAGGTTCAGCTGATGAATTGATATGTTACGGTTATACGTTAGAGGTTCAACTGATGAGTCCACATGGTACGGTTATATGTTAGAGGTTCAAATGATGAGTCGATAGGCTAGCGTTATACGTTAGAGGTTCAACTGATGAGTCGATATGCTAGGGTTATACGTTAGAGGTTCAACTGATGAGTCGATATGCTACGGTTATACGTTAGAGGTTCAACTGATGAGTCGATATGTTACGGTTATATGTTAAAGGTTCAACTGATGAGTCGATATGTTACGGTTATACGTTAGAGGTTCAACTGATGAGTCGATATGCTAGGGTTATACGTTAGAGGTTCAACTGATGAGTCGATATGCTACGGTTATATGTTATAGGCTCAACTGATGAGTCGATTTGCTAGGGTTATACGTTAGAGGTTCAACTAATGAGTCAATATGCTAGGGTTATACGTTGTAGGTTAAACTGATGAGTCGATATGCTAGGGTTATACGTAATAGGTTCAACTGATGAATCGATATGCTAGGGTTATACGTTAGAGGTTCAACTGATGAGTCAATATGCTAGGGTTATACGTTAGAGGTTCAACTGATGAGCCGATATGCTACGGTTATACGTTAGAGGTTCAACTGATGAGTCGATATGCTAGGGTTATACGTTAGAGGTTTAACTGATGAATCGATATGCGACGGTTATACATTAGAGGTTCAACTGATGAATCGATATGTTACGGTTATACATTAGACGTTCAACTGATGAGTCTATATGCTAGGGTTATACGTTAGAGGTTCAACTGATGAGTCGATATGCTAGGGTTATACGTTAGAGGTTCAACTGATGAGTCGATATACTATGGTTATACGTTAGAGGTTCAACTGATTAGTCGATGTGTTACGGTTATATGTTAGAGGTTCAACTGATGAGTCGATTTGCTAGGGTTATACGTTAAAGGTTCAACTGATGAGTCGATATGCTACGGTTATACGTTAGAGGTTCAACTGATGAGTCGATATGCTAGGGTTATACGTTAGAGGTTCAACTGATGAGTCGATATGCTAGGGTTATACGTTATAGGTTCAACTGATGAGTCGATATGCTAGGGTTATATGTTATAGGATAAACTGATGAGTCGATATGCTAGGGTTATACGTTATAGGTTCAACTGATGAGTCGATATGTTACGGTTATAGTTAAATGTTCAACTGATGAATTGATATGTTACGGTTATACGTTAGAGGTTCAATTGATGAGTCGATATGCTATGGTTATACGTTATAGGTCAACAGATGAGTCGATATGCTAGGGTTATACGTTATAGGTTCAACTGATGAGTCGATATCTTACGGTTATACGTTAAATGTTCAACCGATGAGTCGATATGTTACAGTTACACGTTAGAGGTTCAACTGATGAGTCGATATGCTACGGTTATACGTTAGAGGTTCAACTGATGAGTCGATATGTTACGGTTATACGTTAGAGGTTCAACTGATGAGTCGATTTGCTAGGGTTATACGTTAGAGGTTCAACTGATGAGTCGATATGCTACGGCTATACGTTAGAGGTTCAACTGATGAGTCGATATGCTAGGGTTATACGTTATAGGTTCAAATGATGAGTCGATATGCTACGGTTATATGTTATAGGTTAAACTGATGAGTTGATATGCTAGGGTTATACGTTAGAGGTTCAACTGATGAGTCGATATGTTACGGTTATACGTTAAATGTTCAACTGATGAATTGATATGTTACGGTTATACGTTAGAGGTTCAATTAATGAGTCGATATGTAATGGTTATACGTTATATGTCAACTGATGAGTCGATATGCTAGGGTTATACGTTATAGGTTCAACCGATGAGTCGATATGTTACGGTTATACGATAAACGTTCAACAGATAAGTCGGTATGTTACGGTTACACGTTAGAGGTTCAACTGATGAGTCGATATATTACGGTTATACGTTATAGGTTCAACTAATGAATTGATATGTTACGGTTATATGTTAGAGGTTCAACTGATGAGTCCATATGGTACGGTTATACGTTAGAGGTTCAACTAATGAGTCGATATGGTAGGGTTATATGTTAGAGGTTCAACTGATGAGTCGATATGCTAGGGTTATACGTTAGAGGTTCAACTGATGAGTAGATATGCTACGGTTATACGTTAGAGGTTCAACTGATGAGTCGATATGTTACGGTTATATGTTAGAGGTTAAACTGATGAGTCGATATGTTATAGTTATACGTTAGAGGTTTTACTGATGAGTCGATATGCTAGGGTTATACGTTAGAGGTTCAACTGATGAGTCGATATGCTACGGTTATACGTTATAGGTTCAACTGATGAGTCGATATGCTAGGGTTATACGTAAGAGGTTCAACTAATGAGTTAATATGCTAGGGTTATACGTTATAGGTTAAACTGATGAGTCAATATGCTAGGGTTATACGTAATATGTTTAACTGATGAGTCGATATGCTAGGGTAATACGTTAGAGGTTCAACTGATGAGTCGATATGCTAGGGTTATACGTTATAGGTTTAACTAATGAGCCGATATGCTAGGGTTATACGTTAGAGGTTCAACTGATGAGTATGCTAGGGTTATATGTTAGAGGTTAAACTGATGAGTTGATATGCCACGGTTATACGTTATAGGTTCAACTGAGTCGATATGCTAGGGTTATACGTTAGAGGTTCAACTAATGAGTCAATATGCTAGGGTTATACGTTATAGGTTAAACTGATGAGTCGATATGCTAGGGTTATACGTAATAGCTTCAACTGATGAGTCGATATGCTAGGGTTATACGTTAGAGGTTCAATTGATGAGTCGATATGCTAGGGTTATACATTAGAGGTTCAACTGATGAGCCGATATGCTACGGTTATACGTTAGAGGTTCAACTGATGAGTGGATATGCTAGGGTTATACGTTAGAGGTTCAACTGATGAATCGATATGCTACGATTATACGTTAGAGGTTCAACTGATGAATCGATATGTTACGGTTATACGATAGAGGTTCAACTGATGAGTCTATATGCTAGGGTTATACGCTAGAGGTTCATCTGATGAGTCGATATGCTAGGGTTATACGTTAGAGGTTTAACTGATGAGTCGATATGCTAGGGTTATACGTTAGAGGTTCAACTGATGAGTCGATATGCTACGGTTATACGTTAGAGGTTCAACTGATTAATCGATATGTTACCTTTATACGTTAGAGGTTCTACTGATGAGTCGATTTGCTAGGGTTATACGTTAGAGGTTCAACTAATGAGTCGATGTGCTACGGTTATACGTTAGAGGTTCAACTGATGAGTCGATATGCTAGGGTTATAAGTTAGAGGTTCAACTGATGAGTCGATATGCTAGGGTTATACGCTAGAGGTTCAACTGATGAGTCGATATGCTACAGTTATACGTTAGAGGTTCAAGTGATGAGTTGATATGTTACGGTTATACGTTAGAGGTTCAACTAATGAGTCGATATGCTAGGGTTATACGTTAGAGGTTCAACTGATGAGTCTATATGCTACGGTTATACGTTTGAGGTTCAACTGATGAGTCGATATGGTACGGTTCTACGTTAGAGGTTCAACTGATGAGTCGATATGCTAGGGTTATACGTTAGAGGTTCAACTGATGAGTCGATATGCTAGGGTTATACGTTATAAGTTCAACTGATGAGTCGATATACTAGGTTATACGTTGCAGGTTCAACTGATGAGTCGATATGTTACGGTTATACGTTAAATGTTCAACTGATGAATTGATATGTTACGGTTATACGTTAGAGGTTTAACTAATGAGTCGATATGTTACGGTTATACGTTATTGGTTCAATTGATGAGTCGATATGCTAGGGTTATACGTTATAGGTTCAACTGATGAGTCGATATGGTAGGGTTATACGTTATAGGTTCAACTGATGAGTCGATATGTTACGGTTATACGTTAAATGTTCAACTGATGAGTCGATATGTTACAGTTATACGTTAGAGGTTCAACTGATGAGTCGATATGTTACGGTTATACGTTATAGGTTCAACTGATCAATTGATATGTTACGGTTATACGTTAGAGGTTCAACTGATGATTCGATATGGTACGGTTATACGTTAGAGGTTCAACTGATGAGTCGATATGCTAGGGTTATACGTTAGAGGTTCAACTGATGAGTCGATATGCTAGGGTTATACGTTAGAGGTTCCACTGATGAGTAGATATGTTACGGTTATAAGTTAGAGGTTCAACTGATGAGTCGATATGTTACGGTTATACGTTAGAGGTTCAACTGATGAGTCGATATGTTATGGTTATACGTTAGAGGTTCAACTGATGAGTCGATATGCTAGGTTTATACGTTAGAGGTTCAATTGATGAGTCGATATGCTACGGTTATACTTTATAGGTTCAACTGATGAGTCGATATGCTAGGGTTATACGTTAGAGGTTCAACTACTGATTCAATATGCTAGGGTTATACGTTATATGTTAAACTGATGAGTCGATATGCTAGGGTTATACGTTATAGGCTCAACTGATGAGTTGATATGCTAGGGTTATACGTTAGAAGTTCAACCGATGAGTCGATATGCTAGGGTTATACGTTAGAGGTTCAACTGATGAGCGGATATGCTACGGTTATATGTTAGAGGTTCAACTGATCAGTCGATATACTACGGTTATACGTTAGAGGTTCAACTGATGAATCGATATGTTACGGTTATATGTTAGAGGTTCAACTGATGAGACTATATGCTAGGGTTATACGTTAGAGGTTCAACTGATGAGTCGATATGCTAAGGTTATATGTTAGAGGTTCAACTATTGAGTCGATATGCTAGGGTTATATGTTAGAGGTTCAACTGATGAGTCGATATGCTACGGTTATAGGTTAGAGGTTCAACTGATGAGTCGATATGTTACGGTTATACATTAGAGGTTCAACTGATGAGTTGATTTGCTAGGGTTATACGTTCGAGGTTCAACTGATTAGTCGATATGCTATAGTTATACGTTAGAGGTTCAACTGATGAGTCGATATGCTTGGGTTATATGTTAGAGGTTCAACTGATGAGTCGATATGCTAGGGTTATACGTTAGAGGTTCAACTGATGAGTCGATATGCTACGGTTATACGTTAGAGGTTCAAGTGATGAGTCGATATGTTACGGTTATACGTTAGAGGTTCAACTGATGAGTCGATATGCTAGGGTTATGTGACAACCGCGGTTTTGAGGTTCGTCACTTAGTTTTATTTTGTGCTAGTTACGTGTCTTTAAGTGTTTATGTGCTAATTGGTGTGTATAGATTGTGGTTTGGATATCGTTTCCGGTACGGGGTACCTTGTGAGTGAAACAATGTGTGATGATTTCATGTTCATGAGCTCACATGATTGTGATTATGAAATGAGATGGTGTTATTTAGTGGTTTACGTATACGTATATGTATTATAGAAAATCGTATTTTTACGATTTACGGTTTAGCATTTAGAGGTCTCGGATGAGGTAATTAGTCATGTGAGTATTTTTCGGGATGGTTTCAAGTCATTTATGACTTAGTTATAAAGTTTATTTCAAAATTTAAGATTTTTTTTAAAACTGTATATTTTACGTCTTTTACGGTCAACGCGTAAATTTGACTAGTTTTACGGTTTTGAGGTTTTGGAGGTTTTAGGAGCTGAAATAAATTAAGGTAAATTAAGGTATTATTAATAACATAATAATAAGTAATAAAAAAGAAAATATATATATATATATATATATATATATATATATATATATATATATATATATATATATATATATATATATATATATATATATATATATATATATATATATATATATATATATATATATATATATATATATATATATATATATATATAGGCGGTTTGGGGCCGATTAAAGAAGAAAAAAAAAGAAAAAAGGAAAGTTGGGTTTGGGTTGGACTAGGATTCACCCACACCCTATATAATCTTTTATACTAAACAAAAATCACATAATTTTTCTCCTGGAGACAAAGGAAGTCGCGGCATTCAACAAACAATTAGGGTTCTTCATAAAATTTTGGGGTTTTCATAAATCAAAGGTAAATCTTCAAATCCCTTTTCTATATAATTGTTTTTGATGTTCTTATAATCAATGTATGATGGATTTAGGGTTTATTAAAAATTAAAAACCTGAGTTTTTATGATTAACAATGATTAGAATAATTAGGGCTTGTGATTAAACATGACGAGGGTAATTAATTAGGTTAATTATGTTAAATTCGTTTTTAAAAACTGGGCAGAATTTAGGGTCAATTGTTTTGATCATATAGGGAGTTCTACAAACTCTTATTTTGCTATCCAAGTATCCCTGGAAAGGTAATTGAAGTAGATTTCAAATGCAAGAAACGAGAACTAAATTGAAGGTCGGGAAGTTGGTCAAAAACAGGTTACAACAGTCGGAGGTCAAAACAGTTTTGAAATCAGCCTGTTTTCTTTTTAAGTTTTGGGTTGTTTCGGGTACTTAGGTTTGCATTGGGACTTTCAAACGAACATGGGAGTTGGTTTATATTTTATAGGAAGTATCTGCATTGGGGATAAGAATGTGGGTTAGGGTAAGACCCCCTAATCATAACAAACTTTTTGTATGTTCAAAATCAGTAAAATCTGGATAGACAAAAGTATATATATATATATATATATATATATATATATATATATATATATATATATATATATATATATATATATATATATATATATATATATATATATATATATATATATATATATATATATATATATATATATATATATATATATATATATATATATATATATATATATATATATATATATATATATATATATATATATATATATATATATATATATATATATATATATATATATATATATATATATATATATATATATATATATATATATATATATATATATATATATATCGGGGCCTTAACAGTAGCTTTAAGGTTGAGGCAAATGGGAGGTGTTAGCTAACATATGTAAGGGCATAGGGTTTCCTTTACAGAGATCATGAGTATGTTTAGGTGGGCGTTTGGCTTATAGTTTGGAGACCTAAAAACCGGGATTGTTTTGGGTAAAATGTTAACGGGACGGGTTATGAAGTAAATTAAGTTAAGGACTTGTTAGGGAAGGGTAATGGGGTGTTTAGAGTATATTAATGAGGAAAATATATGGGAGAAGGCTAGATGTCCATCATAGGTTGATGAGCCGTTTTAGTGATTGGTTCATGTTTTGATTATGTACTTTTGTTTGTTAGCTTTTTGCTAGTGCGCGGACTTTTGGAGAAGCTCAATCAGGTGAGTTTCATAGTCCCATGTCTACTAATGATTTTGACTTCCATATGGGATGGAAGAGACACTGTCTTGTTTTTATAAATTATGTTGTGAATGTTTTGTGTTTGGTGATGGACTTGTGCATACTTATGTGATTAACTGCTAGTTGATTCATGATTGTTTTATGTTTTGACTTGGTACCAAAGGGATGTTGACAAGGCGGGGCCTTGGGGAGGTACATAGATGTGTGAGCATCTATGGGACCAATGGATAATGATAATGCGGGGCCTTGGGATTGGTACATAGGTGTATGGGCGCCTATGGTACCATGGTGTTTGGTAAGGCTGGGAGCCTTGGATTTGGTTTGGTTTGTTAAATCTTGAATATTAGTTGTTAATTGATAGGTGTGAAAACACCCATCCTTTTACCACTTAATTCTGGCTAAAACAAGACCAAAACACGTATTTAATATCATTTGTTTGGAATTATGCGTGGTTTTTGTGTTTATTGTGTTTTCAGAGCTAACCGGATGAATATTAAAGAAAACATGGGATTGCACGGGTTTTATCAAGGAAAAAGACTCAAGACAAAGTCTATTGTCCAAGAGATGCAAAAGATTTGAAGTCAATGGGCCTATTTGAAGATTTATCGAAGAAAAGGACCAAAGATGGAAGATTTACATATGTCGAAGAAACTCAAGACTATTTAACGAAGAAATTAAAAGACGAGTTGAATTTAATCGACGACAAATCCCGAATCAGAATATAAAACGTCAACTTTACTGAAAAGACGAGAAGACGAAAAGAGAGAAGAAAGCCCACTCACCTACCAACCACTAGGACTATAAAAGGATCTCCCACACACACAATTAGGGAGTTAGCTTTTTATTTTTCTTTCCCAGGTTTTCTTTGTTCGTAGCTTCACCAACACCATTAGGGTGTTTGGTGATTTTTCATTTTTCCTTCAATCTTGTAAGTGTTTGATCATTACTATTGTTAACTTTTACATTAATCTTTCAATTCCAATCTTTCTATCCATCTTGTTCTTCATCATCTTTTTATTGCAAGTTCTTAAGTTTTTATTTGGTTCAAGTTTGATCTTAAAAAGTTGTTGATTTTGTGTTTTTATTGTTGGGATTTGTTGGTTATGATATTTGAATGATTATTGGTTAACTTGGTAAAACCTTTTTGATTATTTGGTTTGATTTTGATTAAAATTCGAGTTCCCTGTTTCTTTTATTTCTGCTACTGTTCTTTATTCCCAGAACTTTCCGAATAGGCTTCAGCTTGATTTCTTACTCGAAATGTTCAGACTTTTCGAATAGCCGTTTTACTATTTCCTTATTCGAAATATTTTACATATTCCGAATAGCCATTTTATTTTACCTTCATTCGGAATATTTTATATATATTCCGAATAGGGCCATTATTCCGCATAGGCCCTGGTATTCCGAATTGAGCATATTTTCCGCATAGAAGAATATATTCCGCATAGCATATGTTTTTCCGAATAGCCTGTTTTTCCGAATAGCAATATTCCGCATAGAATATTTTCCGAATAGAGATTTTGTTCCGAATTACATTTTATTCCGCATAGGGAATTTATTCCGCGTAGGGTTGAAATATTCCGAATAGAACCAGTTTTCCGAATAGCTTGTTTTTCCGATTAGGACTACATTCCGCACAGGGCAATTATTCAGCATAAGGATTTTATTCCGAATAAGGTATTTTTTGTTCGGGTATTTTTCCAGTACTGTTTGATTTAATTTCTTATTCAAGTTTTACTTTTTAATTGTTCTAAGTTTAAGTCTTTCTTTACTTTATTCATTTCCCTGTTTAGTAGATTAGAAAACCAAACCCACTTTTTGTCACCAAGAACAAACCTTCCACTTAGAGCTGAGATCAATTCGAGGAGATTCCGAGAATTATCTTGAACCCAATGAAAATGCATGTATCAAATGGCGCCGCTGCCGGCTCTTCTCGTTAAGATCAAAAGTTTTTTGTGAGAAATTGGATTTTGGGATCCGTTCCCCGTGAACGTTAATTTTTCAAAAAAATTTTCCAAAAAAAATCCTAAAAAATATAAAATTTTCAAAAATACAAAAAAAAAAAAAAAAATTAAAAAAAGAAACATACAAACCAAAAATATTTTTGCTTTGTTTTTATTTGTTCGTTCTTTTGCAGGTGTATGCGCACTCGATCCACGTCTTATCAAGAGCCCGAGCCTCTCGATCACTTAGACATGGCCGGTGTACAAAACAACAACAACATACCACCTCCAAACAACAATAATAACAACAACAACCCACCTTTCAACAACATGAACAATAACAACAACAATGAGCCCCTTCTGGATAATCGCCCGATGATTGAACTGCTGCAAGCTCATGTCGATGGCAACACGGATCCAATTGTCATACCTCCAATTGCCGCCAACAACTTTAAGCTAAAATCAGGCTTTATCCAGATGGTCTCCGCTCAACCATTCTTGGGACGAACCATTGATGATCCACACGACCACATCAAGAGATTCTTGCAACTCACCAACACGGTCAAATTCAATGGTGTTCCACAAGAGGTTATTAGATTACAACTTTTTCCCTTTTCTTTAGAGGGACAAGCCCGGCATTGGCTTGCTAAGGAACCGCCACAGTGTATTCTCTCGTGGACGGATTTGGAAACCAAGTTCATCAATTACTTTTTCCCACCCTCTCGTACTACCACTTTGCGGAATGAAATCATAAATTTTGAACAAAAGTACGATGAGTCGTTCAGTGAATCTTGGGATCGTTTTAAAGATCTTTTAAGAAAATGCCCACAACATGGTTTTACCAAAGTACATCAAATCAATACTTTTTACAATGGTTTAAGCATGAGTGACCAAGATTCACTAAACAGTGCCTCGGGGGGTAATCTTTTGGCTAAGACTTCCAATGCTGCTTGGGACATCATTGAGAATAAATCTAGTGTGCAAACCAAGAGTGTTCAGACCAATGTCGCTAGTGCTAGCACTAATGACAGCGACAAGCGACTGGACAAAATCACTACGCTTCTTGAATCGCTTGTCACCCACACCGTCAGCAACAACAACAGCAACAACGCTAAAAACGCTCAAGTTAACGCTGTCAGCCAACCTTGTGAGATATGCGGTGGTCCTCACTCTTACACCACTTGTACCGCCACCCAAGACTACCCTGCTGAGAATGTGAATGCGGCATATGGCACCTATCCTCAACCTGCTTATCAAGCTAGACCTCAAGGTGACCGTAAATTACTTAGCTACCGCTCCAACAACTATCTTTCACCACCTGGTTTTCCTCCCACCAACCCAAACCAACAACAAAACCTCAACCGCCCTCCTCAACAACAACAACAACCTCGTACACCATACATCCCTCCTCACAAGCAGCAACAACCACCTCAACGTAACAACCAACTTTACCAACAACCTGCTTATCAACCACCCGCATACAATGCTCCTCCCAACCAACCCACCGCTCTTCACCAAGAAGTGGAAACTTATATGAGGACTAACGATGTGATAGTGGGAAATCTTCAGAGAGAAGTGCTCAACCTGAAAGCAGACTTGGTCAAGAAAGGAAACGATTTGAGAGCTGACATGAGGAACACTCTGGACACCCAAACGAATGACTTGAAGAACATGATGGCTAGTTTCTTCCAAGGTAATCAACCCTCTTCTTCGGGTACTCTTCCGAGTAACACTGTTGCGAATCCAAGAGGGGAGATGAAAGCAATCACCACTCTAAGTGGCAAAGGTACCAAGGAACCCGAGCTTCCTATACCTCCACCGGTGGTTGTGACTAAGGAGAACGAGTCACCTGCTCCTATTCCTCATCCTTCTACTTCCCCTCTTCCTTCTACCCCTCCTCCACCCAAGGATGTGAGTGACCCTATTCTTCCAAAGCCTTCCTCTTCTTCCAATATACCTTATCCATCTAGGTTGAGGAAAGAGAAGCTCAAAAGCAAGGACGATATTCAAGTTTCGAACTTTCTTAAGATGTTCAAACAATTGAATTTCAATATCTACTTCGCTGGGCTCTCGCTCACATGCCCAAATATGCGAAAATGTTTAAAGATCTTCTGAGCGACAAGGAAAAGCTCCTCGATATTGCCAACACCCAACTTAATGAGAATTGCTCTGCAGTGCTCTTAAGGAAATTGCCAACCAAGCTTGGTGATCCGGGTCGTTTCTTAATTCCTTGCAATTTCCCGGGAGTTGAGAATTGCATGGCCCTAGCCGATCTAGGTGCCAGTATCAATCTAATGCCTCTAAGCGTTTGGAAGCAATTATCTCTCCCAGAGCTAGTCTCCACCAAAATGACTTTGGAATTAGCTAACCGTACGGTTGCTTATCCAGTGGGGATAGCCGAAGACGTCATTGTAGGAGTCGACAAATTCACCTTTCCTGCTGATTTTGTTGTCGTCGACTACGAGATGGACCCCCGTGTGCCACTAATTGTTGGTCGTCCATTCTTGAGGACCGGTCGCACTCTCATCGATGTTGAAGCCGGTGAGCTTATCATGAGAGTGGGTGACGATAAAGTAGTCTTCAACATGGGAAAGTTGTCTAAACAGCCTTATTCATATGAGAGTGTTAATTGTATTGACGTTCTTGATGAGGCTTGTGAAGAACACTTTAATGATGCTTGGAAAAGTATTCCCACCTCTCTTCCCAATGTTGAGACCGTGTCCTTCATTGATTCATCGTTGTCTCTATTTGGAGATAGTGATTTATTTTGGAACAATCTTGAAGATACCATGGGAGATGTGACTTTAGCCACTGATGATTCTCCTACCGATGGGGATGAAGACATGCATTTATTTGAAAGCCTTCTTAACGAAGACAATCCTTCTCCTCCATCTCCCACGGTCATTGCTATCGATACTCCGACTTCGAATACGCCTCCCGTCAAAAATCCTCCAGATTTAGAACTTAAGGAGTTGCCGCCCCATCTCGAGTATGTATTCCTTGAAGAAGAGAAGAAGTCGCCAGTCATCATTGCTAAGGACCTAAAGGAAGACGAAAAAGCCCGACTTATCACCGTGTTGAAAGATCATAAGAAGGCTATTGCTTGGAAAATCTCTGATATTCGTGGAATTGATCCTCACTTCTGCACACACAAAATTCTCATGGAGGACGACTTTAAGCCCACAATTCAAAGCCAACGAAGGGTGAATCCAAAAATCCATGAAGTCATCAAAACAGAGGTTATCAAACTTCGTGATGCGGGTATGATTTACCCTATTTCGGATTCACCATGGGTTAGTCCAATCCATTGTGTGCCCAAGAAGGGCGGAATAACCGTTGTTCCCAATGAACACAACGAGTTGATTTCCACTCGTCTCGTTACTGGGTGGAGAGTTTGTATAGACTACCACAAACTCAATGATGCCACGAGAAAGGATCATTTCCCTCTACCTTTTATGGACCAAATGCTTGAACGTTTAGCGGGTAATGAATATTACTGCTTTCTTGATGGTTTCTCGGGTTATTTCCAAATACCCATCGATCCCCAAGATCAAGAGAAGACAACATTAACTTGTCCCTATGGCACATTTGCTTACAAAAGAATGCCTTTTGGCTTATGTAATGCCCCCGGGACTTTCCAAAGGTGCATGTTAGCTATCTTCCATGACATGGTTGAACAAACCATGGAAGTCTTCATGGATGATTTTTCGGTCTTCGGGGATTCCTTCTCTTCTTGCCTTGCCAATTTGGAACGTATGCTTAAGCGGTGCGAAGACACTCGCCTTATTCTAAATTGGGAAAAATGCCATTTCATGGTAAAAGAAGGCATCGTGCTGGGACACAAGATTTCCAAAGCCGGTCTTGAAGTAGACCGTGCTAAAGTCGATGTTATCGCCAAGTTGCCTCCACCTTCAACCGTGAAGGGTGTGAGAAGTTTTCTGGGTCATGCGGGCTTCTACCGACGATTCATCAAAGATTTTTCTCAAATCGCTCGCCCAATGACCCACCTCTTGGAAAAAGATACTCCTTTTATCTTTTCCAAAGAGTGTCTTGAAGCCTTCAACTCGCTTAAGGATAAGCTAACTAAGGCACCCGTCTTGGTTACCCCTAATTGGGAGCTTCCCTTTGAGTTGATGTGCGATGCTAGCGACTTTGCTATTGGTGCGGTTCTTGGATAAAGAGTGAACAAACACTTCCAACCAATCCATTACGCTAGCAAGACAATGACGGGGGCACAATTGCATTATACGACAACAGAAAAAGAGCTTTTAGCTGTTGTCTATGCCTTTGAAAAATTTCGCCCCTATCTTGTCCTTTCCACCACAATCGTGTATACCGATCATTCCGCGCTGAAGTACTTGTTCACAAAGCAAGATTCCAAACCAAGACTTCTTCGCTGGGTTTTGCTGCTCCAGGAATTTAAAATCGAAATTCGCGATAAAAAAGGAGCAGAAAACTTAGCCGCGGACCATCTCAGCAGACTTGAGGATCCTTACCAAGGGGATCATCCGAACAAAGAAATCAATGATTCTTTTCCCTTGGAGACCTTAATGTCTATAAACTCGAATTCTGATGCTACCCCGTGGTTTGCGGACTTTGCAAATTACTTAGCGGGTGGAATTCTCAAGGAAGGGTTGACGTCCCAACAAAAGAAAAAGTTTTTCACCGACATTAAGACTTACTTTTGGGACGACCCTTACCTATTCAAACAATGTGCCGACCTGATTATCCGCCGATGTGTTGATGGACCGGCAGCTATGAAAATCCTTGATGCTTGCCACAAAGGACCCACCGGTGGTCACTTTGGTCCCAACTACACCGCCAAAAAAGTGTTTGATTCGGGATTTTATTGGCCCTCCATATATCGTGACGCTCACGATATGGTTAAACGATGTGATGTGTGCCAGAAACAAGGCACGATCACACATAAAGACGAGATGCCTCAAAATTTCATTCAAGAGTGTGAAATCTTTGATGTTTGGGGTATCGACTTTATGGGGCCATTCCCTTC
Source organism: Glebionis coronaria (assembly GCA_025667525.1). Lineage (NCBI taxonomy): Eukaryota > Viridiplantae > Streptophyta > Magnoliopsida > Asterales > Asteraceae > Glebionis > Glebionis coronaria. The sequence goes on from CM046880.1 coordinate 193,466,590, forward strand.
TTCTAAAGGAAACAAATACATCCTTGTAGCCGTTGACTACGTTTCAAAGTGGGTTGAAGCCAAAGCTTTACCTACTAATGACGCAAGGGTGGTTTGTAACTTTTTGAAAGCTCTTTTCGCTAGATTCGGTGTGCCTCGTGCCATTATTAGTGATCGTGGGACTCATTTTTGCAATGACCAATTTGCAAGAATCATGGCTAAGTATGGTGTAAATCATCGTCTTTCCACAGCTTACCACCCACAAACTAATGGCCAGGCTGAAATATCCAACCGAGGACTTAAGCGAATTCTGGAAAGAACCGTGGGAGAGCATCATGCCTCATGGGCTAATAAACTTGATGATGCTTTGTTGGCTTTTCGTACTGCATACAAGACTCCGATTGGTTGTACACCATATCGTCTCGTGTACGGGAAAGCGTGCCACCTCCCCATTGAGTTGGAGCACAAGGCTTACTGGGCCTTGAAGTGGGCCAATTTTGATATCAACAAAGCCGGTGACCTACGCAAGATCCAACTCAATGAGCTCAATGAACTTCGGAATGAGGCTTATGAAAATTCTTTGATCAATAAGGAAAGAACTAAGCTCATTCACGACTCCAAGATCAAAAACCGAGAGTTACATGTTGGAGACAAAGTCTTACTTTTTAACTCTCGGTTGAAAATCTTTTCGGGCAAGCTCAAATCTCGTTGGTCCGGCCCATTCACCATCGCCCAAATTTTTCCATATGGTACTCTCGAGCTCGCTCAACCTAATGGACCTAATTTTAAGGTGAATGGCCAACGAGTGAAGTTGTACTTTGGTGAGGACACCCCTCAGGAGGTGATTCCATCCCTCACCACGTTCCCCATAAACTAATTTTGGGTCGAGTCACGCTCGTGACTCGGTTATCAAAAATAAGCGCTCCTCGGGAGGCAGCCCGAGTATCTATCCTTTTATGTTTTAACCTCCTAAGTGTAGGGGGGCCTCTATCGGTTCTTTGTCTTTGTGTGGTGATGTGATTACAGGGATTAGTTCACTCTTGGAATCTCTGAAGAACCGTGCTCCCGTGTTATCCGAAATCCGGTTCTATCTCTCAACTATCGTGATTCAATTCTCTTCATACTCACATTTGCAATTGATCACTTTAGTCGTCTCTTCCTTAACTTGAGTTAACCAACGTGCACAATGTCATAAGTGTAGGGGAGACTTTTCCCACATGCTTAAACATTGAGGACAATGTTTATCTTAAGTGTAGGGGGGACTTCTATCGAAGTTTTAAGTGGACTTTTCCATGAAAATGACTTCATTTAACCGGAAAATCATATTTTTCAACATTTTTCAAATTTTTTATTAACTTTGGCCATTTAGTTGTAATTTTTAAATTTTTATCGTTGCTTTCATATGTATATATTCCGCAATAAAGTCAAAATATTAATAAAGTGGTGTAGCTAGTTTTGAAATCTTTAACATATTAGGCCCGTTGCGTTTATTTTGACTCAACCCGAATAGACTTATCTAAGTTTATTCTAGCTAGTATCCTTAACCATGTAGACCTTAATTGGTTTATTAGGCTAAGTATCCACGAGTCTCATTACTTGAGATTTTAAATTGTGGAGGACGAGAAATGATAGAGTCAATTATAAGTCGGTATTCTTGCACAAGCTCACTTGGTGTAATTATTTGCCTATTCTCCCATCACTTGCTAATAATTTATCTGCAATAAGTAAGGTCGTACGATTTGAAAGGTTACTTAGCTTCTAGCCCAAGATCGTTTAAAAGTTGCTCGGTAATGATAAGAGTTCATAGCCAAGGCATAACTTATGAAGCGGGGCGCGAAGATTGGCGAGTCAGAAAAGGCCCTAACAAGGCATGAGGATTCAATTTTATTGTGGAAGATCCAAAGTGATGTGAAAAGCATTATTCCCAAAGTCAATATGAAGGATCAAGACTCACGACGAAAAGCAATCAACTCCCGTAAAGATCATGGAGAAGTCTATCCGAAAAGACCCTAACAAGGTATGAGGATAAATAGATCCAAGTCCGAATAGGAGGCGGATCGTTGTATCTCAAAATCCCAAATAAAGATTGAAGAATATTCATGAAGTCGTGGTCAACAAAGTTGGAGTACCCCTCAAAAGTCTCCAAGTGAAGAAACTCTATTATGATGAGAAGACTATCTCAAGCACGTCTCTCAAGATATGAAGTATGAAGTACATGCCAAATATCGGCCCGAGAAAGGTCTCAAATCGCGAACCAAGTTATGCCAAGATATGAACTTTTTGATATCCCGAGAAGCAGTTTTAAGAGATTTTGTCCTTTAGCTAACTATTGATCAAATCATCCTACTTTGCTTTCAGCCTAAATAAACTATCGAAATAAGTCCAAAAATGCATCTTCATGATCATTCTAAGACAAAAATAAAATATAAGAGATACACCTAGGAATAAGGGAGTTTAAGCATATAATTAAGCCATGTGTGTGAGTGTTTGATTTACTAACTTATAATAACAATGATCTCGTTTCTAAGCTTAGTTTGGGGAACGTGAAACTTGAGGATGATAAATCTTCGTAGCACCAAAGCCCTAATGTAAGTCATTGATTTCTTTGCAAGTTATTTCCATGTAGCTATTTTCAAGTGAAAATGGTTTTCTATCCTTTTGTTACTTTATAGTTTTAATTCTTGTTTAGTATTATTTTAATAAGGCCAAGGTTGATTGATTATGAGAAAAGTGTAAATTTGCTTTTTCACTAAGCATTGCATGAGGGCATGGTAATGGTTAAGTGTAGGGGATTTGATAGGTGTGAAAACACCCATCCTTTTACCACTTAATTCTGGCTAAAACAAGACCAAAACACGTATTTAATATCATTTGTTTGGAATTATGCGTGGTTTTTGTGTTTATTGTGTTTTCAGAGCTAACCGGATGAATATTAAAGAAAACATGGGATTGCACGGGTTTTATCAAGGAAAAAGACTCAAGACGAAGTCTATTGTCCAAGAGATGCAAAAGATTTGAAGTCAATGGGCCTATTTGAAGATTTATCGAAGAAAAGGACCAAAGATGGAAGATTTACATATGTCGAAGAAACTCAAGACTATTTAACGAAGAAATTAAAAGACGAGTTGAATTTAATCGACGACAAATCCCGAATCAGAATCGAAAACGTCAACTTTACTGAAAAGACGAGAAGACGAAAAGAGAGAAGAAAGCCCACTCACCTACCAACCACTAGGACTATAAAAGGATCTCCCACACACACAATTAGGGAGTTAGCTTTTTATTTTTCTTTCCCAGGTTTTCCTTGTTCGTAGCTTCACCAACACCATTAGGGTGTTTGGTGATTTTTCATTTTTCCTTCAATCTTGTAAGTGTTTGATCATTACTATTGTTAACTTTTACATTAATCTTTCAATTCCAATCTTTCTATCCATCTTGTTCTTCATCATCTTTTTATTGCAAGTTCTTAAGTTTTTATTTGGTTCAAGTTTGATCTTAAAAAGTTGTTGATTTTGTGTTTTTATTGTTGGGATTTGTTGGTTATGATATTTGAATGATTATTGGTTAACTTGGTAAACCCTTTTTGATTATTTGGTTTGATTTTGATTAAAATTCGAGTTCCCTGTTTCTTTTATTTCTGCTACTGTTCTTTATTCCCAGAACTTTCCGAATAGGCTTCAGCTTGATTTCTTACTCGGAATGTTCAGACTTTCCGAATAGCCGTTTTACTATTTCCTTATTCGGAATATTTTACATATTCCGAATAGCCATTTTATTTTACCTTCATTCGGAATATTTTATATATATTCCGAATAGGGCCATTATTCCGCATAGGCCCTGGTATTTCGAATTGAGCATATTTTCCGCATAGAAGAATATATTCCGCATAGCACATGTTTTTCCGAATAGCCTGTTTTTCCGAATAGCAATATTCCGCATAGAATATTTTCCGAATAGAGATTTTGTTCCGAATTACATTTTATTCCGCATAGGGAATTTATTCCGCGTAGGGTTGAAATATTCCGAATAGAACCAGTTTTCCGAATAGCTTGTTTTTCCGATTAGGACTACATTCCGCACAGGGCAATTATTCAGCATAAGGATTTTATTCCGAATAAGGTATTTTCTGTTCGGGTATTTTTCCAGTACTGTTTGATTTAATTTCTTATTCAAGTTTTACTTTTTAATTGTTCTAAGTTTAAGTCTTTCTTTACTTTATTCATTTCCATGTTTAGTAGATTAGAAAACCAAACCCACTTTTTGTCACCAAGAACAAACCTTCCACTTAGAGCTGAGATCAATTCGAGGAGATTCCGAGAATTATTTTGAACCCAATGAAAATGCATGTATCATTAATGCATGTTTGTATCACATTGTCCATATGTTCATTTGTTAGTAGTTGTTGTTCACAGCTTATGGTTTGATTTTGGCGTTGGAGTTTAAACTTATGACTCTCACCAACTTTATGTTGACGTGTTTTAGTGTCTCTTTCAAGTGAATATGTGGTTAAGCTTGTGAATAGAAGTGGCTAGTTTCGGAGGCATTAGGATTGCATTTAGAAGGAGATCCCCGTTCCTTCTTAGTTTATTTTTCTGTTTGTTTCATTAAGTGATACTATGAACCTATATGTTGCTTTGTTTATGTTAATTGTTTGTCTCGAGTAAGTGGTAGGATTGTTACCTACTTACCTAGACTCCTGCATTGTTGAGATATTGTCATGACTTTTGTGTCACCATTTTATGACATTTCTTATTTCATTTAGTTATCTCTATAGACACTCCATGTTGTGATGATATCCATACGTCGCGCTCCATATTCCGCCATGGTGGGGTGTGACAGAATGGTATCAGAGCCAATGGTTATAGAGAATTAGGTTGCCTAGTCGCGTAGCCTTGTCTATAGCTTAAGGGTCCCTGCATATAGGCGTCATAGTAGTATGTGTGCATTTTATATTAATTGATGTGTTTGGATGTTATTTATTGCGATGTTTTGACTAGTATGAATTGAACCATAGTATGTTCATACTTAGCCACATGTTATTTTCTTTTCGGGTTGTGACTAGTGCGGGTTGAACCATAATCGTCCACGCTAGTCATTGTTGTATTTTGCATAAATTGTACATTATAGTACATAATTTGGTACAACGTAGTTTCTATCTTTTGTTGAGTTATTTTATGTACCTGATGTAAAACCCGTAAAAATAAGGTCATAATTAATTCTACTTTCAATTATTTTGAAGTATTTTATAACGTTAAATATTATTATGTTTAACGGTTTAAGTTGAAACCGATATTAAATATTATGTTTTAATATTTTGATGAGTAACGAGGACTACTAGTGATCGCGATACCGACGGATGCCAAAATTTTTATATTTTATTATCGATCGTTTCGATATTTAATACTCTCGACGATATCGTTTTAATTACATATCGAGTCGTTATATTATTATTTTTCGTGTGCGTTTAAACTTTAAAATTTTTTTTTTACGAAACCCGAGTCTCGTAAATATTTTAAAATTTACAATTTACATTTTCTACCCTTTTAAACTATTTTATTCCATTTTGGACCAAAACTATCACAAATTGGCAAAAACTATCCTATGGACTATATAATCTTTTTCCACTTACACTTTTACACATACAAAAATTTTAAAATCAAAAACAAACTCCCCACCCTTTCTCTCTCTTTCTTTGCCATACAACACCAAGAACACCACCACCAAATCTTTCAATTTTCTTGATGATCTAGCTTGATTCTTCCAAAACCAAAACAAGTCCCATTCCTAAAATCTCAAGGTGATTGTAATGATACTAAATTTTCTTACATGCATTAAGTTTTTAATTTTGATAAAAACTAGGCTTGTTAGGTGGGGATTATGATCATGCATGTGTTAGAAATGATGATCAAGTGATATTTATGTTATGTTTTTGTTAAAAAGTTGAATTTTAATTTTTGGGTTTTTGATTTTGATGATGATACAAGTGTTAGGATGGGTTTATGGTGATATTAGGATGTTAGGTTGATGATAAAAGTTGTTGGTTTTGAACAAAAACTTGATTTTGTGGGAGATTTTGAAAGGTGATTTTGGGCAGTAGGTTTGAGGCCATTTTCGAGGGTCTTAAGTCTGAGAATAGGATGATATTATGGGATTATGTCGTAGAGAATTTCGTTAGCTTCGATTTGATATAAAGTAGGCCTTCCAACTCCAAACGAGGTGGAAGATACACTAGTTTGATTTTCGTGTACCGGGAGACGAGTGTCGACACAATCCGAAAATTGTTGTCGATATTTGGGTCGAATCTCGGGGACTATAAAATGAGTTTCAAAATGATTCAAGGGCTGTTCTCAGGCTCTAAGTTTAGTATTTTGAGTCTATTTTTAGAAACAAGTGGCGGTTTTACAAATGGAGTTGTTTAGAATGGTCAAAATGGTTTCGTAAGTCAAGGTCGCTAAACTATCCGGATTTTGTGATTCAAAGATGAGTCGGGCAGGGAACTTTAGAAGTAAAATCTTTTGATGGGCTCTTGGGAGGACTTTCTACATATAGTAAGTGAGTTCTCTGAGTAGTACCATAAAAATTTGATGTGTCTAAGTATGGGAAAGCGGCTTGGACATTTGGTATGTTCCGGCAGATTTTTGTTAAAGGCATAGAACAATAAAATGAATATATAGGAGAGTGTAATAGTATCACTTGTATCGTTTTCTCTCGAGTTTGTCGTGATTTTATGAGTCGAGTTTTATATTCTTATGTATGGTTTATTTCTCGAGTCTATTATTAATGAACGCACCTCATTTGATAGGTTGCGGTTCTCGTGTTTGAAAGGCATCATCTATCGTCGGCGATCGTCTCATTACCACTATTGGCTAAGGTGAGTCTATAGCCTCGCTTTATACTAGTTATTAAATGATTTAAAACCCGCGAGGGGGAATACATATTTTTATAAACTTAGAACACAAGTCTTTTATGGTATGTTTGTCCCTCTATGAATGGACCCGTGGTTGCCTTTAAGTTGCATTAAGTGATTGCCTTTGTTAAAACCTCAATTATGGACCGTTAGTTAACCTATGATGGGTTAACCACTAGTACAATTAATAGATCTATGGGGGAAGCCGCCCCGGTTCAGTTTTTGTGGACTTGTCATAGAAGCTTAGGCCCGTCCTCCACACTGTTGAGCATATTGTATTGAGAAGTCAGGTATACGGCAATGTACCATTAATCTAAAGGTAACCGACAATTAATAAATCTCCTGTCTTATCAGACCTCTATAGGGAGTGTCTAAGGGCTCCGTTCCATGAGCTTATTGTAATTTATGCTATATACAATTATCATTGTTGATGCAAATTATTATTTGATGCTTATAAGCATGCCACAAACTTATAATCTTTGCTTGTGTTCAAATTGATTACATAAACCTATAGATTCACTCGGCATTTTTGCTGATTGTTTTACTCACATGTATTTCAGGTAATCAAGAAGTGGAAGCTTGGAGGTCACGGGGAATGAAGTTGTGCACAGATTTTGTTGTTCAAACTCTTTGATTTATTTATCGTTCCATTTTTAAAACAAACTAATATGTTGTTTTAACTTATCTTTTGGTAACGATTACTTGGGACTACGCTACTCTGATTAATGTTTTGGGAACGATAAATCTAAAACGTCTCTTTTCGAGTCGTTCTTTATAAATTATGTGTTGTTGTATCATTGTTTAGCACCCAAAGATGTATTCCGCTGCGTGTAAATTTGGGGGTGTTAAAGATTAGTACCAGAGCCATGAGTTATAGAGAACTAGGTATTTATTTTAAAAACCTAAACTATAACTGTCAGTTTTTATTTTTCAAAGAGCCGGTGCACAGGACTTCGCGTGACTTCACGTTCAAGCTACTTCTGGGATTACCACTTTAGTATGCGTTATTACTTATACCTTATTGGAAAGTATTTATAAATAAATACTATGATCCACTTATGGATATATATTTATATCTAGGATCCCTTTATCGATATATATTTATGTCGTTAAACTTTTCGATAAAAGTTTATCATTTATTAATGATTAACTTAAATAAATAAAATGAATTTCAAGATCTTTCTGTATTTATTTTTGAAGTATTTAAATTGCTTTTATTGCAAAATTTTTATATTATGACCTTACATAACTTCATCTACGCGCGTTACTTTCATTGTTTAACCCTTTGTGATATCTATATAGATATTCAAATCGTCTTCCGGCTATTTGTGCTTGGACGTCTTTTAACGTAATCTCCAGACCATTGTGTAGCTCAATGTGTCCTTGGAATAGACTAACCGCTATCGTGTGAGTCATACATTTTGAAACACTTCCTATAATCGTGTTGAATAATATCATGGTTTTTCATAATATTTTGTTGATTTTTATCACCGTTTTTCACGGCATATGAAGATTTAGTTCATTGACATTTATATGTATCGACTCCGAAGTGTATTGTTCACTTATATCTCGGTAACGTCATCGTTATTTTATAAATCATCGTCTAGATTATGGCACTAGAATTGGAATACGATTTTACTTATATAAAATTGTATCATTTGTTTTTCATTAACCTTCTCGCTCCCGGAGTGTAGCATGTTAATGTTCCATTCTTTTCTTGTTATGTTTTGTGTTTTTGACAATCGTGGCACCAAGGAGATTTGCCTACATTGCATTTTGAAATCTAAATTACGAACGTCTTTCGCCGTCTTACTTCCTAAATTTCGTGTTGAATACCTTGAAGCATTTTCTGTCATTCATCATGCTATATTTTATTTGATGCTCATTACGAGATTTATTTTTCGTTGTTATAATATCCACAAGACATGTGTGTATATATGTATATATTTTGAGCCGTTAAGAAGTGTCGAAAAATACACTTTATGCAGAAACTGTAGGGGCAATATAAACAGGTCAAAACTTAAAAGTAAAACCTGCGTTTTTAAAATAAAATAGTCAAACCTGCACAGAACTTGCAGGGGTATTTTGGTCACTTTATATTGGTTTTCAGGTCTCAGGTAAAACTAGAAAGTCGTCTGAAACGTCGTTTTGCATCAAAATGCTTTAGACTCTGAGTCTTGGAGATGTCGTTTATCGGGTCAATTAATCGGCTCATATTTAAAAGTTAAATCTGATAGAAAATTCAGAACATGAGTTTTTAATGTTTCTAAGCTGTTTTGATTTCATTTGAGATCGTAAAATTTTAACAAATATTATTTTACAACTAACGAATACTAGTTGCATGTGAAAATATATAAAAATAGAAACAGTACAGGATTAGCAATTACCGGATTAATGGTGTAATTTAAAAACGAATAACATACTTTCTTAAAAGCATGTTGTGTCGAGTATCTTACAAAGAATACACATGTGGATTGTTTTATTCTTTTCATATATATGACTCATTTGTCATTCGATGTTATTTTATTTACGTTTTTTTCTAACCTTCCACTGATTTGAGTTGAGTTTTGAAGTTTTGCCTTCACATTCTTCGTTGACATTCTTATCGCGTATCTCATGACGTTTTCGTCTAAACCTTATAACCCTTTGAAAACTTAACAACTTGTAACCATTTCATTGGTTGTCTTATGAGCTACTATTTGCCACTTTTTGCAAAACTTTGACTACTTTATACGTTGTCATAATGTCATATTATAAATAAATCTGATATTGTTTTACGATTATTTTCACCAATTATTTTTACTTTGGTCTTATAGAATACTTTTCGTAAGATTAATAGTTGCTTATTAAGTATCTCACAAATTACTTGTATCCTATAAATTTATAAACTATTTTTAAATTACATTTTACAAATGGCATGGTTTATATATAAACATAAGAAACGTAATACTTTTCGACGAAACTGAGCACTGCATTGCTATTCCTAAATTATACATGGCCTGATCACATATGTCTAATTTAGGCTGAATAGTAGTCCACTAAAAAATCTTGATAATAATCAACTTTTTACTTGTATTTATGATAAAGATAAATAAAATGACATAAAATGAAAAGTAGTTTTAAAAACCCTTATATTTCATGCAAGTAGCGCAATTTCTATGCATCCGCATACGTTTTCTTACCTTCTCTTGAACGAATTACGCGTTTACGGATAGTTTTTACTCGACAATCGTTTTTCCACTTGTTACTTCATTTTGCCTTGTAACTGATTTCTTTTGACCGTTCGTCTAATTACTGACTGTTGATAAATGACTTGAAAGTCTCAATGTTTTATCCTTCCTTCTCGTCCAATCTTCTTTATGCGACTGGGTAGATATTCGGAATGTCTCCGCACGTGAATAATGAATTATCACTAGAGTGATTTCCGTATATCCGGGATGACGTCCGTCACTCTCGTTTTTCTCGAAATCCACTCTTGTGAACCGTGCTTTGACTTCTCTCTTTAAACACTAACATCGTTCATTTGATTTGTTTTAATTACAAGTGATTATTAGGAATTTTATTTATTAAAATTTTTGTATGGATCTTCTTTCCGATCATGTATCGACCACCGCTAAGTTAACGAGCTGATATTGGTGAACCATCAACCGCACTAACAAAATTGACAACTTGTTTAATCTATTATTTCTTATCGTCTTACCATCAACGCCTTTATTTTATTATTCTCTTTAAGAAATTATACGACATTTGCTTCGTCCCCTTTTGTAGCATTGATTTCGTACTAACTGTTGACTATTATTTCCATTCGTATTCGTTTGTTATCTTGTCACATTTCGAAACCCGAATGTAACCCATATTTATTTTGGAATGATAAACACCTTTATGTATTCCTACAAAGTATTATAAAATTTTTTATGGAACTTGTCTACATTTTCTAATGATTTTCAATTATCGAAATAACCATCACAAGTAAAAGGTCAAATTTATACACCATATTTTGTATAACTAAAACTAATGTTTAAAATAAAATTATGTTCTACCTTTTGAATTAATTGACTTATCATACTTTACTTTTAATGTAATGAAATTGCCAGTTTAATTTATATTCCTAATAGTGATTTAATTTGGAAATTATATTTTCTAATTGTAACCATCAGTATGAGTTTAATTAATAAATTTACGTCATTCTTTCAAAGTTTCTTAAGACAACCAAATAAATTTTGAAACTATTTTACTTCTATTTTTGATGTATCATCTTTATCAAGAAAGTACCTCAACTGAGTTTTAAGGTAATACCAAATCCGGGACGGATAATTGTGACAAATGTTATTTTAATGATAATGTATAATTTATTCTTCGCTCTCATTTTTCTAGTATTGTGATTTATTATGTTTTACGGTTACGTGATTCGAGATCCCTCTTCGATCGTCAACCTTAAATCATTTTACCACATCTTGTTCGTTTATGCGTTTATTGAAGTCATTTTTATCTCGTTATGTTCCTTGTATTGAAGATTACTATTTTATTCTGAGTTTAAAATGAATATTGGGAAGCAGTGTATAAGAAGAAACGATAAGTGTCACCAGGATTTATGCGTGTACTTGTGGAATGATTGAGGACCGAATCTCTTAATGAATGGAGTTAATAAATTCGTTACAACCTCGAGGAGTATGTTGAAGCCGACACCTCAAGTGGAAAGACTCTTGAGATCAAGTGGTTATTATCAAGGGTTCGTTCAAGGTTTTCTCGATAATTAACGGTGGAGATCTATACTCGATGTTTATGTTCGACCTTTTCTTTTATGTACTTATATGGTGTGTGATCTAGTCAAATGATCGTAAGTTGTGAGAACTTGAGATGGCATCATCCGATGACGTCCGATCATGTAGAACATATATTATGTAATATCTTTTTGACTTTCAACGACGATGTTTATTGAGACTTTAATGCGCGTTGGCGAAAGTGAGATGGTGTCTTTGTATTATCTTTTGAGTGAGGACCCGCGTGTGAGCACCCTCCGATGACGAAAATGTTTTTCTTGTTAATTCTTTTTGATGTGTGTCCATGGCTATCCGGCCAGTGACTATCCTTTAAATTGCAACATTCTTTTTAACTGGACTTACCCGAAAATCCTGTCACCTATTCTTGTCGTCGAATGAGCTTCGTGTGATTCATAAAATTTTCATGTGTCGAACTTGACGGGTGACTGGTGGATAAGGATTTATTTATTCCTTTTTGGTGAGATACCACTTGACGACAAGTTGCGTTTTGTAAAAGAACCAGTGGAGATCGTGGATCAAGATTCACGTAGGAACGTGAAGACTTCTTTATAAGGAATGCCCTCATCCTTCCGGGTAGTGAACTCGTGTATGAGGCGAGTTGAGCGCCGGGACGTCGCTCCCTTAAGGTGGTGAGGATGTAAAACCTGTAAAAATAAGGTCATAATTAATTCTACTTTCAATTATTTTGAAGTATTTTATAACGTTAAATATTATTATGTTTAACGGTTTAAGTTGAAACCGATATTAAATATTATGTTTTAATATTTTGATGAGTAACGAGGACTACTAGTGATCGCGATACCGAAGGATGCCAAAATTTTTATATTTTATTATCGATCGTTTCGATATTAATACTCTCGACGATATCGTTTTAATTACGTATCGAGTCGTTATATTATTATTTTTCGTGTGCGTTTAAACTTTAAATTTTTTTTTACGAAACCCGAGTCTCGTAAATATTTTAAAATTTACAATTTACATTTTCTACCCTTTTAAACTATTTTATTCCATTTTGGACCAAAACTATCACAAATTGGAAAAAACTATCCTAAGCTTGGACTATATAATCTTTTTCCACTTACACTTTTACACATACAAAAATTTTAAAATCAAAAACAAACTCCCCACCCCTTCTCTCTCTTTCTTTGCCATACAACACCAAGAACACCACCACTAAATCTTTCAATTTTCTTGATGATCTAGCTTGATTCTTCCAAAACCAAAACAAGTCCAATTCCTAAAATCTCAAGGTGATTGTAATGATACTAAATTTTCTTACATGCATTAAGTTTTTAATTTTGATAAAAACTAGGCTTGTTAGGTGAGGATTATGATCATGCATGTGTTAGAAATTATGTTTTTGTTAAAAAGTTGAATTTTAATTTTTGGGTTTTTGATTTTAATGATGATACAAGTGTTAGGATGGGTTTATAGTGATATTAGGATGTTAGGTTGATGATAAAAGTTGTTGGTTTTGAACAAAAACTTGATTTTGTGGGAGATTTTGAAAGGTGATTTTGGGCAGTAGGTTTGAGGCCATTTTCGAGGGTCTTAAGTCTGAATATAGGATGATATTATGGGATTATGTCGTAGAGAATTTCGTTAGCTTCGATTTGATATAAAGTAGGCCTTCCAACTCCAAACGAGGTGGAAGATACACTAGTTTGATTTTCGTGTACCGGGAGACGAGTGTCGACACAATCCGAAAATTGTTGTCGATATTTGGGTCGAATATCGGGGACTATAAAATGAGTTTCAAAATGATTCAAGGGCTGTTCTCAGGCTCCAAGTTTAGTATTTTGAGTCTATTTTTAGAATCAAGTGGCGGTTTTACAAATGGAGTTGTTTAGAATGGTCAAAATGGTTTCGTAAGTCAAGGTCGCTAAACTGTCCGGATTTTGTGATTCAAAGATGAGTCGGGCAGGGAACTTTAGAAGTAAAATCTTTTGATGGGCTATGGGGAGGACTTTCTACATATAGTAAGTGAGTTCTCTGAGTAGTACCATAAAATTTTTATGTGTCTAAGTATGGGAAAGCGGCTTGGACATTTGGTATGTTCCGACAGATTTTTGTTAAAGGCATAGAACAATAAAATGAATATATAGGAGAGTGTAATAGTATCACTTGTATCGTTTTCTCTCGAGTTTGTCGTGATTTTATGAGTCGAGTTTTATATTCTTATGTATGTTTTATTTCTCGAGTCTATTATTAATGAACGCACCTCATTTGATAGGTTGCGGTTCTCGTGTTTGAAAGGCATCATCTATCGTCGGCGATCGTCTCATTACCACTATTGGCTAAGGTGAGTCTATAGCCTCGCTTTATACTAGTTATTAAATGATTTAAAACCCGCGAGGGGGAATACATGTTTTTATAAACTTAGAACACAAGTCTTTTATGGTATGTTTGTCCCTCTATGAATGGACCCATGGTTGCCTTTAAATTGCATTAAGTGATTGCCTTTGTTAACACCTCAATTATGGACCGTTAATTAACCTATGATGGGTTAACCGCTAGTACAATTAATAGATCTATGGGGGAAGCCGCCCCGGTTCAGTTTTTGTGGACTTTTCATAGAAGCTTAGGCCCGACCTCCACACTGTTTGAGCATATTGTATTGAGAAGTCAGGTATACGGCAATGTACCATTAATCTAGAGGTAACCGACAATTAATAAATCTCCTGTCTTATCAGACCTCAAAAGGGAGTGTCTAAGGGCTCGGTTCCATGAGCTTATTGCAATTTATGCTATATACAATTATCATTGTTGATGCAAATTATTATTTGATGCTTATAAGCATGCCACAAACTTATAATCTTTGCTTGTGTTCAAATTGATTACATAAACCTATAGATTCACTCGGCATTTTTGCTGATTGTTTTACTCACATGTATTTCAGGTAATCAAGAAGTGGAAGCTTGGAGGTCACGGGGAATGAAGTTGTGCACAGATTTTGTTGTTCAAACTCTTTGATTTATTTATCGTTCCATTTTTAAAACAAACTAATATGTTGTTTTAACTTATCTTTTGGTAACGATTACTTGGGACTACGCTACTCTGATTAATGTTTTGGGAACGATAAATCTAAAACGTCTCTTTTCGAGTCGTTCTTTATAAACTATGTGTTGTTGTATCATTGTTTAGCACCCAAAGATGTATTCCGCTGCGTGTAAATTTGGGGGTGTTAAACCTGAGGTATGTTATTTTTCTTTTGATGTTTAAGTCATGTTCCCTAAGAATCGTGTGGTGGTTCGAGTTACTAGGAGTACATGGGTAGGAAGGATTTTAAGGTGTTTCCATTCTGATGGGCGACATGACTTATAATTGATTATGTTTTCGTTTTGGATTTTGTCTATGCTGTTTTAGCTAGATTATGGATTTCTGTATTCCAAGAGTTTGACTATGTAATTTTATTAGTTGGAGTTTTTGACCTTATTGTTTTACTGGTTTTGTGCTTAGGTGAGTTGATAGATTTATGTGTTATGTGTTGTATTGATTCTTATAAGTGTCATCATAGGAGGGAGTGCATTGGGGAAAAGGTAATTGTATAAGTATGGTGGCCAACATAGTTATACAAGTACCACAACTTCAATGGGTTCCTAAGTATGATTGCATGAAAGAGGGTTAGTACATGCTTGTATATGATGAGATGTGGATTATTGGTATATGTATAGTATATGGGTTTATGTATCGGTTGCCTATGATATAGATATTTTTGAGTGTGTTATTGTCTTGGGTTATAGTCATGTTGTGTGATTATGGGGTCACACGATATGGACTGGTTTTAGTGATGGGTTTTATGCCTTGTGGTAAGATGGTGGTTACTCGTAAAAAAACGAGTGTATGACGCGATTGATTGATCTGACATGTATGTTAACGAGTATGTTTTGGGTGATTTAATAGGTATATATATGCGGATGTATATATACTACTATGTGTTAAGTTTGGTATATGGTCGTTCACTAGTTATTATAACTTGAACGTACCTTGTGTTTGTTCGTGTTTTATAGTGCTGGAGTTTGATGGAGTTCCAACGACGTTTTGAGTCTTTTAGATGTGTGTCTACATTCGGGTATGTATTTTTATTAATGTGAACTACTAAATTTTCTTACAAATAAGTGTGGCTGACTATGGGAAAACGGTTTTGAAAAAAAAAATTGTAAGTGTATGGTATGATATCGTGACTTACATATTTTTTTTAGTTTGTGGTAGTAAGCTATAAGAAATTTGTCTTGAAAATAATTGGATTAGTTTTCTATGTAACATGTGATAATACATTTTAAAGGGGTAAATAAATTTTACAAAACTTTTCTTAAGTGTAGTCAAAATTTTAGAAGTATTTAACTAGACGGCAAGAGTAAAAAGGGAGATTTTATTATAGTAATGATAATAATAACACCACACCTTGTAAACGTGTAGTAGTTTAGTTATAACCAGCCTAAATGGATTTTATAAAATAATAATAATATAGAATAAAATGGAAAAAAAAACACTGTATTTTATAAACATGTGTTAGTTTCGTAATAACAAGTGAAATAAGTTTAATATGGGTAAACAAGATAATGGTTAAGATTTTAGTATACTAATTAGTTGATATATTGATAAAATGATGAAGATAAATGATGAGTTTATGGTTAATAATGAGTATGATTAGTTTTAGTAGTATGAGAGTTTGGTTCTTATGAGAAGTAACTAATTGGGATGAAAGTTTTAAATTTTCTAACATATCGAAATTTGGTAATACTAATCGTGACGAGTCTAATTTTTTCGTTGTTGGAACACTCCATTGATCTTTCAGATTACATTGTTTTTTTTTCAGTTGTTTTGGCTAGGGTTCGTTTTACCCTATATTTTATTTTGGGACACGATTGTTTGGAATTCTTTGGTTACACGTCATGGTTGATTTATTATTACGGTTGTGGGAACGTTAGGATGAGAGGATAGAGTTGGGTAGTATTACTTATGGTTAGATACTATAATGGAGAGATGTGTTTTGGTTTAAAGGTTGTGTTGAAGGAATGATTAAGATTTGTGGTGTTTTGAAACTTAGATTAGTTACGGGAATAAGGGAGTAAGTAAAGTTAGTTGAGTGGTCATGGGAACGAGAGGTCATATTATGAGAAGTTGGTTGAAGTACCATTAGGATATTGATGAAAGTACTAACGGATGTGAGGGTAGGGTAGAAAGTTTATGCTAATGGAAAGGTTAACACGCAAGGGATTGGTATAGTTATGGAGGCAAGGTAGTAGTAGACACGTGAAGGAAAACAGGAATGTGAAAGAATGATTGGTAGGAGGCTGATTAACGATGAAGTACAACAAGTAAGGAAGAGTGAGCCATTGAGGGGTTGAAGTACTTTTAGAAATATTGTGGTAGATGAGTTGAAGTTAGAAGCTACTGGTAGTGTGAAGCTCCTAGTTAACATCATGGAGACGAGAAGGAGTGCGTAAAGAGCTACATCGCGAAGCAAGGAGCTGAAAGGACTACATGTCGGCTGCAAGAAGGATGCAAGAGATTTCGAAGGAGTCACAAAAGTTGCGAGGACTGGAAAAGTGACAAGCACTATGATGGGAAATTTACGTATGGTTCGTGACAAAGAAGGGCAGATCGAGTATCGAAGTGGAGCTACAAAGAGCTGAACCGGTGGATCATGATGAAATGAATACATGACATGGGAGATTAAGAACTCGTGGAAGTAACAAGGGGAGTCAAGTGACTACGCGGATAGAATTTTTGAGGCAATAAGTATCGAGGGATGAGAAGTGAAGCTGAGCTGAATAAGTTTCATGGAGAAGTGATTAGAGAGTCGGTTTTGTGAAGGTGTTATGAAAGATCTTTGGAAGAGACAGCTATGCATTATACAATGCACTAGTGATTTCTATAGATTTGATAAATGAAGTATGGAATTTTTGTTGGACGGGATAGTGTAGGAATAAGGGAGAACCATAGAAGGAGAGACCCAAGTATTCCTAGAAGATGATGACTGAAAATACCTCATGTTGGGTGCAAGATCAAAGTAAAAGTATGAGATTTGAATAAGAATTCAAAATATGGCTTAGTAGACAAATGGAAACTAATGTGGGTATAAGATGAGAGTGTGATCCGCATGGAATCACATGAAACTTGTTGGAAATACGTTTTTCCAAGGAAAGTCTCGGTCACATCATTATTAGCATAGATCACGAGCTATAGACTATTTAGGACATTGTAACTTGGAGTGACCTCCCTTTGGGGGAGATTGTTGGAAATACGTTTTTACGTATTTAGAAAGGATCGGTCACTCCAAATATAGATACAAGTATTGGGCTCGTGATCTAATGGATTAAGGTATAGCCCATATAGCCCACCCTACATGTGGGCTATATAGGCTATACCTTAATCCATTAGATCACGAGCCCAATACTTGTATCTATATTTGGAGTGACCGATCCTTTCTAAATACGTAAAAACGTATTTCCAACAATCTCCCCCAAAGGGAGGTCACTCCAAGTTACAATGTCCTAAATAGTCTATAGCTCGTGATCTATGCTAATAATGATGTGACCGAGACTTTCCTTGGAAAAACGTATTTCCAACAATCTCCCCCAAAGGGAGGTCACAACGTATTTCCAACTTCGTTTCTCGTGTCCGTTTTTCCTTGTAACTTGTGATCTTTTGTCTTTTTCACGATATCCACACCTAAAATACACAAGTAAACAAACACAAGCATATATGTGGTATTTAATGACATTTTTATGCATTTAAAGCCCGAAAAGAACGATGAGATCATGTATAAATGCCATCTCATCACTCCCCCATACTAAACCATTGCCGTGCCCTCACGCAATGCTAGAATAAAGTATCTAAGCATCACCAAAGTTCAATTTTATTAACCTTTATTGAAGAGTAAAAGACTTGCAACATACTATGATGTTGTGTAAAGACATAATGTATGATTTTCATCACGAAAAGTGACTTTTAGGGTCAAAGAATAGAACAAGTTAATGTCCCTTAGAGTAAACTTCGTCATCCTTGATTGTCATACATTCCATGCTAAGTGCAAAAACAAGATCATTGTTGGTACAAGTCACAATGCTAACACTACTCATACGTCCAAATTGTGTAATACTTTTTCTCCCCGCAATCCTAGTTATTATAAAAGGAAATGGGTTACTAGCATTTTTTATCTATTTGTCATGGATCACAAGTGATACATATTGACTTATTTGAGTAGTTATTAGTCCGAAAGCAAAGTAGCACGATTTGATCGATAGTTAGCCGAAGGACAAAATCTTTTAAAACGGCTTCTCGTGTATCTCCTTAAGTTCATATCTTGGTATAACTCGTTTCACGATTTGAGACCTTTCTCGGACCGATATTTGGCATGTACTTCATACTTCAAATCTTGGGAAGACGTTCTTGATATAATGGTCTTCTCTTCATATATTTGGAATTTCTTCACTTGACGTTTTTGAGAGATTCTTCATATAGGATCACGACTTCATCATTTTTCTTCAATCTTTACTTTGGATTTTGATATACAACGATCCGCCTCCTTTTCGGACTTGGATATATTTATCCTCATACCTTGTAAGGGTCTTTTTGGATAGACTTTCTCCATGATCTTTAGGGGAGTAATTGCTTTTCGTCGTGTGTCTCGATCCTTCATATTGATTTAGGAATAATGATACTTCACATCATCTTTGGATCTTTAGCAAAAATAGAGCTCCTCATGCCTTGTTAGGGCCTTTTTGGATAATCGCCAATCTTCGCGTCCCGCTTCAATAAGTTATGCCTTGGCTATGAACTCTATTCAACCCCGAGCAACTTTTAAACGATCTTGCGCTAGAGGCTAAGTAACCTTTCAAATCGTACGACCTTACTTATTGCAATTATGATTTATTCCTAATGCATTGATCTTATGGGAAGAAAAAGCCACAATTAAAAACATATGAGTTTTTGAAAGAACACTTTCATGTTCTACGTTTAGCATGATCACTTGTCTAACTCTATCATTTCTCGTTCTTCACTATATAAAGACCTCTAATTAAAGAGACTCGTGAATACTTAGCCATGCAAGTCAAAATTAAGCCAAATTTGGATTAGCTTTCATTAAGACTATATCAAATCAAAGTTTTGGGTTTTCAAGCCACATATAGGATCTTGCACTTTCTTGGACTTTTTCAAGTTTAGAGAATGCGTTTTATAATTCCCTTGATAAGTGACTTTCTAGAATCAATTATAGGAACTTGCGAAAAGTTCTTGTTCTTAACCCGAATGAATTAAGACTTTCGCGTTTTAAAGCTCCCTATATAAAAGTCTAGCAAAACTTGAATTGAGCGGGTTAAGGAATGTAAATGGCTCCAAATGCCCATCAAGTCAAAAATTAACTCTTATTCTACCCATCGGAAAATATACATTCGTGTCTTAAAAACACTTATAAAACTAAGAAAAATTTTAAAATTTGGCCATTTTTAGCCTTATTAGCAAAACAAAACATTGAAAATTAGAAAGCGTGAGGGTGTAGCAAAGCAAGTACCTATTCACCCCCCCCCCCCCCATACTAAAAGTAAACATTGTCCTCAATGTTTCGAGTCTAAAGGTGGAGCACCCCCATACTAGAGACGAAGAGTCGAATGCGTAGGATCTAGCATGGAAAAGGGTGATCAACAATATATCTAAAGCCGTTTATTAATTATGCTAAAAGATAATTGTTAGAACAATAAAGGATATGTCATGGAATCGTGAAAAACTTCTTCAAACGAACGATGGAGGCTCACGTAAACGAACACGAGAGTCTTCAATCGTAGACGATGATGATGATCTAGATAACAAAATCACAAACAACCACGAGACAACGAGTTGAAAGGGTACAAGTCCCTTTATTAGTGAATAGTGAGCATAAAAGATAAGCATGGGATCTCCCCCACGAGGCACCTCGTTTTTGATTACCGAGTCATGAGCTTGACTCGATTCCCTCAAAATGTGAACATTTAGGGAAATCATGGTATGGTCAATTTTTGATGGGGCTTACATGATAAACAAGGCCCAAAAAGCAACTGGTAATAAGGACTAAGTCCTTAAATGATGCAAAATACCGGGGTCGAAAATGGCGTTCTCGTTTTCATTGGAAAAACAAATAAACGCCACTTCAACATGTGCCATAAACTCAAAGAGTTTGAAGAAAATAGATGAGAATTAGAAGGGTGAGACGATTGGTAAGACAAACTTTCGAGCTACTCGAGGTAGACTCGCACCAAGCAAATAGAAAGATTTTCCATTTATTGCATCGGTGGAAGACCGAGATTTCCCTTTACATGAAATTCCGGGATCGAATATCTCGTCCTCGGTGGACAAGGATGAGGGAATATAAGGTGCTTCCCCCATACTAAAACCACACAAAGCATCGTCAAAAGGAGTAGACGAGCTTGTAGCACTCAAAACACGTGGTGATGACGGAGTTAGATTTGTAGAAAAATCAATTAAATCACATTTAAGATCTTTTCCTTTGTTATCTTTTAAACTCTCCTTATGAAAACCCTTTTTGATTATGTCGAAAATATTTGGTGTTTCTAAGACGATGTTAGTTACACTAAAAATTCTCACATTTTGAAACCGTTTTGGTTTTGGTGGTGGCAAGTTCTCAAAACGTTTATCGACGAAGAAAACCTCCCCATCGGGGTCTACATATTCATCATCCGAAAGATCTTTCGTAGAAACCGGCAACTTATCAACACTTTTCAAGAATGAATGTTCGAGGTGAGGCGAAGGATTTTTCGATTCAAGTATTGACGGTTTCTTCTTTGTAGGCTTTACACTCATAACCTCCACCGGCGGAGGAAATGGTAAATTGTTTTTGGCGACATTTCCTAAAACTCTTGGTGAAAATTCTTTGCAAACGACACTGGTTGAATCACCATGGTTTAAAGTTGCAATAGAATAGACATGAGAAAGATTGGAGTTTTGTGTTGCATTGATGACAAGTTCTTCTTCATTGAAACGAAGGGTGATTTTTCGAGCATGAACATCGATAAGTGCTCTTGATGTATCCAAAAATGAATGACCCAAAATGAGAGGAACTTTTCGATCGATTGGAATGTCTACAACGATAAAGTCAACGGGATAGTAAAACTTTCCGACTTTAACGAAAACGTCCTCGGCTACTCCACATGCTAAAATCGTAGAATGATCGGCCATCTCGATAGACATGTTCGAAGGAGTAAGAGCCGGAAGCGAAAGCGATTTGAAAATCTCGAGAGGCATCAAATTAATACTAGCACCAAGATCGGCCAAGGCGTAGCATTCCTCCATATCTTGAATAGCACACGGAATCAAAAATTTACCGGGATCACCGACTTTTTGTGGTATGCGGCTAAGAAAAACCGATGAACAACTAGACGATTGTTGCAACTTCTCTTTGTTGTTTAGCATACTTTTGAAGTTTGCGGCGAATCGAGGCATCATGATAAGAGCGTCGGCAAAACTTATGTTAAAATGCATATCATGAAACATTTTCATAAATAGCTCAAATTGATAATTGTTCTGTTCTTGTGCTTTCTCTTTGTTTTGTCTCGAAGGGTAAGGTAAAGGTGGTGTGGGTTGGTCATTAGGCAACGGCCTTGGAAACTCGGGTTCCACAATTGGTATTGGTTCAACCGTAGGTGTGGTATGAGCGGTACTTCGTGGGATTGTAATGTGCTCCTTTTCGACCATCACCTCGGGTTCTTTCTCGATTTCCTTCTCCTTAGAAGTACTTGTACGAGAGATTGGTTCCTTGAAAGTTTTACCACTTCCTGTAGCAACAACCTTCAATTCTCCCCTCGGGTTGTTAATGGTATCACTAGGAAGACCACCCGAAGAAGAGGGCTTACACATGATTGCTTCAAACATCTTAGCCATTCGGTCCTCAAATTTTGATTGCCTAGCATCCGCTTTTAATAACTCTTGCTTAATCTCATGTTGTCCTAATTCCATCTTTTGTTGGTTTTGTTGAAGACGTTGGACATTTCCTTCCATTTTGTTTGCATGAGTTTTAAGTTCATTAGCAAGTTCATTTTTAAGCTCGTTTTTCAACTCGGATCTTAAGCTAATCATCTCACGTTGCATGTTATCAAATTTAGCATCATTTGCTTTTGCATAATCCAAAAATTCTCCTTGCAAATTTTTAGTGTGAGCATTTTGAAAACCTTGTGTAGTGTTTTGAAAATCACGGTTTTGGTTTTGATTAGAGATTTGTCCATTCCTACTTTGATAATTCCCTTTGTTGTAATTGCGTGTGTTGCTTTGGTAATTACCTTGGTTGTTGTTTCGATAATTATTAGCATTTTGGTTTGGTGGAGCTTGATTTTGGCGGGAACCTTGACCGTTTTGGTTGTAAGTTCCCGTTGCTACATAAGCACTCGAAGTGTTACCATCCGCGGTAATGCACTCGGAAAGATCATGAGCTCCCCCACAAGATAAATAACTCTTAGCAACCGCTTTAACCGAAGCGGAATTGGAAGCTTCTTGAGCCTTCCAATGGGACATAAGATTAGCAAATCTATCAAAAAACCGATTTTCCTCATTAGCTTCATCATGTAAGGCGTTAATGCTACGAGACGATTGTGACGAAGATGACGAACCCATATTGGCAACACTCGGTGTGTTACGAGGGTTATAAACCTTAGATCTATTTTCAATGATTTGTAAAGCTTCATTTGTCGTCTTGCACAAAAAATTACCACCCGCGGCGGCATTCAAATAATCTCGTTCATGATCATTAAGCCCATTATAAAAAGTATCCACTTGATGCAATTCCGTAAAATCATGGTGTGGACATTCATGTAACATCTCTTTAAATCGTTCCCATGCCATTGAAAAACTTTCATTATTTCTTTGCACAAATCGTGAAATCTTATTTTTTAAGTGTGTTGTTTTAGATGGTGGAAAAAACTTGTTCACAAACTTAGAAACGAGATCGGTCCATGTCAAAATCGAATTTGGCGGTTCTTTCTCGAGCCAAATTTTTGCGGGTCCATCCAACGAGTATGGAAACAACATCATCTTAATGGCGTCATGTGGAACATCCTTAAATTTGCTAGTGGCGGTGAGATGGTTGAAATTCCTAATGTGGTAATGCGGGTTGTCTTTCTCGTGACCTCTAAACTTATTTGCTTGCAACATCGACATTAAACCCGTCTTAATCTCAAAATTCTCCGCAAGGATGGCGGGAATCACAATAGCCTCTCCAAAACCCTCGGTGGGTGCTTGTAGCAACTCCATCATAGTACGATTAGCCATGACGACTTCTTGTTCTACAATAGTTTCAACAATTTGAGGTTCTTCGATAATCAACGTCTCTTGATTGGCTTGCTTTTGAAGTCGTTTACGAGCTCGTTTTGCTTGATTACGAGTGATCATAAACTTCACGAAGAATGGGAGGTGAGCAAAGAAGATTCTTTTTGGGTGTTTTGTGAATTTTCAAAATTTTTTTGGGTTTTTGATGATATTTAATTTTTTTGGATTTTGGTGTATCTTCGTAGACAACAATCTACAAAATCTCTCCTCGAATCAAACTCTTGATTAAAGAAGCCTCAAAGGAATGAAAACGATCACGTGGAGTGAATGTCTTCTAATGACTTTAGAACTTTGGTGAAAACCAAATTGTTCAAGAGGGTTTAATCACAAAGAAAACCAAGCAAATATAGTATACGTAATAATACTTTGGGCGGCAAAACCCTCGATTAGCCTTCAATCTCAAAATACTCACAAGCAAGCGGGGAAACGAGGCGGCGCGAAGCACTTAAGAGCCTTTTTCCTTAGGGTATATTTTATAATACCCGCCTTATACCCACCTTATAGTTTGTATTTTTCAAAATCGAGCTTCACGAAAGTATTTATCTATTTTTGCCTTTTTCTTTTTGTTTGAGATTCGAATACAATAATTAGGAGATCAAATCCCAATTAAGGTTGTGTTTTCACACTTTTGGAGATATTGTAAATTTATTGTGATACTTAATACAATATAGTAATAATATTTGTACAAGAAAAACCAAGAAAACCGATAATACGTATTAGTAGAGTTCTACTAATACAAATACTATTTGGTTAATATTAAAAACAACAATGCAAATTAATCACGACACACCTCCCCGGCAGCGGCGCCAAAGTGATTGTAGTAAATTACACCTTTTAGGAAAAGGGCGTAAAAGCGGTAAGTATTGAACAAATGACTTTAGGAAAAATCAAGTGTTAATGACCCAATTAAGTTCGTTTCCCAAGAAGGTATATGTGTGTGAAAAACTTGCCAAATGTTTGTGATTAATGATTGGTTTAGAAGGGGATTAGAAGAGAAAATGACGAAGTCGTAAAAATAAAAATTAACGCAAAATCACTATTAGAAAGTTAAGACGTAGAACCTAAAAAATCACCAAAAATAAAATAAATTCTAAAAATTACCAAAAATTCACCAAAAATCAAAAATAATAAACTAAGAGTTTACCAATTATCAAAACTTTTTCAAACCTTTTAAATAATTAAATATTCAATTTTTAAATGCTAATTAAAGCCCTAAAATTCAAATAAATTATCAAAAAGCCCAAATAAAGATTTTTCAATTGATAAACCTCTAAAATGACCTAAAATGATTAAAAACTATTTTTAGAAATTTTAAAACTAATAAAAACTATTTAAAATGAATTAAAAACTATTAAAACTTAAAATAATTATAAAAATTAATCTATAAGTGATAAAATTATTCTAAAAGTTGCTAAATTCCTATTTTAATGTATTTAACCTAAGAAAAATGTAAAAAGTTGGAAAATGTGAAATTTTAAAAATAATAATAAAATAATAATATAATAATATTAAAAATCCAAAAATTATAAAAAATTCTAAAAAACTTGCAAACTAGTTTATTTTAACCTAAATAATCAGAAAATGAAAGTGAAATTACCAAAATACCCCTAATGGGCCCTCAAATGGGCCAAATCCAAAAACAGTCAACACAAATGGGCTTTTTGGCCCAAAAAGTCAAACTTGGCCCAATTGACTTGGAAAAGCCCTATCTGACTTAAAATTTAATTCTAAGAACAAAACTCTAAAGGCCCAAAAGCTGAAAATGTGCTTATCACAGCTTATTGAACACAAAGCTTATTCTTATTGGGCTTTTCAGCCCATTAAGCCATAAGCTAATGCCATAAGCTCTAATTTGACACACAACCCTCTTTTTGGATGCTTAAGAGATCTGTCAAAAGAAATTTCCAATAAGCTCACTCAATAAGCCAGAAAATAGAAAAGCAAAAATCCACAAAACGACAAAATAGTCGGGTTTGAGATTTAGGACACCTCAGAAGCTCTAGTTTGTTGCAAAAGCTCACAAATAGCTTAACTAAGAATAATCAATCAAGAAAATCACAAAAAGCCAAGTAGAATAAGCTGTAGGAGCAAATAAGCTGGCTAAAAAAGCCAAATAAGCTAGTTTTCTAGCAAAAGCTTAACCAAAAGACTTGTAAACTTCCAGACTTGATATTAAGCTAAGAAAAATGATTTCTATTACAAAAACTAAGTTGTTGCATGTACCAATAAGCAAAACAGATTCAATAAGCTTGAAAACCAAGTTTGACCAAAAGTCAAACGCTGATAAGTTAAAATCAAACGCTGACAGGAACAAAGTAGGCGTTGACAGACTTAATGAAGTGTAAAGACTTGTTTTTCACCCTGCTGGTCAAGGTTTGAGTGCAAACCTTGTGAATCAAAGCTTACCAGTTGGGTAAACTTGATGTATTGTGGCACAAATAAGCCAATAAGCCAGTGAGCTTATAAGCCATGAACAAAGCAATCCAAATAGCCAAATATCCTCACAAGCAGCAAACAAATAAGATCCAAGCAGCAATACAACAATCCTAATGCTAGAAATCAAAATGCAGCACCAAATGAGGTGGTCACTTTGCTGATGCAAATGACCACTTCAGCAGACTTTGATAAGCTATACAAACCACAATAAGCCACCAAATTCAACAAGCAGATAACCAGTAGATAGCTTATCACCCAAACTATTCCCAAACCTGATTTCAGACCTTAGATCCAACTAACAAAGAAGTTATTGGATCTGATGTGTTTGACCAAATTCAAAACCAATTTTATCAGATTTTTGCAAAACTTAGAATCCCTTTTTCAAACTTTCAGAAAGTGAACCAATGGCAAAAACTTGTATATTGTGACTTGTTTAGACCACCCAAACTCAAAGAACCAAGGGCACAAGGCCACAAGGCCTTGATAGCCAGTAATCCCAAACAACCCTTAATCAAGCACTTAACAAAGGAACTTCTGATTTCTACACACAACCTATTGATTTTAATGATCAAAAAGCTAAACTAGGTGACAACTAACAGAAACCAACCAATAAACACAAAGCACAAACACAAGAACATCAAATCATATACCAAAGTACAAAATAAGCAGAAACATGAAAATTTTAGAGGAATCTTAACAAGGGATTATACTTGCCTTCCACAACATCCTAGGAAGGTCAGCAATGCTCCTTGGACCTTGTTCAACAACTAGAACAAGACCAAGGTACTTCAATGAAGATGATGCAACACTGCCTTGGTTGATGGTTCAAAGTAGAACCTCAAGGACTTGATGTCTTCAACACAAGCAGCAAACAACTCAACCAAGGGCTCTAATCCCTTCACAAGCTTGGTGTCAACAAGCTTGTAAGAGCTTATAGCTAATGGTCAAGGGTTAGTACACAAAATAACCAAAACAGAACCTAGGATTTCAAGGTTTTCAAACCTTAAAAACCTTATGAAACAAGACGTGCCTTAACCACAAGATTAAGGTAGGCCTTCACAATCAAATGGAACTCAGAATTAGGCTACTCAAACACCAAACTTTTAACTAAATCAAAAAGAGATTTCAAATTTCAGAAATTCAAATTTTATTTAACTTAAAAAGGAATTACAAAGATTAATAGCCTAAAACTGGAACAAAAGCTCTCTCACATGTTGAGGAGTCTTTTATAGGCAAATGCCTGGCTAACACTATTCATAAACCCTAGAACTGAATTCCCAAATGTGCCCTTGAGGTCTTCTAGATAATTCTTTGGTGTGAGCTGTCCAAAGTGATCCTACACGTTCATTTTAGCTTTGTGATCAAGCAAAGGCTCTTAGCTGTTGATCTTGACACGTGGCTAAGCTTGGAGGCCAAGTTGAAATCTGATTGGTGGAAAGGGTATTGGGGTGGGGTCCATAGTTAGTGGAGATGAGGGTTTTGTGTGTGGGATAGGTTCCTGCACATGTGAATCAAACGTGTGCCTGGGTAATTTCATTTTACCCTTTGTTTTAAGTTGTGTAAAACCTGGGCTGTAAAGGTGAATAGTTGTCCTTTTGATCCGTTTTTGGTGGAGTGGAGTTGTTTGGCGCGTGTTTGTGTGTTTAAATGTTTCAGTATGTACACATTCAGCCCTTGTCCTTCCTTTATTTTGTCACTTGGATGCAAACTTCTATCAGCGCCCATTTTACATGTATCAACGTTTCACCTTTTGTCATTTTTGGCACAAACTTTACAAAAAGTGTTTCAAGGGTTATATTTGACATTTTTGAATATTGCAAGGGCTGATTTTGGACATTGTTGATCTTCAAAGGTCTTCAATGTAGCTTAATCTTCATGAGGGACCATTATTGGCAGTTTGGATTTGTTGAGGGACTAATCTTGCCATTTTTTCAAAGTTGAAGGACCTTTTGTGTAATTTTGACAAACTTAAGGGACCAAACTTGTAATTATTAATATACAAGGGTTTTAAGTGTCATTTCTTCAATAAATGAGGATCAATCTTGTTTGTCTTCAAGGTATTTTGTTGAGAATTCCATGATTAGGGCCCGGTTCTTTGTACGGCTTCGTTTCTCGTGTCAGTTTTTCCTTGTAACTTGTGATCTTTTGTCTTTTTCACGATATCCACACCTAAAATACACAAGTAAACAAACACAAGCATATATGTGGTATTTTATGACATTTTTATGCATTTAAAGCCCGAAAAGAACGATGAGATCATGTATAAATGCCATCTCATCAATAGGGTTATACGTAATAGGTTCAACTGATGAGTCGATATGCTAGGGTTATACGTTAGAGGTTCAACTGATGAGCCGATATGCTAGGGTTATACATTAGAGGTTCAACTGATGAGCCGATATGCTACGGTTATACGTTAGAGGTTCAATTGATGAGTCGATATGCTAGGGTTATACGTTAGAGGTTCAACTGATGAATCGATATGCTACGGTTATTCGTTAGAGGTTCAACTGATTAATCGATATGTTATGGTTATACGTTAGAGGTTCAACTGATGAGTCTATATGCTAGGGTTATACGTTAGAGGTTCAATTGATGAGTCGATATGCTAGGGTTATACGTTAGAGGTTCAACTGATGAGTCGATATGCTAGGGTTATACATTAGACGTTCAACTGATGAGTCGATATGCTACGGTTATACGTTAGAGGTTCAACTGATTAGTCGACATGTTACGTTTATACGTTAGAGGTTCAACTGATGAGTCGATTTGCTAGGGTTATACGTTAGAGGTTCAACTGATGAGTCGATATGCTACGGTTATACGTTAGAGGTTCAACTGATGAGTCGATATGCTAGGGTTATACGTTAGAGGTTCAACTGATGAGTCGATATGCTAGGGTTATACGTTAGAGGTTCAACTGATGAGTCGATATGCTACAGTTATACATTAGAGGTTTATGTGATGAGTCGATATGTTATGGTTATACGTTAGAGGTTCAACTAATGAGTCGATATGCTAGGGTTATACGTTAGAGGTTCAACTGATGAGTCGATATGCTACGGTTATACGTTAGAGGTTCAACTGATGAGTCGATATGCTACGGTTATACGTTAGAGGTTCAACTGATGAGTCGGTATGCTAGGATTATACGTTAGATGTTCAACTAATGAGTCGATATGCTAAGATTATACGTTATAGGTTCAACTGATGAGTCGATATGCTAGGGTTATACGTTATAGGTTAAACTGATGAGTCGATATGCTAGGTTATACGTTAGAGGTTCAACTGATGAGTCGATATGTTACGGTTATACGTTAAATGTTCAACTGATGAATTGATATGTTACAGTTATACGTTAGAGGTTCAACTGATGAGTCGATATGTTACGATTATACGTTATAGGTTCAATTGATGAGTCAATATGCTAGGGTTATACGTTATAGGTTCAATTGATGAGTCGATATGGTAGGGTTATACGTTATAGGTTCAACTGATGAGTCGATATGTTACAGTTATACGTTAAATGTTCAACTGATGAGTCGATATGTTACGGTTATACGTTAGAGGTTCAACTGATGAGTCGATATGTTACGGTTATACGTTATAGGTTCAACTGATGAATTGATATGTTACGATTATACGTTAGAGGTTCAACTGATGAGTCGATATGGTACGATTATACGTTAGAGGTTCAACTGATGAGTCGATATGCTAGGGTTATACGTTAGAGGTTCAACTGATGAGTCGATATGCTAGGGTTATACATTAGAGGTTCAACTGATGAGTCGATATGCTACGGTTATATGTTAGAGGTTCAACTGATGAGTCGACATGTTACGGTTATACGTTTGAGGTTCAACTGATGAGTCGATATGTTACGGTTATACGTTAGAGGTTCAATTGATGAGTCGACATGCTTAGGTTATACGTTAGAGGTTCAATTGATGAGTCAATATGCTACGGTTATACGTTACAGGTTCAACTGATGAGTCGATATACTAGGGTTATACGTTAGAGGTTAAACTAATGAGTCAATATGCTAGGGTTATACGTTATATGTTAAACTGATGAGTCGATATGCTAGGGTTATACGTTATAGGTTCAACTGATGAGTCGATATGCTAGGGTTATACGTTAGAGGTTCAACTGATGAGTCTATATGCTAGGGTTATACGTTAGAGGTTCAACTGATGAGCCGATATGCTACGGTTATATGTTAGAGGTTCAACTGATGAGTCGATATACTAGGGTTATACGTTAGAGGTTCAACTGATGAATCGATATGTTACGGTTATACGTTAGAGGTTCAACTGATCAGTCTATATGCTAGGGTTACATGTTAGAGGTTCAACTGATGAGTCGATATGCTAGGGTTATGCGTTAGAGGTTCAACTGATGAGTCGATATGCTAGGGTTATATGTTAGAGGTTCAACTGATGAGTCGATATGCTACGGTTATACGTTAGAGGTTCAACTGATGAGTCGATATGCTACGGTTATTCCTTAGAGGTTCAACTGATGAGTCGATTTGCTAGGGTTATACGTTAGAGGTTCAACTGATGAGTCGATATGCTACGGTTATACGTTAGAGGTTTAACTGATAAGTCGATATGCTAGGGTTATACGTTAGAGGTTCAACTAATGAGTCGATATGCTAGGGTTATACGTTAGAGGTTCAACTGATGAGTCGATATGCTACGGTTATTCGTTAGAGGCTCAAGTGATGAGTCGATATGTTACGATTATACGTTAGAGGTTCAACTGATGAGTCGATATGCTAGGGTTATACGTTAGAGGTTCAACTGATGAGTTGATATGTTACGGTTATACATTATAGTTTCAACTGATGAGTTGATATGCTACGGTTATACGTTAGAGGTTCAACTGATGAGTCGATATGCTACAGTTATACGTTAGAGGTTCATCTGATGATTCGATATGCTAGGGTTATATGTTAGAGGTTCAAATGATGTGTCGATATGCTACGGTTATACGTTAGAGGTTCAACTGATGAGTCGATATGCTAGGATTATATGGGAAAGCCTAAATTTGGCGGGAAATGTTGGCGGTAAATGCTGGTGGGAACATGTTGGCGGGAAAGCTAGGGTCGACTAAGTTGTCCCTAAATGTGTCGACCCTAAAGTTTTATCTTTATTTATGGTAGCTCTTATCCTCACAAACTCTTATCCTCTCATACCAAACTCACCACCACCACCACTCGATTTTGCATAAGATGGATCCGCTTGAAGCTTATAAGTGTCGATGTGGAAAGGGATATATAGTGTTGAGACAGTCATATCGACCTCATAGCTTTGGTAAACTTTACTATGCATGTCCTTTTTCGAAGGTAAACAATCTAATGTTTTATTTATGTAATACGTGTGATTATTAAAATGACATGTCATGTTATTTCTTTACTTTGTAACAGCCAAAAACATAATATTATGGATGTAAATATTTTAAATGGAAGGATGATTTTGATCTCAAACTCCGTATAAGATCTTCCCCTGGATCTTCAACACCTCAAGGCTCACATCCTAGTTTTTCTACAGGTCCTTCTCAATCTGCACCCACTGAGTGCTTAAATTGCAAGATCAAAGATCTAAAGATAAAGATGCTAGAGGCGAGACTAGAAATGGAAAGGCATCCTGAAGACCACGCATGTCAATCGGCTGCAATACTTCATGAGCTTTTAAATGAAATGGAAAACCTTATTGAGTAGTAATATGTTTCTTATTTTAATGTGTTAATTTGTATTTTATTATTATTTGTTAATATGTATGTTTAATTTGAACTAGTTTGTAATGTGTTTTTTTTCGTATTTATGAATCTATTATCGTTGTAATATCTATGTTTAATTAAGCGTATCTATGTTTAATTAAGCGCGTGTTTAAGTGTCCGTGTTGAATATATCTAAAGTTTTTTTTTAAATACGTATAAAGGTTTTTTAAATAAATATAAAAGTTCTTTTTAAATATATATAAAGTTTTTTTAAATATGTATAAAGTTTTTTTAAATATGTCTAAAGTTTTTTTTTAAATAAATAAAGTTTTTTTAAAATATATATAATTTTTTTTTAAATATGTATAAACTTTTTTTTTAAATACGTATAAAGTGTTTTTTAAATAAATATAAAAGTTTTTTTAAATATATATAAAGTTTTTTTTAAATATGTATAAAGTTTTTTTTAAATAAAAATAAAAGTTAATTTTAAATATATATATAAAGTTTTCATTTAGGGACGACTTCTCTATGAAATTTAGGGTGGAAAAAGTCGTCCCTAAATATTTCCACATAACTTATTACCGGGAAATTTAATTTATTAGCGGGTTATTTAATTTTTTTAGAAAATTTTTAGAAAATTTGGGGGGAAATTTAGGGACGACTTCCTTATGTAATTTAGGGTCAAAAAAGTCATCCCTAAATTATTTCATTATATTTCCCCTTTTTAATCTAATATTTTTTACAGAAAAATAACTATATGTATTTTAAATAATTTTAAATAACTTTGAAAATTTTTAAATAATTTTAAGTAATAAAATGTGATAGAATTTTAAGTAATAATTTTAAGTAAGTTTTCATTTAGAGACGACTTCCCTATGTAATTTAGGGTCGAATAAGTGGGCCCCGTTGTCCCTACAGGCTTACTTTGACTTGTTTTTTCTTGGGAAAGTGGAGGGCCCCCACGTAACCTAAGGACGACTAAGTCGTCCCTAAGAAAATTGCGACCCTAAACTCAAAATTGTTGTAGTGATACCA
This sequence comes from Glebionis coronaria, assembly GCA_025667525.1. Taxonomy (NCBI): domain Eukaryota; kingdom Viridiplantae; phylum Streptophyta; class Magnoliopsida; order Asterales; family Asteraceae; genus Glebionis; species Glebionis coronaria. Next base: position 193,499,770 of record CM046880.1, read on the forward strand.
TGGCAACAATACAAAATTTGTCATAAAAATTGAGACAAACACTAGAACACATAATAAAAAGGCCGCACGCTCTTTAGTAGATTATTACATGATTCGATTCCAATGTACAACTAGTAAGATAATGTTCTTAATTTTGAGTTATTGAACTTAACGAGTCCTTCGGGATTATGTATATTCAAAAATATATGTTGGATAATAAAGGAAGTTTATTTTGTTATGCATAATTCTAATGACAATAGTCATATGTAATTTAGCTTTAATGCATATATTTTTCATGTAGTTCACGTATGATTAGCAAGTTCAGTATGATACTATACATGTAAATTTAAATAGTATAAAATATACACAATTTTAATTAACGTAAACAGTAAAAAATATTGTATTCTGATCACTGGAAACGTCAAAACCAATTCTTTGCTTATATGTAAAGTTGATTACAGTGGTAAAAGTTGGTGATTTATTCACGTGAAAGAAATAGTTCGTAAACAATAAGTCAATTGCATATAGATGTGTGATGGATTAGTGGACGATGGTGGAATAACATCAGAAAGATGTGTTAAGAAATTAAGGTATGTAGGTAGAGTAAAAGGGGTAATAACTACTAAGGGTATAATATTCATTGCAATATAATTTTATGTGTATAGATCAAATTGGTTATGTGTAAATGAGTCCGGTTATTAAACAACTTTTTTTTTGGTGGAATCCAAGGGCTCAATCTGGGCCGTCCATAAGGAGGGACCAGATCAAATGATAAAAAACACGGAGGGACTAAAATTGCCAATTTATAAAAAGAAGACTGAGGGACCAAAACGAAAAATATGTTGTAAATCTCAACTACCCTTCATTTCTGTAAAACAAAACACACAGATCTCATAAGCATTCTCTCTCTACATTAAACCCTCTATCTACAACCAACTCTAACAAAAAAATCCATAAATCTACACAAATTAACCTTGCAAATCACGAAATAAACACACAAATGGAAGAAATAACCATTAAATCAACCGATCCTTGAAAAAAATCGATTAAAAACAAACCGATTCATAACGCTGATTGGTGATGATATGGTGTTTGATGAAACGCCTAAAAGAAGAATTGAAGTTGAAAGTGCTTTGAAATCTGATGAAGGTAGGTGGTCACAATATCAGCAGCAGATGGGTCACCCTCAGCAGTTCAGACCAACCCCGCCTTCCATTCCAAATACCAACCCCGCCTTCCATCCAAATACCATTGGTTTATTACTAGTGATAAAACAACAAAAATATCACCGATGATAAAATATCACCGGTGATATTACACAGTAACGTGATACTTCATTGGTTTATTACTAGTGATACTTCACTAGTGATAAAACAATAAAATATCACCGGTGATATTACACAGTATCGTGATTCTTTATTGGTTTATTGTGAAAACAATAAAAATATCAACGGTGATATAGTAACGTGATATTTCATTGGTTTATTACTAGTGATAAAACAATAAAAATATCACCGGTGATAAAATATCACCGATGATAAAATATCACCGATGATATTACACAGTAACGTGATATTTCATTGGTTTATTACTAGTGATACTTCACTAGTGATAAAACAATAAAAATATCACCGGTGATAAATTATCACTGATGATATTACACAGTAACGTGATATTTTATTGGTTTATTACTAGTGATACATCACAAGTGATAAAACAATAAAAATATCACCGGTGATAAAATATCACTGATGATATTACACAGTAACGTGTAGCAACACTACATCCGGTGAACATCCGTCTACCTCACCAACTTTTCTCAACAACTCACGTGCTTCATAAACGTAACTGAAAGAAAAACACTCAAAACCCCTCATTCAATTAAACACCATGTCAGTTACCTCCTCCTTCTGATACAAAAGATCAATCAACAACACTTCATCATTAACATCTCCATTATCGATCTGGTCGGACGGTTGTGGTGGTTTGATGACGTGGCAGAGGCATTTGGTAGATGAGGATTATGATGATGATTATTGATGAGACTGCAATTATACATAGTCTCATCATCAAAATCGGGCTTAAAACGCTTAAAATATCATCAAAATACCCCTATATATGCTTGTATTTGTGTCTTGTGTATTTTAGGTGCGGATATCGTGAAATCAACAAATGATCACAAGAATGAAGCAATAACGAACACGGGAAACGAAGCCGCACAATGAACCGGGCCCAAGAATGGAATTTTCAAAAATGACCTTGAAGTTTTGAAGATTGGCAAGAATGGTCCCTCTACTATTGAGGACTTGTCACTTTAGGCCCTTGTAAATCTCAAATATTACAAGTGGGTCCTTAAAGTTTCAAATATTTCTTATTCAGCCCTTGAAGAATGCCATAATTACCAAAGAAGCCCTTATGAAAAGGTTGCAAAGTTGTTGTGCCATAAATGACAAGTGGCTGAAAGTTGTTATATGCAATTTAGGGTTGACAAAGTTATTCACCAAGAAGACAACATCATGAGAATATAGGGACCAAACTGGCCAAACAAGCAAACCCCCATCCTCCACTCACGTCACGCCACATCACCCACTATCTTCCCTCCACCAACCAACACCCTCCACATCACCCCACCCCTACACGTCACCCCACTTAAACTAATTAACCAGTATTAAATTATTTCCCTCCATAACACCTATTTAAATCTAATCCCTTCCCAAAACGGATTAACCACCCCCATAAACCCTAAATTTCTTCCAGGTCTGATTAAACTCAAAACAAGGGGGTTTTGATTAAAAACTTCCAGATGACTAATTAGGGTCATTGTCACCCAAACCCACACCAAACCCATGATCCCAACACACCCATGTGTTGGGTAGGACCCCCCCTGCCTATCACTTTCGTCCCAAAACCCCATGGCAGACAAGATGGATGGTTAGATACGTTTTTCATGGTCCCTACTCTTCAACCAACGTCTGAGATTGATTCAAGAATGCTGGCAACCAACATGTGAATTGGCATATGATCACAAGCCAAAAATTGGACAAGACCATTTTCAAACCAGGGGTACGACTGGAATTCAACATACAACTAGGGTTTTATTTTCTTGATTCTAGAATATTCATGTGACCCATATATAAGGGCAGTAGGTGCTTTAATTTTTTCTTTGTTCCAGATTTTGTATTCTTTAAATTTTAAGTAATGAAAATGAAAAAAGTTTGAGTTGCATAATCTGAGTTCCCATAATTCTATTTTATTTCAGTATCATTTTGAAAGTATTTTTGGATGAAAAAGGATTCACTTTTATCAAAAATAAGTTTCAAGAAAATTTGTTTGAAAAAGCTATTTTTTTTATCAGCTTAAAGAGATAAGCTAGCTTAATCAATAAGCTAGACTTATACTCCTATAAGCTTGTTTACCCAGGTCACTCTCTTTTCTTTGTTTGATATCTTGGTAGGAACAAATCTTACATATTGAAGGTGGTGGTTGTTTTCTTTTTAAATCCATCAATCTCTCTACTCATACCAACAACCACTCCCTGAACTTGGTCAGCTCAAGCCCGGGCTTGATGGAAAAGGCAAAGCTGCCTTGGTGATCCCTGGATGTAGGGTCACAAGGTATAAAACTTTCTCTTCTATACTTGCTTGAAAAAGGTTTTTAGCTAGAGTGATTTTTAGGATTATGTTTGTGGATGATAGGGACAAGTGTTAGATATTGTATGCTGGATGATTTGAAACATGTTAGGAATGAATTGACTGGATTTGGTGTAGGTTATAATGAAAAATACTTGTTAAATTTCATTTTTCAGTTTTAAAGGGGTGTTTGGATTTAATTTTTAAAATCAGTTTGTAAAGGTGCACTTGGTTTTAAATCTGCTTAGATTCATTCATTTCAGTAATTTCATGTTTATTATGCTTAGTGTGTTGTATTGGATACTATTTGGTAAGTTTTGAGTGCAAGTTTTGAATAAAACCTAGCAAAAAATCAGTTTAGCTATAACTGCATGATTTTTGTAGAATTTTGGCCTTCAAATTTAGGTGCTTGATAGGATATAGGGTAGGTTAGGACTTGTAAGTGCTTTGAGGGGGTTTGTGAGTGGATTGAGTGAGTTTTGGCCAACCAAAACTCACCCAATTGCCAAACACATCAGCAAACAAGCCAACAGCCCCCATTCCTATATCAGTGACTGATTTTGGGACTTTTCTGCTTGATTTTGCTTAATAGCTTATTGTTTTTATCTTTTTATTGACTCCTCACAACCCAACTGGTTGTGGGGGTGCCTTTGTTTGCCCACAAATCCAAGAAACAAGCAAGTTCTAGGCACAAAAGTGCCCAGACCCAAATTTTTGTGAAGGCAGTCGGAACTCACTTCCCACTGCTAGTGTAAACATTTCCCCTGTTAAGCAAAAAGACAAAAGGGGTCACATGTCATTGTCAGTTTTCATAATTTTTTGTCTTTAGTGACCAAAAATAGGAATTAGACTTTGAAACCAGTTTTGTTATTTTTCTTATTTTATTTATGATTTTTCTGTTTAATTAATTTTTATTTTACTGTTCATTTAGTATTTTTCACATTTAATAGCTATTTTTAATTAACTTTTAATTTCTGAATTTTGTCTTTTAGTGTAAAATTGTAAGATTTTTCTGTTTTAAAAATTTTCTTATATTTAGAAAAACATTTTAAGGTTTTTAGTTAAAAAAGTTTTTACTGTTTGCTTTTTAAATAATTTTTAGATTTTATTTAGTTTAATTAGTGTTTTAATTGCATACTGTTTTGTCTTTTAGTGAAAAATATTTGATTTTTCAAACTTTTTCATTTTTCTACTGTTCATTAGAGTATTTTAGGATTTTTAAAATTGGTAAATTATTTTTAGCATTATTTTATTATTTTTTATAATTATTTTAGTTTTAAAATAGTTTTTAGTCATTTAAAAATAGAAAAATAGTGTTTTAAAATTTAGGAAAAATACTTTTTAGTTTTTAGATAATATAAGTGAGTTATTTGTCCAATAAAATATTATTTTGGGCTTTTTCTTAATTATATTTAATTTTTGGGCTTTAATTAGCATTAAAAATTGAATATTTAATTAATAAAAGGTTTTAAAATATATTTATTGGATTTTTATCCTTATTTATATTATTTTGAACTACTTTTTCATTTTTAATTTGTTTTTAGCTTAAAATTTTTAAATTTTCACGTTTTACGTACTTACGTTCGCGTTTTACGTCTTTCGTCGTAGTTTAATTGTAATCGTAGTTCGTCTTAGTTTTTCTTTCTTTTCTCATCTAAAAACGACACTACCCCAAACTTTTGATTATACTTATTGGCACATTAATCCACACACCTCCTCGAGAACGAACCCGCATTTGTTCAGTTTCGCGTTTTTCCTAAAACGTGCAACTTAATACTTGCCCCTAGACTCGAAACATTGAGGACAATGTTTAACTTTAGTATGGGGGGTGAATAGATACTTGCCTTGCCAAACCTTCACGCTTTCCAAAGTTTATCTTTTTGTTATCGTTTTGTTGCAAATAAGGCTAAAAATGGCCAAATTTTAAAATTTTTCGTATTCTTCATAAGTGTTTAAGACACGAATGTAGGTTTTCCGATGGTGAGAATAAGAGTAATTTTTGACTCGACTTTGCGTGTTGAGCACTTAGCTTTGATTCCTTAACTATACATTAGGCTAAGTCTCTTAAATGAGGACGAGAAATGATAGAGTTATTTATAGGTCTCATAATCGTCACGATCTCATGTGTAGTAATTATTAGCTTATTCTCCCTACGCTTTTGATAATAAATTGTTAGTAAATATTGATTTAGCGGTTTAGTCATTATTGTTGGTTTCTAATTTGTTTTAGTAGCTTCCATGTAATTAAATTGGGAAAATATTAAGGTATCGCCAGCGTCACGGTTTTAAAGTATTGGCACCCGAATAATCGAAAGCTTCACCTAATAATAAGATTTCAAGTGCTCACCTAAATTAAGCAAAAATTTGAAGCTCACAAGGCCGAAAAATCTATGCAAAATTGAAAGTGAATCAAGCCTTAATCTTCGAAGCTTTAAAGATCCAAAATTCGCCTTAGCGTGAGGATATACGTCTTTGGCTAATAAAACCACCGATGAGGCGGATAATAAAAGGCAAGGCAAGACCGAAGTCATAATAAAAGCTTCATGGCGAAGTTGAATAAAAGATGGAGGTAAACCAAAGATAATAAGGCCCTTCCGTTAGGGGGCATATAAAAGTCTTGGTAATAAGTCTCATGTTCAAAACCGTTATAAAACCGTGTTTATCGATCCTTCTTGTTGACTTAATTTTTTGACATCGTTATCTATTAAGATGAATTATTAATTTAATGATTTTGGTTACACCGTTAAAACTCTATTTTTAGACCTAATCTCTATTCACGCATAAGTCAATGATGTATCCTCGTGATCATTAAGACAAAATAAAATATAAGAGATACCAAGTAGGAATAAGGGAGTTTAGGTTCGTAATTAACACTCATGAGATGTGTTCGTGTTGCTAACTTATAATAACAATGATCTCGTTACATGCTTAGCATGGAATTGGGTGAAAATCGAGGATGACGAACTTATCTCTATGAGGCATTCACGTGTTCTTATTCTTTGACCCTAAAAGTCACTTTATCGTGATGAAAACAATACATCATGTCTAAAACACGTGTACTAGTTTATTTAAATTTATGTCTTCAATAAATCATAAAATGAATTTTGGAGATGCTACGCTACTTTATTCTAGCATTGCGTGGGGACACGGCAATGGTTTAGTATGGGGAGTGATGAGACTGCAATTATACATAGTCTCATCATCAAAATCGGGCTTAAAACGCTTACAATATCATCAAAATACCCCTATATATGCTTGTATTTGTGTCTTGTGTATTTTAGGTGCGGATATCGTGAAATCAACAAATGATCACAAGAATGAAGCAATAACGAACACGGGAAACGAAGCCGCACAATGAACCGGGCCCAAGAATGGAATTTCAAAAATGACCTTGAAGTTTTGAAGATTGGCAAGAATGGTCCCTCTACTATTGAAGACTTGTCACTTTAGGCCCTTGTAAATCTCAAATATTACAAGTGGGTCCTTAAAGTTTCAAGATATTTCTTATTCAGCCCTTGAAGAATGCCATAGTTACCAAAGAAGCCCTTATGAAAAGGTTGCAAAGTTGTTGTGCCATAGATGACAAGTGGCTGAAAGTTGTTATATGCATTTTAGGCGTTGACAAAGTTATTCACCAAGAAGACAACATCATGAGAATATAGGGACCAAACTGGCCAAACAAGCAAACCCCCATCCTCCACTCACGTCACGCCACATCACCCACTATCTTCCCTCCACCAACCAACACCCTCCACATCACCCCACCCCTACACGTCACCCCACTTAAACTAATTAACCAGTATTAAATTATTTCCCTCCATAACACCTATTTAAATCTAATCCCTTCCCAAAACGGATTAACCACCCCCATAAACCCTAAATTTCTTCCAGGTCTGATTAAACTCAAAACAAGGGGGTTTTGATTAAAAACTTCCAGATGACTAATTAGGGTCATTGTCACCCAAACCCACACCAAACCCATGATCCCAACACACCCATGTGTTGGGTAGGACCCCCCTGCCTATCACTTTCGTCCCAAAACCCCATGGCAGACAAGATGGATGGCTGGATACGTTTTTCTTGGTCCCTACTCTTCAACCAACGTCTGAGATTGATTCAAGAATGCTGGCAACCAACATGTGAATTGGCAGATGATCACAAGCCAAAAATTGGACCAAGACCATTTTCAAACCAGGGGTACGACTGGAATTCAACATACAACTAGGGTTTTATTTTCTTGATTCTAGAATATTCATGTGACCCATATATAAGGGCAGTAGGTGCTTTAATTTTTTCTTTGTTCCAGATTTTGTATTCTTTAAATTTTAAGTAATGAAAATGAAAAAAGTTTGAGTTGCATAATCTGAGTTCCCATAATTCTATTTTTATTTCAGTATCATTTTGAAAGTATTTTAGGATGAAAAAGGATTCACTTTTATCAAAAATAAGTTTCAAGAAAATTTGTTTGAAAAAGCTATTTTTTTTATCAGCTTAAAGAGATAAGCTAGCTTAATCAATAAGCTAGACTTATACTCCTATAAGCTTGTTTACCCAGGTCACTCTCTTTTCTTTGTTTGATATCTTGGCAGGAACAAATCTTACATATTGAAGGTGGTGGTTGTATTCTTTTGAAATCCATCAATCTCTCTACTCATACCAACAACCACTCCCTAAACTTGGTCAGCTCAAGCCCGGGCTTGATGGAAAAGGCAAAGCTGCCTTAGTGATCCCTAGATGTAGGGTCACAAGGTATAAAACTTTCTCTTCTATACTTGCTTGAAAAAGGTTTTTAGCTAGAGTGATTTTTAGGATTATGTTTGTGGATGATAGGGACAAGTGTTAGATATTGTATGCTGGATGATTTGAAACATGTTAGGAATGAATTGACTGGATTTGGTGTAGGTTATAATGAAAAATACTTGTTAAATTTCATTTTTCAGTTTTAAAGGGGTGTTTGGATTTAAGTTTTAGAATCAGTTTGTAAAGGTGCACTTGGTTTTAAATCTGCTTAGATTCATTCATTTCAGTAATTTCATGTTTATTCTGCTTAGTGTGTTGTATTGGATACTATTTGGTAAGTTTTGAGTGCAAGTTTTGAACAAAACCTAGCAAAAAATCAGTTTAGCTATAACTGCATGATTTTTGTAGAATTTTGGCCTTCAAATTTAGGTGCTTGATAGGACATAGGGTAGGTTAGGACTTGTAAGTTCTTTGAGGGGGTTTGTGAGTGGATTGAGTGAGTTTTGGCCAACCAAAACTCACCCAATTGCCAAACACATCAGCAAACAAGCCAACAGCCCCCATTCCTATATCAGTGACTGATTTTGGGACTTTTCTGCTTGATTTTGCTTAATAGCTTATTGTTTTTATCTTTTTATTGACTCCCCACAACCCAACTGGTTGTGGGGGTGCCTTTGTTTGCCCACAAATCCAAGAAACAAGCAAGTTCTAGGCACAAAAGTGCCCAGACCCAAATTTTTGTGAAGGCAGTGGGAACTCACTTCCCACTGCAAGTGTAAACATTTCCCCTGCTAAGCAAAAAGACAAAAGGGGTCACATGTCATTGTCAGTTTTCATAATTTTTTGTCTTTAGTGACCAAAAATAGGAATTAGACTTTGAAACCAGTTTTGTTATGTTTCTTATTTTATTTATGATTTTTCTGTTTAATTAATTTTTATTTTACTGTTCATTTAGTATTTTTCACATTTAATAGCTATTTTTAATTAAATTTTAATTTCTAAATTTTGTCTTTTAGTGTAAAATTGTAAGATTTTTCAGTTTTAAAAATTTTCTTATATTTAGAAAAACATTTTAAGGTTTTTAGTTAAAAAAGTTTTTACTGTTCACTTTTTAAATAATTTTTAGATTTTATTTAGTTTAATTAGGGTTTTAATTGCATACTGTTTTGTCTTTTAGTGAAAAATATTTGATTTTTCAAACTTTTTCATTTTTCTACTGTTCATTAGAGTATTTTAGGATTTTTAAAATTGGTAAATTATTTTATTATTTTTTATAATTATTTTAGTTTTAAAATAGTTTTTAGTCATTTAAAAATAGAAAAATAGTGTTTTAAAATTTAGGAAAAATACTTTTTAGTTTTTAGAAAATATAAGTGAGTTATTTGTCCCATAAAATATTATTTTGGGCTTTTTCTTAATTATATTTAATTTTTGGGTTTTAATTAGCATTAAAAATTGAATATTTAATTAATAAAAGGTTTTAAAATATATTTATTGGATTTTTATCCTTATTTATATTATTTTGAACTACTTTTTCATTTTTAATTTGTTTTTAGCTTAAAATTTTTAAATTTTCACGTTTTACGTACTTACGTTCGCGTTTTACGTCTTTCGTCGTAGTTTAATTGTAATCGTAGTTCGTCTTAGTTTTTCTTTCTTTTCTCATCTAAAAACGACACTACCCCAAACTTTTGATTATACTTATTGGCACATTAATCCACACACCTCCTCGAGAACGAACCCGCATTTGTTCGGTTTCGCGTTTTTCCTAAAACGTGCAACTTAATACTTGCCCCCATAATACGCTCTTTTTCCTAAAAGACGTATTTCTACGACTATCAATTATAGATGATTATGAGAAGCAAACAAGAGATCTTGAACAAAACAAGTAGAAAATCAATCACTTTTAGGGGTTTGCTACGGAGGTGATTGTGGTGGTTAGGGTTTCAGGATGGATCTGACGGTGGTGGTCAGTTAAAGAAAATGCGCAGGTGGCCGGTGGTGTGGTGATGGCGACTGTGTGAAAACACATTTCATTGTGTGAAAAAAGGAAAGTAAAATGAACCATTAAAAAAAACTTTATTTAATTAGACATAAAAATAGGTTTTGACAAATTAAATCTTAGATTAATCCCCACCCTTAGATCAAAGCTAAATGAAGGGTGGGGATTTGTCCCTTAGTTTCCACCAAAAAACAAGGCTCCAAAATAACTTTTGTCATGTGTAAGTATCATCTCCCTTTCTTTTTTTCTTTTTCTTTTAATTTTTTAGTTAGTTCCAGTTACAAAATTTATAAACAAAAATAATACTATGTTGATCTGTGGTTGGTTTAATAAAAAAGTAAAAAAATAATAAACCTAGTTTTATTTTATCACTGTTTTTTTGTAAACAAGATTCTGTTACCCGTGCTTCGCCATAGTGTGTATTGTGTGGAGCGAAGCGTAAGTTGTATTGTATAGACTATAGACATTCTAAGAAAGCAGGCTGTTTTGTATATAATTGGAATGTATTGAGTACATCTTTATAATTCACAACGAAAACAAAACGAAAGTTGTAACATATGACAATGAAGGATTACAAAATTCTCCGTACAAAAGTTTTGGCATCATATTTTTTTCACTCCGCTATATAGAAATGCAACTTCTGATTTCATGGTCACGCGAACCTCCCCGCCTGCAGTTGTCAAAAAGCGGTTCCTTACTCTAACATATCTTTAGACAACGAAGTGTGCATTGATCCATGATCACCTGCACCTCAAATGAACGAATTTTATTTAAATTTTGAGTCTCTGATGAGAGTTTATGTAACGTTATTTATGTATTAGTAGATTATGTGTTTAAGTAACAACTATAATAACTAATTGCTACTCGTAGCACACAACTTAAAAAACAACTATAATTAGAATCCTATATGATATAAATTATATTAAAAAAATCACAATATGAACCTGTTTGCATAGCTAAATATCTGATTCTTATCGCGTAACAAAGCTGACACCATTAAACCAAACATATTCTGAACACATGTCCCTTAGACACACAAAGCAATTATAAAGATAATAGTACGTACTACATACATACACTTAAACATGAACATGTAATCAATAATGACTATTAGACATTCTTTAGTTCTTCATGACACTGGTTGCAATATGATGTATACGTCTGTCAGCTATATAAATATTTATAGAAAAGACATAAATGAGCTAAATAATTAAAAAAATAGGACAATAGCCATTAATCATATCACAAACAAACCAAAAATCCCAAAAATGACAAATAAAAAGAATTTTTGTAATGATAAACAAGATTTAAAAGGGTATCCAAATAAAGCAAAACCTTGAAAAGAAAATTTAGTATTACTAAATTTACAGTGTGTTTCTTCTCTACCTTCAATATCATAATGAACTTAAGCCCTTTTTTCAAAACGACCCTCTTTTACACCTTCTGTCACACCCCACCATGGCGGAATATGGGGCACGACGTATGGATATCATCACAACAATAGCGTGTCTATAGAGATAACTAAATGATATAAGAAATGTCATAAAATGGTGACACAAATGTCATGACAATATCTCAACAATGCAGAAGTCTAGGTAAGTAGGTAACAGTCCTACCTCTTACCCAAAACAAACAATACATAAACAAAGCAAACATATAGGTGTCAACAATATCACTTAGTCAAAACACATAAAAAAATAAGCTAAGAAGGAACGGGGATCTCCTTCTAAATGCAATCCTAATGCATCCAAATCTAGCCACTTCTATCCTCAAGCTTAACCACATTCTCACCTGAAAGAGAAACTAAAATACGTCAACTTAAAGTTGGTGAGAGTCATAGGTTTAGACTCCAACGCCAAAATCAAACCATAAGCTGTGAATAATAACCAAATCTAAGAAACATATGGACAATGTGATACTAACATGCATTAACAACTAATATCAAGATTTAACAAAACAAACCAAATCCAAGGCTCCCAGCCTTACCAAACACCATACTCCCATAGGCGTCCAAACACCTATGAACCAATCCCAAGGCCCCGCCTTGCCAGTATCCCCTTGGTACCAAGTCAAAACATAAACAATCAAGAATCAACTAGCAGTTAATCACATAAGTATGCACATACAAGTCCATCACCAAACACAAAACATTCACATCATAAATTTATAAAAACAAGACAGTGTCTCATCCATCCCATCTGGAAGTCAAAATCATTAGTAAACATGGGACTATGAAACTCACCTGATTGAGCTTCTCCAAAAGTCCGCGCACTAGAAAAAAGCTAACAAACCAAAAACACATAATCAAAACATGAACCAATCACTAAAACGACTCATCAACCTAATGTGGACATCTAGCCTTCTCCCATACATGACCCTCATTAATATGCTCTAAACACCCCATTATCCTTCCCTAACAAGTCCTTAACTTGGTTAAGTTTGATAACTATCCCGTTCATATTTTACACAAAACAGTCCCAGTTTTTAGGTCTCCAAACTATATGCCAAACACCCACCTAAACATACCCATGATCTCTTTAAAGGGATTATTTATGCCCTTACATATGTTAGCTAACACATCCCATTTGCCACAACCTTAAAGCTACTTTTAAGGCACCAATATATATATATATATATATATATATATATATATATATATATATATATATATATATATATATATATATATATATATATATATATATATATATATATATATATATATATATATATATATATATATATATATATATATATATATATATATATACTTTTGTTTATCCAGATTTTACTGATTTTAAACATAGAAAAAGTTTGTTATGATTAGGGGGTCTTCCACTATCCCAACTGATTAGCCCTCCTCCAGATATCTTATATAACATATAAAATAACTCTCATGTTCGTTTCAAGGTCCAAGTGTACTCCTAAGTACCTTAACCATCTTAAAACACAAAAAGAAAACAGGCTGATTTCAATATTGGTTTGACCTCCGACTGTTGTAACCTGTTTTTGACCCACTTCCCTACCTGCAATTTAGTTATCGTTTCTTGCAATGGAAAGCCACTTCAATTACCTTTTCAGGGATACTTGGATCGCAAAATAAGAGTTTGTATAACTCCCTATATGATCAAAACAATGACACAAAAATTCTGCCCTGTTTTTAAAAACGGGTTTATTTAAATTAACCTCATTAATTAGCCATAACCCCACCAATTACGAGCCCTAAACCATCCAATCATTATGAAATCATTAAAATACAGATTTTTATTTAAACCCTAACCTAAATCCATCATAAGATGATTATATAAACATTAAAAACAATTAAATTAAAAAGGGATTATTGAAGATTTACCTTTGATTTATGAAAACCCCCAAATTTTATGAAGAACCCTAATTTTTTATGAAACCCATGAATTTTATCTTTGCTCCAGGTATTATGATGTGTTTTGGTCCAATTAGAAACATTACATGGTTAAACAAAAGAATCCTTACCCAATTGTAAAAGTCTTGTTTCCTTTTTTTATTTTTTTCCTTTTTCTTCTCCTTTTCTTGCGTCCAAAACCGACTCAACACCCCCCTAATTTCGTTTTTTTTAATAATTTATTGTAAGTTAATATCTTATTAATATTACCTTAATTTACCTTAATTTATTACAACTCCTAAAACCTCCAAAACCTCAAAACTGTAAAACTAGGCAAATTTACGCGTTTACCGTAAAAGACGTAAAATATACACTTTTATAAAAAATCTCAAATTTTGAAATAAACTTTATAACTAAGTCCTAAATGACTTAAAACCATCCCGAAAAATATTCATATGACTAAATACCTCTTCAGAGACCTCAAAAATGCTAAACCGTAAATCGTAAAAATACGATTTTCTATAATACATATACGTATACGTAAAACCACTAAATAACACCATCTCATTTCATAGTCACCACCATGTGAGCTCATGAATATGAAATCATCACACATCGTTTCACTCACAAGGTACCCCGTACCGGAAACGATATCCAAACCACAATCTATACACACCAATTAGCACATAAACACGTAAAGACACGTAACTAGCACAAAATAAAACTAAGTGACGAACCTCAAAACCAGGGTTGTCACATCACTCCCTCCTAATAGAAATCTCGTCCCGAGATTTACTCCTTAGGATCAAACACACAAACAACAAATCACATGAGGATACATGTTCTAAATGAACTCCTCTCATTTCCATGTGAACTTTAGTTCAAGTCTCAAATTACCACATATACTAACCAACAATATTTAAATTCATTGCCAAACTCTTGACCTCACAGTCAATAAATCTCACAAATGACTCTTTGATAAAACAAAGACTCTTATTAACACAAGTCCCGAATAACCGTACATGAAAATATGCATTCCCAAACAACATTTACCAATCTCAATAAATGAAATATATCATGTATACCACTCATTTCCCAAGGTAATTCTATACTCATAAGCTACTGGTTCGATCTTTCCAAAGATCATAAATGGACCTACAAAACTCTACATCAACTCTTCCATTTTACCAAAACATACCACCTGTTACTATGGGTGAAACTTCATACACAACTTTGTCACTAAGCTCTAGTGGTTTCCTCCTTTTCAACATAGCATCCCTTGTTGCTCTCATCCTTTCCCCAAACACCATTACCACATTAGTAGCCTCTTTTACCAATTCTAGTACACAATGGGGACAACTCACCCTATCCTTTTATATACTGCCGCAAATGGCATTTATCGACTTTTAGTATGATAACTATCATTATATGAAACTCAGCCATCGCTAAAGAGTTTCCTAACTCCCTCTAAATCAATCACTCATGCCCTCAGTGTAACTCCTAAGGTTGTATAAATATCTCACTTGCCCATCATTTCCAGTTAGTGGATATACTCATATCCAATCATGTTCATCAACTCCCTTTAGTCCGTACCCAAAACTACTTAAAAATTCCAATTTCCTTACAAAGTGATCTATGACGGTCTTTCACATATCCATTAGTTCTTCCAAATCCAAATCAACTTATGATCTATACACATCATAAAAAGGACGGTTATCTTAGTTAGACCAAGCCCTTCGTCCCTATGGCACATCACACCTATAACTCCTCATCCATTCGATTATCGATACTAAGCCCCCAAACAATCAGTATAGGTCAGTGCCATTTCCTTTTCCACACTACGACAGTATTAGCCTGCGTTGTGCTTTATTATACTCATTAAGCTCTACCAAAGTTTTACCTTTGGTTCCTATCTCAACCTATTTTATTCATGCTCCGCTTCTATACACACTTCCTTCTTCTTCCTCAACTTCTACTATACATCACGATGTGATGCTTCCCATCGTTTCTTCCCTTGCCATAATCCTTCATAAGGCACTCCATACATATTAGGCTAACTTTTACGCAAAACCCTCTATTCCATCACATCCGTACGCACTCCTTCCAACTTCTCAACTACGTGACTACTCATTCCTCTTGAAATATGAGATGAATTAGTCAGTCTATCGACTATCACCCAACTCTCGTCACTTTCACCAATTTCGTCCTTACATCGCCCTTTCTAAGCTACTCCTAGCTATGTAGGAAGTATAGTCTACGTCCCTTTTCTCCATATGATTGTCCAAGCCACGCAACATACATGTTGACGCGTTCTATGCTTTAGACAACTCAACTCGTGCAACCTACATCCTTCATCCAAACCACCCTAATACGTCATCCATATAGTTCAAGTTCGTCTCAGTTTCACTTCATTCTTCTTCTTCCATATCTCATCAACCATGCTTGCCTTTCCCAGATGGTACTTGGCCTTGCAATTTTCTTTCATCACTTAACTTCACCCATCACCTTTTCCAAATGTTCAATCAAGATGATTAAATATGTGTTGGAGACGTTCATGATCTGTATAGATCATTCTCTACGTCTCGTACCCCAAATGCCTCTAGCATTCTAGGCATATATAATAATCCAGCTCCACTAACTAAGTCTATCTAGTCATCTATACGCCAAAATTTTCCAAGTAGCTTCACTTGTTTTTCTCACAACCAGTTCTCCTACTCCTTCCTAATAGGGACAGACTAGAGTTTCATGTGATTCCATGTGGATCACACTCTCATCTTATACCCACATTAGTTTCCATTTGTCTACTAAGCCATATTTTGAATTCTTATTCAAATCTCATACTTCTACTTTGATCTTGCACCTATCATGAGGTACTTTCAATCATCATCTTCTAGGAATACTTGGTTCTCTCCTTCCATGGTTCTCCCTTATTCCTACACTATCCCGTCCAACAAAAATTCCATACTTCATTCATCATATCTATGGAAATCACTAGTGCATTGGATAATGCATAGCGGTCTCTTCCAAAGATCTTTCATAACACCTTCACAAAACTGACTCTCTAATCACTTCTCCATGAAACTTATTCAGCTCAGCTTCACTCCGATACTCGATCTGCCCTTCTTCGTCACGAACCATACGTAAATTTCCCATCATAGTGCTTGTCACCTTTCCAGTCCTCGCAACTTTTGTGACTCCTTCGAAATCTCTTGCATCCTTCTTGCTACCTACACGTAGTCCTTTCAGCTCCTTGCTTCGCGATGTAGCTCTTTACGCCCTCCTTCTCGTCTCCATGATGTTACCTAGGAACTTCACACTAAGTAGTAGCTTCTAACTTCAACTCATCAACCACAATATATCTAAAAGTACTTCAACCAACTTCTGATAGCATGACATCTCGTTCCCATGACCACTCAACTAACTTTACTTACTCCCTTATTCCTGTAACTAATCTAAGTTTCAAAACTCCACAACTCTTAATCATTCCTTCAGCACAACCTCTAAACCAAAACGCATCTCTCCATTATAGTATCTAACCATAAGTAATACTACCCAACTCTATTCTCTCATCCTAACGTTCCCACAATCGCATAAATCAATCAACCATGACGTGTAACAAAAGAATTCCAAACAATCGTGTCCCAATATTATAGGGTAAAACGAACCCTAGCCAAAACAACTGAAAACAAAACAATGTAATCCGAAAGATCAATGGAGTGTTCCAACAACGAAAAAATTAGACTCGTCACGATTAGTATTACCAAATTTCGATACGCTAGAAATTTTAAAACTTTCATCCCAATTAGTTACTTCTCATAAGAACCAAACTCCCATACTACTAAAACTAATCATACTCATCATTAACCATAAACTCATCCTTTATCTTCATCATTTTATCAAGATGTCAACTAATTAGTATACTACAATCTTAACCATTATCTTGTTTACCCATATTAAACTTATTTCACTTGTTATTATGAAACCAATACATGTTTATATAATACGCCCCCTTTTTTTCCATTTAGGTTGGTTATAACTAAACTACTACAAGGTGTGGTGTTATTATTATCATTACTATAATAAAATCTCTCTTTTTTTTTACTCTTTCCGTCTTAGTTAAATTATTCTAAATTTTTAAATCCACTTAAGAAAATTATTGTAAAATTTCTTTACCCCTTTAAAATATATTATCACATGTTACATAGAAGACTAATCCAATTATTTTCAAGACAACCTTTTTATGACTTACTACTACAACTAAAAAAAATGTAAGTTACGATATCATATCATACACCTACAAATTATTTTCAAAACCGTTTCCTATAATTAGCCAGACTTATTTGCAAGAAAATTTAGTAGTTCCCATTAATTAAATACATACCCAAATGTAGACACACATCCAAGAGACTCAAAACATCGTTGGAACTCCATCAAACTCCAGCACCATAAAACACGAACAAACACAAGGTACGTTCAAGTTATAATAACTAGTGAACGACCATATATCATAACTTAACACATAGTAGTATATATACACCCGCATATATATACCTATTAAATCTCCCAAAACATACTCGTTATCATACATATCAAGTCAATCGATCGCGCTATACACTCGTTTTTCCATACGAGTAATCCCCATCTCACCATGCCACAACAAGGCACAAAACCCATCACCAAAACCAACCCATATCGTGTGACCCCAAAATCACACAACACGACTATAACTCAAAACATATAACACACTAAAAAAATAGCCATATCGTAGGCAACCGTTACATAAACCCATATATTATAAATATACCCACAATCCACATCTCATCATATACAAGCATGTACTAACCCTCTTTCATGCAATCATACTTAGGAACCCATTGAAGTTGTGGTACTTGAATAACTATGTTGGCCACCATACTTATACAATTACCCTTTCCCCAATGCACTCCCTCCTATGATGACACTTATAAGAATCAATACAACATATAACACATAAATCCATCTACTCACATAAGCTCATAACCACCTAAACAATAAGGTCCAAAACACCATCTATTAAAATAAAATAGTAAAACTCTTGAAATACATAAATCCATAGTCTAGCTAAAACAACATAGACTAAATCCAAAACGAAAACATAATCAGTTATAAGTCATGTCGCCCATCAGAATGGAAACACCTTAAAATCCTTCCTACCCATGTACTCCTAGTAACTCGAACCACCACACGATTCTTAGGGAACATGACTTAAACATCAAAAGAAAAATAACATACCTCAGGTAAATAAAATAACTCAACAAAAGATAGAAACTACCTTGTACCAAATTATGTACTATAATGTACAATTTAAGCAAAATACAACAATGACTAGCGTGGACGATTATGGTTCAACCCGCACTAGTCACAACCCAAAAAGAAAATAACATGTGGCTAAGTATGAACTACTATGTTTCAACCCATACTAGTCAAAACTTAACAAACATCGCAAGTAAAAACCAATAACATCCAGAAAACTTTAATTAATATAAAATGCACACATACTCCTATGACGCCTATATGCAGGGACCCTTAAGCTATAGACTAGGTTACTAGACTAGGCAACCTAATTCTCTATAACCATTGTCTCTGATACCATTCTGTCACACCCCACCATGGCGGAATATGGGGCACGACGTATGGATATCATCACAACAATAGCGTGTCTATAGAGATAACTAAATGATATAAGAAATGTCATAAAATGGTGACACAAATGTCATGACAATATCTCAACAATGCAGGAGTCTAGGTAAGTAGGTAACAGTCCTACCTCTTACCCAAGACAAACAATACATAAACAAAGCAAACATATAGGTGTCAACAGTATCACTTAGTCAAAACACATAAAAAAATAAGCTAAGAAGGAACGGGGATCTCCTTCTAAATGAAATCCTAATGCATCCAAATCTAGCCACTTCTATCCTCAAGCTTAACCACATTCTCACTTGAAAGAGACACTAAAACACGTCAACATAAAGTTGGTGAGAGTCATAGGTTTAGACTCCAACGCCAAAA
Organism: Glebionis coronaria; assembly: GCA_025667525.1. Classification (NCBI taxonomy): domain Eukaryota; kingdom Viridiplantae; phylum Streptophyta; class Magnoliopsida; order Asterales; family Asteraceae; genus Glebionis; species Glebionis coronaria. The sequence continues at coordinate 193,519,531 of CM046880.1, forward strand.
TCAAACCACAAGCTGTGAATAATAACCAAATCTAAGAAACATATAGACAATGTGATACTAACATGCATTAACAACTAATATCCAAGATTTAACAAAACAAACCAAATCCAAGGCTCCCAGCCTTACCAAACACAATACTCCCATAGGCGTCCAAACACCTATGAACCAATCCCAAGGCCCCGCCTTGCCAATATCTCCTTGGTACCAAGTCAAAACATAAACAATCAAGAATCAACTAGCAGTTAATCACATAAGTATGCACACACAAGTCCATCACCAAACACAAAACATTCACAGCATAAAATGGGACTATGAAACTCACCTGATTGATCTTCTCCAAAAGTCCGCGCACTAGCAAAAAGCTAACAAACCAAAAACACATAATCAAAACATGAACTAATCACTAAAACGGCTCATCAACCTATGATGGACATCTAGCCTTCTCCCATACATGACCCTCATTAATATGCTCTAAACACCCCATTATCCTTCCCTAACAAGTCCTTAACTTGGTTAAGTTTGATAACTATCCCGTTCATATTTTACACAAAACAGTCCCAGTTTTTAAGTCTCCAAAATATAAGCCAAACACCCACCTAAACATACCCATGATCTCTTTAAAGGGATTATTTATGCCCTTACATATGTTAGCTAACACATCCCATTTGCCCCAACCTTAAACCTACTTTTAAGGCCCCGATATATATATATATATATATATATATACTTTTATTTATGCAGATTTTACTGATTTTAAACATACAAAAAGTTTGTTATGATTAGGGGGTCTTCCAATATCCCAATTGATTAGCCCTCATCCAGATATCTTATATAACATATAAACTAACTCTCATGTTCGTTTCAAGGTCCAAGTGTACTCCTAAGTACCCTAACCATCTTAAAACACAAAAATAAAACAGGCTGATTTCAAAACTGTTTTGACCTCCGACTGTTGTAACCTGTTTTGACCCACTTCCCTACCTCCAATTTAGTTCTCGTTTCTTGCATTGGAAAGCCACTTCAATTACCTTTTCAGGGATACTTGGATCGCAAAATAAGAGTTTGTAGAACTCCCTATATGATCAAAACAATGACACAAAAATTCTGCCCAGTTTTTAAAAACGGGTTTAATTAAATTAACCTCATTAATTACCCATAACCCCACCAATTACAAGCCCTAAACCATCCAATCATTATGAAATCATTAAAATACAGATTTTTATTTAAACCCTAACCTAAATCCATCATAAGATGATTATATAAACATTAAAAACAATTAAATTAAAAAGGGATTATTTAAGATTTACCTTTGATTTATGAAAACCCCCAAATTTTATGAAGAACCCTAATTTTTTTATGAAACCCACGAATTTTCTCTTTGCTCCAGGGATTATGATGTATTTTGGTCCAATTAAAAACATTATATGGTTAAAGAAAAGAATTCTTACATAATTATAAAAGCCTTGTTTCCTTTTTTTATTTTTTTTCCTTTTTCTTCTCATTTTCTTGCATCCAAAACCGACCCAACACCCCCCTAATTTCGTTTTTTTATATTTTATTGTTAGTTAATATCTTATTAATATTGACTTAATTTATCTTAATTTATTACAACTCCTAAAACCTCCAAAACCTCAAAACTGTAAAACTAGTCAAATTTACGCGTTTACCGTAAAAGACGTAAAATATATACTTTTATAAAAAATCTCAAATTTTGAAATAAACTATATAACTAAGTCCTAAATGACTTAAAACCATCCCGAAAAATATTCATATGACTAAATACCTCTTCCGAGACCTCAAAATGCTAAACCGTAAATCGTAAAAATACGATTTTCTATAATACATATACGTATACGTAAAACCACTAAATAACACCATCTCATTTCATAGTCACCACCATGTGAGCTCATGAACATGAAATCATCACACATCGTTTCACTCACATGGTACCCCGTACCGGAAACGATATCCAAACCACAATCTATACACACCAATTAGCACATAAACACGTAAAGACACGTAACTAGCACAAAATAAAACTAAGTGACGAACCTCAAAACCAGGGTTGTCACACCTTTCACTCACGAACCAAAGCAATTAAAATTTTCCTACAATTAAAAAAAGAATAACCACTAATATTTGCTTCACAGGTAATTGTAATTCATATATATACTAAAGATAAGAATTCACACATAATTCATCAAACAAAAATAAATAAATTAAAAACTCACATCAAAATCATAGTTTGAAATCAAACACAAATTAACCAATAATTTAAAATGGGATTTTATTACATGATAACGATGAACCGATGTTTGTGATTGTGAAAATCTGTTACCAACGTTTTCTTTGTTATATTTGTTATATATAATCATCCATTATCAAGATCTTTATGTGTTTTTTTATGTTGGTAAAATGATTTCCAGGTTAATAAATTAGTGTGTTATGTGAAGGACACATGCCTTTTTTTCTACTAGATGATGACACGTATTTGGGTGAGATATTGAGTAATCAACAGAGAAGTTTTCAACAAAGCTAAATGAAAGAGAAAACAATAAAAAATCTAAAATAATAATAATAAATTATATTACTGTTCCTAAATCTCCCAATATGTTCACAATAAACTAATATAAATTATAATATTTTATGATTTTAGCAATATTCTTTTTTGTAAGAAATTATATACAAGAAATAAAAAGTTGATCTTTTATGAGAAAAATTCGATTTTAATCATCAAAATTACAAGTGATAACTTTTCATTTATTATTTTTATTTTATATAAATTATAAAATTGTAAAATAAAACATAAAATATAAAATTTAATGCGTAAATTTTAATGTAAAAAGTTGAAAAAATTTCATGTTTGGTCCCTATCGTTTACATCAAAGATCAAGTCTGGTCCCTATTTCAAATTAAGTCCGCAGATCATCCCTATCGTTTACATTTTGGATCAAGAATAGTCCCTATCTTGGATGGAGGTTAGTTTTGGCTGTTAAATGATATAAAGGGAGGGGTAATTTGGTCTTTTACTTATTTCTTCTAATTTATTTTTTCATTTTTATCTCTATATCTCTCACATATGTCTCTCTCTCTCTCACACATTAAATGCAGTCTCTCTCACTTTCTTTCTTTATCACAAAAACCCGACTCCAAATCCATCTCACCAATCATGTTTCTATCATACACAACCAAGATCTATTATCACCATTAGATCTTGCCTACAATCATTCAAGATCCGGCCGCCGCCGTCGTCACCACTTCATCATCACCTTCGAACCACCACTATATAGCAACACTCAAGGGTGTACCTTTCTTTTATCCCATATTTGACCAGCCCATAATAAACTTTAAACGTCAACCATATATCATATCTAAAAATAAGAAAGTGGTATTTTAAGGAACTTACAAAATCAATCCCAACAATCAGACATCCTTTATTTCTTTGACTCTTCACACGTATCTATCCCATATCTTTAGGAATGAATTCCCCACATCTTTGCTCCACAATTTTCGCATCACAGTCAACCCTTTTCACTTGATAATAAGAAGACCCGACAAATAAGGGATTGAAATAACCCCACGTATCAAATCATCATAACTTTCGTTTCCACATTTCATAAATTGTTTCCATAATTTATGTAGGATTTCATACTTACTAACGTCCACAAAGCAGCAAGTCAAATGTACTCCCACAAAACAACCACATCCCAAAACAAATATACGAGATATATCATATCGCGAAAGTTCAGGAATGAATAACTTTTTTCAAAAACTAATTAATACGTTTGATGTTTTCAATCCCAAACAGCTCATATCCCCAATAATTAGGAGACAATATATTTCATTCAAAAATATGAAAAAATACGTTATGTGTTAATTCATAACCATTGCTTCAAGTAGTCACAGGGAGCGTGAAAGAAACGTCATCAGGGTCAGGTTCACCGGAAGCAGTTCACCGGAAGCAGTTCACCGGAAGCAGTTCAGCACATCTTTATCAATATCGAAAACATGATTATCTTGTAATCAAATACCTTCCTGTGGCCACAAGAAAGGAGTTTTCTTCAAATTGATTGTGGGTTTTCGATGAATCTTGGATTCTCTGTGTTTTGAAGATCGTGATTTGGATGGGATCTGGTTATGTTTTTATGAGTCGATGTTTGTTGGATCTGTGTTGTGGTTATTGTTTTTTTTTAATATAAGTTTTTCTTGTGAATAGGTATTTTTTTTGTAAGATGTTTTTTTTATGAATCGGTGTTTTTTGATTTTTTTTGTTTGAGGATATGTGTCTCTTTTGGATCTGTTTGCCGTGATGTAGTGGGTGGTGTTTTTTTTATAAGATTTTGGATAAGTGGGTTTTTTTTTTCAAACAGAGTGTATCCTCTCCCTCAAGGTATTTCACCAGCAGTTCTTGAAACAATTCTTTGAACAATGATATTAGCAGTTAATAAGTAAAAATAAGTAAAAGACCAAATTATCCCTCCCTTCATATCACTTAACAGCCAAAACTAACCTCCATCCAAGATAGGGACTATTCTTGATCCAAAATGTAAACGGTAGGGATGATCTGCGGACTTAATTTGAAATAGGGACCAGACTTGATGTTTGGTGTAAACGATAGGGACCAAACATGAAATTTTTTCTAAAAAGTTTAAAGCACAACTTTATATAAAACCTCAGATCTTTTCTGAGAAAATTTTGGTTTTGGTCATGCTCACATAACTTGACGTCGTTTGGTCAATTTTTGTATCTCTTCCCATTTGGATCATGCTCGACCGCTATAATGCTATTACTAGTTATTTGCTCGACAAGTGGCTCTTACAAATAAAAGCTTTGATTTTCATGATTTGCTTAAGTGACAAGTATACTTTCATTTATATATTTTTCTCTCTCCCTCTTAAATATACTCTTACGTATATGTAATTTTGGACTACTTTAGTTAAAATGATATCAACAATATGTAATTTTAAAATATATTATAAAAAAAATTCAAGATTGTAAATATCATGAATCGCTAGTCGGTCGGTCGACCACCTTTTAACTTGTAATCGTTCTAGGCGAGATTACTCGGTAATTAATCGGATTGACATTTTTAGCAAATTTTTGTTATTTCTAGAAATTTTTGAGTATTTCTAACGAGTTTTAGGTATTTTTGGCAAAATTATTTTTAAAATTACAACTTATCATACATATAAATAGTTACCATAAGTGATAAACACAAGTTAACAATGAGTTTTCGGTATTTTCGGCGAAATTTATAGGTTTTCGACAAGTTTGACCTCCCTTGACCGTCGTTAACCACAATTGACCACAGTTGACCGCCATTAATCTCCTTTTCATTAATCAGAAAGGTTGAGGGCCTTGTAGCGATTAATCAGAAATTAATCGGCCTTGTAGACCTTTTTTTGCAACATTGAAAAAATTGATGACAACCAACATTATAAGTGTCAGCTTTTTCAATACTGAAACACTTAAAAGTTATATCTATAGTTGGTTGAAAAAATGACGGGGTTTATTAAGCCCCAATAAAAATGTTTATGATATTAGATTGTTAACTTTAAATTATAAAGACTTGAATTCATTAGTTATCACTAGGCAAATTTCTCTCATCTATGGGTGATTTTCATGATCCTTGTTCTGGCACTTCTGATTAACCTTGATCTTCACCATTCATTGAATAGAGGCTAATTGCCTTCCTGCATTCTTGTTTTCTCCATCAACGATCTTGTGATAGGGTATAGGCTTCGTTAATTCGCCATACATTCTTGTGATCAGGTCGCTCATGGGGAGTACGTGAGTGCTTTCTTGGAGTTTTGTAGTCTCTCATCAACCAGCTTGTGATAAGGGGTAGGCGTTGGATTCGTTCTTCCCTACTTTCTTTGTGATCAGTTGGCTCGTGGGAGTGCAATATTTCTAAGGTTTGGTAATTTTATGCTATTTTATTCGACGTGTAGGTAGGGTTTGTTTTTTTGTGTCTGCTAGGGTTTGTTAATTGGTTCATTGAATTAGGGTTTTTTACTGTTCTTTTTATTATTCGCTTGTCTGTATGTGATGGAGATTGAGTGTGACAACCCGTAAATTTGAACTCACAGTTATTTTCAAATAATAAAATAACTATCGCTACAATTTTTTTTAATTTGAAAACATTGTTAATTATAAAAAGGAAGGTAACTTACAAGTAACAAATTATATTATCACTGATAGTATATACAACGGACTATTTGAGAACATATAAATCATATAGATGTTAATAGTTACGCGTTTAAATATTTACTGTAAAGTAGAAAATAACTACTGTGCTATTATAAAACTGTTATAAGTCTAACTGGAGGTCATCCAACTAAAAGCTTATGTGTTTTATATGTCTTATGTGAAATGAATTATTTTAAGTTTATAGGTCATATAAAGGTCAATAATAGTTTATTTTAATAGTTAGCATAAATTATCTAAATCACCGGTAACTATTAATAGAAAGTTATATAAACGTTTTTTATAAGAGCATAATCTCTTATCTTATTTTCTTGTAAAACGAGCTTAAAACGATCAAACAATCATGAAAAGTGCCATATATACTTGTGTTTGTCATTTGTGCATGTGTAAGTATGGATATCAAGAAAAGACAAGAAAAATGATCAAGACAAAGTCAAAACGGACACGGGATTAGAAGAAAAGCACAAAGCCGATGTCGGAATATCAAAGACATGGAGTTTGGAAAATCTTAATCCAAAATTATCCAAATCACCCTTACACTTTCATCAAATAACACTTTTAACCCTTCACTTTCCCAAAGTTACACAAATCACCCCTCTATTATCCTTAAATATCAAAGTGGTCTTTCGACTATCCCATAAATACCATATAAACCCTTTGATCATTACATGTTCTACCAATAAAAACCACAAGGAAAAGTTAACAAAAGTTCTAAGGCTACTTTTGCCAAATGATGAAAGTTGTGGCTGGTCAAACAAGTCAGACAGTTAAAATAAGTAATAAAAATGAGAGGGAATATTAATGTTCCCCTTTCTCTTTCACTTTTACCAGTCGAAGAAAAAAAAGAGAGGGGATTTTATCTTGATAAAAATTGAGCTAATTAAATCCTACAAAAGCACTCCCAACCCACCAATAAACGAATCCCATGTGCCCCAAGGCCATATCATCAAAGGACACGCTGGCAATCCCATACACCAAGGGGAGAAAGCACAACTTTTTAGAGATTTTACACTAAAATCAGTGTAAAAGAAACACAAATGCTGACACAAGAATGCCACGTTGGCAATCTTGGTGATGAAAGAGAGAAGGGAAAACTCATCAACGGCCAAAGAAGTTGCTGATTTTCAAGCTTTATCCAATGGTCGAAATCAAAACCCTTGGAGAGAGAAGATGAGCTGGAGAAAGCTTCTAGAGTCTCAAATTTCCTTATAAATAGAGAGAGGTTCATTGTAATTTTTCCATGTAATTTTCCTTAGTTTTAATCTAGTTATTCTGTCCATTTTAATTTCAGTGTAATGTTTGAGTTTATGTAATGATTTTATGATTAATGAAAGTTTGATTTAAATTAAGATTGTTCTTTACGTTTTCTGAATTTACTTTATGTGTTTTGCTATTGTTGCCTTGAAACTCTCATAAGCCATAAGCTATATGAACAAGCTGTTTTTAACAAGTCACCTGTATCTCACATAAGCCTTAACAAGCCTATGTGAGCTTTGTTTAAAAAAAAATAAAAAAATAAGCTAAGGAAAATAATCTAAATCACACAAAAGCTAATTTGGAGATGAAGGCTGCCTCACTCATTGGCGGAGTGAACAGTGGGTTTGAATAAGCTTTAGATAAGCTATATAGTTGATAATTGTGGGGTGAAGATTCAGGCCTTTAGGCAAAGGCTTAGCATGGATGGGAGCTTTGCAAAGGTTTGAGACCTCATTTACTTATTCCTCTCCATTTATAGCTTTCTAATATAGCTTATTTTTCTCTGCTTATTTGCTTGCGTATGTGCCTTATTTGTGTTTTTATTTGCTTATTTTGTTATTATTTTTATCATTATTTAGTTAGTTAGTACTTGCTTTAATTCTATCATAAACATACATAAAAACTCAAAATGTTTTGGTCATTAGCTTAATTACTTGTTTACTAGTTTAATATAGCTTAAATATGGTCTTAGTTTGAAGTAAAAACAGAAAACACAAAAAAAGTAGGCCAAGTGAAGTCTCTGAGGTAAAAATATGATTTCCATAGATTTTTTTATTAATACTTGTTATTGCTGTTAGATTTTAAGTGGTTTAGGTTCATTTATATGCACCTAAAAGGAATTGGTAGTTTTGCCAAGGTTTATAACACATATGTTTAAAAATTAGAGGTGATCATAGTTCAAGTTAGGTCCCTGTGGTAGTTTATGCATCAAGTATCATCTAAGTTCTATAGGTGTTGTTACTGCTGGAGTATAGTTAATTTTAGCTCGATTTTATATATTCAAAGGTTTCTGATAATTGTTTGTAAGTGTGGAAGGCAATTGCTCAAAAAAATCTGTTAGTCTTAGTCCAAGTTCTATGCAAAACTTTGACAAATGCATCAGCAGCTTAGGAGGATTCATTAAGTGGATATAGATCTTGAAATTAAGGAGGCTAATAAGTGTGAAAGCACTTATCCTTTTACCACTTATTTCCAATAATAACAAGACCAAAACGTGTATTTTATGTCGTAAAAGTCGGAATTATGCGTGGTTTGTGTTTTTATTGTGTTTTAGGACCAAAAGATGCAAAAGGAAGAAAACATGGGCTATCACGGGTCTTTATCGAAGAAAAAGACTAAAGATGAAGTCAAAAGATCGAGAATGCAAAAAGAAGGAAGTCCAAGGCCTATTCTGAAGATTTATGGAAGAAAAAGTTCAAAGACGGAAGTTTAATGAAGTCGAAGAACTCAAGTCTAATTATAGAAGAAAATAAGACAAGTTCAACTTATATCGACAAATCCCGAGACGACATCGAAAAGACAAAGAAATTAAGTCGAGTCGAGACGAGAAGAAAGAAATAAGATAGCTTAAGCATGTAATCTTCCCACCCCCTATAAATACCCTCCTAATATGTCATTAGGAGGGTGTTAGGTGGTTAGTTTTTTAGAGTGGTAGTTAATTTTGAGTGTGTTTTTAATTTTTCTCTCTAGTTTTCCTTTCAAACTTATTTAGTCTTTACATTAATCTTGTAATCTTTTGATATTAATTCTTAATCAATCAAGCTTATTTTCTTAATTCTCATTCTACCTTTCTTAATCTATATCTTAATCTTGATAATCATGTAGTTTTATTTTAATTTTGTTGATGGTTTGATTGTGTAGCTTATTTGATTGTACTTATTAAATTGGTGATCTTAAAAGTTTCTTCATTAAAAGTGCTTATTTTCTTAATCTTTATGCTTAATAGTTTTTGGGAATAAGTTGTTTTTAATAAGTTTAAGTTTTTATAAAAAGTGCTTTTTGATTTCTAGCTTATTTAGAGTTTTAAAAGTTTTTAAATTCTATCTTATTTACCTTTTCTTAAAATCTTTTTGGCTTAAGTTTTGGTATGTGCTTATTTTTGGAATTTCTTATTTGCTAAGTTGTTTGATATCCGGGTTCTCTAAACCCCTTTATTCCGATTAGTGGTCATAACAGAACATTCCGGATAAGCTTCATAATAGTTTATTCCGGATAGACTCTTAGTTTACAATATTCCGAATAGTCACTTTTATAGTATTCTGGATAAGGTGCATGTCAAGTATTCCGGATAAGCCAACATTTCAAGTTTTCCTGATAGTGGGTTTTTCCAGTTATTCCGGATAAAGGTATTTTTGAGTTATTCTGGATAATCATCCGGAAAATATTCCGGATAAGAGTTTAACAGTGGATTGCGGATAAGTTACTTCTTTTGAATTCCGGATAAGCTGCCTATCAACTTATTCCGGATAAGCATCATATTACTTGTTCCGGATAAGAGCCCGAAGAGGATTCCGGATAAACACTATAAGTTTATTCCGGATAAGCAGATAGGAGTAAGGATTCCAGATAACCCTCAGAAGAGTTATTCCGGATAAGCTGCAAGTTCATTATTCCGGATAGTTACTTTCATTTTTATTCCGGATAAGATACAAGTCATTTTTTCGGATAAGTAGAATAAGATTGTTCCGGATAAGCTTCCCAACTTATTTCGGATAAGCCTCCTGTCTTCAATCCGGATAACATTCCGGATAAGGTTCTGTACTTTCAGTTTTTGAATTTTTGTTTTTCCCGCCTTTTTACTTAGAATTATTCTAACTTGTTTTTATTTAGTTTAAATTTTAAAGTTTATATTTTTATAAGTCTTAATCATCTTCTTTTTAATTATTTTTAAAGTCTTAATATTTAGTCTAACTTTTAAAGCTTTCATTTTTATTTACTAAACGACATTTTCATTTTTAGCTTACAATAGATAATAAAACCTTTTTATTTTCCACCAAGAACAATTGAGTCGCACTTTCAACTTGTAATCAATTCGAAAAGATCGGAACAACGAATTTTCATAACTAAGTAAAATCCTTGTATCAAATGGCGCCGCTGCCGGCTCTTTTCGATAAGATTAACGGTTTTAAGTGAGAGACGCGTTGGATTTTGGGATCCGTTCATCTTTGAACGTTATTTTTCTTGCTTAAATTTTCAAAAATCCTAAAAAAATATAAAATTTTCAAAAATACAAAAAAATAAAAAAATAGAAAAACATAAAAAACCAAAAAAAATAAAAATTATTTCTTGTCTATTTTTCTTTTCCTTTTGTAGGTGTGCATGCGTACTCGTGCTCGTAAGAAGAAAGTAGCTCAAGTCGAAGTCATTACTCCACCTATTGTCACCATGGAAAATCAACCAATGATCGAGCTTTTGCAATCACACGTAGAAGGCAACACCGATGCTATTGTCATACCTGAGATTGGAGCCAACAATTTTGAACTCAAATCCGGCTTCATTCAAATGGTCTCTGCTCAACCATTCTTGGGGCGTTCGCTTGATGATCCTCATGACCATATAAAAAGGTTCCTTCAACTCACTAATACGGTCAAGTATAATGGGGTTTCACAAGAAGTGATTCGCTTGCAACTTTTTCCTTTCTCCTTAGAGGGACAAGCCCATAATTTGCTTGATAAGGAACCGCCACAAAGTATTCTTACGTGGACGGATTTAGAAACCAAGTTCATCAACTACTTTTTCCCACCCTCACGTACTACCGCTTTGCGGAATGAAATCATTACATTTGAACAAAAGTACGGTGAGACATTTAGTGAATCTTGGGACCGTTTTAGGAACTTTTAAGAAAGTGTCCACAACATGGTTTCACAAAAGTACATCAAATAAATACTTTTTACAATGGTTTAAGCATGAATGACCATGATTCACTAAATAGTGCTTCGGGGGGGGGGGGGGGGGGGTAATATTTTGGTTAAGTCTTCTAATGCCGCATGGGACATTATTGAGAACAAGTCTAGAGTGCAAATCAAGAGTGTTCGGACTAATGTGGCTAGTGCTAGCACTAATGAGAGCGATAAGAGAATTGATAAGCTTACTTCGCTTGTTGAATCACTTGCTCTCCAAACCGCCAACAACACCAAAGCTATCAATGCCCAAGTTAATGTTTTGAGTCAATCATGTGAAATATGCGAGGGATCTCACTCATACACCGATTGTCCTTCGACTCATGACAATCCAGAAAATGTGTATGCCGCCAACGGTAACTTTTCTACAGGAGGCTATCAAGCACGCCCTCAAGGTGACCGCAATTTGCTCAGCTATCGCTCAAACAACTTTCATTCACCACCCGGTTTTCCACCTCAAAACCCAAACAACCTCAATCTCAACAATCAAAACCAACCTCTTGCTCCAATTTAATATCAAACCCAAAGAACCCCATATCCACCTCAAAGAAACAACCAAGTTTACCAACAATCCGCTTATCAACCACCTGCCTACCATGCTCCTCCTCCCAACCAACCCACCACATTACATCAAGACGTTGAAACTTACATGAGGACTAATGATGTGATAGTGCAAAATCTTCAAAGAGAAATGGCCAACATGAAAGCAGATATGGTGAAACAAGGAAATGATCTTCGAGCCGATATGCGAAACACTTTGGCAAGTTAAACGAATGACTTAAGGAACATGATGGCTAGTTTCTTCCCAAGTAATCAAGCCTCTGGTTCGGGTTCTCTTCCGAGTAACACCGTTGCTAATTCAAGAAGGGAGATGAAAGCAATCACCACTCGCAGTGGAAAAGGTTTAAAGAAACTGGAGCTTCCTACACCTACACCGGTGATTGTGACAAAGGAAAACGAGTCCCCTTCTCCAGTTCCTCCAACTTCTACTCCTCCACCTTCTATTTCTCCAATTCTTCCACCTTCTACTTCCACCCCTCCACCACCCAAGGATGCGAGTGAGAATTCCATTCCAAAGACTTCATCTCAACCCAATATACCTTATCCCTCAAGACTGAGGAAAGAGAAATTGAAGAACAAGGATGATATTCAGGTTTCTAACTTTCTCAAAATATTTAAACAATTGAATTTCAATATCTCCTTTGCTGAGGCTCTCGCTCACATGCCTAAATATGCTAACATGTTTAAAGATCTTCTCAGTGATAAGGAGAAACTTTTTGACATCGCTCAGACCCAACTTAACGAGAATTGCTCCGCAGTGCTCTTAAGGAAATTACCCACCAAACTTGGTGATCCGGGTCGTTTTCTCATTCCTTGCAACTTCCCCGGGGTAGAGAATTGTATGGCCCTAGCCGATCTAGGTGCTAGTATAAACTTAATGCCATTAAGTGTTTGGAAACAATTATCTCTCCCCGAGCTAGTCCCCACACGAATGCCATTGGAATTAGCTAATCGTACGGTTGCTTATCCGGTGGGGATAGCCGAAGACGTCTTCGTCGGTGTCGACAAATTCACATTTCCGGCGGATTTTGTTGTCGTTGACTACGAGATGGATCCCGTGTTCCATTAATCGTTGGACGTCCATTCTTGAGGACCGGTCGCACTCTCATTGATGTAGCCGCGGGTGAATTAATCATGAGAGTTGGTGACGATAAAATCGTCTTCAACATGGGTAAACTTTCTAAGCAGCCTTCTGAAAACGAGAGTGTTAATTTCATTGACGTTCTTGATGAGGCTTGTGAAGAACATTTCAAAGACGCTTGTAAAAGTGGTTCTTCTTCTCTTCCCATTGTTGATACCGTTGCCTCTATTGCTCCATCACTAACTCCATTTGGAGAAAGTGATTTCATCTTGAAAGAATTTGAAGCAACTTTGGGAGATGTGGACTTGCAATATGACGATTCTCCCTCCAATTGCGATGAAGACATTCGTACCATTGAGAAACTTCTAAATGAGGACCATATTTCTCCACCATCTCCTAAGGATATTTCTATCGATGAACCGAATTTGACTACGCCTTCCATCGAAAATCCCCCGGATTTAGAGCTTAAGGACCTACCGTCTCATCTCGAGTACGTTTTCCTTGAAGACAACAAGAAGTCACCCGTGATCATCTCAAAGGACTTGAAAGAGGAAGAAAAATATCGACTTATCGCCGTGCTAAAGAATCACAAGAAAGCGATTGCTTAGAAAATCTCCGATATTCGTGGAATTGATCCTCACTTTTGCACACATAAAATTCTCATGGAGGACGAATTTAAACCCACTATTCAAAGCTAAAGAAGGGTAAATCCCAAGATCCATGACGTTATCAAAAAAGAGGTTATCAAACTTCTTGATGCGGGAATGATCTACCCTATCTCGGATTCACCATGGGTTAGTCCCGTCCATTGTGTGCCTAAGAAAGGCGGAATCACCGTTGTGCCCAATGAAAACAACGGGTTGATTCCTACTCGTCTCGTTACAGGGTGGAGAGTTTGTATAGACTATCGCAAACTCAATGATGCTACGAGAAAGGATCATTTTCCCCTTCCTTTCATGGACCAAATGCTTGAACGTCTTGCGGGTAATGACTATTACTGCTTTTTAGACGGTTTCTCCGGGTATTTTCAAATTCCCATCTATCCTAAAGACCAAGAGAAAACCACATTCACTTGTCCTTATGGAACATCTGCTTATAAAATAATGCCTTTCGGCTTATGCAATGCTCCTGGGACGTTTCAAAGGTGTATGATGGCTATCTTCCATGACATGGTTGAAGAAACTATGGAAGTCTTCATGGATGATTTCTCGGTCTATGGCGATTCTTTCTCTCATTGCCTTGCCAATTTGGAACGTATGCTTAAGCGGTGTGAAGACACTCGCCTTGTTCTAAATTGGGAAAAATGCCATTTCATTTTAAAAGAAGGAATTGTGCTTGGACATAAAATCTCAAAATCCGGTCTTGAAGTCGACCGTGCTAAAGTAGATGTCATAGCCAAATTACCTCCACCTTCAACCGTGAAGGGTGTGAGAAGCTTCCTTGGTCATGCGGGCTTCTATCGTTGATTCATTCAAGATTTTTCTAAACTCGCTCGCCTGATGACCCACCTCTTGGAAAAAGATACTCCTTTTATCTTTTCTAAAGAGTGTCTTGAATCCTCCAATCTTCTTAAGGACAAGCTAACTAAAACACCGGTCTTGGTTACCCCTAATTGGGAGCTACCTTTTGAATTGATGTGTGATGCTAGCGACTTTGCTATTGGAGCGGTTTTGGGCCAAAGAGTGAACAAACACTTCCAACCAATCCATTACGCTAGCAAGACAATGACGGGGCTCAATTGCATTATACCACTACCGAAAAAGAGCTTTTAGCTATAGTGTATGCTTTTGAGAAGTTCTGCCCCTATCTTGTCCTTTCTACCACAATTGTCTATACCGACCATTCCGTGTTGAAGTACTTGTTGACTAAACAAGATTCTAAGCCAAGACTTCTTCGCTGGGTTTTGCTCCTTCAAGAATTCAACATTGAAATTCGTGACAAGAAGGGAGCCGAAAACCTAGCCGCGGATCATCTAAGTAGACTTGAGGATCCTTATCAAGGGAATCATCCGAATCAAGAGATCAATGACTCTTTTCCCCTTGAGGCCTTAATGTCTATCAATCCAAATCTTGATGACACCCCGTGGTTTGCGGACATTGCAAACTACTTAGCGAGTGGAATTCTCAAGGAAGGATTAACATCCCAACAAAAGAAAAAGTTCTTTAAAGATATTGAACATTATTTGTGGGACGACCCTTACCTTTTCAAACAATGTGCGGATCTTGTCATTCGTAGATGTGTTGATGGACCGGCAGCGGTACAAATCCTTGACGCTTGCCAAAAAGGACCCACCGGTGGTCACTTTGGTCCCAATTACACCACGAAGAAAGTATTCGCCTCTGGATTCTATTGGCCCACCATTTATCGTAGCGCTCAAGAAATGGTTAAACATTGTGATGCTTGCCAAAGACAAGGCAAGATCACACATAAAGATGAGATGCCTCAAAATTTCATACAAGAATGTAAAATCTTTGATGTATGGGGTATCGACTTTATTGGGCCATTTCCATCATCTAAAGGGAACAAGTACATCCTCGTAGCCGTTGATTACGTTTCTAAATGGGTTGAAGCTAAGGCTCTCCCTACGAACGATGCGAGGGTGGTTGTGAACTTTTTGAAGCAGCTTTTTGCCTGATTCGGTGTTCCTCGTGCTATAATTAGTGACCGCGGGACTCATTTTTGCAATGATAAATTTGCTAGAGTCATGGCTAAGTACGGTGTCAATCACCGTCTTTCCACCGCTTATCATCCCCAAACTAATGGTCAAGCCGAGATATCTAACCGTGGATTGAAGCGAATTCTTGAGCGTACTGTGGGAGAGCATCGTGCCTCGTGGGCCGATAAGTTAGATGATGCTTTGTGGGCTTTCCGTACCGCTTATAAGACCCCGATTGGTTGTACACCTTATCGTCTTGTGTACGGGAAAGAATGCCACCTCCCTATCGAGCTGGAACATAAGGCATACTGGGCCTTGAAGTGGGCTAACTTCGACATCAACAAAGTCGTCGATGTTCGGAAGATTCAACTCAATGAGCTAAATGAACTAAGGAATGAAGCTTAGGAGAACTCGCTGATCTACAAGGAGAAGACCAAGATCATCCATGATTCAAGGATTAAGAACCGAGAGTTCCACGTTGGTGATCAAGTTTTACTCTTTAACTCTCGGTTGAAGATCTTCTCGGGAAAGCTGAAGAGCCGCTGGTCTGGTCCATTCACCATCGCTAAAGTCTTCCCATATGACACCATTGAGCTTTCTCAGCCAAATGGGTCCAATTTTAAGGTGAATGGCCAGCGTGTGAAGTTGTACTTTGGTGAGGACATATCTCATGAGATGATTCCATCTCTCACCGCGTTTCCCTTGAAATAAGTTCTGGGTCGAGTCAGGCTCGTGACTCGGTTAACAAAAACAAGCGCTTCTCAGGAGGCAACCCGTGATCTATCCTTTACCGTTTTCATAATAAGTGTAGGGGGAGCCCCGTATGTGTTTGTTGTCTTGTTTCTTCTTCTGTACAAGGATTAAAGCTTCAAAGATCCATTCTCGATGACTTTTGACGAACTGTGATCCCGTGTACCCGTCCTCCTGGTTTTATCCTAAACTGTCGTGATTCAATATTTCATATCTTATATGTTCACATTGAAATCACTTTAGTTGTCCTTTCCTTAGCAAGATTTAAACAAAGTGCACAATGTCTTAAGTGTAGGGGAGTTTACTCCCACATGCTTAAACATTGAGGACAATGTTTATATCAAGTGTAGGGGGGACTTCTATCGAAGTAAGTGGGCTTTTCCATGAATTTGTCCTCATTTTAACCGGAAAATTTGATTTTTCGACATTTTCAAAATCTTTAATCTATTTTGGCCTAGTTGTATAGTAGTATTTTCCTTTGTTAGCGTTATTTACTTTCTTTGCTAGAATAAATTTTCAATAAATTGGTTTTAAAGTTTTCAACGTTGTGAATCTTTTGACTCAACCCGAGTTTACTTATTTAAGTTTACTCTAGCTAGTATCCTTAACGTGTTTAAGTCAAGTTTTGCTAGGCTTTTATATAGGGAACTTTAAAACGCGAAAGTCTTAACCCTCACGGGTTAAGAACAAGAACTTTTCGCAAGTTCCTATAGTTGATCCTAGAAAGTCGTTTATCAAGGGAACTTTAAAATGTGAATTCTAAACTTGAAAAAGTCTAAGAGTTTGCAAGATCCTGTAGATGACTTGAAAACCCAAAACTTTGATTTAATTGGCTAAGCATCCACGAGTCTCATTCCTTGAGATTTTAAATTATGGAGAACGAGAGATGATAGAGTCAATTATAAGTTTGGTATTATTTCGTAAATTTATGTGAGTTGATTATAAGCTTTTTCTCCCATCGCTTGTTAATAAATTTAATTGCAATAAATAAGGTTGTACGATTTGAAAAGTTACTTAGCTTCTAGCACAAGATCGTTTAAAAGTTTCTCGGTATTAATTAGAGTTCATAGCCAAGGCATAACTTATTGAAGCGGGATGCGAAGATTGGCGAGTCCGAAAAGGCCCTAACAAGGCATGAGGGCTACATTTTGTTGCTAAAGATCCAAAAGTGATGTGAAGAATCATTTATCAAAAATCAATATGAATGATCGAGACACACGACGAAAAGCAAATACTCCCGTAAATATCATGGAGAAGTCTATCCAAAAAGTCCCTAACAAGGTATGAGGATAAATAGATCCAAGTCCTAAAAGGAGGCGGATCGTTGTATTTCAAAGTCCCAAATAAAGATTGGAGAAAAATGAATTAGTCGTGGTCCAAATATGAAGAATCTCTTAAAAAAAAGTTCAAGTGAAGAAATTCCTATTATGAAGAGAAGACCATTATTTCATGAACGTCTCTCAAGATTTGAAGTATGAAGTCGCTGCCAAATATCGGTCCGAGAAAGGTCTCAAATCGTGAAGCGAGTTATGCCAAGATATGAACTTTATGAGGTCCCTAGAAGCAGTTTTAAAAGATTTTGTCCTTTAGCTAACTATTGATTAAATCGTCCTACTTTATTTTCAGCCTAATAAACTATCGAAATAAGTCAAACAATGCATCCTCGTGATCATTTAAGACAATATTAAAATATAAGAGATACACCTAGGAATAAGGGAGTCTAAGTGAATAATTGGGCCACATGAGTTCGTGTTAGCTTGCTAACTTATAATAACAATGATCTTGTTTTTAAGCTTGGTATGGGGAACGTGAAACTTGAGAATGATGAACATTCATGACAACCAAAACCCCAATGTAAGTCTTTGATTTCTTTACTTGTTTTATTCTTTTAGTTTTCTTGGTGTTTAGTATTTAATAAAGGCCAAGGTGGGTTATCTATGATGAGAAATGTAATCTGTGCTTTGAAATTAGTGCATTGCATGAGGACATTGCAATGGTCAAGTGTAAGGGATTTAATAAGTGTGAAAACACTTATCCTTTTACCACTTATTTCCAATAATAACAAGACCAAAACGTGTATTTTATGTCGTAAAAGTCGGAATTATGCGTGGTTTGTGTTTTTATTGTGTTTTAGGACCAAAAGATGCAAAAGGAAGAAAACATGGGCTATCACGGGTCTTTATTGAAGAAAAAGACTAAAGACGAAGTCAAAAGATCGAGAATGCAAAAAGAACGGAAGTCCAAGGCCTATTCTGAAGATTTATCGAAGAAAAAGTCTAAAGACGGAAGTTTAATGAAGTCGAAGAACTCAAGTCTAATTATAGAAGAAAATAAGACAAGTTCAACTTATATCAACAAATCCCGAGACGACGTCGAGAAAGACAAAGAAATTAAGTCGAGTCGAGACGAGAAGAAAGAAATAAGATAGCTTAAGCATGTAATCTCCCCACCTCCTATAAATACCCTCCTAATATGTCATTAGGAGGGAGTTAGGTGGTTAGTTCTTTAGAGTGGTAGTTAATTTTAAGTGTGTTTTTAATTTTTCTCTCTAGTTTTCCTTTCAAACTTATTAAGTCTTTACATTAATCTTGTAATCTTTTGATATTAATTCTTAATCAATCAAGCTTATTTTCTTAATTCTCATTCAACATTTCTTAATCTTTATCTTAATCTTGATAATCATGTAGTTTTATTTTAATTTTGTTGATGGTTTGATTGTGTAGCTTATTTGATTGTGCTTATTAAATTGGTGATCTTAAAAGTTTCTTCATTAAAAGTGCTTATTTTCTTAATCTTTATGCTTAATAGTTTTTGGGAATAAGTTGTTTTTAATAAGTTTAATTTTTTATAAAAAGTGCTTTTTGATTTCTAGCTTATTTAGAGTTTTAAAAGTTTTTAAATTCTAGCTTATTTACTTTTTCTTAAAATCTTTTTGGCTTAAGTTTTGGTATGTGCTTATTTTTGGAATTGCTTATTTGCTAAGTTGTTTGATATCCGGGTTCTCTAAACCCCTTTATTCCAATTAGTGGTCATAATAGAACATTCCGGATAAGCTTCATAATAGCTTATTCCGGATAGACTCTTAGTTTACAATATTCCGAATAGTCACTTTAATAGTATTCCGGATAAGGTGCATGTCAAGTATTTCGGATAAGCCAACATTTCAAGTTTTCCGGATAGTGGGTTTTTCCAGTTATTCCAGATAAAGGTATTTTTGAGTTATTCCGGATAATCATCCGGAAAATATTCCGGATAAGAGTTTAACAGTGGATTGCGGATAAGTTACTTCTTTTGAATTCCGGATAAGCTGCCTATAAACTTATTCAGGATAAGCATCATATTACTTGTTCCGGATAAGAGCCCGAAGAAGATTCCGGATAACCACTACAAGTTTATTCCGGGTAAGTAGATAGGAGTAAGGATTCCGGATAACCCTTAGAAGAGTTATTCCGGATAAGCTGCAAGTTCATTATTCCGGATAGTTACTTTCATTTTTATTCCGGATAAGATACAAGTCATTTTTTCGGATAAGTAGAATAAGATTGTTCCGGATAAGCTTCCCAACTTATTCCGGATAAGCCTCCTATATTCAATCCGGATAACATTCCGGATAAGGTTCTGTACTTTCAGTTTTTGAATTTTTGTTTTTCCCGCCTTTTTACTTAGAATTATTCTAACTTGTTTTTATTTAGTTTAAATTTTAAAGTTTACATTTTTATAAGTCTTAATCATCTTCTTTTTAATTATTTTTAAAGTCTTAATTTTTAGTCTAACTTTTAAAGCTTTCATTTTTATTTACTAAACGACATTTTAATTTTTAGCTTACAATAGATAATCAAACCTTTTTATTTTCCACCAAGATCAATTGAGTCGCACTTTCAACTTGTAATCAATTCGAAAAGATCGGAACAACGAACTTTCATAACTAAATAAAAACCTTGTATCAGAGGCTACTAGTTTAAGGGTGGAACTTAATCTGTTTTCAACTTAATTGAGGTTTCCAGCTTATTGTGAGCTTATCATCTCACTTGAAATTGGCTTAAAATGTTCATATAGTGCACCTAGAATTATCTTCATATTTTCTCTTATTAATTCTGCTTGAATCTTTGATTAATTGTAATTTCCGTGTGTTATTGCTGCTGATTTTTATTGTATATAGCTTATTGGCCAACTGCCAATATAGCTTGTTGTGCTAATATAGTTTTGTTGTTGGTTTATTTCTGTTTTTTTATTGTTGTTTAAACACTCCAACTGTGGAGTGCTAAGTGTCCAAATATCCAACAAGCAAAAATTAAATAATCACAGCTGAACAAAAAGGGGGAGCAGAGGGCTCGAACCCCTGACCTGAGCCAACAACAACAGACGCAACATACATGCTTACTACCATCTGATCTAGCTTACGTTTTTGGTTTCTCTTCGCTTTATTTTTCTTTTTTATATCATTTTGTTTCTGTCTATTTTCATCAAATCAGCCCGTAATAGCCTGTTCAAGTTTTCTATGCGATTTAGACGAGCAATACTTCTCGTTTATATTGAAAATCAGTTTCTTGGTCTTTTTCATTAGTTCTTTTAGTTTGGTTGCGTGTGGTTGCATTTTTTTTCTAGAGATTTAAGATTTATCGATTTATATTTAGTGTTTAAGCTTATTCTTTGAGCTTATTGCTTTTATTTTTTATTTTTTTATTTTTTTCTATTGTCCTTATATCATTATTTTGAGCAATTTTTCAAGGTTTGAGGTAATCTAATCAAGTTTTTCTAAAAATAAGATTATTTTATTTTTTTCTAAAAACCGTCTTTTGCTTATTTGAGCTTATTGGTTAAATTTTTTTCAAAATTTGTTTTTTTTTCTGTAGATTTATAAGTTCAAAAAAATATTCCTCGTAAAATTTTAGCGTCTCTCGTTAAGTATTTTTCTTATTGGGCTTTTTGGTCCAATAACGCATTTCGTGCAAATTCGGACATTCGGGCTTTTTGGCCCAATTGTGATTTTAATTTAGTTTTTATTTTTCTTTTTATTTTTAATAAGTTTATTTTTCGTTAAGTTTTAAAAAAAATATATTAATTTTTGTAATTTTTTCGTCATTTTCTCGATTTACGTTATTTTTGTTAATTAGCGTTTTAGGTCATCTTACGTTTCCGTCTTCGATTACATTTAACCAACGACTTTCTTTGATCATTAATCAAACATCGAATCGAGAATCTCAAATTCACAATTTCCTCGTCAAACAACGATCTCGGGTCGCTTTCGTGATTTTAAAACGTATTTGGTAGGCCGTTTTCGACTTACTCGATTCGCATCTATATTTACGTATAGCCCAAACCCCACATCAAAATTTTGGAGCCACTGTCGGGGAAATTTTGTACGATTTTCCTTGGTTCGGTTTTGTCGATTTTTGTTATCGAAGAACTTTCTTTCCTATGAAAGCGTACATACTTATAGTAATTTGAAAAAAAGAAAAAAAAGAAAAAAAGCCACAAAAGTGTTATTTGAACTCAAATAACACACCAAAAATATTTTTCATTTTCGTTTTTGTTTTCGTATTGTTTTTGTTGCTACTATATTGTATTACGTAGAGAACAATTGATACAAAATACTCCAAAACTATTGCTTGCAATAGACCACCATTTTAGCGTTTCGGTAACTTGGTGTGTATCGATCAAAGAAAATTAAGGCAAAATAGATAAATACTCTTGAAATGTTAGAACTCGATTTGTACAAACTATAAGGTAGGTATAAGGCGATCGTTATAAAATACGATCTAAAGAAAAAGGCTCTTAAGTGCTTCGCGCCGCCTCGTTTCTCCGCTTGCTTGTGCGTACATTGAGAGGGAAAATCGCTTGAGGGTTTGCCACCTCAAGTAATAAACCATAGTTTTGTCTTTGTTTATATGTTGAACCTCGAGACGTTTTGGTTTTCACCAATCGTTTCAAAGTCAAACGAGAGTCGTTTACCTTCCAAAGTAAATACTCTCACTCCTCGTGTTCATTTATAATCAATCTTTGATTGGTTCAGAATTTTTGTGTGATTTTTCTACTACTATTAATATTCAATCAAAAACACCCAAAAAAAATATTTAAAAAATATATACAAACTCCAAAAATATTGTGTAGTAATTTTCTTCAATTTTAACGAAACAAAAAGTATAAAAAATCTTCTTCTTCTATCTACCTTCTTTTATTCAACCCTCTAAATTCTATTCGGTTTATGCGAACTCGTTCTCAATCGAGACGTATTCGTAATCGTCAAAATCGTGTAGTGGAACCCGAGATTCCTCCTACAACCGTCGAAACCGTTGTTAAAACAATTGTTCCAATGGCAAATCGTACTATGATGGAGCAACTCCAAGCACCCACCGAGGGTTATGGAGAGGCTATTGTGATTCCGGATATTTTAGCGGCTAATTGTGAGATTAAGTCGGGTTTATTATCGATGATTCAAGCAAGTCAATTTAGAGGTTACGAGAGTGATAATCCGCATAATCATATTCGAAACTTTAATCGTTTACCCGCTACGTGCAAATTTAGAGATGTGCCTAACGAAGCTATTAAGCTTATGCTTTTTCCGTATTCTCTAGAGGGACCCGCTAGGGTGTGGTACAAGAAAGAGCCACCACGTTCGATTACAACATGGGGTGATCTCGTTTCCAAGTTTATTAACAAATTTTTTCCTCCATCGAGAACTACGCATTTAAAAAATGAGATTTCGAAGTTTTCGCAAAAACCTAATGAAAGTTTTTCTACGGCATGGGAACGTTTTAAAGAATTACTTCATTCGTGTCCTCACCATGGTTTTTCCGAATTACATCAAATAGATACGTTTTACAATGGACTTAATGATCATGAACGAGATTATCTTAATTCCGCCGCGGGTGGTAATGTTTTGTGTAAAACGACCGAAGAAGCATTGTCGATTATTGAAAATCGTTCTAAGGTTTATAACCCTCGTAGCACACCGTGTGTTGCCAATATGGGTTCGTCTTCGTCTTATTCACCTATTGTCGATGTGAATCAAATTGAGTCTCGATTGGAAAATAAATTGCTTGATAAATTTTCATCATTATTAAACGAATGGAAGAAAAGAGAGAGTCCCACTCCCGCTACGGTGAAAGCGGTCGAGAAACGGGTAACACTTCAAGTGCCTACGCGGCAACGAGAACTTACAACCAAAACGGTCAAGTTACCTACACAAATCAACCGACTCCACCGGGTTTTCCGCCAGTTCAAAATAATTCGAATAATAATTATCGAAACAATAATCAAGGAAATTATATCCGGGGAAACCAAGGGAATTATCATGGGAATAATAACAATGGGAATTTGCAATATAATCAAAACCAAAACCGTAGTTTTCAAAATCGAAATCAAGGTTTTCAAAGTAATCAAAATTACCAAGGTCTTCCAAATGAATTTGTTAATTACGCTAAGGCTAATGATGTGATTGTGAAAAATATTCAAAGAGATATTATGACCATGAAAACGGAATTGAAAATGACTTTGCAAATCAAATTAGAGGGCAAAATAATAAGATTGAGCAAAATCAAGCTAGATTAGAGAAAAATCAAAATCGGATTGAGGAAAATCAAGCGAAATTTGAGAATAAAAATCTTTCTATGTTTGAAGCTATAATGAACAAACCCTCCTTCTCTTCGGGTGGTTTACCAAGAAACACCGTTGAAAACCCGAAGGGTGAGATGAAAGTGATTACCACTCGTAGTGGGGAAAATTTAGACGAGCCTTCTATTCCGAAAAGTACCTCTACGGAGAGGGAAAAGGAAAAAGAAACCGAGGTGGTTGAAAATGAGGAGCAAATTCTAAGCCCACAAAGTACCGCTCAAATTCCACCTACGGTCGACCCAAAACCAATTCCGGAACCCGAGATTCCAAAGTCTTCGACTAAACCAACATCACCTTTACCTTATCCTTCGAGACTTACCAAAGAAAAATTGCATGAACGTAATAATCAACAAGTCGCTCGATTTATTGAGATTTTTCGTCAAATGCATTTTAATATAAGTTTCGCCGACGCTTTACTTTATATGCCGATATTCGCTTAAACTTTTAAGAGTATGATAAACGATTAGGAAAAATTAATGAAGCTTTCTAATTGTTCGTCGGTTTTTCTTAACCAAATTCCCTAGAAAGTAGGAGATCCGGGCAAGTTTTTAATACCGTGTGATTTTCCGGAGATGGAGGAATGCCTCGCCTTGGCCGATCTTGGCGCGAGCATTAACTTGATGCCTCTTTCCATGTGGAAAAGGTTATTACTTCCCGAACTCATTCCATCTAAAATGTCTATTGAGCTCGCCGATCTTTCTACGACAATCGCGCATGGAATAGCCGAAGACGTTTTCGTAAAAGTTGGAAAGTTCTATTATCCGGTTGATTTTATCGTTTTAGATTTTGAAATGGATCCTCACGTTCCTTTGATTTTAGGTCGCCCATTTTTAGATACGGCTAAAGCTTTAATTGGCGTTCATGGGAGGAAAATAACTTTATGGTTTAACGAAGAGGAACTTGTGATCGACGTCGCTCAAAACTCGAAAATTTCGCATGTTTATTCTATCGCGACTATAAATCTTACCGATTTAGTCGACGTCGTTTGTGATGAATTTTCGCAAGGAGTTTTAGGTTTCGCGGCTAGTTCTAATAGTGGCAATCCCACTATTACGGATCCGATTATTGCTAATTCTTCTCCTCCTCTCGCTCCTTTTGTGACAACCCTGGTTTTGAGGTTCGTCACTTAGTTTTATTTTGTGCTAGTTACGTGTCTTTACGTGTTTATGTGCTTATTGGTGTGTATAGATTGTGGTTTGGATATCGTTTCCGGTACGGGGTACCT
Source organism: Glebionis coronaria (assembly GCA_025667525.1). Taxonomy (NCBI): domain Eukaryota; kingdom Viridiplantae; phylum Streptophyta; class Magnoliopsida; order Asterales; family Asteraceae; genus Glebionis; species Glebionis coronaria. The sequence goes on from CM046880.1 coordinate 193,544,781, forward strand.
TTTGAGTGAAACGAGGTTTGATGATTTCATGTTCATGAGTTCACATGGTAGTGACTATGAAGTGAGATGGTGTTTTAGTGGTTTTACGTATACGTATATGTATTATAGAAAATCGTGTTTTTACGATTTACGGTTTAACATTTAGAGGTCTTGGATGAGGTAATTAGTCATATGGATATTTTTCGGGATGGTTTTAAGTCATTTAGGACTTAGTTATAAAGTTTATTTCAAAATTTGAGATTTTTTTAAAAGTGTATATTTTACGTCTTTTACGGTAAAACGCGTAAATTTGACTAGTTTTACAGTTTTGAGGTTTTGGAGGCATTAGGAGCTGAAATAAATTAATGAAAATTAAGGTAATATTATTAATACAAATATTAATAATAAAAAGGGAAAAAAACAAAATTAAATGGGTATAGGTCGGTTATGTGAAAAAAAGAAAAGAAAAGGGAAAAAAGGGAAAAAGGGAACCGGGCTTTTGTATATGGGCCAAGGACTTGTTAGGAAAGTATAGAAAGCCTTATTTTTATCAAAACACTTCATAAAATCCCTGGATATCAAGTATGGGTCGACATCCATGGAGAAAATTAGGTTTCTTCATCAAAAATCTTGTTTTCCAAAAAATCTAAGGTAAAATCTTCAAACCCTTTTTAATTAAATTGGTTTTATGTTTTCTTTAATCATCTTATGATGGATTTAGGTTAGGGTTTATTATAAAAACAGTAAATTAATGTTATATTAATCATAACATGATGATTGCATAAATTAGGGCTTGTAATTAGTGGGATTAGGGTTAATTAATGAGGTTAATTTAGTTAAACCCGTTTTTTAAAACTGGGCAGAATTTTGGGTCATTGTTTTGATCATATAGGGAGTTCTACAAACTCTTATTTTGCGATCCACATATCCCTGGAAAGCTAATTGAAGTGGCTTTCCAATTCAAGAAACGAGAACTAAATTGGAGGTTGGGAAGTGGGTCAAAAACAGGTTACAACAGTCGGAGGTCAAAACAGTTTTTAATTCAGCCTGTTTTCTTTTTAAGTTTTGGGTTGTTTGGGGTACTTAGGGTTGCATTGGGATCTTTTCACGAACATGAGAGATGTTTTATATAATGTAGTAAGGATCTGCACTTGGGCTAAGAGTGTGGTTTAGGGTAAGACCCTCTAATGGTAATGAACTTTTCATACGTTTAAAATCAGTGAATTCTGGATAGGTAGCAATATATACACATATATCTGGGCCTTAACAGTAGCTTTAAGGTTAGGGCAAGTGGAAGGTTTTATCTAACATGTATAAAAGTGTGAATATTCATTTTACAGAAACCATGGGTATGTTTAAGTGGACGTTTGACTTAAAGTTTTGAGACCTAAAACTGGGACTGTTTTGTGTAAAATTATGAACGGGATAGCTATTAAACTTAACCCAGTTAGGGACTTGTTAAGGAAGGGTAATGGGGTGATTAGAGCTTATCAATGAAGTATTTATATGTGAATAGGCTAGATGTCCATCATAGGTTGATGAGTCATCTTAGTGATCGGTTCGTGTATTGATTGCGTGTTTTTGGTTTGTTAGCTTGTTGCTAGTGCGAGGACTTGTGAAGAAGCAATCAGGTGAGTTTCATAGTCCCATGTTTAATATTGATTTTGACTTCCAGATGGGATGGAAGAGACACTGTGTTGAGTTATTTTCTAAATTGATGCTGTGAATGTGTTTGTGATTTGAGATGGACTTGTGTGTACATTATGTGATTAACTGCTATGTGATTTTTGATTGTGTATGATTTGGATCGGGGGACACGTTCCGTCTCAGTTATCGTGGTTTGACAAGGTAGTGGCCTTGTGGTTTGACAAGGTAGTGGCCTTGATGTTTTACAAGGTAGTGGCCATGTGGTTTGACAAGGTAGTGGCCTTGGGAAAGGTACATAGTGTGATCATCTATGGTACCATGTTGTTTGGCAAGGTAGGAGCCTTGGATTTTGGTTTTGAATGATTGATCTTGAATGCTAGTTGTTAATACATAATTGTAGCACATTGTCCATATGTTATTGTGTTGATGGTTGTTATTCACAGATTGTAATTGATTTAGCGTTGGAGTCTAAACCTATGACTCTCACCAACTTTATGTTGACGTGTTTTAGTGTCTCTTTCAGGTGATACTATGGTTAAGCATGAGAACATAAGTGGCTAGGATTGGAGAATCTTAGGAATGCATATAGAAGGAGAATCCCCGTTCCTTCTTAGTTTACCTTTATGTTTTTTTTGATAAGTGATACATGTTGGCACCTATATGTTTGTTGGGTTTATGTTTATTGTTTGTCTTGGGTAAGTGGTAGGACTGTTACCTACTTACCTAGACTCCTGCATTTGTTGAGATATTGTCATGACTTTCGTGTCACCATTTTATGACATATCTTATTCATATAGTTATCTCTATAGACACGCCATGTTGTGATGATATCCATTGCGTCGCGCCCCATATTCCGCCATGGTGGGGTGTGACAGAATGGTATCAGAGCCAATGGTTATAGAGAATTAGGTTGCCTAGTCGCGTAGCCTAGTCTATAGCTTAAGGGTCCCTGCGTATAGGCGTCATAGGAGTATGTGTGCATTTTATAATAATTGATGTGTTTGGATGTTATTTATTGCGATGTTTTGACTAGTATGAATTGAACCGTAGTATGTTCATACTTAGTCACATGTTATTTTCTTTCCGGGTTTGTGACTAGTGCGGGTTGAACCATAATCGTCCACGCTAGTCACTGTTGTATTTTGCTTAAATTGTACATTATAGTACATAATTTAGTACAAGGTAGTTTCTATCTTTTATCGAGTTATTTTACATACCTGAGGTATGTTATTTTTCTTTTGATGTTTAAGCCATGTTCCCTAAGAATCGTGTGGTGGTTCGAGTTACTAGGAGTACATGGGTAGGAAGGATTTTAAGCTGTTTCCACTCTTATGGGCTACATGACTTATAACTGATTATGTTTTCGTTTTGGATTTAGTCTATGTTGTTTTAGCTAGACTATGGATTTCAGTATTCCAAGAGTTTTACTATGTTATTTGAATAGATGGGGTTTTGGACCTATTTGGTTATGTGGTTATGAGCTTATGTGAGTAGATGGTTTTATGTGTTATATGTTGTATTGATTCTTATAAGTGTCATCATAGAAGGGAGTGCATTGGGGGAAGGGTAATTGTATAAGTATGGTGGCCAACATAGTTATACAAGTACCACAACTTTAATGGGTTCTCAAGTATGATTGCATGAAAGAGGGTTAGTACATGCTTGTATATGATGAGATGTGGAATTTGGGTATACGTATATATATGGGTTTATGTAATGGCTGCCTATGATATGGCTATTGTTCTTTTTGTGTTATATGTTTTGGGATTATAGTGGTGTTGTGTGATTTTGGGGTCACACGATATGGTTTGGTTTTGGAGGTGGGCTTTATGCCTTGTTGTGGCACGGTGAGATGGTGATCACTCGTATGAAAAAACGAGCGTATAAAGCGATTGATTGACTTGACATATAGATAACGAGTATGTTGGGGGATTCAATAGGTATACATATGCGGATGTATATATACTGATAGATGTTATGTTATGATTTACGGTCGTTCAGTAGTTATTATTACTTGAACGTACCTAGTGCTCTCTTGTGTTTAAACGATTTATTAGTGCCCGAGTTTGGTGGAGTTTCAACGACGTTTTGAATCTTTTGAAGTGTGTCTTGTAGCGTATTCTTTGAGTTTCGTATTTCACGTGTACGTTTTAAAAATGGTGTTCTTGGTTTAAAGTCTATTGAAATAACTTGGGATTTCTTTTGAGATAATGGAATATTTTGTGTTGGGTCTTACATTTCTTTTGGTCGGTATATATTGAGAAAAAGGGGGACTTGGAAATCTATTATAGGGTTAGATAATTGGTTGTATTCGGTAAAATAAGGGTAAGGTGTTGGAGTCGTGTTTGAAACAAGGTGCAACATAAGATTTTTTTTAATCAACACTTATTTATTTCAAATTCTAAAAGACTTTCTTTAAATAAAACGAAGTAAAATTTCTTTCTACTTACATAGTTTATATAATTGGGTTTAACCGATTCACGTCATTTATAATTATTAATACGAGGTTAAATTGAGTTTATGAAGGTTACACATACAATTATATCTTTCATTTAAAAGGATTGCATTAATCACTAAGTTTATTCTTTAATTTTAAAACAACTAGTATAAAATTGTTTTGGTCATAACTTGTTCGTTTTTAGAGCTTTTTGGATGATTCAAAAGACTAAAATTATTTACTCGGAACGTACTTTTCAAATATTCAGAATGTATAGTCATGGGAGGTCAGTATCCTGGTCGAAATTATTGTACAAGAGTCGTGTTAAAGGTTGAGTTTGAATAGTAATTTATTTTTTTAATTTGGGATGCACGGGATACCTAGTTTTTGAGTTGAGTTTTGAGTTCGTCTAGAAGGTTATTTGTAGATTGTTTGAGTCACATAGATGTGGGAGGTAATAATAATAAAAAAAGATATAAATTCTTTTGGAAAAGTCGATCTTTTGCACGGTTTAAATAATATGTCACGGGGCGTAATATGTTTGGTTGCCATTGGGTTTTTCTTGGATTATTTTTCGTTGTGATGGGTCATTTTTAATTGATACATGTTTTGGGTTTGAGTTTTCTTTTGAGTCTCGTGGTTTTTGACTTGTTTTAACTGGTGCACGTGAAACGTCGTTAGTTATCCGTGGGTTGATTCGTTGATCGTATCTGATGGATTCAAGATGTAGTTTTGGTTTTGTATTGTTCGGGAGCGTTGAGGTAGTCATATGAAAGACTTGGTCGCGCCTACACGCTTAAGTAGGTGACCATGAGAGAACGGTCAGAATACCCTTAGTGGGAAGGAAAGAGGTTCGTAGACGAACTAATGTGGTCATGAGGTCTAATAGGAGTGCCAAGGGAGATGAATAGAGATTTGTGAAATGTATAGATATTAGCACAAGTAACGCGCCATAGAGAGTGTTGGAAGGGGATATTGTTCGTAAGGCATGTATGTTCTCTAAAAAACTTCCTGAAAGTTAGTAAGATTGCCTATTATTTTGAGGTAGAACCATAAATAGAGCAAGTAGGAGAAGTGAGAGGAGTTGTAGTTAGTGCCTTTCTAAAGCAAATTGTTGATGGAATGATTTAAAAACAAGAGTTGTTAGAAAATGCAACGGATGCAAGGTAAAAGTTGAGTTGCTTAGTAGTAGATTGGATGTGGAAAGCGGTTGAGTGGTCTGATGAGAGGAAGCATTGGTCTTTTAAAATGCGTACAGAATTTTGCAAGTAGAACGAGGTAAGAATTTATTCGTATTGCCGCTAAGAGAGGGTGCAAGGAGGACATAGTTGAAATTGCTAAGGATGTTGTATGAACGCTTTGGGTTTACGGTTATGCATTTGGCTTCGCCAAAGCACTAGCGGATTACATGGAGTCAATGAAGCGACTGTGCCTGAACGTATATAAATGAGTGGTCATTGGGAGTATCGACGACATCTTGATCTACTCAAAGTCTAAGAAGGAGAGTGAGGCGAAGTATGTGTTGGTTTTGAAGTGGAATTATACGGAAGATTTTCAAGTGTGAGTTTTAGTATTAAGTCTACCATGATGAGTAGTTAGAGATGATGGCATATCATGGAACCAGCAAGGGGCGAAGTGAAGAAGGATGAGAAAGCATTTTGGAGACTGAAGAGGTGGATTGGATAATGAGCCGATCTTGGCATTATCGGAAGGACTGGATGAATTCGCGAAGCATGACGATACGTGGAGCAAGGATTTGGACGCGTACGAGGACGACAAAGAAAGGCGATCGCTTATACGTTGCTGGAACTGAAGATTTGGAAGAACTGGATAGACTTAGTTAGTGGAGCTGGGCTGTTATATCTGCCTAGAATGCTAGAGGCATTTGGGTGTACGAGACGTGGAGAATGATCTATACGGATCATGAACGTCTCCAACACATATTCAATTATCTTGATTGAACATTTGTCAAAAGTGATGGGTGGAGTTAATTGACGAAAGAAAAATTGCAAGGCCAAGTACCATCTGGGAAAGGCAAGCATGATTGATAAGACATGGAATAAGAAAAATGAAGTGAAGCTGAGACGAACTTGAACTATAGGGATGACGTATTAGGGTGGTTTGGATGAAGGATGTAGGTTACGCAAGTTGAGTTGTCTAAAGCAGTGAACGCGTCAATATGTATGTTGCGTGGCTTAGACAATCATGTGGAGAAAAGGGACGTAGACTATACTTCCTACATAGATAGGAGTAGCTTAGAAAGGGGGATGTAAGGACGGAATTAGGGAAGGTGACGAGAGTTGGGTGATAGTCGATAGACTGACTAATTCATCTCATATTTCAAGAGGAATGAGAAGTCACGTAGTTGAGAAGTTGGAAGGATTGCATACGAATGTGATGGAATAGAGGGTGTTGCGTAAAAGTTAGCCTAATATGTATGGAATGCGTTATGAAGGGTTATGGCAAGGGAAGAAACGATGGGAAGCATCACATCGTGATGTATGGTATGAGTTGAGGAAAAGAAGGAAGTGTGTATAGGAGCGAAGAAAGAATAAAATAGGTCGAGATTGGAAAAGGAAATGGCACTGATCTATACTGATTGTTTAGGAGGATTAGTATCGATAATCGAATGGATGAGGAGTTATAGGTGTGATATGCCATAGGGACGAAGGGATTGGTCTAACTGAGATAACCACCCTTTTGAGGATGTGTATAGATCGTAGGTTGATTTGGACTGGAAGAACTAATGGGTATGTGAAAGACCGTCATAGGTCCCTTTGCAAGGAAATTGGAAATTTTAAGTAGTTTGGGGTACGGACTAAAGGGAGTTTCACCCATAGTAACGGGTGGTATGTTTTGGTAAAATGGAAGAGCTGATGTAGAGTTTTGTAGGTCTATTTATGATCTTTGGAAAGATCGGACCATTAGCTTATGAGCATAGAATTACCTGGGGGAAATGAGTTGTATACATGATACATTCCATGTATTGAGATTGGTAAAGGTTATTTGAGAATGCATTTTGCATGTACGGTTATTCGGGACTTGTGTTAATAAGATTTATTGTTTTATCAAAGAGTCATCTGTGAGATTTATTGACTGTGAGGTCAAGAGTTTGGCAATGAGTTTAATTATTTTTGGTTTGTATATGTGGTATTTTGAAACTTGAACTAAAGTTCACGTGGAAATGAGGGGAGTTCGTTTAGAACAAGTATCCTCGTGTGATTTGTTGGTTGTGTGTTGATCCTAAGGAGTAAATCTCGGGACGAGATTTCTATTAGGAGGGAGTGATGTGACAACCCTGGTTTTGAGGTTCGTCACTTAGTTTTATTTTGTGCTAGTTACGTGTCTTTTCGTGTTTATGTGCTTATTGGTGTGTATAGATTGTGGTTTGGATATCGTTTCCGGTACGGGGTACCTTGTGAGTGAAACGAGGTGTGATGATTTCATGTTCATGAGTTCACATGGTAGTGACTATGAAGTGAAATGGTGTTCTAGTGGTTTTACGTATACGTATATGTATTATAGAAAATCATCTTTTTACGTTTTACGGTTTAACATTTAGAGGTCTTGGATGAGGTAATTAGTCATATGGATATTTTTCGGGATGGTTTAAGTCATTTAGGACTTAGTTATAAAGTTTATTTTAAAATTTAAGATTTTTTTTAAAAGTGTATATTTTACGTCTTTTACGGTAAAACGCGTAAATTTGACTAGTTTTACGGTTTTGAGGTTTTGGAGGCTTTAGGAGCTGAAATAAATTAAGGAAAATTAAGGTAATATTATTAATACAAATATTAATAATAAAAAGGAAAAAAACGAAATTAAATGGGTATAGGTCGGTTATGTGAAAAAAAGAAAAGAAAAGGGAAAAAAGGGAAAAAGGGAACCGGACTTTTGTATATGGGCCAAGGACTTGTTAGGAAAGTATAAAAAGCCTTATTTTTATCAAAACACTTCATAAAATCCCTGGAGATCAAGTGTGGGTCGACATCCATGGAGAAAATTAGGGTTCTTCATCAAAAATCTTGTTTTCCAAAAAATCTAAGGTAAAATCTTCAAACCCTTTTTAATTAAATTGTTTTTATGTTTTCTTTAATCATCTTATGATGGATTTAGGTTAGGGTTTATTATAAAAACAGTAAATTAATGTTATATTAATCATAACATGATGATTACATAAATTAGGGCTTGTAATTAGTGGGATTAGGGTTAATTAATGAGGTTAATTTAGTTAAACCCGTTTTTTAAAACTGGGCAGAATTTTGGGTCATTGTTTTGATCATATAGGGAGTTCTACAAACTCTTATTTTGCGATCCACATATCCCTGGAAAGCTAATTGAAGTAGCTTTCCAATGCAAGAAACGAGAACTAAATTGGAGGTAGGGAAGTGGGTCAAAAACAGGTTACAACAGTCGGAGGTGAAAACAGTTTTGAATTCAGCCCGTTTTCTTTTTAAGTTTTGGGTTGTTTGGGGTACTTAGGGTTGCATTGGGATCTTCTCACGAACATGAGAGATGGTTTTTATATTGTAGTAAGGATCTGCACTTGGGCTAAGAGTGTGGTTTAGGGTAAGACCCTCTAATGGTAATGAACTTTTCATATGTTTAAAATCAGTGAATTCTGGATAGGTAGCAATATATACACGTATATCTGGGCCTTAACAGTAGCTTTAAGGTTAGAGCAAGTGGGAGCGTTTATCTAACACGTATAAAAGTGTGAATATTCATTTTACAGAAACCATGGGTATGTTTAAGTGGACGTTTGACTTAAAGTTTTGAGACCTAAAACTGGGACTGTTTTGTGTAAAATTATGAACGGGATAGCTATTAAACTTAACCAAGTTAAGGACTAGTTAAGGAAGGGTAATGGGGTGATTAGAGCTTATCAATGAGGTATTTATATGGGAATAGGCTAGATGTCCATCATAGGTTGATGAGCCATCTTAGTGATTGGTTCGTGTATTGATTGCGTGTTTTTGGTTTGTTAGCTTGTTGCTAGTGCGAGGACTTGTGAAGAAGCAATCAGGTGAGTTTCATAGTCCCATGTTTAATATTGATTTTGACTTCCAGATGGGATGGAAGAGACACTGTGTTGAGTTATTTTCTAAATTGATGCTGTGAATGTGTTTGTGATTTGAGATGGACTTGTGTGTACATTATGTGATTAACTGCTATGTGATTTTTGATTGTGTATGATTTGGATCGGGGGACACGTGCCGTCTCAGTTATCGTGGTTTGACAAGGTAGTGGCCTTATGGTTTGACAAGGTAGTGGCCTTGAGGTTTTACAAGGTAGTGGCCTTGTGGTTTGACAAGGTAGTGGCCTTGGGATAGGTACATAGTGTGATCATCTATGGTACCATGTTGTTTGGCAAGGTAGGAGCCTTGGATTTTGGTTTGGAACGATTGATCTTGAATGCTAGTTGTTAATACATAATTGTAGCATATTGTCCATATGTTATTGTGTTGATGGTTGTTATTCATACATTGTAATTGATTTAGCGTTAGAGTCTAAACCTATGACTCTCACCAACTTTATGTTGACGTGTTTTAGTGTCTCTTTCAGGTGATACTATGGTTAAGCATGAGAACATAAGTGGCTAGGATTGGAGAAGCTTAGGAATGCATATAGAAGGGGAATCCCCGTTCCTTCTTAGTTTACCTTTATATTTTTTTTGATAAGTGATACATGTTGGCACCTATATGTTTGTTGGGTTTATGTTTATTGTTTGTCTTGGGTAAGTGGTAGGACTGTTACCTACTTACCTACACTCCTGCATTTGTTGAGATATTGTCACGACTTTAGTGTCACCATTTTATGACATTTCTTATGCATATAGTTATCTCTATAGACACGCCATGTTGTGATGGTATCCATTATGTCGCGCCCCATATTCCGCCATGGTGGGGTGTGACACCTTTCGAAGGTGGCGATTTTACATTGGAAGAAGTCGATGTCCCTCGCACTAGTACGGAGGATATTGATAACGTAAAAGATTTAAAAATAATCAAGGAATTTTTAAATGACGTTCCACCTTATTTTTCCTCCTCGGAAATTAAGAGTGTCGAAGTCAATGATTCTAAGCTGAAATCGTCTATTGTGGAACCTCCCATTTCTCGAACTTAAGGATCTTCCACCTCATCTCGAATACGCATTTTTAGAAGGTGACGATAAACTTCTGGTAATTATTTCGAAAAATCTTTCGGCGGATGAAAAAATTGCTTTGTTAAAAGTCCTTAAAATTCATAAACGGGCAATAGCGTGGAAAATTTCCGACATTAAGGGTATCGACCCAAGATTTTGTACTCATAAAATCTTAATGGAGGATGACTACAAACCTGCAATACAAAATCAAAGAAGGGTTAATCCGAAAATTCACGACGTTATAAAAAAAGAGGTTATTAAACTTCTTGACGCCGGAATGATTTATCCTATCTCCGATAGCCCGTGGGTGATTCCCATCCATTGTTCCGAAAAAGGGAGGAATGACCGTAGTCACCAACAAAGACAACGAGTTAATTCCAACTCGGCTCGTAACCGGATGGCGAGTATGTATTGATTATCGTAAATTAAATGATGCAACTCGAAAGGAACATTTTCCTTTGCCATTTATGGATCAAATGTTAGAGCGCTTAGCGGGAAACAAGTATTATTGCTTTCTTGATGGATTCTATGGTTATTTCCAAATCCCCATCGATCCTCGAGATCAAGAGAAAACAACGTTTACATGTCCTTATGGAACGTTCGCTTATCGTAGAATTCCTTTCGGACTTTGTAATGCACCGGGTACCTTTCAACGGTGTATGATGGCAATTTTTCACGATATGATCGAAAAGACGATGGAGGTATTTATGGATGATTTTTCGGTTTTTGGTTAATGGTTTACCTCGTGTCTCCATAATTTGGAAAAGATGTTGAAACATTGTGAAGAAACGAACCTTGTATTTAATTGGGAAAAATGTCATTTTATGTGTAAAGAAGGTATCGTATTGGGTCATAAGATATCGAAAGCGGAAATTGAAGTAGATCATGCTAAAGTCGACGTTATTGCAAAACTTCCTCATCCCACAACTGTTAAAGGAATTAGGAGTTTCCTCGGCCACACCGGTTTTTATCGACGTTTTATTCAAGACTTCTCAGAAATTGCTCGACCGGTGACGCATCTTCTTGAGAAGGACGCTCCTTTCATCTTTGACGAGGATTGTATGCATGCTTTCGAGATTTTAAAGAGAAAATTAACCGAAGCACCGATTTTAGTTGCGCCGGATTAGGACTTGCCGTTTGAAATTATAAGTGATGCTAGTGATTATGCGGTAGGCGCGGTCTTAGGCCAACGTTATAATCGTCACTTTTTGCCTATACACTACGCTAGTAAAACGATGACTAAAGCTCAAATTAAGTATACTACTACGGAGAAAGAATTTTTAGCCGTAGTATATGCTTTCAAAAAATTTCGACCTTATCTCGTCTTAACTAAAAGTGTAGTATATACGGATCACTCGGCTATTAAATATCTTTTAATAAGAAAGACGCTAAGCCGAGATTGCTCCGGTGTATTCTCCTCCTACAAGAATTTGATGTCGATATCCTTGACAAAAAGGGAGCTGAGAATTTCGCGGCCGATCATTTATCCCGTTTGGAAAATCCGTACCATAGTGAGATCGAGAATAAGGAAATTACCGGAGCATTTCCTCTTGAGACACTTGGAGTGCTCACCATTAGTATAGACTCGAGTACCCTATGGTTTGCGGACATCGCAAATTACCATGCGGGGAATTTCATAATCAAAGGGATGTCGTCTCAACAAAAGAATTTTTTTTTTAAAAACGTCAAGCATTATTTTTGGGACGACCCCTACCTCTTTCGTATTTGTGCGGATCAAATGATTCGTCGGTGTGTGTTTGGCACCGAAGCTACTAATATCCTTAGAGCTTGTCATGAAGGACCCATCGGTGGCCATCATGGTGCTAACTTCACCGCGAGGAAAGTTTTTGATGCCGGTTTCTTTTGGCCTACAATTTATCGTGATGCTCATGAACTTGTCAAAAATTGTGACTCGTGCCAACGTCAAGGAAAAACGTCTCAACATGATGAAATGCCTCAAAATATAATTCAATTTTGTGAGATGTTTGACGTGTCGGGTATCGACTTTATGGGGCTGTTCCCATCGTCTCGGGGAAATAAATATATTCTTGTAGCCGTCGATTACTTATCGAAGTGGGTGGAAGCAAAAGCGCTCCCCACTAACGATGCTCGAGTTGTCGTAAAGTTTTTGAAGCAATTATTCGCTAGATTCGGAACTCCTCGTGCAATTATTAGCGATCGTGGAACCCATTTTTGTAATGAACAATTCGCTCGTGTTCTTAAGAAATTTGGTGTTACTCATCGTCTATCTACGGCTTACCACCCTCAAACAAGTGGTCAAGTGGAGGTTTCGAATCGCGCTCTTAAGCGTATTTTGGAAAGGTCGATTGAAGGAAATCGTGCTTCATGGTCCGACAAATTATATGATGCACTTTGGGCTTTTCGTACCGCTTACAAAACTCCAATAGGTTGTACTCTTTATAAGTTGGTTTACGGAAAAGCTTGTCATTTACCGGTCAAAATAGAACATAAAGCATATTGGGCCCTTAAACATTGTAATTTTGACTTTAAGACCGCGGGTGATCACCGAAAAATTAAAATGAATGAACTTAATGAATTACGTAATCTTGCTTACGAAAATTCTTTAATCTTTAAATAGAAAAATAAGAAAATTCATGATTCGAAATTTAAAAATCGAGTTTTTAATATCGGTGATCGGGTTCTTCTTTATAATTCTCGACTTAAGATTTTTTCGGGCAAATTAAAATCCCGTTGGTCAGGACCATTTACCATCACCAAAGTTTACCCTTATGGGACCGTTGAGCTAGCTCAAGAAAACGATCCTAATTTTAAGGTAAATGGTCATCGTGTTAAGCATTATTTTGGGAGGAAATACCTTCAACGGTATGACCTGACCTTCAAACCTTCCCGATTGACGAATAAATACGGGGATCGAGTCGAGCTCATGACTCGGTTAACAAAAACGAGGTGCCTCGTGGGGGAGCTCCCATGCTTATCCATGTATATATTTTTCTTTTCTAATAGTATTACGTGAGGAGGCCCGTGCTTCTTCATATCCCGTGTTTCGTTTGTTTGTGATGTGATTTTCTAGATCTCGAAGACTCTCGTGTTCGTTCTCATCACATATCACTCGAGCTTCGATCTTGTCTTTCTTTATCCAATGGTTATATCCTTTTGCTAACGCTTATTTTTATTAGCATAATTAAAATGACTTTTAAAATTTGCGTCATACCCTTTCCATGCTTCGATTCTTGCATTCGACTCTTCGAATCTAGTTATGCGGGTATTTGCCCCTAGACTTGGAAACATTGAGGACAATGTTCGGTTTAAGTATGGGGGGGGGGGGGTATCTATCGATATACTTTTCTTTTGTTTGTGTCCTAACGTACTCCGCTTTTTCTTAAATAATTAGCGTAAAATAGGGTAAATTTTAAAGTTTTTGTTTTAATAATAAGTGTTTCGACACGAATATAGGCTTTCCGTTGGGTAGAATAAGAGTTAATTTTTGACTTGATGGGCATTTGGAGCCCCTAACATTCCTTAACCCGCTTAAATCAAGTTTTGCTAGACTTTTATATAGGGAACTTAAAAACGCGAAATCTTAGCTTGGTATAGCCAAAAAACCTTCGCAAGTTCCTATAATTGATCCTAGAAAGTCATTTATCAAGGAAACTTTAAAACGCATTTTCTAAAACTTGAAAAAGTACAAGAAATTGTAAGATCCTATAGGTGACTTGAAAACCCAAAACTTCGATTTAATATAGTCTTAATGAAGCTAATCCAAATTTGGCTTAATTTTGACTTGCATGGCTAAGTATTCACGAGTCTCTTTAATTAGAGGTCTTTAAATAGTGAAGAACGAGAAGTGATAGAGTTAGACAAGTGATCATGCTAAACGTAGAACATGAGAATGTTCTTTCAAAAACTCATATGTTTTTAATTGTGGCTTTTTCTCCCATAAGATCAATGCATTAGGAATAAAATGATTGCAATAAGTAAGGTCGTACGATTTTAAAGGTTACTTAGCTTCTAGCACAAGATCGTTTAAAAGTTGCTCGTGGTTGAATAGAGTTCATAGCCAAGGCATAACTTATTGAAGCGGGACGTGAAGATTGGTGAAATTCCAAAAAGGCCCTAACAAGGCATGAGGACACTATTTTGTTGCTAAAGATCCAAGATGATGTGAAGAATCATTATTCTAAAATCAATATGAAGGATCGAGACACAAGACGAAAAGCAATTTACTCCCCTAAAGTTCATGGAGAAGTCTATCCAAAAAGAACCTAACAAGGTATGAGGATAAATATATCCAAGTCCGAAAAGGAGGCGGATCGTTGTATATCAAAATCTAAAATAAAGATTGAAGAAAAATGATAAAGTCGTGGTCCAAGTATGAAGAATCTCTCAAAAACGTCAAGTGAAGAAATTCCAAAATATGAAGAGAAGACCATAATTTCAAGAACGTCTTCCGAAGATTCGAAGTATGAAGTACATGCCAAATATCGGTCCGAGAAAGGTCTCAAATCGTGAAACGAGTTATGCCAAGATATGAAGTTAAGGAGATTACGAGAAGCTGTTTTAAAAGATTTTGTCCTTTAGCTAACTATCGATTAAATCGTGCTACTTTATTTTCGGACTAATAAATACTCAAATAAGTCAATATGAATCACTTGTAAACCATAAAAAATAGTTAAAAAATTATAGATACCTTTTCTTTTCATAATAACTAGGATTGCAGGGAGAAAAAGTATTACACAATTTGAATGCACAAGTAGTGTTAGCATTGTGACTTGTACCGACAATGATCTCGTTTTTACGCTTAGCATGGAATGTGTGAAAATCAAGGATGACGAAATTTCCTCTATGAGACATTCACTTGTTTTTATTCTTTGACCCTAAAAGTCACGTTCTCGTGATGAAAGCAATATATTATGTCATTTCACTTTCGTAGATTAATAATGAATAAATATTTTCGAATAAAGGAAAAACGAAGTTTGCTTTATAATTTATTTTAGCATTGCGTGAGGACACGACAATGGTTAAGTATCGGGGATTTGATAAGAGCATAATATCTTATCTTATTTTCATGGAAAACGAGCTTAAAATGATCAAATAATCATGAAAAGTGCCATATATACTTGTGTTTGTCGTTTGTGCATGTGTAGGTATGGATATCAAAAAATGACAAGAAAAATGATCAAGACAAAGTTAAAACGGACACAGGATTAGAAGAAAAGCACAAAGCCGATGTCGGAATATCAAAGACATGGAGTTTGGAAACTCTTAATCCAAAATTACCGAAATCACCCTTACACTTTCATCAAATAACACTTTTAACCCTTCACTTTCCCAAAGTTACACAAATCACCCCTCTATTATCCTTAAATATCAAAGTGGTCTTTCGACTATCCCATAAATACCATATAAACCCTTTGATCATTACATGTTCTACCAATAAAAACCACAAGGAAAAGTTAACAAAAGTTCTAGGGCTACTTTTGCCAAATGATGAAAGTTGTGGCTGGTCAAACAAGTCAAACAGTTAAAATAAGTAATAAAAATGAGAGGGAATATTACTGTTCCCCTTTCTCTTTCACTTTTACCAGTCGAAGAAAAAAAAAGAGGGGATTTTATCTTGATAAAAAAATTAAGCTAATTAAATCCTACAAAACCACTCCCAACCTACCAATAAACGAATCCCATGTGTCCCAAGGACACATCATCAAAGGACACGCTGGGAATCCCAGACACCAAGGGGAGAAAGTACAACTTTTTAGAGATTTTACACTAAAATCAGTGTAAAAGAAACAAAAATGCTTACACAAGAATGCCACGTTGGCAATCTTGGTGATGAAAGAGAGAAGGGAAAACTCATCCATAGGCCAAAGAAGTTGCTGATTTTTCAAGCTTCATCCAATGGTCGAAATCAAAACCCTTGGAGAGAGAAGATGAGCTGGAGAAACCTTATAGAGTCTCAAATTTCCCTATAAATAGAGAGAGGTTCATTGTAATTTTTCCATGTAATTTTCCTTAGTTTTAATCTAGTTTAAATTCTGTCCATTTTAATTTCAGTGTAGTGTTTGAGTTTATGTAATGATTTTATGATTAATGAAAGTTTGATTTAAATTAAGATTGTTCTTTACGTTTTCTGAATTTACTTTATGTGTTTTGCTATTGCTGCCTTGAAACTCTCATAAGCCATAAGCTATATGAACAAGCTGTTTTTAACAAGTCACCTATATCTCACATAAGCCTTAACAAGCCTATGTGAGCTTTGTTTTAAAAAAAAGAAAAGAAAAAAAATAAGCTAAGGAAAATACTCTAATTCACTAAAAAGCTAATTTGGAGATGAAGGCTACCTCACTCATTGGCGGAGTGAACAGTGGGTTTGAATAAGCTTTAGATAAGCTATATAGTTGATAATTGTGGGGTGAAGATTCAGGCCTTTAGGCAAAGGCTTAGCATGGATGGGAGCTTTGCAAAGGTTTGAGACCTCATTTACTTATTCCTCTCAATTTATATGTTTCTAATATAGCTTATTTTTCTCTGCTTATTTGCTTGCGTATGTGACTTATTTGTGTTTTTATTTGCTTATTTTGTTATTAGTTTATCATTATTTAGTTAGTTAGTACTTGCTTTAATTCTGTCATAAACATACATAAAAACTCAAATATATTTTGGTCATTAGCTTAATTACTTGTTTACTAGTTTAAATTTGTGTTTAAATCAGCTTAGTAGGTGTTATAAAAGCTAATTATCACTTAAAAGTTCATAAAGAGTCACTATTTATCATCTTCATAAGTTTAGTTAAAAAAAACTGCATAAAAAGGGATGTTTGGATCAAGGTCATACAAGAGCGTAGCTTAAACTTAGGTGATTGGCTTGTGTGATATAGTTCTTGTAGGAGTAATATAGCTTAAATATGGTCTTAGTTTGAAGTAAAAACAGAAAACACAAAAAAGTAGGCCAACTGAAGTCTCTGAGGTAAAAAAATGATTTCCATAGATTTTTTTTATTAATACTTGTTATTGTTGTTAGATTTTAAGTGGTTTAGGTTCATTTATATGCACTTGAAAGGAATTGGCAGTTTTCCCAAGGTTTATAACACATATGTTGAAAAATTAGAGGTGATCATAGTTCAAGTTAGGTCCTTGTGGTAGTTTATGCATCAAGTATCATCTAAGTTCTATAGGTGTTGTTACTGCTGGAGTATAGATAATTTCAGCTCGATTTTATATATTCAAAGGTTTCTGATAAATGTTTGTAAGTGTGGAAAGCAATTGCTCAAAAAATTTAGTTAGTCTTAGTCCAAGTTCTATGCAAAACTGTGACAAATGCATCAGCAGCTTAGGAGGATTCATTAAGTGGATATAGATCTTGAAATTAAGGAGGCTACTAGTTTAAGGGTGGAACTTCTTCTGTTTTCAACTTAATTGAGGTTTACAACTTATTGTGAGCTTATCAGCTTACTTGAAATTGGCTTAAAATGTTCATATAGTGCACCTAGAATTATCTTCATATTTGCTCTTATTAATTCTGCTTGAATCTTTGTGTAATTGTAATTTTTGTCTGTTATTGCTGCTGATTTTTATTGTTTATAGCTTATTGGCCAACTGCCAATATAGCTTGCTGTGCCAATATAGTTTCTTCTTCAAGTATTTGTGCACCTAAGTAGCATTGTAGTGTTCATCTATTGTTATATTTGAATTCCTTGTTTCAATTGTGCTGTTTACTTCTTGCTGTTGGTTTATTTCTGTTTTTTTTATTGTTGTTTAAACACTCCAACTGTGAAGTGCTAATTGTCCAAATATCCAACAAGCAAAACTTAAATAATCACAGCTGAACAAAAAGGGGGAGCAGAGGGCTCGAATCCCTGACCTGAGCCAACAACAACAGACGCAGCATACATGCTTACTACCATCTGATCTAGCTTACATTTTTGGTTACTCTCCGCTTTATTTTTCTTTTATACCATTTTGTTTCTGTCTATTTTCATCAAATCATCCCGTAATAGCCTACTCACGTTTTCTATGCGATTTAGACGAGCAACACTTCTCGTTTATATTGCAAAATCAGTTTCTTGGTCTTTTTCATTAGTTCTTTTAGTTTGGTTGTGTGTGGTTACATTTTTTTCTAGAGATTTAAGATTTATCGATTTATATTTAGTGCTTATTGTCGAATTTAAGCTTATTATTTGAGCTTATTGCTTTTATTGTTTTATTTTTTTTATTTTTTTATTCTTTTTTTATAGTCCTTATATCTTTAGTTCGAGCAATTTTCCAAGGTTTGAGGTAATCTAATCAAGTTTTTCTAAAAATACGATTATTTTATTTTTTTCTAAAAACCGTCTTTTGCTTATTTGAGCTTATTGGTTAAATCTTTTTCAAAATTTGGTTTTTCTGTAGATTTATAAGTTCAAAAAAAGTATTCCTCGTAAAATTTTAGCGTCTCTCGTTAAGTATTTTTCTTATTGGGCTTTTCGGCCCAATAACGCATTTCGTGCAAATTCGGACATTTGGGCTTTTTGGTCCAATTGTGATTTTAATTTAGTTTTCATTTTTCTTTTTATTTTAATAAGTTTATTTTCCGTTAATTTTAAAAAAAATAATTATTGTAATTTTTTCGTCATTTTCTCGATTTACGTGATTTTTGTTAATTAGCGTTTTAGGTCATTTTACGTTTCCGTCTTCGATTACATTTAACCAACGACTTTCTTCGATCATTAATCAAACATCAAATCGAGAATCTCAAATTCACAATTTCCCCGTCGAACAACGATCTCGGGTCGCTTTCGTGATTTTAAAACGTATTTGGTAGGTCGTTTTCGGCTTACTCGATTCGTGTCTATTTTTACGTATAGCCCAAACCCCACATCAGTTTTCAACTCACGATTTCTTCATAACTATATATGACGGACTATCAAAAGTTCATAGATCATATATTTATCACTTTTATTTTATTTTCAAAGTTTCAAATAATTTACAAAGATAATCGTATTTTATTTATTAGTTAATTATGAAATATCGTTGCATGTCTTTATGATCACAACAATGTAAATTTTAAATATACTAATTCCCAACTTGTAAAATATAATTGTAAACCTCTAAAATACCTATAGGAACTTTGTTAGAACGTTGAACATCTAGATTTAAACTTGTAATCAGTTTTAAGAGCCCACAACTAGTTTTAAGAGCCCGTTAGTGTTTTTAATCCTATTTAAATTATATTAAACCCAACATATCATATCTAACACTAAATTAATCCTTTATTACACATTATACATATAATTTTAACAAGTTTAACCCACAAAACACAATATGCCAATTCCATATATCCTAGAATTTCCAAAAATCCTAATATTACTACCATTATCACCTTACCTCATCTAGTATACCCTACCCTATCCTACAAAATCACATTGCAACGTTTTAAGACCCCCCTTATCTCTAAAAATCTGCCTATACATGTTCATACACTCTTCTATCCGTAACCAATGACCCTACTATTATATCCTATTAACATTATTACATCATATCTTTAAATTCTAGCCAATGGTACATATGTTTGAAGATATATACACATTATTTCGTGTATATAACATGTATTTCAAGTGTTATACAATTATATATCACACATACAAACTTTACGGTTTGTATTCCCTCTTTCGTCTCCATTTTCTTTCTTTTATACCGTGAAACTAACACCATCAAAAACCAAGGTTCAAGCCTTGATTGGAACTCCTAAAGGTCACCAAGATACTGTCCTTTAACCTCTATAAGTTGTCCAAGAAGTTCAAGTCATGGTGAGTCTTTAGTTCGAATAAAGCTCACGACAAGATTAGGGTTTCTACGAAACCCTAGAATTGCAATTCTCAATTTTCTTGTTGCTCCATGTTCGGACCAGGTCTAACACTTATTGTGGCCATTTCTGATCTTCCAAGTCATCCCAATACAAGTCTAAGTTGCCTTACTGTTCGTGTTCGTTTTGTGAAAGTTCAAACCTAGCCGAGACCAAATTAGGTCCAACACTTATTGTGGCCATTTGAGTAGCGTTTATAACAAGTTCTTCTTCGTTGAATCTCAAAGTGATAGTTCTTGCATGAACGTCGATAAGCGACCTCGAGGTGTCTAAAAATGAAAGACCTAAAATTAGAGGAACTTGAGGATCCGCGGGGATGTCAACTACTATAAAATCAACGGGATAGTAGAACTTCCCCACTTTCACGAAAACATCTTCGGCTACTCCACATGCTAAAATCGTAGAATGATCGGACATCTCGATAGACATGTTCGAAGGAATAAGAGCCGGAAGCGAAAGCGATTTCCAAATGGAAAATGGCATCAAGTTAATGCTCGCACCAAGATCGGCCAAGGCGAGGCATTCTTTCATATCTTGTATGTCACAAGGAATGAGAAACTTTCTGGGGTCACCAACTTTTTCCGGTATGCGGTTAAGATAAACCGAAGAACAATTAGCAAGCTTTGAAAGCTTTTCTTTATCGCTCATCATAATTTTAAAAGTGGAAGCGAAACGAGGCATATATAACAACGCGTCGGCTAAACTCACATAAAAATGCACTTGTTGAAACATTTTTATAAAAAGCTCGATTTGTTGTTTGTTACGTTCTTGCAATTTCTCTTTGTTTCGTCTCGAAGGGTAAGGTAAGGGTGGTGTGGGTTGGACATTAGGCAACGACCTTGGAATCTCGGGTTCCACAATTGGTATTGGTTCAACCGTAGGTGTGGTATGAGCGGTACTTCGTGGGATTGTAATATGCTCCTTTTCGACCATCACCTCGGGTTCTTTCTCGATTTCCTTCTCCGTAGAAGTACTTGGACGAGAGATTGGTTCCTTGAAAGTTTTACCACTACGAGTAGTAATAACCTTCATTTCTCCCTTTGGGTTTACAATGGTATCACTAGGAAGACTACCCGAGGAAGAGGGTTTACACATGATTGCCTCAAACATTTTTGCCATTCGGTCCTCAAATTTAGATTGCCTAGCATCCGCTTTTAACAATTCTTGCTTAATCTCATGTTGTCGTTGTTCCATCTTTTGTTGATTTTGTTGAAGACGTTGGACATTTCCTTCTAATGTAGAGATTTTGCTAGGTTCAATTGTTGTTCTCGGTATCTTAACGAATTGATCTAGGTTCTCTATGTGACTCTATTGTTTTTGGTGAAACAAATATTTTTGGTTGTTTTTAAATAAAGGTGCAGAACAATTAAAGTAAAAGTGCGTTAATTTAAATCTAAGTCTAATTAAAGTAAGTGCAAGTATTTAAAAACGTGACTGAAATTAAAGGGCGCTAAAGTAAATGACGCAAATTTAAAACTGACTAAGGCAATCTTAAATCGCAACTAAAATTTAAACTAAGGCAAGTCTAAAATAAAGCTAAGGCAATTAAACTTAAAGTGCAACTAAAATAAAAGGCGGGAAAAATAAAGCTTGAAAATAAAGAATAGATATTTAAAAAGAAAGACTAAGAAGAACCTGAAAGAAACCTTGATTCGGAAGTTCAAAACTTCTGAATGAACTATCTTGACTCGGAACTTTTAACTTCCGAATGAAACAATCTTGACCCGAAACTTTTTCCTTCCCTTGATCCGGAACTTTCGTTCGGAAGAATTGACTCGGAAATTTTTGAGTTCCGAATGAAGTCTCTTGATCCGGAACTTTCTGAGTTCCGAATAAACAATGCTTGAGTCGGAAGTTTTGCTGATCCGGAAGTTTTCGTCCGGAACTTTGAAGTTCCGGATGAACAAGCTTGATTCGGAAGTTGTCCTTCGTCCAGAACTTTGAATGTTCCGGATGAACAAGCTTGACTCGGAAGTTTTTGCTGGTCCGGAACTCTTCCGGATGAAGCCCTTGATCCTGAACTTTGAAGTTCCGAATGAAAGAACTCTTGATCCGGAACTTTTGAGTTCCGAATGAAAGCTTTCTCTTCTCTTGGTTCGAAAGTTTTCCTGGGAACAAAGAAACAGAAACAAACAACCCCGAAGAACAAGGGATAACAGTAACGATAGATCTAACACAGATTAATCAAAATCAAAACAAACGATTAAGCTAAACTAATAACAAGACAACAGTAAATCATAAACAAACAATTTAAATCAACAAAACAAACAAATTTAACCACAATAATCAAAAACCACTTGATCAAGATAAGAACATAAACATAAACATAAACATCAAAAATCAAAGATTAAGAAAGGTAGATGAGAGATTAACAAGATAAAGTAAAGATTGACAAGAATTAAATGAAAACTTACTTGAAATTAAAGGAATTTAAGATGCAAGACAAGGTAATTAAATTGACAAGTATTTAAATTGACATGAATTAAAGGTGCAAGGTAAATAAAATGGAAGACTAATTGTCACACTTAGCCAACAACTAAAAATGATTAACAACTAAACTATATATAGGGGAGGATTAGGAAGCTTCCTCCCCTCCTTCATTTCTTCTTAATTGCGAGATTAAGTCCCTCCTTCTTTTAATCTTCATTAATTGCATCATTAGTCCTTTATTCTTCTAATCTTCTTTAAACTTGGACTTTAAGGACTTTTGGCTTGGGATTTCTTTGAACTCGTCTTTAATTTCTTCAATAAATTAGACTTGAGTTTCTCGGCTTTAAATAAACTTCCGTCTTTTGACTTTTTCTTCGATAAATCTTCAGAATTGGTCTTGGACTCCCGTTCTTTATGCACTCTTGACTTCTTGACTTCGTCTTTCATCTTTTTCTTCAATAAAAGCCCGTAAATTCCCGTGAATGCCCGTGTTTTCTCCACTTTTCACCTTTTCGTCCTAAATCACAACAAAAACACAAACCACGCATAATTCCGACATAGAAGACATAAAATACACGTTTTGGCTCGGTTATTATTGTAATTAAGTGGTAGAAAGGATGAGTGTTTACACACCTATCAAATCCCCTACACTTGACCATTACAATGTCCTCATGTAATGCATTAGTTACAAAGCACGTTTACACTTTTCATCATGATCAATCCATAGTGGCCTTTATTAAAGAGATAGAAAATAAAAAACATACAAAATAAAGAAATCAAAAGCATACCTCGGGTTTTTGAAATGTTATGAATAATCATCATCCTCAAGTTTTCACTTTCTCCAAACCAAGCTTAAAAACGAGATCATTGTTATTATAAGTTAGTAAACTGACACGAACTCATGTGGGCCAATTATTCACTTAGACTCCCTTATTCCTAGGTGTATCTCTTATATTTTATTGTTGTCTTGAATGATCACGAGGATGCATTGTTTGACTTATTTTGATAGTTATTTAGGCCGAAAATAAAGTGAACGATTTAATCAATAGTTAGCTAAAGGACAAAATCTTTTAAAACTGCTTCTCGGGACCTCATAAAGTTCATATCTTGGCATAACTCGTTTCGCGATTTGAGACCTTTCTCGGACCGATATTTGGCAGCGACTTCATACTTCAAACCTTGAGAGACGTTCATGAAATAATGGTCTTCTCTTCATAATAGGAATTTCTTCACTTGAAGTTTTGAGAGATTCATACTTGGACCACGACTTCTTCATTTTTCTCCAATCTTTATTTTGGACTTTGATATACAACGATCCGCCTCCTTTTATGACTTGGATCTATTTATCCTCATACCTTGTTAGGGTCTTTTCGGATACACTTCTCCATGACTTTTGGGGAGTATTTGCTTTTCGTCGTGTGTCTCGATCCTTCATATTGACTTTTGATAAATGATTCTTCACATCACTTTGGATCTTTAGCAACAAAATATAGCCCTCATGCCTTGTTAGGGCCTTTTCGGACTCGCCAATCTTCGCATCCCGCTTCAATAAGTTATGCCTTGGCTATGAACTCTAATCCATACCGAGCAACTTTTAAACGATCTTGGGCTAGAAGCTAAGTAACTTTTCAAATCGTACAAACTTATTTATTAGCAGATAAATTATTAGCAAGCGATGGGAGAATAGGCTCATAATTAACTCACATAAATTCACGAAAGAATACCGAACTTATAATTGGCTCTATCATCTCTCGTTCTCCACAGTTTAAAATCTCAAGTAATAAGACTCGTGGATGCTTAGCCTATTAAATCAAAGTTTTGGGTTTTCGAGTCGCCTATAGGATCTTGCAAATTCTTAGACTTTTTCAAGTTTAGAATCCGCGTTTTAAAGTTCCCTTGATAAACGACTCTCTAGGATCAATTATAGGAACTTTCGAAAAGTTCTTGTTCTTAACCCGTGAGAGTTAAGACTTTCGCGTTTTATAGCTCCCTATATAAAAGCCTAGCAAAACTTGACTTAAACACGTTAAGGATACTAGCTAGAGTAAACTTAGATAAGTAAACTCGGATTGAGTCAAAAGATTCACAACGTTTGAAAATTAAAACCACTTATTAAACATTTATTCTAATAAGGACAGAAAATAACTATACAAAGGGAAAAACTAATAGGCCAAAACAGATCAAAAATTTTGAAAAATGTCGAAAAATTGATTTTCCGGTTAAAATGAGGACAAATACAAGGAAAAGGCCACTTAACTTCGATAGAAGTCCCCCCTACACTTAAGATAAACATTGTCCTCAATGTTTAAGCATGTGGGAGTAAACTCCCCTACACTTAGGACATTGTGCACGTTGTTTAAATCTCGCTAAGGAAAAGACAACTAAAGAGATTCCTATTTTAATATTGAGAAAATATAAAATAGTGGATCAAAAAGAGTTTAGGATAGAACCGGGAAGAAGTGGACACAGAATCACGGGTCGTCAAGAATCATCAAGAGTGGATCGTTGAAGCTCGAATCCCTGATTAAGAAGTGAGGAGAGGAAAGCAAACCAAAGGGTCTCCCCCCTACACTTATGATAAAGAAAGCGAAAAGATAGATGCATGGGTTGCCTCCCAAGAAGCGCTTGGTTTTTGTTAACCGAGTCGTGAGCCTGACTCGACCTTGATCATCAACGGAAGAAGCGTGAAACATATCCACCAGGATCAAAGACATAGTTTTCGTCCATCAAATAGCACAAGCTTAAGGCGAACAAGGCAAGCCAAATAAGAAGTGGCAAGGTTCCCTTAAGCAAAGATGGAGCACGGTGGAAGCAAGGTTGAAGTGGTGAAAGCAGATTTCCATAAATTCCAAAGATTTTTCCTTTTATTTTATCAGGTGGATACTGAGATGGCTTAAAAATTGCAATACCGGGGTCGAACACCTTTTCCTTTAGGGGAAAATAGCACTCAGGCTCAGCAGAGTGTGAAGAAGATCCGCGAAGAAGCACAACCTCGTCCTCAGAAGGAGGACAAAGAGGTGTCAAATCATATGTGCAACGGATATTGGTATCGACCGGTTTCTTCTCCTTTGATAGAATGTTCTTCAAATCCAAAGTAGGATCAAGACGATAATCTTCAAAGTCATAAGGAGGAGCATCACTCTCATGAGGGAAGTAAGTGTTGAGAAATTCAGAGAAGTCTTCCTCAAATGAGTAATCGTCCAAAGTAGGATCGAGTGATGGCGGAGGATCTTCATCATGTGAAGAATCGCTCGAAAGAGTATCGACCTCATCAAAATCATCGAAAGTGGGCATCTCGGGATACTCAGAAGTACAATGATCAAAATCATCCGAATCTGAGCTAGAATCATCATCATCATAAGCATCGAAGATCGGTGGCGAATCATAAATGGGAGAAGGTTCCAAAGTGGAACAAGAATCATCCACATCATCGTCAAAGAGTTGATTATCGATGGAAGAATCGAATAGAGGATTGTCATAGATGGTAACGTCATCGAGCACATTAATCATATTCACTGATTCTCATCCATAGTATTTGCCTGTAAGCTTCCCCATTTTGAAAATTTGTGAGTCATTCCCGACTCTTAAGATTAACTCACCTTCGGCAACATCCACTAAAGCACGTCTGGTTCTCAAGAATGGCCGACCAAGTATTAAAGGAATACGAGGGTCCATTTCATAATCAACTACGATAAAATCGAGCGGAAAAGTAAATGCGCCAACTTTAATGAACACATCTTCGGCTATACCAACGGGGTAAGCGAGAGTGCGATTTGCAAGTTCAAGAGTCATCTTTGTTGGAGTAAGGTCGGGCAATGATAGTGTTTTCTAAACACTCAGTGGCATCAAATTAATACTGGCCCTGAGATCAGCAAGGGCAGTAAATTCTGTAGTTTTGTTGAACACGCAAGGCAACACAAAACGAACGGGATCTCCAAGCTTTTCTGGAAGTTCTCTAAGAAGAACTGCAGAGCAGTTTTCATTTAAGCGTGTGTTGGCGAGTTCAATCAGCTTCTCCTTCTTGTTAAGCAATTCCTTAAATGCTTTAACAAATTTGGGCATGTGGACAAGTGCTTCAAGAAAACTAATGCTGAAACTCATTTGAGAAATCAGCTTGATATAGTTTGTCACTTGAGAGTCCTCCTTTGTTAGATCGTTGGTCTTGCCTAAGCGAGAAGGGTATGGGATATTAGGTTTATAGGTGGAAGGTGAAGGTTGAGATGTTGAAGGGTCCTTCCGAGATACATCGTCATGACGAGGCGGAGACGGTAATGGTGCACTAATACTAGGTGTAGGAGGAGTAGGGATACATGGTGGTGGAGGAGGTGTAGATGATGGGGGTGGGATTGGTGGTCCTATGATGGTAACTCCACTACGAGTAGTAATAGCACTCACATTAGCTCCCGGATTGGTGACGGTGTTTGAAGGTAGAGAACTCGAAGAAGAAGGTTGAGCGGCGGGCAAGAAACTAGCCAACAGATTCTTTAATTCATTCGTTTGAGTACCGAAGGAGGATTGAATATTATCGCGAACCTCGGATCTAATCTCATTTCCTTGCTTCGTGATATCTCCTCTAAGATTGATAATTTGGCTTTGCAGATTCTTGATTTGCTCACCTTGGGTTCTCACTGTAGCTTCAACATCGGAGTTAATGGGTGGGGTTTGTTGAGCGGGTGGGTGATAAGGATTAGAAGCACGAGGTGTGATTTGGTTGCTTCTATTGTAGTTGTTGGCGGGGTTTTGGTTTTGAGGAGAAAAACCGGGCGAAAGATAATTGTTGGACCGATAACTCAGCAGATTTCTATCCCCTTGAGGTCGAGCTTGTTAATTTTCCGGTGAATAATTACCATAAGCTGCATACACATTTTCCGGATTTCCTTGTGTAGAAGGACAATCGGTGTATGAGTGAGGACCGCCGCATGTTTCACAAGGATTAACAACCGCTTTAACTTGTTGTTGTTGTTGGTTTGAAGCGAGAAGCGTAATACTTTTGCTCATTTCAGTCATCATACGGGTGAGTTTGGTCATCTCAGGGTTTGTTGAAGTGGAAGAAACATTGACTCTCGGGTTGTTCCTTGAAGAAGCAAAGGAATCCCAGTTTTTGTGGTGAGTAGTCATGTTCTCAATTAGCTCTCTACACTCCTCGGGTCTCCTTTTCATGAATGTGCCACCGGCGGCTGCATTAATCGTATCACGATCTCGAAAAGTCAAACCGTTGTAGAAAGTATCGATTAAGGTCACAGGGAGCATGTTGTGGTTTGGACATCTATCGATCAAGACATTATATCGCTCCCAAGCATCAAAAAGAGATTCATCAGGGTCTTGCATGAAACCGTTGATTTGATTGCGAAGGCTAGTGACCATGGATGGTGGAAAGTAGCGCGATAAAAAGCGTTGAGTCATGTCATCCCAAGTATGAATTGAATTCTTCGGGAGACGATCAAACCATTTCTCGGCATGATGTGATAAAGTATGTGGAAAGAGTTGTAGGCGAAGTTCATCCATTGTGGCACCGGCCAACTTCATGCTTTGGGTGATTGTAATGAACTTGTCGAGGTGTTTGTTGGCATCATCATCAGGCAATCCACGGAATGGGTTAGTTTGTACTTGCTGAATCATGTGGTGCTTCAACGAAAACTCAGGAGCGTTGATTTGCATCGGCGCAATCGGTCCTCCTCGTCCAAACATGGTTGGTTGACAAAGTTCCTCCATGGTCCGAAGATCGGGCTGTGGAAGAACATTGTTGTTATTATTAGGGTGCGGTAGATTATTGTTATTGACACCTGACATACTTAAATCTTCTTGAGTCTCGGGCTCTTGATAATTAGAAGATCTAGTACGCATACACCTGAAAATGCAAAAGAAAACAAAACCAAACACAAAGGCAATATATATACACACAATAAAGATAAAATCTTTTTGGATTTTTGAAATTTTTAATTTTTATGAATTTTTTATCAATTTTTAATTTTTATGATTTTTTGAATTTTTTATATGCAAGAAAAATAACGCTCACAAGTGAACGGATCCCAAAAAGCAACGCGTCTCTCACAGAAAACCGTTAATCTTTACGAAAAGAGTCGGCAGCAGCGCCATTTTAATGTAGAGATTTTGCTAGGTTCAATTGTTGTTCTCGGTATCTTAACGAATTGATCTAGGTTCTCTATGAGACTCTATTGTTTTTGGTGAAACAAATATTTTTGGTTGTTTTTAAATAAAGGTGCAGAACAATTAAAGTAAAAGTGCGTTAATTTAAATCTAAGTCTAATTAAAGTAAGTGCAAGTATTTAAAAACGTGACTGAAATTAAAGGGCGCTAAAGTAAATGACCCAAATTTAAAACTGACTAAGGCAATCTTAAATCGCAACTAAAATTTAAGCTAAGGCAAGTCTAAAATAAAGCTAAGGCAATTAAACTTAAAGTGCAACTAAAATAAAAGGCGGGAAAAATAAAGCTTGAAAATAAAGAATAGATATTTAAAAAGAAAGACTAAGAAGAACCTGAAAGAAACCTTGATTCGGAAGTTCAAAACTTCCGAATGAACTAGCTTGACTCGGAACTTTTAACTTCCGAATGAAACAATCTTGACCCGGAACTTTTTCCTTCCCTTGATCCGGAACTTTCTTTTGGAAGAATTGACTCGGAACTTTTTGAGTTCCGAATGAAGTCTCTTGATCCGGAACTTTCTGAGTTCCGAATAAACAATCCTTGAGTCGGAAGTTTTGCTGATCCGGAAGTTTTCGTCCGGAACTTTGAAGTTCCGGATGAACAAGCTTGATTCGGAAGTTGTCCTTCGTCCGGAACTTTGAATGTTCCGGATGAACAAGCTTGACTCGGAAGTTTTTGCTGATCCGGAACTCTTCCGGATGAAGCCCTTGATCCTGAACTTTGAAGTTCCGAATGAAAGAACTCTTGATCCGGAACTTTTGAGTTCCGAATGAAAGCTTTCTCTTCTCTTGGTTCGGAAGTTTTCCTGGGAACAAAGAAACAGAAACAAACAACCCCGAAGAACAAGGGATAACAGTAACGACAGATCTAACACAGATTAATCAAAATCAAAACAAACGATTAAGCTAAACTAATAACAAGACAACAGTAAATCATAAACAAACAATTTAAATCAACAAAACAAACAAATTTAACCACAATAATCAAAAACCACTTGATCAAGATAAGAACATAAACATAAACATAAACATCAAAAATCAAAGATTAAGAAAGGTAGATGAGAGATTAACAAGATAAAGTAAAGATTGACAAGAATTAAATGAAAACATACTTGAAATTAAAGGAATTTAAGGTGCAAGACAAGGTAATTAAACTGACAAGTATTTAAATTGACATGAATTAAAGGTACAAGGTAAATAAAATGAAAGATTAATTGTCACACTTAGCCAACAACTAAAAATGATTAACAACTAAACTATATATAGGGGAGGATTAGGAAGCTTCCTCCCCTCCTTCATTTCTTCTTAATTGCGAGATTAAGTCCCTCCTTCTTTTAATCTTCATTAATTGCATCATTAGTCCTTTATTCTTCTAATCTTCTTTAAACTTGGACTTTAAGGACTTTTGGCTTGGGATTTCCTTGAACTCGTCTTTAATTTCTTCAATAAATTAGACTTGAGTTTCTCGGCTTTAAGTAAACTTCCGTCTTTTGACTTTTTCTTCGATAAATCTTCAGAATTGGTCTTGGACTCCCGTTCTTTATGCACTCTTGACTTCTTGACTTCGTCTTTCATCTTTTTCTTCAATAAAAGCCCGTAAATGCCCGTGAATGCCCGTGTTTTCTCCACTTTTCACCTTTTCGTCCTAAATCACAACAAAAACACAAACCACGCATAATTCCGACATAAAAGACATAAAATACACGTTTTGGCTCGGTTATTATTGTAATTAAGTGGTAGAAAGGATGGTGTTTACACACCTATCACCTTCCATTTTATTTGCATGAGTTTTAAGTTCATTAGCAAGTTCGTTTTTAGTTCGTTTTTCAACTCGGATCTTAAGCTAATCATCTCACGTTGCATGTTATCAAATTTAGCATCATTTGCTTTATCATAATCCAAAAATTCTCCTTGAAGATTTTTAGTGTGAGCATTTTGAAAACCTTGTGTAGTGTTTTGAAAATCACGGTTTTGGTTTTTATTAGTGTTAGCCTCAAAATATTGAGTCAAACAAGAATGCTCGGTCATATGTTTATTATGTATCGTATTTTAGAACGTTGTAATAGGTAGTATATTAGTCGTGTTATACGGGCTTAACTTTAGGCTAAAGTTCATTGATAAGTAACTAAAGCCCAAAAGGAAAGCCCGGCCCAAACCATATAGTCCATAAAGAAGCCCGCATGTGGGTGGACTATATATACCCTTCCTAGCATGTTAGGAAGGGTGTTGGTTCATTTGTATTCTCACTTCTCAATCTAACATTCACCTAGTTCCAACCATTTTCTCTCTACTTTCTCTCACTACTTTCTCTCTCTAAAATTCATCTCATATCTTCCTTTCTTTCTTTAATTCGTATGCTAGAATCATCATATATAAGGGACAACAATTGGTATCAGAGCCATGGGGTAGTTTTGTGATTGGTTGTTATGTTTTCATATGATTCGTTTGATTTGATCCATATTTCTTCCTCGAATTCAAGATTTTTTTTTTGTGTTTGATTGTGTTTCTTAATCGTATAACTTCTTTAATCATGTTGTAGTGATCTTGGTATCTTGGTTTTGGTTAAAAACACAAACTTTCTTAGATCAAACGTTCAAAAATCCTTGGTTTTTCATCTTTCCGAAATTCTAGCAAAGGTATCCATCGGAAAGTACAAGTATTTTGAGGTCAGATCGTAATAACCACTAGGTTCTACTTTGCGATCTAAGGATTCCGATACCTTATTCCGATCTGGACATTCTGATCGTACATTGCGATCTGGGATTCCGATGGTTTCAAGGGACTTTTGAGTCGTTACTCTGCCAAATTTGTTTTAGACACATTCCGATCTGAACATTCCGATCTGAACATTGCGATCTGGGATTACGACAGTACATTGCGATATGGGATTCCAACAGTGCATTGCGATCTAAGCCACATTCCGATGAACATTCCGATGGACATTCCGATGGCACATTCCGATGGACATTCCGATGGCACATTCCGATGGACATTCCGATGACTTGTTTAGCTAAATTTTGTTCGAGTATTTTTTCAACTTAGCCACCATCTAGACTACCTCACTCATTGGCGGAGTGAATAGTGGGTTTGAATAAGCTTTAGATAAGCTATATAGTTGATAATTGTGGGGTGAAGATTCAGGCCTTTAGGCAAAGGCTTAGCATGGATGGGAGCTTTGCAAAGGTTTGAGACCTCATTTACTTATTCCTCTCAATTTATATGTTTCTAATATAGCTTATTTTTCTCTGCTTATTTGCTTGCGTATGTGACTTATTTGTGTTTTTATTTGCTTATTTTGTTATTAGTTTTATCATTATTTAGTTAGTTAGTACTTGCTTTAATTCTGTCATAAACATACATAAAAACTCAAATATATTTTGGTCATTAGCTTAATTACTTGTTTACTAGTTTAAATTTGTGTTTAAATCAGCTTAGTAGGTGTTATAAAAGCTAATTATCACTTAAAAGTTCATAAAGAGTCACTATTTATCATCTTCATAAGTTTAGTTAAAAAAAAACTGCATAAAAAGGGATGTTTGGATCAAGGTCATACAAGAGCGTAGCTTAAACTTAGGTGATTGGCTTGTGTGATATAGTTCTTGTAGGAGTAATATAGCTTAAATATGGTCTTAGTTTGAAGTAAAAACAGATGACACAAAAAAGTAGGCCAACTGAAGTCTCTGAGGTAAAAAAATGATTTCCATAGATTTTTTTTATTAATACTTGTTATTGCTGTTAGATTTTAAGTGGTTTAGGTTCATTTATATGCACTTGAAAGGAATTGGCAGTTTTCCCAAGGTTTATAACACATATGTTGAAAAATTAGAGGTGATCATAGTTCAAGTTAGGTCCTTGTGGTAGTTTATGCATCAAGTATCATCTAAGTTCTATAGGTGTTGTTACTGCTGGAGTATAGTTAATTTCAGCTCGATTTTATATATTCAAAGGTTTCTGATAAATGTTTGTAAGTGTGGAAAGCAATTGCTCAAAAAATTTAGTTAGTCTTAGTCCAAGTTCTATGCAAAACTGTGACAAATGCATCAGCAGCTTAGGAGGATTCATTAAGTGGATATAGATCTTGAAATTAAGGAGGCTACTAGTTTAAGGGTGGAACTTCTTCTGTTTTCAACTTAATTGAGGTTTACAACTTATTGTGAGCTTATCAGCTCACTTGAAATTGGCTTAAAATGTTCATATAGTGCACCTAGAATTATCTTCATATTTGCTCTTATTAATTCTGCTTGAATCTTTGTGTAATTGTAATTTTTGTCTGTTATTGCTGCTGATTTTTATTGTTTATAGCTTATTGGCCAACTGCCAATATAGCTTGCTGTGCCAATATAGTTTCTTCTTCAAGTATTTGTGCACCTAAGTAGCATTGTAGTGTTCATCTATTGTTATATTTGAATTCCTTGTTTCAATTGTGCTGTTTACTTCTTGCTGTTGGTTTATTTCTGTTTTTTTATTGTTGTTTAAACACTCCAACTGTGAAGTGCTAATTGTCCAAATATCCAACAAGCAAAACTTAAATAATCACAGCTAAACAAAAAGGGGGAGCAGAGGGCTCGAATCCCTGACCTGAGCCAACAACAACAGACGCAGCATACATGCTTACTACCATCTGATCTAGCTTACATTTTTGGTTACTCTCCGCTTTATTTTTCTTTTATACCATTTTGTTTCTGTCTATTTTCATCAAATCATCCCGTAATAGCCTACTCACGTTTTCTATGCGATTTAGACGAGCAACACTTCTCGTTTATATTGCAAAATCAGTTTCTTGGTCTTTTTCATTAGTTCTTTTAGTTTGGTTGTGTGTGGTTACGTTTTTTTCTAGAGATTTAAGATTTATCGATTTATATTTAGTGCTTATTGTCGAATTTAAGCTTATTATTTGAGCTTATTGCTTTTATTGTTTTATTTTTTTATTTTTTTATTCTTTTTTTTATAGTCCTTATATCTTTAGTTCGAGCAATTTTTCAAGGTTTGAGGTAATCTAATCAAGTTTTTCTAAAAATACGATTATTTTATTTTTTTCTAAAAACCGTCTTTTGCTTATTTGAGCTTATTGGTTAAATCTTTTTCAAAATTTGGTTTTTCTGTAGATTTATAAGTTCAAAAAAGTATTCCTCGTAAAATTTTAGCGTCTCTCGTTAAGTATTTTTCTTATTGGGCTTTTCGGCCCAATAACGCATTTCGTGCAAATTCGGACATTTGGGCTTTTTGGTCCAATTGTGATTTTAATTTAGTTTTCATTTTTCTTTTTATTTTAATAAGTTTATTTTCCGTTAAGTTTAAAAAAAATAATTATTGTAATTTTTTCGTCATTTTCTCGATTTACGTGATTTTTGTTAATTAGCGTTTTAGGTCATTTTACGTTTCCGTCTTCGATTACATTTAACCAACGACTTTCTTCGATCATTAATCAAACATCAAATCGAGAATCTCAAATTCACAATTTCCCCGTCGAACAACGATCTCGGGTCGCTTTCGTGATTTTAAAACGTATTTGGTAGGTCGTTTTCGGCTTACTCGATTCGTGTCTATTTTTACGTATAGCCCAAACCCC
This sequence comes from Glebionis coronaria, assembly GCA_025667525.1. NCBI lineage: Eukaryota > Viridiplantae > Streptophyta > Magnoliopsida > Asterales > Asteraceae > Glebionis > Glebionis coronaria. The sequence continues at coordinate 193,578,973 of CM046880.1, forward strand.
ACATCAGTTTTCAACTCACGATTTCTTCATAACTATATATGACGGACTATCAAAAGTTCATAGATCATATATTTATCACTTTTATTTTATTTTCAAAGTTTCAAATAATTTACAAAGATAATCGTATTTTATTTATTAGTTAATTATGAAATATCGTTGCATGTCTTTATGATCACAACAATGTAAATTTTAAATATACTAATTCCCAACTTGTAAAATATAATTGTAAACCTCTAAAATACCTATAGGAACTTTGTTAGAACGTTGAACATCTAGATTTAAACTTGTAATCAGTTTTAAGAGCCCACAACTAGTTTTAAGAGCCCGTTAGTGTTTTTAATCCTATTTAAATTATATTAAACCCAACATATCATATCTAACACTAAATTAATCCTTTATTACACATTATACATATAATTTTAACAAGTTTAACCCACAAAACACAATATGCCAATTCCATATAGCCTATAATTTCCAAAAATCCTAATATTACTACCATTATCACCTTACCTCATCTAGTATACCCTACCCTATCCTACAAAATCACATTGCAACGTTTTAAGACCCCCCTTATCTCTAAAAATCTGCCTATACATGTTCATACACTCTTCTATCCGTAACCAATGACCCTACTATTATATCCTATTAGCATTATTACATCATATCTTTAAATTCTAGCCAATGGTACATACGTTTGAAGATATATACACATTATTTCGTGTATATAACATGTATTTCAAGTGTTATACAATTATATATCACACATACAAACTTTACGGTTTGTATTCCCTCTTTCGTCTCCATTTTCTTTCTTTTATACCGTGAAACTAACACCATCAAAAACCAAGGTTCAAGCATTGATTGGAACTCCTAAAGGTCACCAAGATACTGTCCTTTAACCTCTATAAGTTGTCCAAGAAGTTCAAGTCATGGTGAGTCTTCAGTTCGAATAAAGCTCACGACAAGATTAGGGTTTCTACGAAACCCTAGAATTGCAATTCTCGATTTTCTTGTTGCTCCAAGTTCGGACCAGGTCCAACACTTATTGTGGCCATTTCTGATCTTCCAAGTCATCCCAATACAAGTCTAAGTTGCCTTACTGTTCGTGTTCGTTTTGTGAAAGTTCAAACCTAGCCGAGACCAAATTAGGTCCAACACTTATTGTGGCCATTTGAGTAGCGTTTATAACAAGTTCCTCTTCGTTGAATCTCAAAGTGATAGTTCTTGCATGAACGTCGATAAGCGACCTCGAGGTGTCTAAAAATGAACGACCTAAAATTAGAGGAACTTGAGGATCCGCGGGGATGTCAACTACTATAAAATCAACGGGATAGTAGAACTTCCCCACTTTCACGAAAACATCTTCGGCTACTCCACATGCTAAAATCGTAGAATGATCGGACATCTCGATAGACATGTTCGAAGGAATAAGAGCCGGAAGCGAAAGCGATTTCCAAATGGAAAATGGCATCAAGTTAATGCTCGCACCAAGATCGGCCAAGGCGAGGCATTCTTTCATATCTTGTATGTCACAAGGAATGAGAAACTTTCTGGGGTCACCAACTTTTTCCGGTATGCGGTTAAGATAAACCGAAGAACAATTAGCAAGCTTTGAAAGCTTTTCTTTATCGCTCATCATAATTTTAAAAGTGGAAGCGAAACGAGGCATATATAACAACGCGTCGGCTAAACTCACATAAAAATGCACTTGTTGAAACATTTTTATAAAAAGCTCGATTTGTTGTTTGTTACGTTCTTGCAATTTCTCTTTGTTTCGTCTCGAAGGGTAAGGTAAGGGTGGTGTGGGTTGGACATTAGGCAACGACCTTGGAATCTCGGGTTCCACAATTGGTATTGGTTCAACCGTAGGTGTGGTATGAGCGGTACTTCGTGGGATTGTAATATGCTCCTTTTCGACCATCACCTCGGGTTCTTTCTCGATTTCCTTCTCCGTAGAAGTACTTGGACGAGAGATTGGTTCCTTGAAAGTTTTACCACTACGAGTAGTAATAACCTTCATTTCTCCCTTTGGGTTTACAATGGTATCACTAGGAAGACCACCCGAGGAAGAGGGTTTACACATGATTGCCTCAAACATTTTTGCCATTCGGTCCTCAAATTTAGATTGCCTAGCATCCGCTTTTAACAATTCTTGCTTAATCTCATGTTGTCGTTGTTCCATCTTTTGTTGATTTTGTTGAAGACGTTGGACATTTCCTTCTAATGTAGAGTTTTTGCTAGGTTCAATTGTTGTTCTCGGTATCTTAACGAATTGATCTAGGTTCTCTATGTGACTCTATTGTTTTTGGTGAAACAAATATTTTTGGTTGTTTTTAAATAAAGGTGCAGAACAATTAAAGTAAAAGTGCGTTAATTTAAATCTAAGTCTAATTAAAGTAAGTGCAAGTATTTAAAAACGTGACTGAAATTAAAGGGCGCTAAAGTAAATGACGCAAATTTAAAACTGACTAAGGCAATCTTAAATCGCAACTAAAATTTAAACTAAGGCAAGTCTAAAATAAAGCTAAGGCAATTAAACTTAAAGTGCAACTAAAATAAAAGGCGGGAAAAATAAAGCTTGAAAATAAAGAATAGATATTTAAAAAGAAAGACTAAGAAGAACCTGAAAGAAACCTTGATTCGGAAGTTCAAAACTTCTGAATGAACTATCTTGACTCGGAACTTTTAACTTCCGAATGAAACAATCTTGACCCGAAACTTTTTCCTTCCCTTGATCCGGAACTTTCGTTCGGAAGAATTGACTCGGAAATTTTTGAGTTCCGAATGAAGTCTCTTGATCCGGAACTTTCTGAGTTCCGAATAAACAATGCTTGAGTCGGAAGTTTTGCTGATCCGGAAGTTTTCGTCCGGAACTTTGAAGTTCCGGATGAACAAGCTTGATTCGGAAGTTGTCCTTCGTCCGGAACTTTGAATGTTCCGGATGAACAAGATTGACTCGGAAGTTTTTGCTGGTCCGGAACTCTTCCGGATGAAGCCCTTGATCCTGAACTTTGAAGTTCCGAATGAAAGAACTCTTGATCCGGAACTTTTGAGTTCCGAATGAAAGCTTTCTCTTCTCTTGGTTCGAAAGTTTTCCTGGGAACAAAGAAACAGAAACAAACAACCCCGAAGAACAAGGGATAACAGTAACGACAGATCTAACACAGATTAATCAAAATCAAAACAAACGATTAAGCTAAACTAATAACAAGACAACAGTAAATCATAAACAAACAATTTAAATCAACAAAACAAACAAATTTAACCACAATAATCAAAAACCACTTGATCAAGATAAGAACATAAACATAAACATAAACATCAAAAATCAAAGATTAAGAAAGGTAGATGAGAGATTAACAAGATAAAGTAAAGATTGACAAGAATTAAATGAAAACTTACTTGAAATTAAAGGAATTTAAGATGCAAGACAAGGTAATTAAATTGACAAGTATTTAAATTGACATGAATTAAAGGTGAAAGGTAAATAAAATGGAAGACTAATTGTCACACTTAGCCAACAACTAAAAATGATTAACAACTAAACTATATATAGGGGAGGATTAGGAAGCTTCCTCCCCTCTTTCATTTCTTCTTAATTGCGAGATTAAGTCCCTCCTTCTTTTAATCTTCATTAATTGCATCATTAGTCCTTTATTCTTCTAATCTTCTTTAAACTTGGACTTTAAGGACTTTTGGCTTGGGATTTCTTTGAACTCGTCTTTAATTTCTTCAATAAATTAGACTTGAGTTTCTCGGCTTTAAATAAACTTCCGTCTTTTGACTTTTTCTTCGATAAATCTTCAGAATTGGTCTTGGACTCCCGTTCTTTATGCACTCTTGACTTCTTGACTTCGTCTTTCATCTTTTTCTTCAATAAAAGCCCGTAAATGCCCGTGAATGCCCGTGTTTTCTCCACTTTTCACCTTTTCGTCCTAAATCACAACAAAAACACAAACCACGCATAATTCCGACATAAAAGACATAAAATACACGTTTTGGCTCGGTTATTATTGTAATTAAGTGGTAGAAAGGATGAGTGTTTACACACCTATCAAATCCCCTACACTTGACCATTGCAATGTCCTCATGCAATGCATTAGTTACAAAGCACGTTTACACTTTTCATCATGATCAATCCATAGTGGCCTTTATTAAAGAGATAGAAAATTAAAAACATACAAAATAAAGAAATCAAAAGCATACCTCGGGTTTTTGAAATGTTATGAATAATCATCATCCTCAAGTTTTCACTTTCTCCAAACCAAGCTTAAAAACGAGATCATTGTTATTATAAGTTAGTAAACTGACACGAACTCATGTGGGCCAATTATTCACTTAGACTCCCTTATTCCTAGGTGTATCTCTTATATTTTATTGTTGTCTTGAATGATCACGAGGATGCATTGTTTGACTTATTTTGATAGTTATTTAGGCCGAAAATAAAGTGAACGATTTAATCAATAGTTAGCTAAAGGACAAAATCTTTTAAAACTGCTTCTCGGGACCTCATAAAGTTCATATCTTGGCATAACTCGTTTCGCGATTTGATACCTTTCTCGGACCGATATTTGGCAGCGACTTCATACTTCAAACCTTGAGAGACGTTCATGAAATAATGGTCTTCTCTTCATAATAGGAATTTCTTCACTTGAAGTTTTGAGAGATTCATACTTGGACCACGACTTCTTCATTTTTCTCCAATCTTTATTTTGGACTTTGATATACAACGATCCGCCTCCTTTTATGACTTGGATCTATTTATCCTCATACCTTGTTAGGGTCTTTTCGGATACACTTCTCCATGACTTTTGGGGAGTATTTGCTTTTCGTCGTGTGTCTTGATCCTTCATATTGACTTTCGATAAATGATTCTTCACATCACTTTGGATCTTTAGCAACAAAATATAGCCCTCATGCCTTGTTAGGGCCTTTTCGGACTCGCCAATCTTCGCATCCCGCTTCAATAAGTTATGCCTTGGCTATGAACTCTAATCCATACCGAGCAACTTTTAAACGATCTTGGGCTAGAAGCTAAGTAACTTTTCAAATCGTACAACCTTATTTATTAGCAGATAAATAATTAACTCACATAAATTCACGAAAGAATACCGAACTTATAATTGGCTCTATCATCTCTCGTTCTCCACAGTTTAAAATCTCAAGTAATAAGACTCGTGGATGCTTAGCCTATTAAATCAAAGTTTTGGGTTTTCGAGTCGTAATACAAGGCTTTTGGCCCGTATAAAAATTATATGTTCGTTGTGTGTTGTTCTAATCGAATTGATCTAGGTTCTCTGTGTGACTCAGTTTTATTTTGGTGAAAACAAATATTTTTGGTTTGTTTTTAAATTTAAATGTGCAAGACTTAAAAGTAAATGTCGTTGAAAGTAAAGTGGCGTTAAAATAAAGTGCGAGAAAATAGATCTAAGTCTAATTAAAAGAAAGTGTGCAATATTTAAAAACGTGACGAAAAGTAACTTAATTAAAATGACTAAAAATAAAGCGTGACGGAAATTAAAATTAGACAAGTGTTAAAAATGTAAACTTAGAAAAATAAACAAGACAAAATAAGAAAATAATACCCTCCAATCGGAATATATTACGATTGAACCAATCGGAATGTCAAACACGACCAATCGGAATGTCTAAAGAACCCAATCGGAATACTGTCACTCGCCAATCGGAATACCCAAGAACTCCTCCAATCGGAATGTTTAACATACCTCTTGATCGGAATGTATTGTGAGCTTGGTCGGAATGCTTATCGGAACACACGATCGGAATACCTGTCACCTTACCCAATCGGAATACCAACATGCATCTCAATCGGAATGTGGAAAGGGAACCAATCGGAAAGCTGTCACTCTAACCTGATCGGAATAACCTCACTTACACCCAATCGGAATACCAAGCCTTACACTCAATCGGAATATACAAACCCTTTTCAGATCTTACCCCAATCGGAATGTAAAACCCTTTTCAGATCATGACCAATCGGAATACGTAGGGAATAACCAAAAATAAGCTAGAAAAATAAGCTATATTCCTAATAAGCACTAGACGAAAAACTTAGCTAAAACCGTGTAAAAATAAGCTATAAAACTGAAAGTTAAAAACTTTTAAGACACGAAAAAGATAGACTTTAAGAAAAACAACTTTTATATAAAAATAACTTTTATAAAAACTATATAAACTTGAAAATAAATCAAATAAGCTATGAAAATAAGAGATTTAAAACAATCAAAAGCATAAAAATGAAATCTTTAAACAAATTAACAAGTTAAAAACGGGTAAATCAAAGAAAGGTAGAAGAAGATTAACAAGATAAAGTAAAGGTGCAAGAAATTAAAGAAACACTTACTTGAAAATTAAAGGTAATTAAAGGTGCAAAACATGTATTTAAATGACAAGTAAATAAAGGTGCATAAATGAAAGTGGAAGAATGGTTTGTCAAGCCACCAACAAAACTTAATGAATGAAAATGAGGGGTTTATATAGGTGATTAGGGAGTGGTTAGGGGAAGCTTCCTCTCTCCTTCCTTTCTTGTTAATTGCACCATCAAGTCCTTCCTTCTTAATCTTTTTGTTAATCTTGGAATGTGATGACTTTTGGCTCGGGATTTCTTTGGACTTGTCTTTTAATTCTTCGATAAATAAGACTTGAATTCCTCGGCTTAAGTAAACTTCCGTCTTTTGACTTTTTCTTCGATAAATCTTCAGAATTGGTCTTGGACTTCCGTTCTTTATCCACTTTTGACTTCTTGACTTCGGCTTTCATCCTTTTCTTCAATAAAAGTCCGTAAATGCCCGTGAATTCCCGTGTTTTCTCCACTTTTCAGCTTTTCGTCCTAAAACACAACAAAAACACAAACCGCGCATAATTCCGACATAAAAGACATAAAATACACGTTTTGGTCCGGTTATTATTGTAATTAAGTGGCAGAAAAGATGGGTGTTTACACACCTATCAAATCCCCTACACTTGACCATTGCAATGTCCTCATGCAATGCATTAGTTACAAAGCATGTTTACACTTTTCATCATAATCAATCCACGTTGGCCTTTATTAAAGAGATAGAAAATTATAAAAATGCAAAGCAAAGAAATTAAAAGCATACCTTGGGTTTTGAAAATGTCATGAATAATCATCATCCTCAACTTTTCACTTTCTCCAAACCAAGCTTAAAAACGAGATCATTGTTATTATAAGTTAGTAAACTAACACGAACTCATGTGGGCCAATTATTCACTTAGACTCCCTTATTCCTACGGGTTTCTCTTATATTTTATTATTTGTCTTGAATGATCACGAAGATGCATTGTTTGACTTATTTCGATAATTATTAAGTCCGAAAATAAGGTGAACGATTTAATCGATAGTTAGCTAAAGGACCAAATCTTTTAAAACTGCTTCTCGGGATATCAAAAAGTTCATATCTTGGCATAACTTGGTTCGCGATTTGAGACCTTTCTCGGGCCGATATTTGGCAGCGACTTCATACTTCGAATCTTCGAGAGACGTTCTTGAAATTATGGTCTTCTCTTCATAATAGGAATTTCTTCACTTGAAGTTTTTGAGAGATTCTTCATCTTTGGACCACGACTTCTTCATTTTTCTCCAATCTTTATTTTGGACTTTGATATTCAACGATCCGCCTCCTTTTTAGGACTTGGATCTATTTATCCTCATACCTTGTTAGGGTCTTTTCGGATAGACTTCTCCATGACTTTTGGGGAGTTCTTGTTTTCGTCGTGTGTCTCGATCCTTCATATTGATTTTCGATAAATGATTCTTCACATCACTTTTGGATCTTTAGAAACAAAATGTAGTCCTCATGCCTTGTTAGGGCCTTTTCGGACTCGCCAATCTTCGCGCCCCGCTTCATAAGTTATGCCTTGGCTATGAACTCTCGTCATTACCGAGCAACTTTTAAACGATCTGGGGCTAGAAGCTAAGTAAATTTTCAAATCGTACAACCTTACTTATTAGCAGATAATTTATTAGCAAGCGATGGGAGAATAGGCTCATAATTAACTCACATAAATTCACGAAAGAATACCGGACTTATAATTGGCTCTATCATCTCTCGTTCTCCACAGTTTAAAATCTCAAGTAATGAGATTCGTGGATACTTAGCCTATTAAATCAAAGTTTTGGGTTTTCGAGTCGCCTATAGGATCTTGCAAATTCTAAGACTTTTTCAAGTTTAGAAATCGTATCTTAAAGTTCCCTTGATAAACGACTCTCTAGGATCAATTATAGGAACTTGCGAAAAGTTCTTGTTCTTAACCCGTGAGAGTTAAGACTTTCGCGTTTTATAGCTCCCTATATAAAAGCCTAGCAAAACTTGACTTAAACACGTTAAGGATACTAGCTAGAGTAAACTCGGGTTGAGTCAAAAGATTCACAACGTTTTGAAAATTAAAACCACTTATTAAACATTTATTCTAATAAGGAAAGAAAATAACTACGCAAAGGGATAAACTAATAGGCCAAAATAGATCAAAACTTTTGAAAAATGTCGAAAAATTGATTTTCCGGTTAAAATGAGGACAAATACAAGGAAAAGACCACTTAACTTCGATAGAAGTCCCCCCTACACTTAAGATAAACATTGTCCTCAATGTTTAAGCATGTGGGAGTAAACTCCCCTACACTTAGGACATTGTGCACGTTGTTTAAATCTCGCTAAGGGAAGGACAACTAAAGAGATTCCTATTTTAATATTGAGAAAATATAAAATAGTGAATCGAAAAGAGTTTAGGATAGAACCGGGAAGAAGTAGAACACGGAATCACGGGGCGTCAAGAATCATCAAGAGTGGATCATTGAAGCTCGAATCCCTGATTAAGAAGTGAGGAGAGGAAGACAATCCAACGGGTCTCCCCTACACTAATGGTAAAAACAAAGAAAAAGATAGATAGATAATTGGGTTGCCTCCCAAAAAGCGCTTGTTTTTGTTATTCGAGTCACGAGCCTGACTCGTCCCCGAATTAAATGGTCCATGGGGAAGCCTCTAATGTTATACCGGGATCAAAGACCTTGTCCTCGTTCCCGGAGGAATATAACAAAGGGGAGGCAGGAGGATAAGTCTTGAATGGCAGGAAGGTCCTTTCAACATACGAGAAGTATGTGAAATCTTGATCCTCGGGAGGTGGGGCGGGTATAGGAATCACATTGTCATCCTCCAAAGACAATGGATGAGGATCAATTGGCAAAACCATAAGGTTATTAATCATAAAATGTTCATTGTCACCTCCCGGGTCAAAACACTCATCCTTATTTCCCGGAGAGGGAAATTGATACATCACCCGCTTGGGCGTGCATTCAGTAGGATGAGGGGGCAATATAGTAGGAGAAGTAAGAGAAGAATTACCTTCCTCCTGCGATACCTTTCCAGTAGAGTCAGAACTCTCCACCTCTGCGATAGAAGGGGTTATGGCTATCAAAGTATGCTCATCAGAAACAAGATAGTCATAGCTATCAATGTCTTCAATCCTTCCGTCAAAGAGTGGATTCACCTCACTAGATATGTAATCATGATCAAAATCAAATAAAGGGTTCGAATAAATCTTGAAAATTTCCTTCGGAACGTCTTCATCGGATAGTGACTCGTCATCACTAGAAGTAGAATCATCATCCTGATCGAAAAGAGGATTAGAGAAAACCATAGAATCCTCTTCCAAAGTGTTGGTGGAAGGAACATCATCCGAAGAAAGTGCATCATACTCATCGTCACTGTCGGATGTCAACTCAGATTCACTTGGAATTGAGACGAGGATATCAGCACTAGACGTATTGAATTCGTCGGAGTCCTTTTCAGGAATGGAGCTAATATCCTCATCCCGTAAGATAGTTGAATCCTTAGGCTCCGGCAAGTCAGGAGAAGGAATAGCATTCTCATTGGTCCAAGAAATAGGGCTCTCATCGTCATCACTGTCATAATAATATGGAGGCACAAGAGTAGGAGTATAAGCATTAAGGTTAGATACCTGCTCTTGGTGCTGATCCGCTTGCCATTTCTCCATCATCCTATGGACAATTTCTTGAACTTTTTGAAAGTTGTCAATCAGTGTGGTTAGTGGATCAGGAGGAGAGGCATGACAGGGTTGAGGATTGACGGTGTGACGTGGGGGCTCACGGTTATAAACACTGGGGTGATAGCACGGAACTTTCTCAAAGATCTTCGACGGATCACAAGAAGAAGCATCGTGAGGGCCCCCACAAATATAGCACCACGGGTATGGAGAAAAACCCGGTGCGTCTTGAGGATAGGGATTGTCATAGGGAGAGGGTGGGAAAGTATTGTAAGAGTTGAAGTATGAGTTTGTTGAATTGCAAAATGGACAAAATCCAAATTGTGTATCGTCGATATCAAAACCACATCGCTCACAAGTACACCATTGACATGTTTGAAAACCATGCCAAGGTCGCCCACACCGTCCGCAAGACGGATCCATGAAGAATTATAGAGAAGAGGGGTAAAGAAAAGAATTAAACATAATAGAGGATAAAGAAGAATATTTTTGGTGCAAAAGTTTGAAAAAGAAATGCTTTTTATGATTTTTCAAATGTTTTTGGGTTTTTTGGAAAATTTTTGACACGAAAAATAACGTTCACAAGTGAACGGATCCCAAAAAGCAACGCGTCTCTCACAGAAAACCGTTAATCTTTACGAAAAGAGCCGGCAGCGGCGCCATTTAATACAAGGCTTTTGGCCCGTATAAAAATTATATGTTCGTTGTGTGTTGTTCTAATCGAATTGATCTAGGTTCTCTGTGTGACTCAGTTTTATTTTGGTGAAAACAAATATTTTTGGTTTGTTTTTAAATTTAAATGTGCAAGACTTAAAAGTAAATGTCGTTGAAAGTAAAGTGGCGTTAAAATAAAGTGCGAGAAAATAAATCTAAGTCTAATTAAAAGAAAGTGTGCAATATTTAAAAACGTGACGAAAAGTAACTTAATTAAAATGACTAAAAATAAAGCGTGACGGAAATTAAAATTAGACAAGTGTTAAAAATGTAAACTTAGAAAAATAAACAAGACAAAATAAGAAAATAATACCCTCCAATCGGAATATATTCCGATTGAACCAATCGGAATGTCAAACGCGACCAATCGGAATGTCTAAAGAACCCAATCGGAATATTGTCACTCGCCAATCGGAATACCCAAGAACTCCTCCAATCGGAATGTTTAACATACCTCTTGATCGGAATGTATTGTGAGCTCGGTCGGAATGCTTATCGGAACACACGATCGGAATACCTGTCACCTTACCCAATCGGAATACCAACATGCATCTCAATCGGAATGTGGAAAGGGAACCAATCGGAAAGCTGTCACTCTAACCTGATCGGAATAACCTCACTTACACCCAATCGGAATACCAAGCCTTACACTCAATCGGAATATACAAACCCTTTTCAGATCTTACCCCAATCGGAATGTAAAACCCTTTTCAGATCATGACCAATCGGAATACGTAGGGAATAACCAAAAATAAGCTAGAAAAATAAGCTATATTCCTAATAAGCACTAGACGAAAAACTTAGCTAAAACCGTGTAAAAATAAGCTATAAAACTGAAAGTTAAAAACTTTTAAGACACGAAAAAGATAGACTTTAAGAAAAACAACTTTTATATAAAAATAACTTTTATAAAAACTATATAAACTTGAAAATAAATCAAATAAGCTATGAAAATAAGAGATTTAAAACAATCAAAAGCATAAAAATGAAATCTTTAAACAAATTAACAAGTTAAAAACGGGTAAATCAAAGAAAGGTAGAAGAAGATTAACAAGATAAAGTAAAGGTGCAAGAAATTAAAGAAACACTTACTTGAAAATTAAAGGTAATTAAAGGTGCAAAACATGTATTTAAATGACAAGTAAATAAAGGTGCATAAATGAAAGTGGAAGAATGGTTTGTCAAGCCACCAACAAAACTTAATGAATGAAAATGAGGGGTTTATATAGGTGATTAGGGAGTGGTTAGGGGAAGCTTCCTCTCTCCTTCCTTTCTTGTTAATTGCACCATCAAGTCCTTCCTTCTTAATATTTTTGTTAATCTTGGAATGTGATGACTTTTGGCTCGGGATTTCTTTGGACTTGTCTTTTAATTCTTCGATAAATAAGACTTGAATTCCTCGGCTTAAGTAAACTTCCGTCTTTTGACTTTTTCTTCGATAAATCTTCAGAATTGGTCTTGGACTTCCGTTCTTTATCCACTTTTGACTTCTTGACTTCGGCTTTCATCCTTTTCTTCAATAAAAGTCCGTAAATGCCCGTGAATTCCCGTGTTTTCTCCACTTTTCACCTTTTCGTCCTAAAACACAACAAAAACACAAACCGCGCATAATTCCGACATAAAAGACATAAAATACACGTTTTGGTCCGGTTATTATTGTAATTAAGTGGCAGAAAAGATGGGTGTTTACACACCTATCAAGTCGCCTATAGGATCTTGCAAATTCTTAGACTTTTTCAAGTTTAGAATCCGCGTTTTAAAGTTCCCTTGATAAACGACTCTCTAGGATCAATTATAGGAACTTTCGAAAAGTTCTTGTTCTTAACCCGTGAGAGTTAAGACTTTCGCGTTTTATAGCTCCCTATATAAAAGCCTAGCAAAACTTGACTTAAACACGTTAAGGATACTAGCTAGAGTAAACATAGATAAGTAAACTCAGATTGAGTCAAAAGATTCACAACGTTTGAAAATTAAAACCACTTATTAAACATTTATTCTAATAAGGACAGAAAATAACTATACAAAGGGAAAAACTAATAGGCCAAAACAGATCAAAAATTTTGAAAAATGTCGAAAAATTTATTTTCCGGTTAAAATGAGGACAAATACAAGGAAAAGACCACTTAACTTCGATAGAAGTCCCCCCTACACTTAAGATAAACATTGTCCTCAATGTTTAAGCATGTGGGAGTAAACTCCCCTACACTTAGGACATTGTGCACGTTGTTTAAATCTCGCTAAGGAAAAGACAACTAAAGAGATTCCTATTTTAATATTGAGAAAATATAAAATAGTGGATCAAAAAGAGTTTAGGATAGAACCGGGAAGAAGTGGACACATAATCACGGGTCGTCAAGAATCATCAAGAGTGGATCGTTGAAGCTCGAATCCCTGATTAAGAAGTGAGGAGAGGAAAGCAAACCAAAGGGTCTCCCCCCTACACTTATGATAAAGAAAGCGAAAAGATAGATGCATGGGTTGCCTCCCAAGAAGCGCTTGGTTTTTGTTAACCGAGTCGTGAGCCTGACTCGACCTTGATCATCAACGGAAGAAGCGTGAAACATATCCACCAGGATCAAAGACATAGTTTTCGTCCATCAAATAGCACAAGCTTAAGGCGAACAAGGCAAGCCAAATAAGAAGTGGCAAGGTTCCCTTAAGCAAAGATGGAGCACGGTGGAAGCAAGGTTGAAGTGGTGAAAGCAGATTTCCATAAATTCCAAAGATTTTTCCTTTTATTTTATCAGGTGGATACTGAGATGGCTTAAAAATTGCAATACCGGGGTCGAACACCTTTTCCTTTAGGGGAAAATAGCACTCAGGCTCAGCAGAGTGTGAAGAAGATCCGCGAAGAAGCACAACCTCGTCCTCAGAAGGAGGACAAAGAGGTGTCAAATCATATGTGCAACGGATATTGGTGTCGACCGGTTTCTTCTCCTTTGATAGAATGTTCTTCAAATCCAAAGTAGGATCAAGACGATAATCTTCAAACTCATAAGGAGGAGCATCACTCTCATGAGGGAAGTAAGTGTTGAGAAATTCAGAGAAGTCTTCCTCAAATGAGTAATCGTCCAAAGTAGGATCGAGTGATGGCGGAGGATCTTCATCATGTGAAGAATCGCTCGAAAGAGTATCGACCTCATCAAAATCATCGAAAGTGGGCATCTCGGGATACTCAGAAGTACAATGATCAAAATCATCCGAATCTGAGCTAGAATCATCATCATCATAAGCATCGAAGATCGGTGGCGAATCATAAATGGGAGAAGGTTCCAAAGTGGAACAAGAATCATCCACATCATCGTCAAAGAGTTGATTATCGATGGAAGAATCGAATAGAGGATTGTCATAGATGGTAAAGTCATCGAGCACATTAATCATATTCACTGATTCTCGTCCATAGTATTTGCCTGTAAGCTTCCCCATTTTGAAAATTTGTGAGTCATTCCCGACTCTTAAGATTAACTCACCTTCGGCAACATCCACTAAAGCACGTCTGGTTCTCAAGAATGGCCGACCAAGTATTAAAGGAATACGAGGGTCCATTTCATAATCAACTACGATAAAATCGAGCGGAAAAGTAAATGCGCCAACTTTGATGAACACATCTTCGGCTATACAAACGGGGTAAGCAAGAGTGCGATTTGCAAGTTCAAGAGTCATCTTTGTTGGAGTAAGGTCGGGCAATGATAGTGTTTTCCAAACACTCAGTTGCATCAAATTAATACTGGCCCCGACATCAGCAAGGGCAGTAAATTCTGTAGTTTTGTTGAACACGCAAGGCAACACAAAACGAACGGGATCTCCAAGCTTTTCCGGAAGTTCTCTAAGAAGAACTGCAAAGCAGTTTTCATTTAAGCGTGTGTTGGCGAGTTCAATCAGCTTCTCCTTCTTGTTAAGCAATTCCTTAAATGCTTTAACAAATTTGGGCATGTGGACAAGTGCTTCAAGAAAACTAATGCTGAAACTCATTTGAGAAATCAGCTTGATATAGTTTGTCACTTGAGAGTCCTCCTTTGTTAGATCGTTGGTCTTGCCTAAGCGAGAAGGGTATGGGATATTGGGTTTATAGGTGGAAGGTGAAGGTTGAGATGTTGAAGGGTCCTTCCGAGATACATCGTCATGACGAGGCGGAGACGGTAATGGTGCACTAATACTAGGTGTAGGATGAGTAGGGATACATGGTGGTGGAGGAGGTGTAGATGATGGGGGTGGGATTGGTGGTCCTACGATGGTAACTCCACTACGAGTAGTAATAGCACTTACATTAGCTCCCGGATTGGTGACGGTGTTTGAAGGTAGAGAACTCGAAGAAGAAGGTTGAGCGGCGGGCAAGAAACTAGCCAACAGATTCTTTAATTCATTCGTTTGAGTACCGAAGGAGGATTGAATATTATCGCGAACCTCGGATCTAATCTCATTTCCTTGCTTCGTGATATCTCCTCTAAGATTGATAATTTGGCTTTGCAGATTCTTGATTTGCTCACCTTGGGTTCTCACTGTAGCTTCAACATCGGAGTTACTGGGTGGGGTTTGTTGAGCGGGTGGGTGATAAGGATTAGAAGCACGAGGTGGGATTTGGTTGCTTCTATTGTAGTTGTTGGCGGGGTTTTGGTTTTGAGGAGAAAAACCGGGTGAAAGATAATTGTTAGACCGATAACTCAGCAGATTTCTATCCCCTTGAGGTCGAGCTTGTTAATTTTCCGGTGAATAATTACCATAAGCTGCATACACATTTTCCGGATTTCCTTGTGTAGAAGGACAATCGGTGTATGAGTGAGGACCGCCGTATGTTTCACAAGGATTAACAACCGCTTTAACTTGTTGTTGTTGTTGGTTTGAAGCGAGAAGCGTAATACTTTTGCTCATTTCTGTCATCATACGGGTGAGTTTGGTCATCTCAGGGTTTGTTGAAGTGGAAGAAACATTGACTCTCGGGTTGTTCCTTGAAGAAGCAGAGGAATCCCAGTTTTTGTGGTGAGTAGTCATGTTCTCAATTAGCTCTCTACACTCCTCGGGTCTCCTTTTCATGAATGTGCCACCGGCGGCTGCATTAATCGTATCACGATCTCGAAAAGTCAAACCGTTGTAGAAAGTATCGATTAAGGTCACAGGGAGCATGTTGTGGTTTGGACATCTATCGATCAAGACATTATATCGCTCCCAAGCATCAAAAAGAGATTCATCAGGGTCTTGCATGAAACCGTTGATTTGATTGCGAAGGCTAGTGACCATGGATGGTGGAAAGTAGCGCGATAAAAAGCGTTGAGTCATGTCATCCCAAGTATGAATTGAATTCTTCGGGAGACGATCAAACCATTTCTCGGCATGATGTGATAAAGTATGTGGAAAGAGTTGTAGGCGAAGTTCATCCATTGTGGCACCGACCAACTTCATGCTTTGGGTGATTGTAATGAACTTGTCGAGGTGTTTGTTGGCATCATCATCAGGCAATCCACGGAATGGGTTAGTTTGTACTTGCTGAATCATGTGGTGCTTCAACGAAAACTCAGGAGCGTTGATTTGCATCGGCGCAATCGGTCCTCCTCGTCCAAACATGGTTGGTTGACAAAGTTCCTCCATGGTCCGAAGATCGGGCTGTGGAAGAACATTGTTGATATTATTAGGGTGTGGTAGATTATTGTTATTGACACCTGACATACTTAAATCTTCTTGAGTCTCGGGCTCTTGATAATTAGAAGATCTAGTACGCATACACCTGAAAATGCAAAAGAAAACAAAACCAAACACAAAGGCAATATATATACACAATAAAGATAAAATCTTTTTGGATTTTTGAAATTTTTAATTTTTATGAATTTTTTATCAATTTTTAATTTTTATGATTTTTTGAATTTTTTATATGCAAGAAAAATAACGCTCACAAGTGAACGGATCCCAAAAAGCAACGCGTCTCTCACAGAAAACCGTTAATCTTTACGAAAAGAGTCGGCAGCAGCGCCATTTTAATGTAGAGATTTTGCTAGGTTCAATTGTTGTTCTCGGTATCTTAACGAATTGATCTAGGTTCTCTATGTGACTCTATTGTTTTTGGTGAAACAAATATTTTTGGTTGTTTTTAAATAAAGGTGCAGAACAATTAAAGTAAAAGTGCGTTAATTTAAATCTAAGTCTAATTAAAGTAAGTGCAAGTATTTAAAAACGTGACTGAAATTAAAGGGCGCTAAAGTAAATGACCCAAATTTAAAACTGACTAAGGCAATCTTAAATCGCAACTAAAATTTAAACTAAGGCAAGTCTAAAATAAAGCTAAGGCAATTAAACTTAAAGTGCAACTAAAATAAAAGGCGGGAAAAATAAAGCTTGAAAATAAAGAATAGATATTTAAAAAGAAAGACTAAGAAGAACCTGAAAGAAACCTTGATTCGGAAGTTCAAAACTTCCGAATGAACTAGCTTGACTCGGAACTTTTAACTTCCGAATGAAACAATCTTGACCCGGAACTTTTTCCTTCCCTTGATCCGGAACTTTCTTTTGGAAGAATTGACTCGGAACTTTTTGAGTTCCGAATGAAGTCTCTTGATCCGGAACTTTCTGAGTTCCGAATAAACAATGCTTGAGTCGGAAGTTTTGCTGATCCGGAAGTTTTCGTCCGGAACTTTGAAGTTCCGGATGAACAAGCTTGATTCGGAAGTTGTCCTTCGTCCGGAACTTTGAATGTTCCGGATGAACAAGCTTGACTCGGAAGTTTTTGCTGATCCGGAACTCTTCCGGATGAAGCCCTTGATCTTGAACTTTGAAGTTCCGAATGAAAGAACTCTTGATCCGGAACTTTTGAGTTCCGAATGAAAGCTTTCTCTTCTCTTGGTTCGGAAGTTTTCCTGGGAACAAAGAAACAGAAACAAACAACCCCGAAGAACAAGGGATAACAGTAACGACAGATCTGACACAGATTAATCAAAATCAAAACAAACGATTAAGCTAAACTAATAACAAGACAACAGTAAATCATAAACAAACAATTTAAATCAACAAAACAAACAAATTTAACCACAATAATCAAAAACCACTTGATCAAGATAAGAACATAAACATAAACATAAACATCAAAAATCAAAGATTAAGAAAGGTAGATGAGAGATTAACAAGATAAAGTAAAGATTGACAAGAATTAAATGAAAACATACTTGAAATTAAAGGAATTTAAGGTGCAAGACAAGGTAATTAAACTGACAAGTATTTAAATTGACATGAATTAAAGGTACAAGGTAAATAAAATGGAAGACTAATTGTCACACTTAGCCAACAACTAAAAATGATTAAAAACTAAACTATATATAGGGGAGGATTAGGAAGCTTCCTCCCCTCCTTCATTTCTTCTTAATTGCGAGATTAAGTCCCTCCTTCTTTTAATCTTCATTAATTGCATCATTAGTCCTTTATTCTTCTAATCTTCTTTAAACTTGGACTTTAAGGACTTTTGGCTTGGGATTTCTTTGAACTCGTCTTTAATTTCTTCAATAAATTAGACTTGAGTTTCTCGGCTTTAAGTAAACTTCCGTCTTTTGACTTTTTCTTCGATAAATCTTCAGAATTGGTCTTGGACTCCCGTTCTTTATGCACTCTTGACTTCTTGACTTCGTCTTTCATCTTTTTCTTCAATAAAAGCCCGTAAATGCCCGTGAATGCCCGTGTTTTCTCCACTTTTCACCTTTTCGTCCTAAATCACAACAAAAACACAAACCACGCATAATTCCGACATAAAAGACATAAAATACACGTTTTGGCTCGGTTATTATTGTAATTAAGTGGTAGAAAGGATGGTGTTTACACACCTATCACCTTCCATTTTATTTGCATGAGTTTTAAGTTCATTAGCAAGTTCGTTTTTAGTTCGTTTTTCAACTCGGATCTTAAGCTAATCATCTCACGTTGCATGTTATCAAATTTAGCATCATTTGCTTTATCATAATCCAAAAATTCTCCTTGAAGATTTTTAGTGTGAGCATTTTGAAAACCTTGTGTAGTGTTTTGAAAATCACGGTTTTGGTTTTTATTAGTGTTAGCCTCAAAATATTGAGTCAAACAAGAATGCTCGGTCATATGTTTATTATGTATCGTATTTTAGAACGTTGTAATAGGTAGTATATTAGTCGTGTTATACGGGCTTAACTTTAGGCTAAAGTTCATTGATAAGTAACTAAAGCCCAAAAGGAAAGCCCGGCCCAAACCATATAGTCCATAAAGAAGCCCGCATGTGGGTGGACTATATATACCCTTCCTAGCATGTTAGGAAGGGTGTTGGTTCATTTGTATTCTCACTTCTCAATCTAACATTCACCTAGTTCCAACCATTTTCTCTCTACTTTCTCTCACTACTTTCTCTCTCTAAAATTCATCTCATATCTTCCTTTCTTTCTTTAATTCGTATGCTAGAATCATCATATATAAGGGACAACAATTGGTATCAGAGCCATGGGGTAGTTTTGTGATTGGTTGTTATGTTTTCATATGATTCGTTTGATTTGATCCATATTTCTTCCTCGAATTCAAGATTTTTTTTTGTGTTTGATTGTGTTTCTTAATCGTATAACTTCTTTAATCATGTTGTAGTGATCTTGGTATCTTGGTTTTGGTTAAAAACACAAACTTTCTTGGATCAAACGTTCAAAAATCCTTGGTTTTTCATATTTCCGAAATTCTAGCAAAGGTATCCATCGGAAAGTACAAGTATTTTGAGGTCAGATCGTAATAACCACTAGGTTCTACTTTGCGATCTAAGGATTCCGATACCTTATTCCGATCTGGACATTCCGATCGTACATTGCGATCTGGGATTCCGATGGTTTCAAGGGACTTTTGAGTCGTTACTCTGCCAAATTTGTTTTAGACACATTCCGATCTGAACATTCCGATCTGGGATTACGACAGTACATTGCGATATGGGATTCCAACAGTGCATTGCGATCTAAGCCACATTCCGATGAACATTCCGATGGACATTCCGATGGCACATTCCGATGGACATTCCGATGGACATTCCGATGACTTGTTTAGCTAAATTTTGTTCGAGTATTTTTTCAACTTAGCCACCATCTAGACTAGTTTCGTAATATCGTTTACACGAAGATTAAAAAAAAAGAGTTTTTTGGCGGGAAATTCATTTTAAAATTTATTTTTTCCTAGACCATTTTAGGCCATTTATGTTTCGATTTCAAATTTTGGCGATGCGAAAAATTTTTCGACCAAAAATTCAAATTTTCGGACCAAAATTCAAATTTTTAGGCCATTTTTAGGTTTTATTTTTGTCAAAATTTTTCACTTTTCAAAATTTTTCCCTATTAGTTTTTGGCTATTTCGGACTTGATTTCAAAATTTGGTATGACAAAATTTTCAGTTTACCGTTTTGTCGGACTGAGGAATTTTTTGTCGGACTGAGAAAAAATCGGAATTTTCGAAATTGCAACCACAAACCAATCACACCATATCTACTTAAGATCCAAAGTCAATTCATCAACTGTGTCACCCATTATGGATTCCGTAACACAAGATGTGCATGCACTCAAATCCAAGATGTCGGTTTCAAAAGAACGATGCATGACACACTTTAGATCACTCCAGTCACACCTTCAAGTTATTTCAAATGACGATTTAAAAGGCACTCGCGTCGAACTTGGATTCAAACGGGTATTCATGTCACTAACTGGTCAAGATGTTGAGACATTCACAAGAACAATGTTACTCAATGCAGCTCACCTTGAACAACAACTTGCCAACGATGAATTTCAAGAGGTTGAATCCATAGTTGTCGTTTTGGTTCTCGAAAATCAGTTTCAGCAATTCATTGGTACACGGGTGTCTGTACATTATGATCGAGAATTCATAAACAATTACTTCTTTAAATATACTCGGTTAGAAGTTCAAGAATTCAAGGAGACGTTTCTTCAACACATGAGAGATATAAGGAAGTTAATTGCCGAAAGAACACGTCATAAACTACCAGTTGAAAGACGGGTGAATGAAAGACTGATGCAGACGAACGAGATCAATGTCGATGATGGTCAAACATTGGATGATTGTTCGATTATCACAGAAATCAGCGGGATAGAATCAGAACAGCAACAAACCATCCACAACTCTGGGAATGATCCAGCAGCCGATGATGCAGATATCAGACCTATTTATGATGAAGAGCCAATGGTTGAGGTACAATTAAATGCTTTGTATGATGATCATCAATATATTGATTCTAAGATTCATGCGCTTGAAACTATGTTAGCTCACAAGACAAAAGATTTTGAGGATGCCAAAATCGAGTTTTTAAAGAAAAATGACAAATTTGAATCTTATTTTGAAAAACTTGAAAAAGCAAACGTTGTTCTTGAACAAAAACTGGATCGTAAGATTCAAGATTCTAATGCGGAAAAAGAACATTTTGTGAAACAAATAAATTTGTTAGAATCAAAGTTGGCTTCTCAAAATCCAAGTCCTCCGCCTACTTCAGTAAGTGAAATATCTGTGCAACCTATCGACACTATAGATAGTAATGACGCGAATGCTGATAACGACATATTTGATAATATAAACATTAAGTTAGAACAACGTGTCGCTCAATTACTTCTACAAAATGAGCAATTGAAAGCTCAGATTCAGGAAAAGGTTTTTGCATTAACAGCAGTGAAAAATGAATTAAGGATGCTAAAAGGAAATAGTGTGGATACTAAGTTAGCAAATCAGTCTATCTTGGGGAAACCTCCTACTCAACCATTCAGAAACCGCTCAGTTGCTAGACAACCGAATGCGTTTAAATCTGAACGACCCAAAACATCGAACTCGAGGTTCGCATCCCAAGTTGACATGCGCAACAATTTTCCAAACACTGTCACTCCACAATCTAGATACTCCTTAAGATATTTTGCCTATGTAAAACCCAATCACATGAATGATTCAAGCAACTCTAGCAATAGCCACAAGAACATGCCTAGGCGAAGTTCAAATGACACGGGTCATAAAAGCTATCTAGAGGATGCTAAGATAAAGACACAAGCAAGAGATAGGACACAACCGAAACCTAGGAGCGCTAATCACACATCTAGGAATTCTAGACCCTTCTATGATGTGCCCAAATCAGCCTATCCTAGGAACACTAGATCCTTCTCAGATGCTAAGCACTTTGTTTGCACGAAATATAACAAATGTGTGTTTAATGCCATTCATGATGATTGCATCAGTAAAGTCCTGAACAAGGTGAACCAAACAGCTAGAGCATCTCAAAGATGGAACCCTAAAGGAAATAGTTTTTCTCCAATTAAGTCTTCCGCGGTGCATGAGAAAGCTAAGTTTCTTAGACCCTATCTTCAGTAGAGACAAACAGGTAGAATCTTCAAAACAACTGGTCTTAAATGGGTTCATACTGGAAAAATATTTCCCTCTAGCACGACAAAGGTTCACTGTGAACCCCCACATGGTTCTCACAAAGATATCACTAACAAATATGCAAGCATACAAACTACTGATGAAAGTGCAGGTAATCAAGTAAAGGTTCAACAAGAACATAAAGGTTTTCCTTATTCATACCGTTCAACAAAAGACACTCTCAGAGTTTGGTTGCTGAAGAAAAAAATATCAGAGAAATATGTGTCTCAGGGGTTTCACAAGTAAGCAACACAATGGCACTTGAACAAAGCAGTTTAAGTCCCGATCCACAACGACAAACGACTTCCGTTCACAACCGCACGGAACTCGGAACTCAAGACCACAGCAATGAACTGTCAAGTTCAAAGCTGGTTCCTGAACATGTTCCTAGAGCAGATATGACAGTGGACACGACACTTGAAGAGTTGGAAATGTTATATGGACCAATGTATGATGAATATTTCACGGGGGAGAAACAAGTTGCATCGAAGTCTTCCGCTGTCACTCATGATAAGAATGATGATATCGTTCATCATCAACAAAAGGATACAAGTTCTTCTACTTCAACACGGGTTGCAGCTGATTTACTTCCTCAGAATATCACATTAACAATCGATCCTACAACATCCACAACTACTGTCATTGCTCCAGAGAACACAAATCAAGCAGACGGTGCATTATCTGACGATGACGATTTTCACAACCCATTCGGTACACCGGTACACGAAACTGGAGAGTCTTCTACTCGCCATGTTGATTCGTCAAATATGCATACGTTCTATCAACGACATCCTTCAACACATCATTGGACCCGAGATCATCCTTTGGTTCACGTAATTGGAAACCCTTCACAGCCTGTTCGTACAAGACGACAACTAGAAACCGATGGCGATGTTTGTATGTTCGCACTCGCCGTGAGTACAGCTGAACCGAAAAACATCAAAGAAGCCATGGCTGATCATGCTTGGATTGAATCGATGACGGATGAACTTCAACAATTTGAAAGACTTAAAGTCTGGGAACTTGTTGACAGACCATACGATGTGACTCTATTAAATCTTCGTTGGATCTGGAAAAACAAGATGGATGAAGAGAACACGATCATCAAGAATAAATCTAGGCTAGAGGCTAAAGGGTATGGACAGAAAGAGGGTATTGATTTTGAAGAATCATTTGCACCAGTAGCTCGAATGGAAGCGGTCAGGATTTTCCTTGCCTATGCTGCACATAAGGGATTCATTGTATATCAAATGGACGTAAAGACAGCGTTTCTTAACGGTCCTTTGAAGGAAGAAGTCTATGTCACGCAGCCGGAAGGATTCGTCGATCCTCATTATCCTGACAAGATGTATCGTATCCACAAAGCACTTTATGGACTCAAGCAAGCTCCAAGGGCGTGGTACGACGAGCTCTCGAAATTTCTGGTATCCAAAGGTTTCTCAAAAGGTTCCATTGATCTAACTTTGTTCACTTATAAATATGGGGATGACATTTTGCTTGTGCAAATTTATGTTGATGACATTATTTTCGGGTCTACAAACCCAAAACTTTCAAAATGGTTTGAAAAAGTAATGCACAGCAAATTTAAAATGTCAATGATGGGCGAACTAAAATTCTTTCTAGGAATTCAAGTTCACCAATCCCCAAGTGGTATCTTTATAAACCAAGCTAAGTATTGTCAAGAGATAATCAAAAAGCATGGTATGACTTCATGTGACCCCGTTGGGACACCATTATCAACCACATCGCTAGATGCTGACTTGGAGGGAAATGCCATCGATCAAACGAGATATCGTTCAATGATTGGTTCCCTCATGTATTTGACAGCAAGCAGACCTGATATTCATCATGCTACATGCTATTGTGCACGATATCAAGCACGACCCACTGAAAAGCACCTCAAGGAGGTTAAACGGATCTTTCGGTACCTCAAGAATACCATTCATTTGGGACTCTGGTATCCGAGGGAAACCGATTTCTTTCTAACGGCCTATTCAGATTCTGATCATGCAGGGTGTCTTGATACACGAAAAAGTATTTCTGGTGGTGCACAATTTCTAGGTCAAGATAAGCTTGTGGGATGGTCTTCCAAGAAGCAGGATTTCACGTCACTCTCATCAGCAGAAGCGGAGTATGTGTCTCTATCTGCGTATTGTGCTCAAGTTCTATGGATGAGAACACAACTCACGGATTATGGTTTCCACTTTGATAAAGTACCTATGTACTGTGACTCAAATTCGGCCATAGCCATCTCCTACAATCCAGTACAACATTCCCGCACGAAGCAAATCGATGTCCGATACCACTTCATAAAGGAACAAGTTGAAAGAGGTATCGCTGAATTATACTTTGTTGGAACGGATTACCAATTAGCCGACTTGTTTACGAAAGCTCTGTCGAAAGATAGGTTTGAGTACCTCGTTAGGCAAATTGGTATGAGATGTTTGACTCCAGCAGACCTGGAGATTCTGGCAAAGGTGCCTGCTTGATTTATCTATCAAACATCAACTTGTAAATATCTTTGAAAAAGCAAAATACAAAAATATAAAACACATAAAAGCAAAACACAAAACTAAAAATCTTTCAAAATCCAAAAATATTCTTCTCGACATGTCTTTCAGTATCGATAATATGGACGTGCCTAGAAATGTTGCTCAATAATGACACGGGTGTGTACATAAAGCTCGAATAAAAGTGGTAAATATTTTTCAAAACATGTCATTTCTTCTTTTAATAAAGGAAATTGTCTATTTTGGACAAATATTTCCAAACAACGGGTAGAGCAATCTATCACGGGTTGAGCTTGTCACAGGACATTCAACGTTTTGAGCTCAACACAATGGCTTGTAATCACTTTCAGATTGTAACCCGGATCGATATTCACGGGGGAGTGTACGATTTAGTACCCTTACCCTCAGCAAAAGAAGAGAAATCTTCTTACACTTGAGTGGATTCGTCAAGACATTCAAAGTCTATTAACTCAAGTTTATGCTCTAGAAAAACCTTTCGACAAAAAGAATTGATTTTTCAAAAATCGTTGAACACAATTTTTTCAAGAATTTTTTCATTGATATTCAAAATCTTTCAAAAATTGTGTGTTCAACAACTCCCATCCTCAAAACGCGAAATGTGGATCAGATCCTCACAATGACAATTCAATTGGATCAATTTTTGAGGGGGATCATTTTAACTTCATGCAAAAGATTAACACATCTTTCTCCCAGAGAAATCAAGACTATTTTTTCAAAATATATTTTAATCAAATTTGGTATCTCTAATATCAAAAGATTTTATATATTAGAGATATGGGGAGAAAATGTGATTAAAATGTGATCTAATATAAGACTCAAGCACTTTAACTCTTACCTACATGTGCGAAACACTTTCGATTATCGATGCACATGTGAAGGGGGAGCATTTCTAAAACGACAAAACTAGCAAGGTGTTAAATGTTTTTTTAAACACTTTGTTAGAATTTAAAGTGGTTTTCATGGTTACGATCAAATACCCACAACATCTTTAATTCACGACGTTATTGGTGTCAAAAGGGTGGTTAGGTTTAAGTCCTATGATCCAACCAGAACCGGAGGGATCTTCCCAGGGACAATCCAATAGATTATTAGAAGTCCTTAGGAAAGATGGAGTAGAATGTGAACGTAGCTGAATGCCGACTAAGTACTGATGCTAGCACTGGAACAATCACAACAAGGTGCTAGTAATGATTTCTTGGTAAGCATTGAAGGGGTTGAAGAATGAAAAAGAAATGTAAGGATAAAGGGTGTAAAGAAAGAAGCCCTCCATACAACTTAGGCAGAAACCGGGTCAACTCATCATGAAGACAAACTCATCATGAACCCAGTGATGTGAAGCACAACCCTTTCCTAGCTACTCAGACTTCTCTCAAAAGAAGTTTGTTTTATTGTCACGGAGATCAACACGATTTCTATTGACTTTCTCACTCCGAGATAGTTGATATTGAATAGGTGGCATCTGCTCCAGCCTCCGATCACTAAAAGTGCACAAAACGAGTCTAGAGCCAAGAGATCAATCAAATCTCGTTAGGACATACGGATGAAGATCAAGAGAGTCCTACGCTATATCCTTGTGATATTGCTAGAACACTCAGAGTGATACTACTTAGTATTCACAATGATGAGTGGAAATCCTTCCAGTGTTAACATCAAACAGCACTGCGGTAGGTCATATGCAAGATTCTTTATGAATTGAACATGTGCAAAACTGAAAAGCAACAGTGGTTTGATTCTGAATTGATTCAAACTCGTTTCAGGTTTCTACGCAATATCTTTATTGTCTTGCCAGAACATTCAGAGTGATATTCATTAATATTCACAGTGACGAATGGAAATCCTTCTAGCGTCAACATCAAACAGCGCTACGGTAGGTGACTTGTGAGATTCTTATGAATCAAGCCTGTGTCAACTGGAAAGCAACAATGGTAAGATTCGTTAAGAATCAAACTTGTTCCAGGAATTTGAATTGACGACTTTAATCAAGCGGATATCTATCCAATTGATTCACTCTTTATGTTCGCAGTCTTGCTTTGAGACGGTCGAGTAAAGAGAACGGCTAGTACAGCCGCGAACCCTGTCAAGGAGATTCTTAATTGAATCTACCTGATCACAGGTACGATATTTGATACAAGAGATTTTACTAGTTGAAAGTTCGTTTCTCGGTATCCTCTCGAATTGATTACAGCTTAAAGTGGAATGATTGTTCTTGGTTACTAAAAAGGGGATTGGTTTTCTAATCTACTAAAGGTTTAAATGAACTAAAATATAAACTTAAATTCAAAGCAATTAATTTAATAACAATTAATAAAACTAGAATTAAAATTAAAATATAAATTAATAATGCTAAAAAGGAAATTGATTCGGAAGTTCTTACTGATTCGGAACTTTTCCGGATGAACAGATGTTAACTCCTTGATTCAGAACTTTTACTCGGAAGTTTACTCGGAAGATTGATCCGGAACTTGATTCGGAACTTCGTTCGGAACTTTACTCGGAAGATTTGACTCGGAACTTTGGTCGGAACTTCACTCGGAAGTTTGATCCGGAACTTCACTCGGAAGTTTATCCGGAAGTTTGACTCGGAAGTTGATCCGGAAGTTGATCCGGAAGTTTGACTCGGAAGTTGATCCGGAACTTTCAAACTGATTCGGAACTTTTGAATGGAGATTGATTCGGAAGATTTTAACTAAGATGATTCATTCGGAACTTTTAAAACTTATTCGGAACTTTTGAAAAACACTTTCATTCGGAACTTTTTATGCTCATTCGGAACTTTTTGTTCATTCGGAACCTGGGAAACTCAAGAACAGTAGGACGACAGATAAACAGGGGAACTCTAATTCAAGCCAAAAATCACCAAGTTTTTAACCAAAACTTAAATAAAACTAAACACGAATCATATACTAACCAATAAAAACAAATCCCATCAATAAAAACTTAAAACCCAATAACCTTTAAAGATCAAACTCAACAAAATAAACTTTAAGACTTGGAATAAAAAAGAAGAAAGATGAACAAGATGAAATGAAAGATGATACTGATTGATTAATGTTGAACAAACAAAAGACAAAGATTAAACTACAAGATTATTGGAAAAATGAAAATCAAAATCACCAAACACCCTAGTGGTGTTGGTGATGACTACGAACAGAAAAGGAG
This sequence comes from Glebionis coronaria, assembly GCA_025667525.1. Lineage (NCBI taxonomy): Eukaryota > Viridiplantae > Streptophyta > Magnoliopsida > Asterales > Asteraceae > Glebionis > Glebionis coronaria. The sequence continues at coordinate 193,606,794 of CM046880.1, forward strand.
AAAAGAAGGGGAATGAAAAACTGAATGAAAAGTGTGAAGGGTGGTCTTTATATAGTCTTGTCTTTGGTCGGTGAGTGGGCTTTCTCCCGTTCTTCTTGTCTTCTCGTCTTTTCAGAAAAGTTGACGTTTCCGATTCTGATTCGGGATTTGCCGTCGATTAAATTCAACTCGTCTTTTAATTTCTTCGTTTAATAGACTTGAGGTTCTTCGACATATGTAAATCTTCTATCTTTGGTCCTTTTCTTCGATAAATCTTTAATTAGGCCAAATGACTTCAAATCTTTTGCATCTCTTGGACAATAAACTTCGTCTTGAGTCTTTTTCTTCGATAAAACCCGTGCAATCCCATGTTTTCTTCAATATTCATCCGGTTGGCTCTGAAAACACAATAAACACAAAAACCACGCATAATTCCAAACAAATGATATTAAATACGCGTTTTGGTCTCGTTTTAGCCAGAATTAAGTGGAAAAAGGATGGGTGTTTACACACCTATCAAATCCCCTACACTTAACCATTGCCATGCCCTCATGCAATGCTTAGTGACAAAGCAAATTTACACTTTTCTCATAATTAATCAACCTTGGCCTTATTGAAATACTACTAAACAAAAATTAAAGTACTAAGAGAAATTAAAACTTTAAAGTAAACAAAAAGATAGAAAACCATTTTCACTTGAAAATAGCTATATGGAAATAACTTGCAAAGAGATCAAGGACTTACATTAGGGCTTCGGTGCTGCGAAGATTTATCACCCTCAAGTTTCACGTCCCCTAAACTAAGCTTAAAAACGAGATCATTGTTATTATAAGTTAGCGAATCAAACACTTACACACATGGCTTAACTATATGCTTAAACTCCCTTATTCCTAGATGTATCTCTTCTATTTTATTTTTGTCTTAGAATGATCATGAAGATGCATTTTTGGACTTATTTCGATAGTTCATTTAGGCTGAAAGCAAAGTAGGACGATTTGATCAATAGTTAGCTAAAGGACAAAATCTCTTAAAACTGCTTCTCAGGATATCAAAAAGTTCATATCTTGGCATAACTCGGTTTACGATTTGAGACCTTTCTCGGGCCGATATTTGGCATGTACTTCATACTTCATATCTTGAGAGATGTGCTTGAGATAATGGTCTTCTCATCGTTAATAGAGTTTCTTTACTTGGAGACTTTTGAGGGGTTCTCCAACTTTGTTGACCACGACTTCATGATTATTCTTCAATCACTAATTGGGATTTTGAGATACAACGATCTGCCTCCTTTTCGGACTTGGATCTATTTATCCTCATACCTTGTTAGGGTCTTTTCGGATAGACTTCTCCATGATCTTTACGGGAGTTGATTGCTTTTCGTCGTGAGTCTTGATCCTTCATATTGACTTTGGGAATAATGCTTTTCACATCACCTTGGATCTTTAGCAATAAGATTGAATCCTCATGCCTTGTTAGGGCCTTTTCGGACTCGCCAATCTTCGCGCCCCGCTTCATAAGTTATGCCTTGGCTATGAACTCTTATCATTACCGAGCAAATTTTAAACGATCTTGGGCTAGAAGCTAAGTAACTTTTCAAATCGTACGACCTTACTTATTGCAGATAAATTATTAGCAAGTGATGGGAGAATAGGCAAATAATTACACCAAGTGAGCTTGTACAAGAATACCGACTTATAATTGACTCTATCATTTCTCGTCCTCCACAATTTAAAACCTCAAGTAATGAGACTCGTGGATACTTAGCCTAATAAACCAATTAAGGTCTACATGGTTAAGGATACTATCTAGAATAAACTTGGATAAGTCTATTCAGGTTGAGTCAAAATAAACGCAACGGGCCTAATCTGTCAAAGATTTCTAAACTAGCTACACCACTTTATTAAAATTTGACTTTATTGCGGGATATATACATATGAAAGCAACGATAAAAATTTTAAAAATTACGACTATATGGCCAAAGTTAATAAAAAATTTGAAAAATGTTGAAAAAGATGATTTTCCGGTTAAATGAAGGCATTTTCATGGAAAAGTCCACTTAATACTTCGATAGAAGTCCCCCCTACACTTAAGATAAACATTGTCCTCAATGTTTAAGTATGTGGGAAAAGTCTCCCCTACACTTATGACATTGTGCACGTTGGTTAACTCAAGTTAAGGAAGAGACGACTAAAGTCATCAATTTCAAATGTGAGTATGAAGGAAATTGAATCATGATAGTTGAGAGATAGAACCGGATTTCGGATAACACGGGAGCACGGTTCTCAAAGGTTCCAAAAGTGCACTTATCCCTGTAATCACATCACCACACAAAGACAAACACCTATATAGGTCCCCTTACACTGAGGAGGTTAAAACGAAGAGGGATAGATACTCGGGCTGCCTCCCGAGGAGCGCTTGTTTTTGATAACCGAGTCACGAGCCTGACTCAACCCAAAATTAGTTCATGGGGAACGTGGTGAGGGATGGTATCATCTCTTGAGAGATGTCCTCACCAAAGTACAATTTCAAACGCTGGCCATTCACCTTGAAGTTGGGCCCATTTGGCTGAGAAAGCTCAATGGTGCCATAGGGAAAGACATTGGCGATGGTGAATGGACCAGACCAGCGGCTCTTCAACTTGCCTGAGAAGATCTTCAACCGAGAGTTAAAGAGTAAGACTTGATCACCAACGTGGAACTCTCGGTTCTTGATTTTAGCATCGTGGATAATCTTGGTCTTCTCCTTGTAGATCAATGAGTTCTCGTAAGTTTGATTCCTCAATTCTTGTAGCTCGTTGAGTTGAATCTTGCGAAAATCACCGGCTTTGTTGATTTCGAAGTTAGCCCACTTCAAGGCCCAGTATGCCTTATGTTCCAGCTCGATAGGGAGGTGGCAAGCTTTCCCGTACACAAGACGATAAGGCGTACAACCGATCGGGGTCTTGTAAGCAGTACGGAAAGCCCACAGAGCATCATCTAACTTATCGGCCCACGCAGCGCGATGCTCTCCCACAGTACGCTCCAAAATTCTCTTCAATCCACGGTTGGATATCTCGGCTTGACCGTTGGTTTGAGGATGATAAGCAGTGGAAAGACGGTGATTGACACCATACTTTGCCATGACTCTTGCAAATTGATCGTTGCAAAAATGAGTCCCGCGGTCACTGATAATAGCACGAGGAACACCGAATCGAGCAAACAGTTGTTTCAAGAAATTACAAACCACCCTCGCGTCGTTAGTGGGTAAAGCCTTGGCTTCAACCCATTTGGAAACGTAGTCAACAGCGACAAGGATGTATTTGTTGCCTTTAGAAGAAGGGAATGGCCCCATAAAGTCGATGCCCCATACATCAAAGATTTCACATTCTTTTATGAAACTTTGAGGCATCTCATCTTTATGTGTGATCTTGCCTTGTTTTTGGCAAGCATCACAATGTTTAACCATCTCGTGAGCATCACGGTAAATGGTGGGCCAATAGAATCCCGAATCAAACACTTTTTTGGCAGTGTAGTTGGGACCAAAGTGACCACCGGTGGGTCCTTTGTGGCAAGCCTGGAGAATGTCCAAAGCGGCCGGTCCGTCAACACATTGGCGAATAATCAAGTCAGCGCATTGTTTGAATAGAAAAGGGTCATCCCAAAAGTAAGTCTTAACATCGTTCAAGAACTTCTTTTTTTGTTGGGATGTTAACCCTTGGATGAGAACACCACCCGCTAAGTAGTTTGCAATATCGGCAAACCACGGGGTGCCATCAAGATTGAGATTTATAGATAAAGTCTCAAGGGGGAAAGAATCATTGATCTCTTTGTTCGGATGATCTCCTTGATATGGATCCTCAAGTCTGCTCAGATGATCCGCGGCCAGGTTTTCGGCTCCCTTCTTGTCACGAATTTCAATGTTGAATTCTTGAAGGAGTAAAACCCAGCGAAGAAGTCTTGGCTTAGAATCATGCTTTGTCATCAAGTACTTCAACGCGGAATGGTCCGTGTATACGATTGTGGTGGAAAGGACAAGATAGGGGCGGAACTTTTCAAAAGCATAGACAACAGCTAAAAGCTCTTTTTCGGTTGTCGTGTAATGCAATTGAGCCCCCGTCATTGTCTTGATAGCATAGTGGATTGGTTGGAAGTGTTTATTCACTCTTTGGCCCAAAACCGCACCAATAGCAAAGTCGCTAGCATCACACATCAACTCGAAAGGCAGCTCCCAAATAGGGGTAACCAAGACGGGTGCCTTAGTAAGCTTATCCTTAAGCAAGTTGAAGGCTTCAAGGCACTCTTTGGAAAAGATAAAAGGAGTATCTTTTTCCAAGAGGTGGGTCATCGGGCGAGCGATTTTAGAAAAATCCTGAATGAATCGACGATAGAAGCCCGCATGACCCAGAAAGCTTCTCACACCCTTCACGGTTGAAGGTGGAGGTAATTTGGCTATGACATCTACTTTAGCACGGTCGAATTCAAGACCGGCGTTAGAGATTTTGTGTCCTAGCACAATGCCTTCTTTTACCATAAAATGGCATTTTTCCCAATTCAGAACAAGGCGAGTGTCTTCGCACCGCTTAAGCATACGTTCCAAATTGGCAAGGCAAGAAGAGAATGAATCCCCGAAGACCGAGAAATCATCCATGAAGACTTCCATGGTTTGTTCAACCATGTCATGGAAGATAGCTAACATGCACCTTTGGAAAGTCCCGGGGGCATTGCATAAGCCAAAAGGCATTCTTTTGTAAGCAAATGTGCCATAGGGACAAGTGAATGTTGTCTTCCCTTGATCTTGGGGATCGATGGGTATTTGGAAATAACCCGAGAAACCATCAAGAAAGCAGTAATATTCATTACCCGCTAAACGTTCAAGCATTTGGTCCATAAAAGGTAGAGGGAAATGATCCTTTCTCGTGGCATCATTGAGTTTGCGGTAGTCTATACAAACTCTCCACCCAGTAACGAGACGGGTAGGAATCAACTCGTTGTTTGCATTGGGCACAACGGTGATGCCGCCTTTCTTAGGCACACAATGGACTGGACTAACCCATGGTGAATCCGAAATAGGGTAAATCATACCCGCACCAAGAAGTTTGATAACCTCTGTTTTGATGACTTCATGGATTTTTGGATTCACCCTTCGTTGGCTTTGAATTGTGGGCTTAAAGTCGTCCTCCATGAGAATTTTGTGTGTGCAGAAGTGAGGATCAATTCCGCGAATGTCGGAGATTTTCCAAGCGATAGCTCTTTTATGCTTCTTCAACACGGCGATAAGTCGGGCTTTATCTTCTTCTTTCAGGTCCTTCGCGATGATGACTGGTAACTTCTCGTTGTCTTCAAGGAAAACGTACTCAAGATGAGGCGGTAGGTCCTTAAGCTCGAGAGTAGGAGGATCCTTAATAGATGGTGAAACTAACGATGGATCATCATTAGACACCTCTATAGGAGAAGGAGGAGCAACCAGGTCTTCATTGAGAAGTCTCTCAATAGTACGAATGTCTTCATCCCAATCGGTGGACGAATTATCATACTTAATACCGAGAGGACCCAAGCTAGCTTCGAAATCATCCAAGTCACTTTCTCCAAAAGGAGTCAATGCCTGATGTAGTGCTTTTGCAACCCTTTAGGAAAAGAGAGGCAAAGTAGTGGTAAGCGTTAAGTGTCGGTTTAGGAAAACCGAGCACTAATGACCCAAATGAAGTCCAAGTTCGTTTCCCAAGGAGGCAAGTGCGTTGTATGTTGAATTGATATTGATTTGTGATTATATGATTGAGAAAGAAATGGGATTAGAAGAGAAAGACGGTTACTAAAACGAATTAAACTACGACGAAAAAGGCGAACATGTAAAACCGTAAATAGTACAAAAATAAAAATTTTAACCTAAAAATTCCTAAAAATTTCTAAAAATCCCCAATAATATTCTAAGAGTTTACAAAAAATCCAAACTTGCTAAAACCTTTTAATTAATTCAATAATGACTTTTTAATGCTAATTAAAGCCCTAAAAATCACAATTAAATATTAAAAACCCCTAAACAAGATCTAATAGTTTGTAAACCTCAAAAATGACCTAATTAAGCTAAAAACTATTTTTAAAAATTTTAAAACCAAATTAAAATATTTTTAAACACTTAAAAACTATTAAAATCACTTAAATCTTAAATTAATTCTAGAAATTAATTGAAAAGTCCTAAAAAGATTTGGAAAGTTACAAAATTCCTAATTATGTGTCTACAATCTAGGAAAAATGAAAAGAGTAGAAAAAACAAACTTTTAATTTTTAATAATAAAATAATAATAAAATAATAAAAAAAATTCAAAGTTCACTAAATAATTCTAAAAAATTACCAAAAATCTAGAATATTGTAACTAAGACAAAAATGCAATTAAAATTTTCTGAAACCTATTTAATAATTTTATATTAAATTTTAAAATTAGCTAAAAACCCTAAAATCCAATAAAATCAAAAATAAGCTAAATTGAAAACTTAAATAGCTGAAAACCTCAAAAATATGATTAAAAACCTAAAAACTATTTTTTCAGATTTTTAAATTACCTTTTTCTATTTTTAATGAATTTCTAAAATAAAAACTTAAAATAAACCTAATAAATTAATTAATAAAGGGAAAAATATACTTTTTGGACAGAAAAGTCCAAAGCCCTTATAAAATCCTAGGAAAAATAAGCTTGCACAAATAAGCTTATTGAATAAGCTGGAAAAGGAAAAATAAGCTACGGCTTTTATTTCAAAAGCCCAAACAAAACCACCTAAAGTAAATTGCAAATGCAACCCTAGCAGTCAAAGACCCTAGGGCGCAATGGTAACGTGTGTGTGTGGTGAGAGGAGTGGCGCAGGTTCGAGTCCTGGCCACGTCCTTTTTGTTCTTTTTATTTTTTTTTTCTTTTTTAACTTTTTAAAACTCAAACTTGCGACACTTAACTTACAAAAACACAATTCAAATCCAAATCTAAACAAGAATCAAGGCCTAGAAAACCAAAAACGTGCCCAGTTAGGCACTTTCTGATGAACACAAAGAATGTGTTATCTTCACTTGTGAAGAAGTGATCAAGAGGACTTGATCCTTGCTTTTTGTGGATGTTTGTGATGGACAAAGGCACCCTTATACTCTTTGGAGTATAAGGAGTCAAATCAAATGCAAAAACAAGCAAGTACAACAATCAAAATCACACAAAATAAGCAGATTAAGGTTTCTGATTAAGCAAAGGGGGTCTGAGACAAAATTGCTGATTCAATTGGTATTCAAATGGAGTTCAAAACTCAATATCATGCATATAAGTCAATAACAAGGCATAAAATCAGTACACAACCCAACTTAAACCTATTATCTAACAAATAACAAGATCTTATGAGCAAAATTCCACAAAATTCTGTCAAATAAGCACTTAACTGATTTTTGCTATGTTAACCAATGTTTATCATGCACATGTGTTTAAAACCTACCCAAACTGAAAACCAAGCACTAAAAGCACCTAATAACTAACTAATGAGTGTACTCTAACAGCTTTTAACACAAAATCAACCAAGTAAACTTAATTAATGTACAAATCCAAACACCCCTTTAAATTTCTGATGATGAAATTTTTCAAAGTAAATCTTAACAATACTCAAGCAGACTGATTCAAATAGTCCTAAACATGCATAATAAACATAATCTACTCAAATCAAACCAATAAAACAGCAATCAAACAACTTTTCACAACTTTCATGAAAATCATATAAAGAACTGAAAACTGAAAATTAAAAAGGGAAAACAAGGACTACCTTGTTGGGCCTACATCCAGGCCCAACAGTGACTGTATGTCACCTCCAATAGACTCGGGTCTATGCTGAACTTTTTTGTAAGGGTGATGCCAAATTCTTGGTAAAAGTGAAAATGAATGGGTAAGAATGGAAGTTTTCTTCCTTCTTGTTACCTGCACAACACCACAAGACCAAGAAGAAGACTGCAAGTATCAAAGGCTACAAGCTTTTGGCTTGTAGCTTTTGATACATAAAGTGTAAATAAACAAATGGAACCAAATAGCAAGAAAATTTCCACCTCACAACACTTCTTATCCAAGGTTATACCCACTGAATCTTGATATCCCTTGGATATCAGGGTTCTATGGTCATATAAGAGCTCAAATGAGTAGCTTATGTGGCCTATGAACTTTCTAGCTCAATCTGAAAAACGGATTTAAGAACAAAAAACTTGAAAACAGAAACTTAAAAATGCCTTTAAAAAAAACTTTTTCAAACAAAACATAACATGAAATGTAAAAGGAACTCAATCTTTCTCATCACCAAACTCAAAACCATTTATATTCCTTCATAAACTGGATTTACAAGGCTTGTGAAAAAGGAGAAAAAATCAAGAACAAGAAAAAAGCTAAGTCCTATCATGCCTTTATATAGAGGCTACAATTGCTTCTAGAACTGAATAGAGACTAAAACCCTAATGACTTGAACTTCCAGTAATGCCCTTGGACGAATATTTGAAGATGCCATTTTTTGAACTTGTCAAGAGCCCATGTGATGATCTTGGCAGTTTGTGAAGATGGCAGTGATGAAAAGAGGATCTTGATCGTCCATTTTGCCTTTGGGAACACGAAATTGTTGTGGGTTGTTGATCCTGCTGTCAATTTATGTTTGGGAGTGAATAGTGGGGCAGGGGAGGGTGGCACAAGCATGTGGGGTGATGGTGATGGGGGTTTAAGGGTGGTTTTGGGTTTAAGTGATGTTTAATCAAGGATCTGGAGCGAATTACCCAAAAACCCTTTGTTTTAATCATAGTTCTTCCTGGGGATTAACTAGGGTTTATGGGTGGATTAAGGTGGGTTTAATCCGAAATGAGGGTTTAATTATTTAAATTTGGTGTTTAGAGGGAAGGGTTAAAACTAATTAATTAAATCAGTTTAAAAAATGTGAGTGGAGGGTGACGTGGTGAAGGGGAGGTGTCTGATTGGTGGAGGGTTTAAGGTTGGTGATGTGGCAGCTTGTGAGAGGTGGGGATAACTTAGGTTGTCTGGCAGGTTTAACCCCTCTATTTTCATTCTTTGTTCATGTTGTTTTAAATGGCTATCAACGCCTAAATAACACATGACAACTTTAGGGCAGTTGTCAATTTTGGCACAACAAGTTTTGAAACTTGTTTTAAGGACTACAAGTGCAATTTTGGCAATCTTCAAGGGCTGTTTTTGACATGTCTTCATACTTCAACGCTTTGACTTGTTTGTTGACTTCTTGGAAGACCATTATTGACAATTTAGTTTTGTTGAGGGACTAAATTTGCCAATTCTTCAAAGTTAATGGTCCTTTTTGTAATTTTGACAAACTTTAGGGACCAAACTTGTAATTATGAAGATACAAGGGTATAAAGTGTCAATTCTTCAAACTTGGAGGACCAATCTTCATAATTCTTCAAATCTTCAAGGGTTTTCTTTGGAAAATTCTTCATTAGGGCTTGGTTCATCGTGCGGCTTCGTTTCCCGTGTTCGTTTTTGCATGATTCTTGTGATCTTTTGTCATTTTCTCAATATCCGTACCTAAAATACACAAGCAACAAACACAAGCATATATTTGGGTATTTTGATGATATTTAATGCATTTTAAGCTCAATTTGGACGATGAGACTATGTATAAAAGCAGTCTCATCACTCCCCCATACTAAACCATTGTCGTGCCCTCACGCAATGCTAGAATAAAGTATCGTAGCACCTCCAAAATTCATTTTTATTCACTTTATTGAAATGATAAACTAGCTACACTACTACTATTACTACTACTTGTGTTTTAGACATAATGTATGATTTTCATCGCAAAATGGGACGTTTAGGTTCATAGAATAAGAACACGTGAATGCTTCGTTAGAAATAATTTCATCGTCCTCGATTTTCACCCAAATTCCATGCTAAGCGTGCAACGAGATCATTGTCATTATAAGTTAGTAATTCTAACACTACTCATATGCCCTAATTACGTACTTATCCTCCCATTATTCCTAAGTTGTATCTCTTATATTTTATTTTGTCTTGAATGTTTCACGAGGATACATTGTTGACTTATGCGATAATAGAGATTTAGGTCTAAAAATAGAGTCCTAACGGTGTAACTAAGACCATCAAATCAATAACCCCTCCTAATAGACAACGATGTCAAAAAATTAAGTTGACAAGAAGAATCGATAAACACGGTTTTATAACGGTTTTGAACATGAGACTTATTACCAAGACTTTTATACGCCCCCTAATGGAAGGGCCTTATTATCTTTGGTTTACCTCCATCTTTTATTCAACTTCGCCATGAAGCTTTTATTATGACTTCGATCTTGCCTTGCCTTTTATTATCCGCCTCATCGGTGGTTTTATTAGCCAAAGACGTATATCCTCACGCTAAGGCGAATTTTGGATCTTTAAAGTTTCGAAGATTAAGGCTTGATTCACTTTCAATTTTTGCCTAGATTTTAGGCCTTGTGGGGCTTCAAATTGTTTGCTAGATTTAGGTGAGCACTTGAAATCTTATTATTGGGTGAAGCTTTCGATTATTCGGGTGCCAATACTTCAAAACCGTGACGCTGGCGATACCTTAATGTCTTCCCAATTTAATTACACGGAAGCTACTAGAAAAGACTAGAAACCCAACAATCCTAACTAAACCGCTAAGTCAATATTTATTAAGAAAAAAATATTTACAAGCGAAGGGAGAATAAGCAATCAACGAGAACACATGAGTTTTTGAAAGAATACAAGTACTCTACGTTTAACATAGTAACTTATAATTAACTCTATCATTTCTCGTCCTCATTTAAGAGACTTAGCCTAATGTGTAGTTAAGGAATCAAAGCTAAGTGCTCAACACGCACGGTCGAGTCAAAAATTACTCTTATTCTCGCCATCGGAAAACCTACATTCGTGTCTTCAAACACTTATAAAACATGAGAAAATTTTTAAAATTTGGCCATTTTTAGCCTTATTTTGCAACAAAAACGATAAACAAAAAGATAAACTTTGGAAAGCGTGAAGGTTTGGCAAGGCAAGTATCTATTCACCCCCCATACTAAAGTTAAACATTGTCCTCAATGTTTCGAGTCTAGGGGTGCAAACACCCCCATACTAGAGACGTAGTCGAATGCTTAATCTAGCATGGAAAGGGTGTAACCGTTAAATTAATAGCCGTTTATGAAGTGTGCTATAAACCTAAGGTTAGAACATCAAAAGGATATATCATGGATATTGAGAAATGTCTCCAAAGCAAACGATCGAGTGCTCCCATAAAACGAACACGAGAGGCTCCAATCGTGAAGATCATGATCTAAAAACCACAATTCACAAACAACCACGGAACAAAGGTTGGAAGGGCACAAATCCCCACACGTAAGCTACATTAGAAAGCGATAATATGTACATAGGATAAGCATGGGACTCCCCCACGAGGCACCTCGTTTTTTATTACCGAGTCATGAGCTCGACTCGATCCCCTCAATACTAATTATCATTGGGGAAGGTGACTTGGTCGAGGTAGTTCAAGGATGGAACTTCCCCGCCAAAGTAGTGCTTCAACCTATGTCCATTCACCTTGAAGTTAGGACCATCATCTTGAGCTAGCTCGATGGTCCCATACGGAAATACTTGAGTCACGGTGAATGGACCGGACCAACGGGATTTCAATTTACCGGAAAAAGTTTTCAATCTTGAATTAAAAAGCAAAACTTGATCCCCAATGTTAAAAACTCGGTTTTTAATTTTAGAATCATGCAACTTTTTAGTCTTTTCTTTGTAAATCAATGAATTTTCATAAGCAATATCCCTCAATTCATCTAATTCATTCAATTGCACTTTCCGGTGTTTTCCCGCGGTCTCCATATCATCATTACAATGCTTTAGGGCCCAATAAGCCTTGTGTTCTAATTCGATAGGTAAATGACAATTCTTTCCATACACAAGCTTATAGGGAGTGCACCCAATGGGTGTATTATGAGCGGTCCTAAAGGCCCATAAAGCATCGTCTAACTTATCCGACCAAGATTGTCGGTTTTCCCCAACGGATCTCTCCAAGATCCTCTTCAACGCTCGGTTTGAAACCTCGACTTGCCCACTCGTTTGTGGGTGATAAGCCGTAGAAAGACGATGTGTAACCCCATATTTCCTTAGAACCCTTTCAAATTGGTCATTACAAAAATGGGTTCCACGATCGCTTATGATAGCACGAGGGGTTCTAAACCGAGAAAACAATTGCTTCAAAAACTTGACTACCACACGAGCATCATTGGTGGGCAAGGCCTTGGCCTCCACCCACTTAGAAAGGTAGTCAACCGCAACGAGAATGTACTTATTACTACGAGATGATGGGAACGGCCCCATAAAGTCTATACCCCAAACGTCAAAGATCTCACATACTTGGATGATATTTTGTGGCATTTCATCTTTTTGTGAGGCTTTTCCTTGTCGTTGGCATGCATCACACGACTTCACAAGATCTTGTGCATCTTGGTAAATAGTAGGCCAAACGAAGCCGGCATCAAACACCTTCTTAGCCGTGAGATTAGCACCGTGGTGACCACCCGTGGGTCCCTCATGGCAAGCTCTAAGGATGTTAGAAGCTTCGGTGCCAAAAACACAACGTCGGATGATTTGATCCGCACAAGTTCGAAACAAGTAAGGGTCGTTCCAAAAGTATAACTTGATGTCACGAAAGAATTTTCGTTTTTCTTGAGTCGTCATACCCTTAATGATGAAGTTACCCGCATGGTAATTTGCAAAATCCGCAAACCATGGGGTAGAAGAATCAAGCTTAGAAGTCACTATACCAAGTGTCTCGAGCGGAAATGTTTCGGTGATTTCCTTGGGCTCGTAAACACTTTGGTGAGGATCTTCTAAATGAGAAAGGTGATCGGCCGCTAGATTCTCGGCTCCTTTTTTGTCAACGATGGTGTGATCAAATTCTTGAAGGAGGAGAATCCAACGAAGTAATCTAGGCTTAGCATCTTGCTTTGCCATGAGATACTTAATAGCCGAATGGTCCGTATACACTATGCATTTTGTCAAGACGAGGTAAGGTCAGAATTTCTCAAATGCATACACCACGGCAAGGAACTCCTTTTCCGTTGTAGTGTATTTAAGTTGAGCCTCGGTCATCGTCTTGCTAGCATAGTGAATAGGCAAGAAGTGCTTATCATGACGTTGCCCCAAAACGGCCCCTATAGCGTAATCACTAGCATCACACATAAGCTCAAAGGGGAGGTTCCAATTGGGAGCAACAAGAATGGGAGCTTCGGTAAGTTTCCTCTTAAGGATCTCAAAGACTCGTACACAATCTTCGTCAAAGACAAAACGTGCCTCTTTTTCAAGAAGATGTGTAATGGGTCGAGAAATCTTTGAAAAGTCCTTGATGAATCGACGATAAAAGCTTGCGTGGCCTAGGAAACTCCTAACTCCCTTGACGGTTTTGGGATGAGGTAATTTGGCGATGAAGTCTACCTTAGCTTGATCTACCTCAATCCCCGCTTTCGAGACCTTGTGCCCTAAGACGATTCCACTCTTAACCATAAAATGACATTTTTCCCAATTGAGCACAAGGTTGGTTTCCTCACAACGTTTTAACATTCTCTCTAGATTCGACAAACACGAAGTGAACGAATTACCAAACACAGAAAAGTCATCCATGAAGACTTCCATCGTCTTCTCGATCATATCATGAAAAATAGCCATCATGCATCATTAAAAAGTTCCCGGTGCATTGCAAAGTCCGAATGGCATTCTACGATAGGCAAACGTTCCATATGGACATGTAAACGTAGTTTTTTCTTGATCACGAGGATCGATGGGAATTTGGAAGTAACCGGAAAAACCATCAAGAAAGCAATAGAAATTGTTTCCCGTAAGACGCTCCAACATTTGGTCCATGAAAGGCAAGGGAAAATGGTCTTTTCGAGTGGCTTCATTCAACTTGCGATAGTCAATGCACATTCTCCATCCGGTCACGAGTCTAGTGGGAATCAACTCGTTGGCATCGTTGGGCACAACGGTCATCCCTCCCTTTTTTAGGGACACAATAAATAGGACTCACCCAAGGGCTATCGGAAATAGGGTAAATCATTCCCGCGTCAAGGAGTTTAAGGACCTCCTTTTTGATGACGTCGTGAATTTTGGGGTTCACCCTCCTTTGACTTTGTGGGCTTGAAATCCTCCTCCATTAAAATTTTGGGGTTCACCCTCCTTTGACTTTGGATTGTGGGCTTGAAATCCTCCTCCATTAAAATTTTGTGGGTACAAAACTTGGGATCGATTCCCTTAATGTCGGATAACTTCCACGCAATCGCCCCTTTGTGATCCTTTAAAACATCGACAAGTGCGGTTTTTTCATCATTCGAAAGATCCTTCGCAATAATAACCGGCAACTTGTCGTCCTCCTCCAAATAGACATATTCGAGGTGAGGAGGTAAATCTTTCAACTCGAGGATAGGTGGTTCCTCAAGTGAAGATTTGGGCTCGATACTCATAACCTCCTCAGGTGGAGGAAATGGGAAATCGTTGAGAAAATCCTTGATAATCGAGAAGTCCTCATCGTTGTCGAGGTCTTCGTCACAAGTACGTGGAACATCGAATTCTTCCAACGTAAAACCACCACCTTCGAAAGGAGTGAAGGTTGGTGTCGAATTATCAAGAATTGGATCTAACATAGTGGGATTGCCACTAGTTTCTTCATCACCAAACCCTAAAACTTCTTGTGAAAATTCCTCGCAAACCACGTCGATCATATCAACAAGGTTTATGGTAGCAACGGAATAAACATGAGAAAGTTGAGAATTTTGAGTTGCGTTTATAACAAGTTCCTCGTCGTTGAAACGTAAGGTGATCTTTCTAGCATGCACATCAATTAAAGCCATAGACGTATCTAAAAACGAACGACCTAAAATAAGAGGAACTTGAGGATCCGTGGGGATATCAACAACGACAAAGTCTACGGGATAGTAGAACTTCCCCACTTTCACAAAAACGTCTTCCGCCAAACCACATGCGAGAATCGTGGAATGGTCGGCCAACTCAATAGACATTCGTGAAGGAGTAAGATTAGGAAGATTGAGCGACTTGAAGATTGCAAGTGGCATCAAGTTAATGCTAGCACCAAGATCGGCCAAGGCATAGCATTCTTCCATATCTTGAATGGCACAAGGGATCAAAAATTTACCGGGATCACCGACTTTTTGAGGTATGCGATTAAGATAAACCGACGAACAACTAGACATTTGGTGCAATTTCTCCTTGTTTTTCAACATACTCTTAAAGTTAGCGGCAAATCGAGGCATCATGACCAAAGCATCGGCGAAACTTACATTAAGGTGCAACTCACGAAACATTTTCATAAAAAGCTCAAATTGGTAGTTGTCGCGCTCTTGTCGTTTCTCCTTCCTAAGTCTCGATGGGTAAGGCAAGGGTGGTGTGGGTTGGGGCATAGGCATAGCCTTTGGAACCTCGGGTTCCACTATGGGTGATGGGTCAACCGTAGGTGTGGCATGAGTGGTACTTTGTGAGCTTGAAATATGCTCCTTTTCGACCACCACCTCGGGTTCTTCCTCAATTTCCTCCACCGTTGGAGTAATTGGTTGAGGAGTCGGTTCTTTAAGTGTCTTACCACTTCGTGTGGTAATCACTTTCATCTCTCCCTTCGGGTTTGAAACGGTGTTACTAGGAAGACCACTCGAAGTAGAGGCTTTGTTCCCCATGACGGCTTCTAAAATTGCATTAAGCTTAGCATCTTGACTATTAAACTTCAAATCTTGACTAGCGGCTTTTTGGTCAATTCTTTGTTCAAGCCTAGCATGACTTTGTTCAATCTTATTGTTTTGACCTCTAATTTGATTAGCAAAATCATTTTTCAACTCATTTCTCATGTTAAGATTTTCCTTCACAAAATTTGCTAACTCCTTAGTGTTTTTAGCCGTGTCCCTAGCTTGACTAGCCAATTGCTCTTGAATGTTTTCCAAAATCTTATCATTTGCCGTGGCGTAATTCAAAAAGTCCATTGGAAGTTCTTTAGTGTAAACATTTTGAAGACCTTGACTTGTGTTTTAAAAATTACGGTTTTGATTTTGATTTTGCAATTGGCTACTAGTTCCTTGATTCCCATAGTTGTTATTACCCTTGAAATTGTTCCTTTGATTGCTTTGGTAACCAACTTGATTGTTTCGATAATTGTTAGCATTTTGATTTGGTGGAAAACCCGGTGGAGTCAATTGATTAGTGCGAGGAACTTGACCGTTTTGGTTATAAGTTCCTGCGGCCGCGAAGGCACTCGAAGTGTTACCACCGTTGGTAATGCACTCGGAATAATCGTGAGCTCCACCACAATACATACAAGAAACCTCAACCGCTTTAATCGTAGCGGGAGTGGGTTGTTCACCAACTTTAAACTCAATTAACAATCCTTTCAACTTATCAAAAAATTTTTTCTCCAAATTAGCCTCGATTTGGCAAGCATCAATGGTATGTGACAATGAAGGCGAAGGTGTAGACGAAGTCTTATGAACACTCAACGTGCTACGAGGACTATAGACCTTAGACCTATTCTCAATGATTAACAATGCTTCCTCGACCGTCTTACACAAAAAATTACCACCCGCGGCGGCATTAAGATAATCACGCTCATGATCGTTCAAGCCATTTTAAAACGTGTCTATTTGATGCAAGTCGGAAAAACCATGATGAGGACATTCGTGCAACATTTCCTTAAACCTATTACAAGCCGTTGAAAAACTCTCATTATACTCTTGTGAAAACTTTGAAATCTCGTTTTTCAAGTGCGTAGTCTTAGAGGGCGGAAAAAATTGGTTCACGAATTTTGAAACGAGATCCTTCCACGTCAATATAGAATTGGGTGGCTCTTTCTCTAACCAAATTTTTGTGGGGCCGCTAAGGAATACGGAAAAAGCATCATCTTAATCGATTCGTTTGAGACGTCCTTAAACTTGAAAGTGGCGGTGAGACGATTAAATTGGCGAATGTGGTTATGCGGGTTGTCCTTTTCGTCACCTCGAAACTTGTTGTTTTGAATCATGGACAATAAACCCGTCTTAACCTCAAAATTCTCCGCAAGGATAGCGGGAATCACAATCGCTTCTCTATAACCCTCGGTGGGTGCTTGAAGCAACTCCATCATAGTTCGATTAGCCATGGGTGCTTCTTTCACTACAATGGGTTCGTCAATAGGAGACTCCTCACTAGTAGGAGTGATTGATTTGTTTCTTCGTTTACGAGCACGTCTTGCTTTGGAGCGAGTTTGCATAAACATCACGTACAACGAGAAGGCGAGCAAAGAAGATTCTTTTTGGTGTTTTTACTTTTTCAATTTTTTTTTGTGGTTTTTGATTGTTTTTACTTTTTTGGATTTTTGGAATGTATTAGTAGACACAAATCTACAAATCTCCTCCTTAATCAAATCTCTCGATTAAAGAAGCATCAAGGAATGAAAACGATCACGTGAAGTGAACGCCTTCGATGACTTTAGAACGATGGTGGAACACCAAATCGTTCAAGAGGGTTTAATCAAATGAAACCAAGAAAATATATATGATACTTAGTAATACTTTGGGCGGCAAAACCCTCGATTAGCTTTCAAAATCAAAATACGCACAAGCAAGCGGAGGAAACGAGGCGGCGCGAAGCACTTAAGAGCCTTTTTCCTTTAGGTCGTGAAATACAACCGCCTTATACCCACCTTATAGTTTGTATTTCTCAAAATCGAGCTTCACGAAAGTATTTATCTATTTTTGCCTTTTTCTTTGGTTTGAGATTCGAATACAATGATTGGGTAATGACCTCCCAAGTCAAGGTTGTGATTTCTCACGTATTTAGAGTACTTGTAAATTTATTGTTCTACGTATACAATATAGTAATAGTATTCACAAAAAAACGAAAAACGATAATACGTATTAGTAGAGTGCTACTAATACAGATACTAATTATGGCTAATATAAAAACAACAATGGTTCAACCAAAACACAACACGCCTCCCCGGCAGCGGCGCCAAAATGATGTAGTGCTTTTGCAACCCTTTAGGAAAAGAGAGGCAAAGTAGTGGTAAGCGTTAAGTGTCGGTTTAGGAAAACCGAGCACTAATGACCCATGAAGTCCAAGTTCGTTTCCCAAGGAGGCAAGTGCGTTGTGTGTTGAATTGATATTGATTTGTGATTATATGATTGAGAAAGAAATGGGATTAGAAGAGAAAGACGGTTACTAAAACGAATTAAACTACGACGAAAAAGGCGAACACGTAAAACCGTAAATAGTACAAAAATAAAAATTTTAACCTAAAAATTCCTAAAAATTTCTAAAAATCCCCAATAATATTCTAAGAGTTTACAAAAAATCCAAACTTGCTAAAACCTTTTAATTAATTCAATAATGACTTTTTAATGCTAATTAAAGCCCTAAAAATCACAATTAAATATTAAAAAGCCCTAAACAAGATCTAATAGTTTGTAAACCTCAAAAATGACCTAATTAAGCTAAAAACTATTTTTAAAAATTTTAAAACCAAATTAAACTATTTTTAAACACTTAAAAACTATTAAAATCACTTAAATCTTAAATTAATTCTAGAAATTAATTGAAAAGTCCTAAAAAGATTTGGAAAGTTACAAAACTCCTAATTATGTGTCTACAATCTAGGAAAAATGAAAAGAGTAGAAAAAACAAACTTTTAATTTTTAATAATAAAATAATAAAAAAATAATAAAAAAAATTCAAAGTTCACTAAATAATTCTAAAAAATTACCAAAAATCTAGAATATTGTAACTAAGACAAAAATGCAATTAAAATTTTCTGAAACCTATTTAATAATTTTATATTAACTTTTAAAGTTAGCTAAAAACCCTAAAATCCAATAAAATTAAAAATAAGCTAAATTGAAAACTTAAATAGCTGAAAACCTCAAAAATATGATTAAAAACCTAAAAACTATTTTTTCAGATTTTTAAATTACCTTTTTCTATTTTTTAATGACTTTCTAAAATAAAAACTTAAAATAATCCTAATAAATTAATTAATAAAGGGAAAAATATACTTTTTGGACAGAAAAGTCCAAAACCCTTATAAAATCCTAGGAAAAATAAGCTTGCACAAATAAGCTTATTGAATAAGCTGGAAAAGGAAAAATAAGCTACGGCTTTTATTTCAAAAGCCCAAACAAAACCACCTTAAGTAAATTGCAAATGCAACCCTAGCAGTCAAAGACCCTAGGGCGCAATGGTAACGTGTGTGTGTGGTGAGAGGAGTGGTGCAGGTTCGAGTCCTGGCCACTCCTTTTTGTTCTTTTTATTTTTTTTTCTTTTTTAACTTTTGAAAACTCAAACTTGCGACACTTAACTTACAAAAACACAATTCAAATCCAAAGCTAAACAAGAATCAAGGCCTAGAAAACCAAAAACGTGCCCAGTTAGGCACTTTCTGATGAACACAAAGAATGTGTTATCTTCACTTGTGAAGAAGTGATCAAGAGGACTTGATCCTTGCTTTGTGTGGATGTTTGTGATGGACAAAGGCACCCTTATACTCTTTGGAGTATAAGGAGTCAAATCAAATGCAAAAACAAGCAAGTACAACAATCAAAATCACACAAAATAAGCAGATTAAGGTTTCTGATTAAGCAAAGGGGGTCTGAGACAAAATTGCTGATTCAATTGGTATTCAAATGGAGTTCAAAACTCAATATCATGCATATAAGTCAATAACAAGGCATAAAATCAGTACACAACCCAACTTAAACCTATTATCTAACAAATAACAAGATCTTGTGAGCAAAATTCCACAAAATTCAGTCAAATAAGCACTTAGCTGATTTTTGCTATGTTAACCAATGTTTATCATGCACATGTGTTTAAAACCTACCCAAACTGAAAACCAAGCACTAAAAGCAACTAATAACTAACTAATGAGTGTACTCTAACAGCTTTTAACACAAAATCAACCAAGTAAACTTAATTAATGTGCAAATCCAAACACCCCTTTAAATTTCTGATGATGAAATTTTTCAAAGTAAATCTTAACAATACTCAAGCAAACTCATTCAAATAGTCCTAAACATGCATAATAAACATAATCTACTCAAATCAAACCAATAAACCAGCAATCAAACAACTTTTCACAACTTTCATGAAAATCACATAAAGAACTAAAAACTGAAAATTAAAAAGGGAAACAAGGACTACCTTGTTGGGCCTACATCCAGGCCCAACAGTGACTGTATGTCACCTCCAATAGACTCGGGTCTATGCTGAACTTTGTTGTAAGGGTGATGCCAAATTCTTGGTAAAAAGTGAAAATGAATGGGTAAGAATGGAAGTTTTCTTCCTTCTTGTTACATGCACAACACCACAAGACCAAGAAGAAGACTGCAAGTATCAAAGGCTACAAGCTTTTGGCTTGTAGCTTTTGATACAGTAAAGTGTAAATAAACAAATGGAACCAAATAGCAAGAAAATTTCCACCTCACAACACTTCTTATCCAAGGTTATACCCACTGAATCTTGATATCCCTTGGATATCAGGGTTCTATGGTCATATAAGAGCTCAAATGAGTAGCTTATGTGGCCTATGAACTTTCTAGCTTAATCTGAAAAACGGATTTAAGAACAAAAAACTTGAAAACAGAAACTTAAAAATGCCTTTAAAAAAACTTTTTCAAACAAAACATAACATGAAATGTAAAAGGAACTCAATCTTTCTCATCACCAAACTCAATACCATTTATATTCCTTCATAAACTGGATTTACAAGGCTTGTGAAAAGGAGAAAAAATCAAGAACAAGAAAAAAGCTAAGTCCTATCATGCCTTTATATAGAGGCTACAATTGCTTCTAGAACTGAATAGAGACTAAAACCCTAATGACTTGAACTTCCAGTAATGCCCTTGGACGAATATTTGAAGATGCCATTTTTTGAACTTGTCAAGAGCCCATGTGATGATCTTGGCAGTTTGTGAAGATGCCAGTGATGAAAAGAGGATCTTGATCGTCCATTTTGCCTTTGGGAACACGAAATTGTTGTGGGTTGTTGATCCTGCTGTCAATTTTTGTTTGGGAGTGAATAGTGGGGCAAGGGAGGGTGGCACAAGCATGTGGGGTGATGGTGATGGGGGTTTAAGGGTGGTTTTGGGTTTAAGTGATGTTTAATCAAGGATCTGGAGCGAATTACCCAAAAACCCTTTGTTTTAATCATAGTTCTTCCTGGGGATTAGCTAAGGTTTATGGGTGGATTAAGGTGGGTTTAATCCGAAATGGGGGTTTAATTATTTAAATTTGTGTTTGGAGGGAAGGGTTAAAACTAATTAATTAAATCAGTTTAAAAAATGTGAGTGGAGGGTGACGTGGTGAAGGGGAGGTGTCTGATTGGTGGAGGGTTTAAGGTTGGTGATGTGGCAGCTTGTGAGAGGTGGGGATAACTTAGGTTGTCTGGCAGGTTTGACCCCTCTATTTTCATTCTTTGTTCATGTTGTTTTAAATGGCTATCAACGCCTAAATAACACATGACAACTTTAGGACAGTTGTCAATTTTGGCACAACAAGTTTTGAAACTTGTTTTAAGGACTACAAGTGCAATTTTGGCAATCTTCAAGGGCTTTTTTGACATGTCTTCATACTTCAAGGATTTGACTTGTTTGTTGACATCTTGGAAGACCATTATTGACAATTTAGTTTTGTTGAGGGACTAAATTTGCCAATTCTTCAAAGTCAAGGGTCCTTTTTGTAATTTTGACAAACTTTAGGGACCAAACTTGTAATTATGAAGATACAAGGGTATAAAGTGTCAATTCTTCAAACTTGGAGGACCAATCTTCATAATTCTTCAAATCTTCAAGGGTTTTCTTTGGAAAATTCTTCATTAGGGCTTGGTTCATCGTGCGGCTTCATTTCCCGTGTTCGTTTTTTCATGATTCTTGTGATCTTTTGTCATTTTCTCAATATCCGTACCTAAAATACATAAGCAACAAACACAAGAATATATTTGGGTATTTTGATGATATTTAATGCATTTTAAGCCCAATTTGGACGATGAGACTATGTATAAAAGCAGTCTCATCAATGTCGGAGCAAGTGAGGCAACAGTCTCAACATTGGGTAGAGAAGAAAGAGTACTTTTACAAGCATCTTTGAAGTGTTCTTCACAAGCCTCATCAAGAACGTCAATACAATTAACACTCTCGTAAGAATAACGCTGTTTAGAAAGCTTTCCCATGTTGAAGACAATTTTATCGTCACCCACTCTCATGATAAGCTCACCGGCTTCAACATCAATGAGAGTGCGACCGGTCCTCAAGAATGGACGACCAACAATTAATGGCACACGAGGGTCCATGTCACAGTCAACGACGACGAAATCGACAGGGAAAGTGAATTTGTCGACTCCTACAAAGACGTCTTCGGCTATCCCCACTGGATAAGCAACCGTACGGTTAGCTAATTCCAAAGTCATTTTGGTGGGGACTAGCTCAGGGAGAGATAATTGCTTCCAAACGCTTAAGGGTATTAAGTTGATACTGGCACCTAGATCGGCTAGGGCCATGCAATTCTCTACTCCCGGGAAGTTGCAAGGAATTAAGAAGCGACCAGGATCACCAAGTTTGGTGGGCAATTTCCTTAAGAGAATAACGGAGCAATTCTCATTAAGTTGGGTCTGAGCAATGTCAAGAAGCTTCTCCTTGTCACTTAGAAGATCTTTAAACATTTTTGCGTATTTGGGCATGTGAGCGAGAGCCTCGGCAAAGTAGATGTTAAAATTCAATTGTTAAAACATTTTGAGAAAGTTTGAAACTTGAATATCATCCTTGCTCTTTTGCTTCTCTTTTCTCAACCTTGAAGGATAAGGTATATTGGATGAAGAAGAAGGTTTTAGGGGAACAGGATCACTCACAACCACGGGTGGTGGGGAAATGGGGGTAGAAGGTGAAGGAGGTGGAGAGATTGGGGAAGTAGAAGGATGAGGAATAGGAGCAGGTGACTCGTTTTCCTTAGTCACAATCACCGGTGGAGGTATAGGAAGCTCGGGTTCCTTGGTACCTTTGCCACTGCGAGTGGTGATTGCTTTCATCTCCCCTCTTGGATTCGAAACGGTGTTACTCGGAAGAGTACCCGAAGAAGAGGGTTGATTACCTTGGAAGAAACTAGCCATCATGTTTTTTAAGTCATTCGTTTGACTATCCAAAGTGTTTCTCATATCAGCTCTCAGATCGTTCCCTTGTTTTACCAGGTCTGCTTTCAAGTTGAGCACTTCCCGCTGAAGATTTCCCACGATCACATCATTAGTCCTCATATAGGTTTCCACTTCTTGGTGTAAAGTGGTGGGTTGGTTGGGAGGAGCATTGTATGCGGGTGGTTGATAAGCAGGTTGCTGGAAAACTTGGTTGTTTCTTTGAGGTGGATATGGTTGTTTGTGAGGTGGTATGTATGGTGTACGAGGTTGTTGTTGTTGTTGAGGAGGGCGATTGAGGTTTTGTTGTTGGTTTGGGTTGTTTGGAGGAAAACCGGGTGGTGAGAGATAGTTGTTCGAACGGTAGCTAAGCAGGTTGCGGTCACCTTGAGGACGAGCTTGATAAGCGGGTTGAGGATAGGTGTCATAAGCTGCATTCACATTTTCAGAAGGGTAGTCTTGGGTGGCAGTACAAGTGGTGTAAGAGTGAGGACCCCCGCATATCTCACATGGTTGGCTGACAGCATTGACTTGAGCGTCTTTAGCGTTTCTAGCATTGATGCTGTTGGTGTTGCTGGCGGTTTGGGTAGCAAGCGATTCAAGAAGCGTAGTGATTTTATCAAGCAGCATTGGAAGTCTTAGCCAAAAGATTACCTCCCGAGGCACTGTTTAGTGAATCTTGGTCATTCATGTTTAAACCATTATAAAAAGTATTAATTTGATGCACTTTGGTAAAACCATGTTGTGGGCATTTTCTCAAAAGGTCTTTGAAACGATCCCAAGATTCACTAAACGACTCATCGTACTTTTGTTCAAAATTAATAATTTCATTCCGTAAAGCGGTAGTACGAGAGGGTGGGAAAAAGTAATTGATAAACTTGGTCTCTAAATCCGTCCATGAAAGAATACTCTGTGGCGGTTCCTTAGCAAGCCAATGCCGGGCTTGTCCCTCTAAAGAAAAGGGAAAAAGTTGTAACTGGATTACCTCTTGTGGAACACCATTGAATTTGACCGTATTGGTGAGTTGCAAGAATCTCTTGATGTGGTCATGTGGATCATCAATGGTACGCCCCAAGAATGGTTGAGCAGAGACCATCTGGATAAAGCCGGATTTGAGCTCAAAATTGTTGGCTGCAATAGCGGGTATGACAATTGGATCATTGTTACCATCTACATGTGCTTGCAGAAGTTCAATCATCGGGCGATTATCCGGTAGAGGCTCATTGTTGTTGTTTTTGTTGTTATTATTGTTCTTGAAAGGTGGATTGTTATTGTTATTGTTATTGTTTTGAGGTGGGTTATTGTTGTTGTTTTGTACACCGGCCATGTCTAAGTCTTCGAGAGGCTCGGGCTCTTGATAAGACGTTGATCGTGTATGCATGCACCTGCAAAAGAACTAACAAGGCAATAACAAAGCAAAAAATATTTTTGGTTTTAATGTTTTTTAATTTTTAGGATTTTTTGAAATTTTTTATGAAAAAGTAACGTTCACGGTGAACGGATCCCAAAATCCAAGTTCTCACAAAAAACTGTTGATCTTAACGAGAAGAACCGGCAGCGGCGCCATTTGATACAAGAGATTTTACTAGTTGAAAGTTCGTTTCTCGGTATCCTCTCGAATTGATTACAGCTTAAAGTGGAATGATTGTTCTTGGTTACTAAAAAGGGGATTGGTTTTCTAATCTACTAAAGGTTTAAATGAACTAAAATATAAACTTAAATTCAAAGCAATTAATTTAATAACAATTAATAAAACTAGAATTAAAATTAAAATATAAATTAATAATCTAAAAAGGAAATTGATTCGGAAGTTCTTACTGATTCAGAACTTTTCCGGATGAACATATGTTAACTCCTTGATTCAGAACTTTTACTCGGAAGTTTACTCGGAAGATTGATCCGGAACTTGATTCGGAACTTCGTTCGGAACTTTACTCGGAAGATTTGACTCGGAACTTTGGTCGGAACTTCACTCGGAAGTTTGATCCGGAACTTCACTCGGAATTTTATCCGGAAGTTTGACTCGGAAGTTGATCCGGAAGTTGATCCAGAAGTTTGACTCAGAAGTTGATCCGGAACTTTCAAACTGATTTGGAACTTTTGAAGGGAGATTGATTCGGAAGATTTTAACTAAGATGATTCATTCGAAACTTTTAAAACTTATTCGGAACTTTTGAAAAACACTTTCATTCGGAACTTTTTATGCTCATTCGAAACTTTTTGTTCATTCGGAACCTGGGAAACTCAAGAACAGTAGGACGACAGGTAAACAGGGGAACTCTATTTCAAGCCAAAAATCACCAAGTTTTTAACCAAAACTTAAATAAAACTAAACACGAAACATATACTAACCAATAACAACAAATCCCATCAATAAAAACTTAAAACCCAATAACTTTTAAAGATCAAACTCAACAAAATAAACTTTAATACTTGGAATCAAAAAGAAGAAAGATGAACAAGATGAAATGAAAGATGATATTGATTGATTAATGTTGAACAAACAAAAGACAAAGATTAAACTACAAGATTCTTGGAAAAATGAAAATCAAAATCACCAAACACCCTAGTGGTGTTGGTGATGACTACGAACAGAAAAGGAGAAAAGAAGGGGAATGAAAAACTGAATGAAAAGTGTGAAGGGTGGTCTTTATATAGTCTTGTCTTTGGTCGGTGAGTGGGCTTTCTCCCGTTCTTCTTGTCTTCTCGTCTTTTCAGAAAAGTTGATGTTTCCGATTCTGATTCGGGATTTGCCGTCGATTAAATTCAACTCGTCTTTTAATTTCTTCGTTTAATAGACTTGAGGTTCTTCGACATATGTAAATCTTCCATCTTTGGTCCTTTTCTTCGATAAATCTTTAATTAGTCCAAATGACTTCAAATCTTTTGCATCTCTTGGACAATAAACTTCGTCTTGAGTCTTTTTCTTCGATAAAACCCGTGAAATCCCATGTTTTCTTCAATATTCATCCGGTTGGCTCTGAAAACACAATAAACACAAAAACCACGCATAATTCCAAACAAATGATATTAAATACGCGTTTTGGTCTCGTTTTAGCCAGAATTAAGTGGAAAAAGGATGGGTGTTTACACACCTATCAATATTTAATATCGTATAACGGTCTTCATCGACCGGAGGTAAAACGCTACCGATTTAGGACGAATGTCAAAGCTATTCAGTCCGTGTCTATGTTTTGTCTTGAGAAGGTGGCGTCACGGTGTACACAGCAAAGTCAATGATTCAGAAACCACATACTCATGCCTAAAGACATATTCAACAATTAATAGTGTGAGCATGTGAATGAAGACACAAGATCGCAAGATGGCAAAGACAAGTCAAGGATGATTTGAAGATCTCAAGCTTAAAGACAAAGTCGAAAGACAATGACAAAGGCTCAAAGATCACAACATGAAGGAACAAGACTACGATTACACGTTCAAGGCTCATTTATGGGGAGATTAGTAATCTCTACAAATTTCCTAAATGACCAAGGTTTATGACCTCTCATTGGGGGAGATTGTTAGCCTCAAAATATTGAGTCACACAAGAATGCTCGGTCATATGTTTATTATGTATCGTATTTTAGAACGTTGTAATAGGTAGTATATTAGTCGTGTTATACGGGCTTAACTTTAGGCTAAAGTTCATTGATAAGTAACTAAAGCCCAAAAGGAAAGCCCGGCCCAAACCATATAGTCCATAATGAAGCCCGCATGTGGGTGGACTATATATACCCTTCCTAGCATGTTAGGAAGGGTGTTGGTTCATTTGTATTCTCACTTCTCAATCTAACATTCACCTAGTTCCAACCATTTTCTCTCTACTTTCTCTCACTACTTTCTCTCTCTAAAATTCATCTCATATCTTCCTTTCTTTCTTTAATTCGTGTGCTAGAATCATCATATATAAGGGACAACAATTAGTGACTTGTCCATTCCCACTTTGATAATTCCCCTTGTTGTAGTTACGTGAATTGCCTTGATAATTACCACCTTGGTTGTTGTTTCGATTTTTATTAGCATTTTGATTTGGTGGAGCTTGATTTGGGCGGGAACCTTGGCCGTTTTGGTTATAAGTTCCCGTTTCTACATAAGCACTCGAAGTGTTACCATCCGCGGTAATGCACTCGGAAAGATCATGAGCTCCACCACAAGACAAACAACTCTTAGCAACCGCTTTAACCGAAGCGGAATTCGAAGCTTCTTGAGCTTTCCAATGAGTCATAAGATTAGCAAATCTATCGAAAAACCGATTTTCCTCATTAGCTTCATCATGTAAGGCATTAATGCTATGAGACGATGACGATGATGACGAACCCAAATTGGCAACACTCAGTGTGTTACGAGGGCTATAAACCTTAGATCTATTCTCGATAATCTTTAAAGCTTCATCGGTCGTTTTGCACAAAAAATTACCACCCGCGGCGGCATTCAAGTAATCTCGTTCATGATCATTAAGCCCATTATAAAAAGTATCAATTTGATGCAATTCCGAAAAATCATGATGTGGACATTCATGTAACATTTCTTTAAAGCGTTCCCATGCCATTGAAAAACTTTCATTATTTCTTTGCACAAATCTTGAAATCTCATTTTTCAAATGTGTTGTTTTAGATGGTGGAAAAAATTTGTTCACAAACTTAGAAACGAGATCACCCCATGTCAAAATTGAATTTGGCGGTTCTTTCTCAAGCCAAATTTAGCGGGTCCATCTAACGAGTTTGGAAACAACATCATCTTAATGGCGTCATGTGGAACATCCTTAAACTTGCTTGTAGCGGTGAGACGGTTAAAATTCCTTATGTGATAATGCGGGTTGTCTTTCTCATGACCTCTAAACTTATTAGCTTGCAACATCGACATTAAACCCGTCTTAATCTCGAAATTCTCCGCAAGGATAGCGGGAATCACAATGGCCTCTCCAAAACCCTCGGTGGGTACTTGTAGCAACTCCATCATAGTAAGATTAGCCAGGACGACTTCTTGTTCTACAATAGGTTCAACAATTGGAGTTTGTTCTTCAATCAACGTCTCTTGATTGGCTTGCTTTTGAAGACGTTTACGAGCTTGTTTTGCTTGATTACGAGTGATCATAAACTTCACGAAGAATGGGAGGTGAGCAATGAAGATTCTTTTTGGGTGTTTTGTGAATTTTCAATTTTTTTGTGTTTTTGATTGTTTTTATTTTTTTTTTGCATTTTGGTCTATCTTCGTAGACAACAATCTACCAAATCTCTCCTCGAATCAAAATCTTGATTAAAG
Organism: Glebionis coronaria; assembly: GCA_025667525.1. Taxonomy (NCBI): domain Eukaryota; kingdom Viridiplantae; phylum Streptophyta; class Magnoliopsida; order Asterales; family Asteraceae; genus Glebionis; species Glebionis coronaria. The sequence goes on from CM046880.1 coordinate 193,635,197, forward strand.
AAGCCTCAAAGGAATTAAAACGATCACGTGGAGTGAACGCCTTCGAATGACTTTAGAACTTTGGTGAAAACCAAATTGTTCAAGAAGGTTTAATCACAAAGAAACCAAGCAAATATATTATACGTAATAATACTTTGGGCGGCAAAACCCTCGATTAGCCTTCAATCTCAAAATACTCACAAGCAAGCTAGGAAACGAGGCGGCGCGAAGCACTTAAGAGCCTTTTTCCTTAGGGTATATTTTATAATACCCGCCTTATACCCACCTTATAGTTTGTATTTTTCAAAATCGAGCTTCACGAAAGTATTTATCTATTTTTGCCTTATTCTTTTTGTTTGAGATTCGAATACAATAATTAGGAGATCAAATCCCAATTAACGTTGTGTTTTCACACTTTTGGAGATATTTTGTATATATTGTGATACTTAATACAATATAGTAATAATAATTTCACAAGAAAAACCAAAAAACCGATAATACGTATTAGTAGATTTCTACTAATACAAATACTATTTATGGTTAATATTAAAAACAACAAGACAAATTAATCACGACACACCTCCCCGGCAGCGGCGCCAAAATGATTGCAGTGTTTTACCACACCTTTAGGAAAAGGAGGGTAAATAGGGTAAAAGTATTAAATACGACGGTTTAGGAAAACCGTGTACAAATGACCCTAAGTGAAGTTCCAAGTTCGTTTCCCAAGGAGGTATATGTGTGTGACTAAAATGTAGCAAGATTTGAGATTAATATTGGTTAGAAGGGGATGAGAAAAGAGGATGACGAAGACGTGAATTTAATTACTACTACGACTTAACGTAAAACCGTAAAATGAGCTAAAATAAAAATTAATTCTAAAAATTACCAAAAATTCACCAAAAATCAAAATAAATAAACTAAGAGTTTACCAATGATCAAAACTTTTTCAAACATTTTAATTAATTAAATATTTAATTTTTAAATGCTAATTAAAGCCCTAAAAATCAAATTAATTATCAAAAAGCCCAAATAAAGATTTTTCAATTGGTAAACCTCTAAAATGACCTAAAAAAATTAAAAACTATTTTTAGAAATTTTTAAACTAAGAAAAACTATTTAAAATGATTTAAAAACTATTAAAACTTAAAATAATTATAAAAATTAATTTAAAGATGATAAAATTAATCTAAAAGTTGCAAATTCCTATTTTAATGTATTTAAGCTAAGAAAAATGTAAAAAGTGCAAAAATGTGAAATTTGAGAAATAATAATAAAATAATATTAAAAATCCAAAAATTATAAAAAATTCTAAAAACTTACAAACTAGTTTATTTTGACCTAATTAAACAGAAAATGAAAGTGAAATGACCAGAATACCCCTATTGGGCCCAAAAAGTCAAACTTGGCCCAATTGACTTGGAAAAGCCCAATCTGACTCAAAATTTAAATCTAAGCACAAAACTCTAAAGGCCCAAAAGCTGAAAGTGAGCTTATCACAACTTATTAAACAAACAGCTTATCCTTATTGGGCTTTTTAGCCCATTAAGTAATAAGCTAATGCCATAAGCTCTAATTTGACACACAACCTTCTTTTGAGATACCAAAGAGATCTGTAAAAAGAAATTTTGAAAAAGCACACTCAATAAGCCAGAAATAAGCAAAGTACAATTTCACTAAAAGACAAATAGTCGGGTTTGAGATATAGGGCACCTCAGAACTTGATTCAACTTGCAAAATGTCACAAATGACTTCAATAAGCCAAATCAATCAACAAAATTCCAATAAGCAACACCAATACGCCAGAATGAACCAATAAGCACTTATGAAAAAGTCAATTAAGTTGGTTTTTTCGTCAAACCCTAAAGTCAACACACCAATTGCTCCAGTATGAACAAATGGGTCAAATAATGAGCACCTATTACAAAATCCAAGTTGTTGCTGGTTAAAATAAGCTATTATAGCTTATTGATAAGCTGAAACCCAAAATACACTAGCAGTGGCTAGTAGCAGGGAAAAGGAGTTCCCACTGCTTTGACTATTTGACCAAGCTTTTTAGAGAGATCCAGTTTGATTCAAATGGAAACAAGGTCACCCTTGTGATCAGTGAATCACAAGGAGTCAATATCAACAAAGAAATCACAAATTGGTTCACACAATAAGCCCAGAATAAGTAAACAGTCACCAGATATTGCACAGACCTTGATATTAAACAGTTATGAACAAATAAGCAGTTTTAGCATGAATAAGCCAGCCAAATTGAACCAAATGCATACACAAGCTATAATATAGTCCAATACGCACAAATAAACTTGTTTCAAGCAAAGGATCAAAGTAAATAAGCAGATTCAAGCATCAACAGTTACTGATAAGAACAAGTAGAATATGCAGAAAGTTTTGCTGATCTAATTGACCATAGATCTAATTTCAAGCATCCAAATCTCTTTCCCTGATGTTATTAACTAAGTTTAATCACTTGTTAACCCTAGTCTATGATTAGATCTAGGTGTCCCTTAAACTATAGCCAATTTTATCAAGTAACAAAGATTTTATAGCCCTTTTATGGATTTGGGTGTTTCAAACCACAAAACTTGCTGATAAATGACCAAGAACACCAGGTAAACAAATACCAACAATCACAAACACAATACAACCACTTAACAAACCACAAACCCTGCTTATGCAGTTAACCCAAACACCCCTTAATGATCTGTTTTCACAAATTAACAAAGGATTTTTCAGATTCAAACCACAAATCAAGCCAACATCAACTCAATAACATCAAACCAACACAGATAAACAAGATCCAATCATCAAAACACAGATTCCACAATAATCATGCAAAATCACAAATATTAATAAAATAAAGAGAAAATTGAAAAAGGAGAAGGATGCAAACCTCCAAGACCTACATCCAGGCCCTGGATTGTTTGAGCTGAGGTACTAGCAGAACAAGTACCAGCTTCCAAGTATCTGCTAAGAAGAACAAACCAAAGTGATGAACAAATATCAAACACTTTCTGATTTTTGAAACACTAGTCTTATTGATTAAAACCTTGCCTCAAAAACCTTCAAACATATAAGTGGAACTCAGATTTAGGCTATTCTAACACCAAATTTTAATAAACATAAAAGAGATTTCATAAATTTCAGAAAATCAAATTTTATTAACTTAAAAAGGGATTACAAAGATTGATAGCCTAAAACTAGAACAAAGGGACTCTCACAGGTTGAGGTCTCATTTTATAGGCAAATGCTATGCTAACACTATTCACAAACCCTAGAAGTGAATCCCCAAATGTGCCCTTGAGGTCTTCTAGACGATTCTTTGATGTGAGCTGTCCAAAATGATCCAAACCGTTTAAAATAGCTTTGGAGTGAAGCAAAGAGTATTGGCTGTTGATCTTGACACGTGGCAGTACTTGGGGAATAAGTTGTCATGTGATGGGTGAAACGGTTTTGGGTGTGGGACCCTTTGGTGAGTGGGAGTGAGGGTTTTAAGGTTGTGATGGGTTTCTGGGCGTGTGAATTAAGCGTGGGTAAGGGCAATTGACATTTACCCTTTGTTTAAGTTGGGATAGTTACTGGGTTCTTGGGGGTGAACAGTGGTAAGTTTTGATCCGAAAATGGGGGTTTGTGTTTGTTTGGCGCGTGTTTGTGTATTCAAAGTTTGGAAATGGCAGCCTTGGTCCTTGTTCTTTGGCAAAGTGTGTATAACAAGAATTTCAGCCCATAAAAACGTTTTCCTTTGTTAATAAACTTCCAATCTTCACACTTTTGCCCCAAAACTTTGGCAAAAGTGTTTCAAGGGTTGTTTTTGCCATTTTTCCATAATTCAAGGGCTGATCTTGGACATTTTTTATCTTCAAAGGTCTTCAATGTATCTTTGGCTTTATGAGGGACCATAATTGACAATGTTGAATAGTTGAGGGACTAATCTTGCCATTTCTTCAAAGTTGAAGGACCTTTTTGCAATTTTGACAAACTTAAGGGACCAAACTTGTAATTATGAATTCACAAGGGTTTTAAGTGTCATTTCTTCATTGTTTGAGGATCAATCTTGCATATCTTCAAGTCTTCAAGGGTAAATGTTGGATAATTCATGAACCAGGGCCCGGTTCTTTGTACGGCTTCGTTTCTCGTGTCCGTTTTACCTTATTTCTTGTGATCTTTTGTCTTTTTCACGATATCCATACCTAAAATACACAAGTAAACAAACACAAGCATATATATATATGGTATTTTATGACATTTTTATGCATTTAAAGTCCGAAAAGAACGATGAGATCATGTATAAATGCCATCTCATCAATGTCCTACTTCCAGTTTTATCCTCCCTGACTTTTTGATTGACCCTTGTTATTGAATATTATATGTTACCAATTGACATTAGAGCTAACCAGAGTGTTTCATATTTTTTTTGTTGAATTCTGGCTTATTTAGCTTACTTTAAGCTTGTTTATTAAGTTGTTGGGTCACTAGTGTTTGGTGTTTGCTTATTGCTCAAAGTAGTTATATACTTGGTCAAATAGTGAGTCAACAAAGAAGGGAGGGTTGATGTTATCCATTTTATAAACTTCAAATTATACTTCACAAACAAAACGAGGGTAACACTTTCTTAATCCCCATTTAAGATTAAATCACCTTGTTCTAATCCCATGAAACTTAGCTTTAACCCAGATTAATTAAACCCTAAATCAAAGGGTTTTCTTAAATTAATAGGAGGAAAACAAAGATTAGGTCAAAGTATAATGTATCCCCATGTGAAATCTATCCACATTAGCTATGGGTCCTCACAAGCCAAAGAAAGCCACGGGTTCTACACAAGATGACAACTCCTTTGACTCAATAAAGGATCAAGATAAATTAACGTGCTCACCACATCATTTGGATGGATTGGATTAGCTCAAGTACTCTGCATATCACATAAGCAACCAAGAACCATCTAGAATCAAATTCAAATTCGGCATATTATTCAGCATATTCTTGGGGAAAATTGGGGAATTCAAACATTAGGTTTAGGGTTTTGTAATCGTCATTGTATATATATAAATAGTAGTAATGTATTAGCAGGTTTTCTTGTTTCAAATTCAAGTTTTATTATCTTGTAATGTTGACACAACTTTAATGAAATTGAGTATTCGAGTTCCATTTACTTTCCAGCCTTTTAATACTTGTTCTTTAAATTTAAAGGATTTTATTTTTCTGCAAACTCTTTATCTTTCAGCTCATTTTGAAAAGAACCTTAACTAATTTTTTTAGAAGATCTAATATAGCTAAGAGATTTATGATTTGTTTGACACATAAATCATAAGTTATTAGCTATATTTTTATATTCCTTGTTATTTACCTTGTTTTCAAACCTTTATTTTTCTGCAAACTCTTTATTTTTCAAGAAAAGTACTGTAGCAATAAGCCCTATAAGTCATAGCTTATTTAACAACTGAGCTTATTGTTGTAGCATTTTCTTTGTCATATTGTTGTTTCATGTGTTTCAGGTTCCAAGAGAAGAATTTGCATAGTTCAATTTGGTTGATAATTGGTGATAAGTTTGTCAATAAGTTTGATAAGGGCTTATAGGTTTGGTTTTGGTTGAAAGATAGTAGAAAGGAGCTTGTAAGGGTGTTGGTTAAAGCTACACGGCTTGGACCCCTTTGTAAGTGCGATTTCCTATTTGAGCTTAAAATCTCTCTAATGCTTTATGCTTAACTGATTTTTTTTATTAGCTTATTTGTTTGTCTTTACCTGCTTATTGTGTTGCTTAAAAGTGTAGTTGTTCATCTATTTGTTGACTGCTTATATCTTATAGACACTGAGGTTTAAGCTTGGTAATGCTTGCACACCTTATGGGATATAGTATTGTAACACCCCCAATTTCACAAGGAAGCGGAATATCAACATTGGGCGTTACTTCATAGCACATCGCACACAGTCATAGAAAACGACCTCAAAAGAGACGTTTTATAAAATAAACCATTCGATAATTTTATAAATATCAGAGTTCAATAAAAAGAGGTCCCAACAACTATTTCAAACTTTAAGAGATAATAAGTATTTGTCAAATGTATCGAATGGAAATTGTTTGCTTTGCCTTTACTTTATCCCGCGCAGCTCCATGCTCCAGCTGCTCTTAAACCTACACACCTGAGAATACATGCTAACATGTCAACACAACGGTTGAGTGAATTCATAGGTTTTTGAGAAACGATAATGGGTTTTTAAATAAACCATAAAGCTTTTGAACACAAGAATCTCATCCATTGGCGATATTGCAACACATACAATACCTATATTCCACACTATTATGCTAAGCTCATGACACCGATGCCTTAATCAATTAATTTGCCCTAGTCAGGTATCTTGCCAAATACCCCATACCTCACGTACAACACACCCAGCTGAGCCTCCAACTCACAGGTGCGACCTGCCTGGGTGGGGGTCATCATTCCCAATGGATCCATTCGTCTGTACGAGCGCCTACCATCACAGGTAGTTAACGGTTCACGATCTATAGGGACTTTTCACTGGCAATAAGCAACTTAGCCTTACTAATAGTGGATCATTACCTATACAATCAACGCTTGTGCTCATTTTCCAAAAGCATTCAATCAAATTTGTTACATTCATTTACAACAACTTGTATTCGTTCAAAGCATATAGCCAAACATCGCATGTTTATTCGTAAACATATTCTCTCAAAATCATATATATAAGCAACATATCTTTTTATACCAAGAGCATGTATTCCCCCTCGCGGGTTTATAAAACATATAAAGCAGTAAAAGCGAGGCTATGAACTCACCTGGTATAGCTATTACACGTAGATCAAGGAACAAACGTCCAATAGTCGATACACGACTTCATGAGATATCAATCGCTCATTGATTGGGAGCGTGATGTCCAACGGTCGACATATAATCGAACGAGACCTAATATAACGAGACGCGTCTTAGGCTCGAGATTATAAATAAGTCATATATATATTTAAATAGTTCACTTTAGTAAGTTTGGACATTGCATAAGTTTTATAAAACTTTTTATAAAACCTTTCATAACAATTTAACATGTATCTTCTCATTATGACCATTAAGCCCATTCTAGCCCATTAGTGACCCATTAATAATTTATATAACCTAAGTCCATTTCAAACTCATTATTGATCTCCATATACATTATTAATCTCAGGTCCAATAATGGCCCAATAGCCATTATAAGTGTAAGTTGGGCTTTTGTGGCCCAAATCCACTTTATATGTATTACGGGTTCTAAAACGCCTCATAACGATGTAAACTTAATGTCCACGATGGACGGGTCTCGGGTATTCTAGTTATCAATAAATAAATGAGTCTATATTTACTAAAAAGCGGCTCATACCATTTCGGTGTTCATAAAAATCATCACGTTTTACCTTAATTTAATATAGTCTAATTCTTACAATTTTCACGACATGTCTCGTTAATTAGACCGTTTCTCCTAAACCGTATATAATATAGATGAGTTATTTTTACCAAAATAATTCTTAACTTACTTAGTTGACTTATTATAGGTCCAATTACCTCTAATTTATATTAGCTCATTTACTCCTTTTATCACTTAGAAGAGTTGGCTGTTTTTGGCAGCCAAACTCGTTTCCACCATTTTAGTCGCCATTTCCAAACCGTAAGGAACTGGTAAATTATCCAATTGAATCTAGTTCTTCCTGATTTTATCTACAACTTTTAGTTTTACATATTTAGGGGTCACCATACAGTTTCTAAGAGTTTTCGGCCGTGTAAAACTAGGGATCAGATTCGGCCCCTTTTCACTATTTCGGCCATATCTAAATCATCGGGTATCGTCACGAGACGGGCCACCCGGCGAAATCGCCACAAATCAATAAACTACGAACTAATATATTCATCTAAGGATTATAACCTGCTGATTAGACTCTTAACACACGTTTTCTACTGTTCTTAAACAAGTCCCACCTATTTGTTACAAAATCAATTTGACTTGTGTTTAAAATATTCATTCTCTTTATATAATGTCTCAAACATATAAAATGATGAATACATCATTAAAATACATATCACATAAGTAGAGATTACATTGAATAAAGTAAAACAAGGTGAACAATAGTTCTTACAAGGAATATGGTGAAAATAGAACAAATGATCACCAAAACTCACGAGCACTTCAATCCTTGCTTCAAAACCGTACCCAAATATAAATTATAACTTTAACTAGTAAAAACTAGTTAATAAAATGATTGTATAAATACTTTGTTGTTGGAGAGTTACACACGGTAAACAACTAAAGAAATAAAAGTGTGAAATATGGTTGTGGTTTAGATTATATCTAAGAACTAAAATGTGATTGTACGTATTATACATGTATTAGATTTATGGAATACGTGTCATAAATATGTGTTATCTCATTGTAAATAAAACACGTATTCATTGTGAATAAAGTGGGGCGAGTTTATTTTTAACTTGCTTCGTAATTTGTAAAAACGGGTATTATCGATACCCGATATTTTAAAAGTTACGCGATTTAAAAGATATGTGTTAGACACGAAAAATAAACGATCAATATAAAATAAAAACTTTGACGTTCGAAGTAGATTGATATTTTGATAACTAAACGAGGGATTATAATTTAATACACGTTAACGCGTCCCATAAACGAATGTCGCCTAAAGACTTAACGTAAATTACAAAGAATGCTCGTAAAATGAGAAATTTAAACGACGACAATAGAAAATATTTCTATGTTATAATGAAAATGTTCACGGTCGATGACGGACATTGGCTTGTCAATAAATAATAATCGACATATATTTGATACGTTAAAGCCTTAACCATGCCGGCTAGTCAAGAATTTGATAATATTTGTCGGACGAACATGACAAATAAAAGTTGATTAATAAGTATTGGTCCGAATAATAGAATTAGTATTAGAACTCAGTCTAAATGTTGATTTTAAATTTCGGGTTATTACATCATCTACCCCTTTAGGAAGCGATGTCCCAGCGCTTAATTCATCTCAATAGTCTTAGGTTAAAGGGCGAAGAGGTGAGAGATAGATAAATCATCGATGAGGTTTCTAACGAATGTCAAATGAACAAAATTCAAAGCAACGAGTATACATAACAACCATGAATGAACGTTTTAAATGTATCTTTAACCCTTATAAGTAAAGAATAATACATAATTTGAAGGAGAAGCCATGAAAAGCGGAAAACTAACAAGTCGTAAATTTTTGGAAGTGCCTCAAGGTACATTACTACTAGCTTATCAAACTTGAGACGGCCGATATAAGTTATAAAAATTCCACATGAAGAGCGAAGAGTCAAAAGAATTGGGCGCATTTGAGAAATTTTCCAATGCGAAAATTAATTTAAAACAAACGGTGATCGCGTCGATCAAATTAAAACACATATCGTTCACGGGTCTGATAAAAACAATTACGTCGTAAAAGAAAATCGCTTGGATCACACATAAGTCCATCAAAACGTTACAAAATAATCAAGACGAGGTAATTATTAGTAGTCATACAAAATCACCTAATTGCATTGATCTCGAACATGCAAACTTATTTCGTCAAAAGCGAATTCATCGACACGAAAATCGTTCGGAGTATACATTACTCGATCGGAGGAACTATGATCCAAATCAAATGCAAAATCCATCATTAGGCACATATAATCACATTACAACATGCTTGCAGAATAGCCAAGCCATGCCAAATCAATAAATTCAATCACGTTAACTCATGCTTGCTAAATAGTCAAGACATGATAAAATGAATATCTTATAGGATTTTCAGATGAGTCCAGTCAAAGGAAAGTTTGCAAGTTAAAGGATGTTCATGATATTGATTCCATAGATGCATATAGATCAATATTTTCGTCATCAGATGGTGCTCACACATGGATCCATACCCAAATGACATTTCACGGTGCTCACAAACGGATCCATACACAAAAGATATTACAGGGTGCTCACAAACGGATCCATACCCAAATTATTTTCTCGTTATGTTTGAAAAATTCTTCGATGAACCATCCATAATAACAGGAAAGAATCTCAAGATCTTTTCAATCACGATGAGTTGCGTTGATAACTTATTCCTCAGTCAATCCACAAGTACACAACTAATCTCGATTAAACAAGTCATCTGTTCTCGGGACAGGTAATGGTTCTTAACGATTAGCTTATAATACTTGCGATAGTTAGGACACATTAGAAATGGTCCATAGAAACAAATTATAACTCGAGAGAAGACTTACAGGGTTACTCATACATAGATGATAATCAATAATAACCATAATGACGACGAAACGAACGATTCGTACCAACGAAACATGAGTCGAAGAAATACATCCGTATACAAAAATAATCACAAACTAAGTCAAGCACTCTTGAGCCCACTTTTTTATAATTTCTTGTTTTCATCGAAAGGCGTCCCAATCCATGTAAACAAGAATTTATAAATTTATGGTTCGGGAACTTATAACTTTCTTGTTCAAATAAAAAGGCGTCCCAGTTTATTTCAACAAGACGATTATAAATCATCCTACTCAGTAATACCGTCACAAAACACGATAACATAATCAAATTAAATGCCAAGAAAAGTACATGGTGTCAAACTTACTCCATGATTTCTGTATTCAAACGTCCCATTCCATCTGAATAAAGAAACCATAAACAATCTAAGGTCTAGTGGTTTAAAACTTTCTTATTCAAATGTCCCAATCCATTTCAATAAGATAACCTTAAACGACACATAGTTAGACGATTTAAATTCTTTATATTTAAATGTCCCATTCCATTTAAATATAAGGTATTAAATTGCTCAACTAATGACTACTATGAGCATACCTTTGTTGTACCCAAATTATATAATGATTTGGGTATATATATTTTAGGTCCAACATTGGCATCCTCCTTTTCGCCATAAAACATAATCAAACACAATTAAATTAAACGTTATATTACGTAGAAGATCTCTCCTTGAAGAAATGATTCTCCAAAATCATAAGGAGTGCAGAAATATAATAATACGCTTATCAATTACGTTTCAAAAGGAGATGTCCTAAAATGGCACATCACGATGCGATGACAAAAATCGAGCTTAAATTAGTCGACATGCGATAGATTATGGAACAATATATATGTACTCAAAATATCAAACGAGGTCCATACTCGTATTCGGATAATAAATTAATTATCAAGAAAAGTGATTGGCGGCGAGGCCAAACTCTCTATAAAACCGTATCATAAAATGTACGATAATCATGTAAGGCTCATTGCTTCATGCACAATGCCCTTAAATACCATAGTATATACATTCAATATACATACAAACATTTATACATACACACATGATCACAATATCACAACCAAGCTTTGATTTCAAGGAGCCATGAGCGCGCGGATACTTTGTAAGGCAACCAAACAATTTTACGAAAGAGCAGTTATAGTCTAGGTTTAAAAAAAATGACCTAGTTCGCTATAACTAGTGCTCTGATACCAATCTGTAACACCCCCAATTTCACAAGGAAGCGGAATATCAACATTGGGCGTTACTTCATAGCACATCGCACATAGTCATAGAAAACGACCTCAAAAGAGACGTTTTATAAAATAAACCATTCGATAATTTTATAAATATCAGAGTTCAATAAAAAGAGGTCCCAACAACTATTTCAAACTTTAAGAGATAATAAGTATTTGTCAAATGTATCGAATGGAAATTGTTTGCTTTGCCTTTACTTTATCCCGCGCAGCTCCATGCTCCAGCTGCTCTTAAACCTACACACCTGAGAATACATGCTAACATGTCAACACAACGGTTGAGTGAATTCATAGGTTTTTGAGAAACGATAATGGGTTTTTAAATAAACCATAAAGCTTTTGAACACAAGAATCTCATCCATTGGCGATATTGCAACACATACAATACCTATATTCCACACTATTATGCTAAGCTCATGACACCGATGCCTTAATCAATAAATTTGCCCTAGTCAGGTATCTTGCCAAATACCCCATACCTCACGTACAACACACCCAGCTGAGCCTCCAACTCACAGGTGCGACCTGCCTGGGTGGGGGTCATCATTCCCAATGGATCCATTCGTCTATACGAGCGCCTACCATCACAGGTAGTTAACGGTTCACGATCTATAGGGACTTTTCACTGGCAATAAGCAACTTAGCCTTACTAATAGTGGATCATTACCTATACAATCAACGCTTGTGCTCATTTTCCAAAAGCATTCAATCAAATTTGTTACATTCATTTACAACAACTTGTATTCGTTCAAAGCATATAGCCAAACATCGCATGTTTATTCGTAAACATATTCTCTTAAAATCATATATATAAGCAACATATCTTTTTATACCAAGAGCATGTATTCCCCCTCGCGGGTTTATAAAACATATAAAGCAGTAAAAGCGAGGCTATGAACTCACCTGGTATAGCTATTACACGTAGATCAAGGAACAAACGTCCAATAGTCGATACACGACTTCATGAGATATCAATCGCTCATTGATTGGGAGCGTGATGTCCAACGGTCGACATATAATCGAACGAGACCTAATATAACGAGACGCGTCTTAGGCTCGAGATTATAAATAAGTCATATATATATTTAAATAGTTCACTTTAGTAAGTTTGGACATTGCATAAGTTTTATAAAACTTTTTATAAAACCTTTCATAACAATTTAACATGTATCTTCTCATTATGACCATTAAGCCCATTCTAGCCCATTAGTGACCCATTAATAATTTATATAACCTAAGTCCATTTCAAACTCATTATTGATCTCCATATACATTATTAATCTCAGGTCCAATAATGGCCCAATAGCCATTATAAGTGTAAGTTGGGCTTTTGTGGCCCAAATCCACTTTATATGTATTACGGGTTCTAAAACGCCTCATAACGATGTAAACTTAATGTCCACGATGGACGGGTCTCGGGTATTCTAGTTATCAATAAATAAATGAGTCTATATTTACTAAAAAGCGGCTCATACCATTTCGGTGTTCATAAAAATCATCACGTTTTACCTTAATTTAATATAGTCTAATTCTTACAATTTTCACGACATGTCTCGTTAATTAGACCGTTTCTCCTAAACCGTATTACCAAAATAATTCTTAACTTACTTAGTTGACTTATTATAGGTCCAATTACCTCTAATTTATATTAGCTCATTTACTCCTTTTATCACTTAGAAGAGTTGGCTGTTTTTGGCAGCCAAACTCGTTTCCACCATTTTAGTCGCCATTTCCAAACCGTAAGGAACTGGTAAATTATCCAATTGAATCTAGTTCTTCATGATTTTATCTACAACTTTTAGTTTTACATATTTAGGGGTCACCATACAGTTTCTAAGAGTTTTCGGCCGTGTAAAACTAGGGATCAGATTCGGCCCCTTTTCACTATTTCGGCCATATCTAAATCATCGGGTATCGTCACGAGACGGGCCACCCGGCGAAATCGCCACAAATCAATAAACTACGAACTAATATATTCATCTAAGGATTATAACCTGCTGATTAGACTCTTAACACACGTTTTCTACTGTTCTTAAACAAGTCCCACCTATTTGTTACAAAATCAATTTGACTTGTGTTTAAAATATTCATTCTCTTTATATAATGTCTCAAACATATAAAATGATGAATACATCATTAAAATACATATCACATAAGTAGAGATTACATTGAATAAAGTAAAACAAGGTGAACAATAGTTCTTACAAGGAATATGGTGAAAATAGAACAAATGATCACCAAAACTCACGAGCACTTCAATCCTTGCTTCAAAACCGTACCCAAATATAAATTATAACTTTAACTAGTAAAAACTAGTTAATAAAATGATTGTATAAATACTTTGTTGTTGGAGAGTTACACACGGTAAACAACTAAAGAAATAAAAGTGTGAAATATGGTTGTGGTTTAGATTATATCTAAGAACTAAAATGTGATTGTACGTATTATACATGTATTAGATTTATGGAATACGTGTCATAAATATGTGTTATCTCATTGTAAATAAAACACGTATTCATTGTGAATAAAGTGGGGCGAGTTTATTTTTAACTTGCTTCGTAATTTGTAAAAACGGGTATTATCGATACCTGATATTTTAAAAGTTACGCGATTTAAAAGATATGTGTTAGACACGAAAAATAAACGATCAATATAAAATAAAAACTTTGACGTTCGAAGTAGATTGATATTTTGATAACTAAACGAGGGATTATAATTTAATACACGTTAACGCGTCCCATAAACGAATGTCGCCTAAAGACTTAACGTAAATTACAAAGAATGCTCGTAAAATGAGAAATTTAAACGACGACAATAGAAAATATTTCTATGTTATAATGAAAATGTTCACGGTCGATGACGGACATTGGCTTGTCAATAAATAATAATCGACATATATTTGATACGTTAAAGCCTTAACCATGCCGGCTAGTCAAGAATTTGATAATATTTGTCGGACGAACATGACAAATAAAAGTTGATTAATAAGTATTGGTCCGAATAATAGAATTAGTATTAGAACTCAGTCTAAATGTTGATTTTAAATTTCGGGTTATTACAAGTATAGTGTGATATTGCTTTTATTTCAGTTCTTGTAGTTAAGAATCAAGTTTTGTGTGTTTCAAGATTTTCAGGGTAGTACAAAAATAGTAGGATTTGATTTTCTGCATATGTTGTTTTATTGAGTTGTTACGGCTTGTTTCATGTTTATCAAAGGTATTTACATCATCTTTGTAAGGTTAGGATTAATACATATCAGCTTTTGCTTTACCTTAAATCTAAAAAAAATACTTATTTTTATAGTTTCTGTCGAAGTATATAGCAGTAGGTCCTAAGTTTCCATTCGCTATCATTTCTACTTGTATTTGTTAGGTTTGTGTTTACTTTTGTGTACTTTTAGTAGTTGCATTGCTGCCCTAGGTCAATACCACTTAGGAGAGGATTCGTGCATTTAACTTGCCAAATAGTAGCCAAATCTCACACCAATACACCAGCAGCCATTGTGGTCGATTTAGGAAGTTCTAGGATTTAATTTTCAGGATTTAAGAAGTGCACATATAGGCAGTGATCTATTTTCATTAAAAATGGTGATTAGAGCTTATTTAGTTTGCTTATCTTGAAGACAAAATACCCCATAGTGCACCTAGTTTAACTAAGTTACTGTTCATCAGAGGTATTTTTTGTTTTCTTTGGATTTAGTATCTTGCTTTATGTTTTGGTGTGATTATTTGATTGTGAATTTCGTGCTTGTTATCATTTACTTATCATCACTCCTTAGCCAACTGCTAGGAGTGATTTGTGCTTGAATAAAAAAAGAATAAAAATGAAAATAACAAATAGCAGCAAACAAGGCTCGATCCCCTGACCTCTTGCACCATAACAGACACAACACAACACAGTTGCACCATTTTCTCTATTGTGACTATTTGGTATTAGTTCCTTTTATTTGTTATTTATACCCTTTTTTTATTTCGCCCATATTCAGCCTATAAGCCACCCGTAGTAGCTTATACAATTTCTGCTTATAATCTTTGATCGTGTACATCTTTTCATTTATCTCCCAAAATCTTTTTTCCTTGTTTTCTTATATCTAGTAGTTTTGTAAGTTGTGGTTTCGATTTCCTAAGCAAATTATATTTTAACTTTTCTTAGTTTTGCTAATTTCCTTTAATAAGCTTATTTTGTGAACTTACTAGAGTTTTTCTGATTTCATAGTTTCTTTTAAAAGTTTCTTATTTCTTACTTATTTCAAAATCTTTTCCAAAAAATCTTTTTTCTATAGCTTAATTAACATAAAAGTATCATTTGCAAGTTTTTATTCTTTGTAGTTAAGTTTTTAATGATTTGAGTTTTTTATGTCTTATGTTGTTTTTAAAACTTGTAGTTCTAGTCGTTTTGGTTAAAAACTTGTAGTTTTACAATTGTTTAGATTTTCGGTTTTAGTCCAATAGTGTTTTTAAAATTTTAATTTAAAGTTTTTAATTTTTCGTCATTTTCTCGAAATACGTTTTTTACATCGTAGTTTAATTTTAGCATAAATCGTCTTTATTTTTCTCTTTTTTTTCATCCAAAAACAAACTAATCCAAATGACGTATTAATATTATTGGCACTCACAAAACACACACACACACACAATCCCTTGAGAAATGAACTCACTTTCGAGCATTTACGATTTTCCTAAATCGTAACGATTAATACTTGCTGGTTTCTTATTTTTCCTAAAATAAGATCCTAAAAAACCTACGATCACTTATTCAGTCCAAATATTCAAGAGAAATTATTCTTAAACTGTTTTAAAAAAGTTTATGGTGGTACAACAGCTTCTGATGGTTTTTTTATTTTTATTTTTGTTTGTGGCCTATTTTATGGTACAACAGCTTCTTGAAAAAGTGTATTTTGGTCACAACTATCGTATTTGTTTTCTTTATTTTTGTGGCTTGTTGCTTTAAGAAACAACTTTATTTAAATCATTTTATGAGATGTTCTTGATTTATGGGTTTAAAGAAGAAAAGGATGTTTTGATCTAAATGAAACAACTTAAATCTGTATTTTTTGCAAAAAGACAAAAAATACGAAAAATCATAGGCAGCGGTATATAGGTTAGTGAGTTACATGTTTTTTTACAAGGTGTAAGACTAGTGATTGACGAGTTAAATGTCTGAAAAGTTACAAGGTGTAAGACTAGTGAGTTACATGTTTTTTACAAGTTAACTTCGAAAACATTTAAAAAAAAACTTTTATTAAAAGAGATGTTGCCCATATTTTTCGAAGAACAGCGGGTTGAGATATGTTGTAAGGTTGATCGAGTCAAGAAACTCAGTCAAACTCAGATCTGAGTCAACCCAAAAAGGTGATTAAGAATAAGATATTTGGTTTAACTTAAATAATAGCAACACGTCAACCAATATCAATAACATAAATAAGTAGCAAGAGTCAAGACCAAATCAGTCTTACTGTAACACCCGCTTCGAAAAGAGACTAAGTACCACGTTTATGGTGTCATATCAGAAATATAATAATATAAAGGTCTAAATTGAAACTTATTAATTAAAGCATAAAGTATGGAAAGTAAACTCCAACATAGTCAAATCCCCAAAACAACAGGTCCAAAATGCAAAGATTTGAAATCATAAATGTATTCAGTAATTTATTGACACAGGTAACTCTAGACACGCTCACACAATAACTCTCAATGCCCAGCCTCCCGCTTAATGTTGGTCCCAAACTTAGATCGATTAGTTTTTGTATTATCGAGAATAGATCAAGTATAATACGTAGAGAAACTTTGTTTGAATGTCAAACTAATTGTTATGTGGAATATATCAACTAGAATAAGAAAACACGATTACCAAACTTTCACTCAATTGATTAATAACGAACAATGTATGAAATCATTACAATTAATAAACCCTAAGGTCTCCTTTTATACACTAAGGAGCCTTGAACAAAAATCTAAGGATCAACTATTCTAGAAAGAGATAAATACATCAAATAAACTTATTTGAACATATATTCCTATTATAACAAAACGTGTTGATCCATGCATCCCATGCAATCTTTTAGTGGCTAAGATTCTTCGTGTCAGCGGCAAGGGACTTAGTATTTTTATTCTAAACAATCCTCCCCTAAACTTGATATTTACAAAAAATATCAAGTTTCTGAATAAAACAAAACTATACATAGAGGACTCTTACAAACATGTTTATCCCTGAATTTGAGTATGAATATACCTTAAAAAGTCAATACTTAAGTCACTGGTGAAGTCAACTTTCAGCTTTATGCAGACCATCTTCTTCAATACTTCTTGTGTGAGTGGATAGATCTTATCCACCAACAAATACTATTAAAACTTTGAGGTGCAAAGATGAAATACACCAGCTGCAGAAAAAAACCTCCACTCCAAGCCACTCAACTCATCTAAATCCAACCATACTAGATCATCTTGGTCATGATCAAACAACTTTCTAAAGGTTGACCATATCCTTATTTCTCCAACAGTTGTTGGAACATTGACACTATACTCAGCCAATAGCAACTTCTAAATGCATTCTAAATTTTCTCTATCCATACTACCAAACAATGCAATAAGAGAAGTAAATACATCCAATTTGCCACCATGCCTTGTGAACTTCCAGAAACATGTGTTGTCATCCTTTTAATACTTGATAATTGGGTTTCTAAGTTCCTCAGGCTCTACAACAGAAATATCCAAAGTAGATAGTTCCAAATTTGCCTTCAATAAGCTCTCATTAGGTAAATTCGAATCTAACAAATCAATCTATGGAAAATTAAGCTTAAACCCCTTCTTCTTGGGTTTTGCAACTGGTGCTCCTCTTTGCATGCTCCACTTTCCAAGCTCTTTCAATTTCATGTTGCCTTTCAAATATGATTTGATCTTGATGTGATCACAAATATTCTTCCAAATGGGATAAGCCATAATTTCCAATGCTTTAAAAATATAACCTCTAAACTTAGCCCATTTTCAACCAACCTGGTTATTTCTCAAAAGACTCTTCCAAAATTGTCTTCTAAATGCAACAGATTGATCCAAAATGTTGTTGGCTTTGTGTTCCTCTAGAACCTTTATATCATGTTGCAAAACCAACAAATCTTGTAACATACCAATATGCTGAGACAAAGTCAAATTCTTTTCAACAACAATGTAAAACCCGCATAAAATACATAAGACAATAATTACACGAAAACACAGACTAATTTAAAAATTTATGATTATTTAATACACGACATGTATCATGAGTAATTAATATATCAAGACGAGTATTACGTATATTAATTATTTATTTACGACAAGTATTACATATGTAAATTATTACACGATAAGAATTTACGTATAATATTTAAAACACTACAGGAATTAAAACGAGTTAAAACACGAACACACGTCACATATAATAATACACGGGAATTGTTTAAAACACGAAAGCACAAACATAACATGAGGGGCTGTTTTTGGCCGAATGTTAAAGAACAAGAAGAGGGGCCCAAGGCCCGGCCTATTTCAAATAAACTAACAAAAAGCCTTTCTTCCTTTCATTTACGAAGTTACAAAAATTTTAAGAAAAACCCTAGAAAGATTTTGTGGCCGCCGACCTTAAGAGAGGAAACAAGAAAGAAAACTTTGATCTTGGGTTCGTGATTTATATGATGGTGTTCATGGTTACTTTACATAAATCTTTCATCTTCGGTAATCTTTAATCTTATGTTCTTATTTATCTCATTTAATCACGAATTAAACTAATCAAATGGTACGGGAACAAGTATGTTAATAATTAAACAAGTAGGTTATATCGTGTTTGTTTTTGTTTCGAGGTGTTGTCCGACGCCGAGAGCTTCATGGCTCGACTCAGTTTAGTTTATTAGTCAGATTAGCGACAAATTTTGTGACAGAAATTCTGTTGCAGATTCCCATGGACAGATTCACGTCAAACCTGTGTTAGGTTAGAAAAAGAACAGCGAGAGATATTTATGTCGCTAAACATTCTGGTGGTGATGTTGTTTTGGCTTTGTTACTTCGTGCAACCGAGTCACTGTGACTCGGTGGGCTATTGATTAGGCTCGATTAACCAAGGCAAAAGTGAGGTGTTTGGTATTTTATTTAATCGGCTTATTATTTAATTCGAGCTTATTAATTAAGTGGATTTATATTGAACATGAACTTATTAAATCACCAGCTTATTGAATTGGCTTAATTAATTCGTGAAAACATTATGAACCGGTTGGGTAACCCTTGGAATTTATCAGGAACCGGTTAGTTAAATCAAGGCTTAGGATAAATTTATTATTAATTATTCATGAAATATACATGGTACATTTAAATGATTAACCATACGCTTTTAATAATTATGCATATAATTTTTCATGATAAATTACATGTTACATTTAATTAATTTATTTGAGAACATAGCTTAATTATTTAATTATACTTTATTCATGGATTAATTAAATTAATACTATACTTTAATTTAATTATACAGTTATGAGTTATGGTAAAGTATTATTAATAAAAAATCAAGTTATTAATAATCATTTATAAAATCATGTATTGTATTATTAATTAATAATTATGATGTTAAGACTAAAGTATTTATTATTAATATACTTTACTATATATGACATTTAAATAATCATGACTTATAATATATGCTTATTTAACATTTGCTTATATCATATAATTATTAAACAAGATTAATACTAATTATGAAAATATGCTAATTATGGAAACATACTAATTATAGAACCATGCTATTTATGAAAACATACTATTTATGGAAATATACTATTTATGGAAACAAACTATTTATGGAAAATTTTAATTTTTGGAAACTTACTAATTATGGAATCTTTCTATTTTTGGAAAGTTGCTATATATGGAAACCTGCTATTTTTGGAAATTTACTATATATAGAAACCTGCTACTTTGAGAAAGTTACTCATTATGAAATAACAAGTATAATAACACATAAAACATGAAATACACTAATAAAGAACACATGAAACACTAAGAAAATACATGATAAAACATGAAATGTGAAACAAGTCAAGAAGAAGTAAATTAAACTAAGAATCAGTAAATTATACATAGAACATACAACTCATTCACGTCCTTTATTATGTAGCACTCGTGAAGTCGGAGTAGTTCTTCCGCTTATATCTTCATTTCATTATTGGACATAAGGTACAGATATTCCGTCCTTCAGTATGTACATTCTCTTTCTATGTTTAGGATTCCTCATTTGCTGCCATCTGTTTTCCCCAATAGTTACATAAAACATTTCAGTGATTACTATGTTAATATTTTAAACTGCCTGAGCTATATACATGCATGCCATATTAATATTTCACTTTTAAGTTCGTTTTCGTCTCGATATCTTTACGAAGTTAATGATCGATATCAATCAAGTCACTTTATTGTTCTTGGTGTTTGATTAGCAAAGTTATGGTATTGTCAAATTTCCACAAAACTGTCAAAAGTGTAAAATAATATCGTCTACGTAACCGTACTACACTAAAAACATGTTGCACATACCATTTATGAAACACAAAGTACAACCAAGTAATGCACAACAAGTATTAATGGCTAAATGTAAATTCTATGATAGTATGAGGACAGAAAATGTAAATGTGTAAAGTATAGAGACTGAAATTGTAAATGTAACAAACTACTAACCAAAACTAACAAATATAACAAACTATGTAACAAACAATAACCAACTATCAAACAACAGGGACTGAAATGCAAACCCTAAAAAGTATAACTATTTTCTAACTAACAACAACTTCCTAAATTCTAGGGACTTAAAAGCAATTTATGAAAATGTTTTGAGAAAAAACGGGCTTATTAACTAATAAGCCATATCTAGAGTATTAGTTGACCAAATAAACTGAAACAAGTTTCAAAAGATTCCAAATTCAAATAAGCTAGCCATGATCAAAGAATTAAGCTAAAGTGGTCTAAATCTCAAATAAGCACTTTTGAATAAGCCACTTTTAAGAGAACTGCTTATCTAGATAAGCACATGATCTATTTTTCACAAAAGATGCTTATAAGCCCAAAATATGGACAACTATCCAAGAAAATTTGAAAAACCTTCACAAAATAAGCTAGAAAATCCAATAATCTCAAAAGGGCTTATGTTGACCAGCGTTGACCAACTTTGACCAACTTTGACCAAAATTTGACCAAGGTCAAATCTTATTTTGATTACTTATACAGCTGATTTGTGGAAAAATAGCTACTTTTATGAAGTGGATAAGCCAGAACTGAAAATAAGCTATGGCAGAAATAAGCACTTATCATAGAGACTTTATTGAGCGAGCTTCTAGCTTATTGAATATTGAGAACTGTATTAAGTAGCTTATCAAACTTGAAAGCTAGGATGTTGGACTTTACAATGCAACAAAAATGAGGTCTAAACTCTAGTTTTGAACAAGTTATGCTAGGTTGAAAGTTGACTGTTTTAGACTAATGAAACTGAACCATAGCATTTTAGTGCCATTTACCTTTTTGAAAAATACTTTGACTTCCAAAACTTGTACAAATACTCTTGACCAGTTAATGAGTGTATATAAACACTTTTTATCCAATTCCAATGACTGAATCAAAAGATGGCTAGTGATCCAAACACCAGTTATGACAAAAACAAGAATTATGACTAAGTAACTAGATCAAAACCAACAAGTAAGGACTACAATCTACGAAAACATATCAGAAATATCAAAAGGATCAAATAGCAGGCAAACACAAACAAAATTACACTAAAACTAGAAATTGAGCAAACATTTGACTTTTCAGGGGAAATTTAAACACAAAGTGAACTTTTTAGCTTATGAGGCCTCCTTTGATTGAGAAGAGAGTGATGAACTCTCTTTTCAGCTTATCTAACACCTTATCACCAAACAGCTACAACCAAATTACCATCAACCTCCATGTATCATCATCATTACCCTGCTACAAGAGGTCTGATCTGGTATCACTAGCTAGAACTATTATAAAGCTTGACTGCAACAAATCTGATCACATCAAACAACTTCCAAAACACTCACTTGATTTAGTTATTCATTTGAATAACGGAATCACAAGAATTAAGGATATGAATGATGAATTCAGTAAGTATAGGAGAGATTTGATAATTTGAGAAATGAGCTCTGTTATTAATGGTGTAAGTTTGTTACAACGTCCTAACTAACTCACTTAGAGTAGTTGTCAATCACTCTAAGTGGTTATAACTAGAGAAAGGAAAACAGTTAAGGAGATTAAGCTAAGTGTGTGTGTGTTTTTCACACTTAACTACATTACACAAAATTAAAGAGTTATAGGGTATTTATAGAATAGATATGTAATGTAGGTGAGATGAATGACGTGTTGATGAGACTGCTTTTATACATAGTCTCATCGTCCAAAAAGGGCTTTAAATGCATTAAATATAATGAAAATGGCCAAATATATGATTGTGTTTGTTACTTGTATATTTTAGGTACCGATATTGAGAAAATGATAAAAGATCACAAGAATCATACAAAAACGAACACGGGAAACGAAGCCGCACAATGAACCAAGTCCTAATGAAGATTTTCCAAGACAAACCCTTGAAGATATGAAGATTATGCAAGAAGGGTCCTCCAATATTGAAGAATTGACAGTTTAAACCCTTGTATCTTTATAATTACAAGTTTGGTCCTTTAAATATGTCAAAATGTAAAAAGGGCCCTCCATTTTGAAGAATTGGCAAATTTAGTCCCTCAAAATGTAAAAAGGGCCCTCCTCAAAGTCAAACATACCATGAAGGCCTTCATGTTACAAGAAATTACAAGTTTGGTCCTTTAAATATGACAAATTGCAAAAAGAACCCTTGACTTTGAAGAAATGGAAAAAATGGTTCCTCATAAATCATGATTTGTCAAATTCAGTACTCCAAGAAGTCAACAAGACAAGACAACCCTTCAAGTATCAACAATTGGCAAGAAATACCCCTGAAATCACTTTACAAAACTTTTTGGGGCAAATGTGTGAAAAAGCAAAAGTTGTAACAAAGGAATTGGGCGTTGATGAAGTTTTCAGCTGAAGTGAAAAGAAAAAGAGAGATGAGGGGCTAAATTGGACAGACAACATACTTACCTTAACCAGTAGTGGGGTGACACGTGCCCCACTACCACTTTTCCACCAATCAGCTCCCACCTTTTGGCCACATCACCAATCCACTCACCAGGTTTTAACTAACTAAATTAGTTAGTTTAATCCTTGGCGCTAAACACCCACTTTTAAACCAAAAATGAATTAAACACATGTTCTTCATGTTCATCATCAAATTTGGGTTTTTCTAAATAACTAAGAATTACTTGTTAAAACCTTCCAGATTTATAATTAACCTTACCTTAATCACATCCCACACCTTAAACCCTTGGCCACGTCACTCATCAAGTCACATGAGTTCCCTCCTTCACACGGTTTTGAAGATACTGCCAAAAACTCTGCCACATCCAACGTCCAAGATTAAAGCTTGAAACTTAAGCTTATTTTGAGCCTTTGATGCAATTCCAACAGCTCATACATCAATAAACTGCCAAAATCCTTCACATGTTCAAGAATCTTCAAGCTACTCAAGGGGCATTTTTGGGACTTCTCCATCATTAGAGTTTCGTTTTTATGCTTTCTAGTAGTTCATTATAGCCTATAAAAGGCATAGGACCCTTACAATTTAGCTTTGCTCTTGAATTTTTCCTAGTTCACATTTCTGTCAATCTCATTTTCATATTAATGAAGTGTGTTTGAAATTTGTGAAGAAAAGTCCAAGTGCCAATCTTATATCTGCTTGTTATTGTTGTTTGTTAACTAATCTTGAATCCAAAAACCTGTTTTCAAAGGAGTGTGCAAAAGTTTGCATATTTTCCTTAAATCTTGATATTTTGCTAAGTCTTGTTCAAACCTTGGAATTTTTGGGCTATAAGTTGATCATAGCACCCTGATATTGTGATATCAAGGTGTTGTGAGGCTTATAACTTGGGGATAATAAAGTGTGGGGAACAAAGGTTGCATTAATCAAGTTTTCCTCTTTTTCTGATTTTGATATTTTTGCTTCTAACTTTGTTCCATCTTAGCAGGCTTGTTTGTGGAAGCTTGTGCTTGTTCTTGCTAGCACATAAGCTCAAAATTCGTGGGTGTGGATGTACATCCATGAGGTTTGAACCATTCTACCTTAAATCTGCTTAAAATTCTGATTTTTGGTGATTTTGTGTGTTGCTTGTGTTCTTGTGGAATTTATGGTCTAATCTTGCTTAATACTGCATATTACATCTGTTTATGTGTTTGATTGGGCTTGTGTAGTCTTGGAATACACTTATACTTGTTTAAATCTGATTTGAAAAAAGATAAGGGGTGTTTGGGGTTATCTATTTAAGATCATAGAGTGTTATTGTGTTGTTGAAAAGTGTTGTTTGTAGTTGGTATCTGCTATTGACTTGGCTGAGTGCTAAAACCTGTAAGTTTTCAGTCTTATAACCTCAAATTAAAGATTGTGCCATAACTCATTGGTTTTAACTATTTTTGACCTAAAATATTGGAAATACTTAGAGTATATGCATGTTTAGGGATAAAAGGTGTTAAATCAAAGTTTGTGTAACCTGATTTGAAGATTTGAGTGTTTGAATTTGGCTTGTTGGTCAAGTATATCAGCAAAGTGTTCATAACTGCCTTCTAGTGTTCATCAGTAACTTTAAGGCGCTTGAATCTTGATCTAGACTTTGAATCATTGCATGAAACCTTTTTAAATTTGTTCATTTAAATTTATTATAGCTTGTGTGTGCATTTGGTGAAGTTTGGTTGGCTGATTCTTGCTAAAAGTGCTTATTGAACCAAATCTGCTTATTTTTCATGTCTGTGGGATATCTGGTGATCTTTTGAATTAACTGTGCTAATTGGCTGATTGTGATTGTCATTTCTTTGTTGTTATTGACTCCTTATGATTAACTGATCATTTGGGTGCCTTTGTGAAACTTGAATCCACAAAAAATCACTAAAGACAAATAGTCAAGAAAGTCAAGCAGTGGGAAAAGTTCCCACTGCTCAACACCCAAAACTAGCCCCTGCTAGTGTTAATTTTGATCCAGCTTATTAATAAGCCATATTGGCTTATCCAGACTTGCAACAACTTACTTTTTTAATAGATCTTCATCATTTGACCCATCTATTTGAACTGGAGCTTATCAGACCTTGGCTTTGACTTTTTGCAAGAAAACTCATAAGGTTGACTTTTAATTAAGTGCTTATCTGCTTATTCTAGCTTATTGAGTGTGCTTATTGAAAAACTTTTTGTTGATTAAGCTTAGTTAAGTCATTTAAAAGCTTTTGAAAGTTGAATCAGCTCTTGGGGTGGCCTAGAACTCGAAAACGACTATTTTGTCTTTTTGTGAAGATAGCTTATTGCTTATTCAGGCTTATTCCTTGTGCTTTTTCCAATTTTCTTTTTACAGATCTCTTAAGTAACTCAAAAGAAGCTTGTGTGTCTAATTTGAGCTTATGGCATCAGGTTATAACTTAATGGGTTAAAAAGCCCATTAAGAATAAGTTGCTTTAAAATAAGCTAGCTTATACACATTTTCAGCTTTTGGGCCTTCAGAGTTGTGTTCTTAAAATTAAATTTTGAGTCAGATAGGAGCTTTTGGGCTTAAATGGTTGACTTTTTCTTATTGGGCCCAAATTAAGCCCATTAAGGGACTGTTTTGTCTTTTAGCCCATTTCCAGGCCCAATAGGGGTATTTTGTAATTTCAACTTCGTTTCTGTGTTTATTAGGTTAAAATAAGCTAGTTTGCAACTTTTTTGAATTTTTTATAAATTTTGGATTTTTAATATTATTTTATTATTATTTTATTATTAAAAATTAAAATTTTTATTTTCAAGTTTTTATATTTTTCTTAGGTTAAATACATTGAATTAGGAATTTTACAATTTTTTTAGAATATTTTTATTGTCATTAGATTAATTTTTAGAATTATTTTAAATTTAAATAGTTTTTAATTGTTTTTAAATAGTTTTTATTAATTTTAAAATTTTCAACAATAGTTTTAAATTTAGTTAAGTCATTTAAGAGGTTTACAATTGAAAAAATCTCATTTTGGGCATTTTGTTAATTAAATTGATTTTTTGGGCTTTAATTAGCATTAAAAAATTACTATTTAATTAAATAAAAGGTTTGAGTGATTTTTGATTTATTTTTAAACTCTAATTACATTATTTAAGATTTATTGCAATTTTCTATGAATTTTTAGGGTAAATTTTTAATTTTGTCACTTTTTACGGTTTTACGTGTACGACTAATCGTCTTAGTTTTAATCCATAATCGTAACCGTCATTCTCTTTAATCTCTTTTCTTCTTTTCTTTTCTCATCAATATAATCACAAAAGTTAATCATCTCTTAACACAACACACAAGCCTCCTTGAGAACGATCCCCACTTTGGGTCATAACTTGTGGTTTTCCTAAACTACTTGTTAATACTTGTCCTAATTACGCTCTTTTTCCTAAAAGACGTATTTTTACAACTATCATTTTGGCGCCGCTGCCGGGGAGGTGTGTTGTGTTTTGATTTGGCAATTGTTGTTTTTATATATAGCTATAATATCTATTTGTATTAGTAGCACTCTACTAATACGTATTATCGGTTTTCGTTTTTTGTGTGAATACTATTACTATATTGTATACGTAGAACAATAAATTCACAAGTACTCCAAAAGTGTGAAAACATAACCTTGACTTGGGAGGTCATTACCCAATCATTGTATTCGAATCTCAAACAAGAAAGAAAAGGCAAAAATAGATAAATACTTTCGTGAAGCTCGATTTTGAAAAATACAAACTATAAGGTGGGTATAAGGCGGGTATTATAAAATATACCCTAAGGAAAAAGGCTCTTAAGTGCTTCGCGCCGCCTCGTTTCCCCGCTTGCTTGTGAGTATTTTGAGATTGGAAGCTAATCGAGGGTTTTGCCGCCCAAAGTATTATTAAGTATCATATATACTTTCTTGGTTTCATTTGATTAAACCCTCTTCAACGTTTTGGTGTTCCACCAACGTTCTAAAGTCATCGAAGGCGTTCACTTCACATGATCGTTTTCATTCCTTGAGGCTTCTTTAATCAAGAGATTTGATTAATGAGGAGATTTGTAGATTTTTGTCTACTTAATACAATCACAAAAATCCAAAAAAGTAAAAACAATCAAAAACCACAAAAAATTGGAAAAATACAAAACACCAAAAAGAATCTTCTTTGCTCATCCCCTCGTTGTACGTGACGTTTATGCAAACCCGCAACCAAGCAAGACGTGCACGTA
Source organism: Glebionis coronaria (assembly GCA_025667525.1). NCBI lineage: Eukaryota > Viridiplantae > Streptophyta > Magnoliopsida > Asterales > Asteraceae > Glebionis > Glebionis coronaria. The sequence goes on from CM046880.1 coordinate 193,663,076, forward strand.
AACGAAAAAACCGAAAGGAGTCAACACCTACTCCTAATCTTTCTAGTGAGGAGTCTCATATTGACGAACCTATCGTAAGAGAAGAACCAACCATGGCGAATCGAACTATGATGGAGTTACTTCAAGCACCCACCGAGGGTTATGGAGATGCTATTATGATTCCCGCTATCCTTGCGGAGAACTTTGAAGTGAAAACGGGTTTGTTGTCGATGATCCAAAACAACAAAATCCGTGGTTATGAAAAGGACAACCCGCACAACCATATCCGCCAATTCAATCGTCTTACCGCCACTTACAAATTTAAGGATGTTGCTAATGACTCGATTAAGATGATGCTTTCCGTATTCTTTAGCCGGGCCCACTAAAATTGGGTTAGAGAAAGAGCCACCCAATTCTATATTGACGTGGAAGGATCTCGTTTCTAAGTTTGTGAACCAATTTTTCCCGCCCTCTAAGACTACGCATTTGAAAAACGAGATTTCAAAATTTTCACAAGAATTTAATGAGAGTTTTTCATCGGCTTGGAATAGGTTTAATGAAATGTTACATGAGTGTCCTCATCACGTTTTTTCTGACTTGCATCAAATTGACACGTTTTACAATTGACTTAATGATCATGAAAGAGATTATCTAAATGCCGCCGCGGGTGGTAATTTTTTGTGTAAAACGGTTGAGGAAGCATTGTTGATAATTGAGAATAGATCTAAGGTGTATAGTCCTCGTAACACATCGAGTGTTCGTAAGTCTTCGTCTTCGGCTTCACCTTCTTTGTCTAATATCATCGATGCTTGCTAAATTGGGGCGAACTTGGAAAACAAAATCTTTGATAAGCTTAAAGGACTTTTGATTGAATTCAAAGTTGGAGAAAAAAGTTCTCCCGTTACGGCTAAAGCGGTTGAGGTTTCATGTATGTATTGTGGCGGAGGTCATGATTTCTCCGAGTGCATTACCAACGGTGGTAACACTTCGAGTGCCTACGCGGCCACGGGAACTTACAACCAAAACGCTCAAGTTACCCGCTCTAATCAATTGACTCCACCGGGTTTTGCTCCAACTCAAAATGATAACAACAACTATCGAAACAATCAAGTTGGTTTCAAAAGCAATTACAAGGGAAACTATGGGAATCAAGGGGCTAATAATCAAGTTTCAAACAAAAATCAAAATAATGATTTTCAAAACAACAACAAGAGTTTGCAAACTTTGAAAGATCTTCCAAATGAATTTGTTGAATACGCTAATGGAAACGATGCTAGGTTTGACAACATTCAAAGAGAAATTATTAGCCTAAGATCCGAGTTTAAGAACGACTTGAAGAAGGAGTTGAAAAACGAGTTAGCAAATGAGCTTAAAATCCATACAAACAAAATGGAAGGGAATGTAACTAGGTTACAACAAAACCAACAAAAATGGAACAAGGGAAACATGAAATAAAAAAAGAGATGATTAAGGCCGAGAAGAGGGAATCCATGTTTGAGGACAAAATTTCATCTATGTTTGAGGCTATTATGTGCAAACCGTCTTCGAGTAGTCTTCCTAGTAACACCATATCGAACCCTAAGGGAGAGATGAAAGTGATTACCACACGTAGTGGTAAGACACTTAAGGAACCGACTCCTCAACCAATTGCTCCTACGGAGGATGCAATTGAGGAAGAACCCGAGGTGGTGGTCAAAACGAGCATGTCTCAATCCCACGAAGTACCGCTCATGCCACAGCTACGGTTGACCCATTACCACATTTGGAACCCGAGATTCCAAAGGCTATGCCCATGCCTCAACCCACACCACCTTTGCCCTATCCACCGAGACATAGAAAGGAGAAATGTCAAGAGCGCGATAATTATCAATTTGAGCTTTTTATGAAAATGTTTCATGACGTTCATTTTAATGTGAGTTTTGCCGATGCTTTGGTCATGATGCCTTGATTTGCCGCTAACTTTAAGAGTATGTTGAACAACAAGGATAAATTGCAACAATTGTCTAGTTGTTCATCGGTTTATCTTAACCGCATACCTCAAAAAGTCGGTGATCCCGATAAATTCTTGATTCCTTGTGCAATTCAAGATATGGAAGAATGTTATGCCTTGGCCGATCTTAGTGCTAGTATTAACTTGATGCCACTTGCAATCTTCAAGTCTCTCAATCTTCCTAATCTTACTTATTCACTAATATCTATCGAGTTGGCCGACCATTCCACGATTCCCGCATGTGGATTGGCGGAAGACGTTTTTGTAAAAGCGGGAAAGTTCTATTATCTGGTAGACTTTATCGTTGTCGATATTCCCATGGATCCTCAAGTTCCTCTCATTTTAGGTCGTTCGTTTTTAGATACGTCTATGGCTTTAATCGATGTACATGCTAGAAAGATCACCTTACGTTTCAACGACGAGGAACTTGTTATAAACGCAACTCAAAATTGTCAAATTTCTCATGTTTATTCCGTTGCTACCATAAATCTGGTTGATATGATTGACGTTGTTTGTGTTGGGCCAATGAAAGTTTTAACTATGGCCCAGTCTAGATTTGTTTAATTAGACTAAGTGTTTGCTGATCGCTGAGAGGACCAGCGACAGAGACTAGACCAGTGGAAGGCAAAGCCTCAGCTGTCACACCAGGAACATTCAAGTCAAAGACAACGTCAGAGAAGTCGAAGATAATCTGAAGTCAGACTCACCAGCGATTATGAATAGCTGGGATGTTGAAGGAATGTACTGGTGTTCAAGGATCTCTGAGTTGACAACACTCAGAGATCACTTAAGAACCCTAGAAGTCTGGGTTAAGCAAAGCTTACCCAATCCTTTATAGTTTAAGCGAGAGAATCTACCAAGTGTTTTGAGCGGGACAAAACAAGAGATTCAAGATAAAGCCTAGTACGACCTAGTGGGACAAAAGGTGAACAGTTGGCAGAACTGTTCACCTAAAGTTGGTTAAAGGTATGTCTCGATTTAGACATGCATTTTATACGTTGTACTCTTCCATTTAGAAGGTGACACGTATCAACTACTCCCACTAAGGAAGCAACCTCGTACACTATAAATAGGAGTGAGAAGGAAGAATTAACTCAACCCTTGTGCTTGGATAATCTATCTAAGTTAATTCTCTCCTTGGAACCGCTGAGCCCTTAGCTGTCTACCAGCGTCCCATTGGTTCCCTTGTAAACTTGAGTCTCGAATCTAGTTTACTTGTTTCAAGGGTTCATATCTTGTTGTCATTCAACGAGTGTATTCATAGCACTTTGTAATACTTTGTTTATAATACTTAATAAAGCATTACGTGTTTGAAAAGTATTTCATTGTGTTTCGTGGTTAAAAGAGTTATAGTTTATCAACAATTGTCATATTAAGGGACTTTCAATTGGTATCAGAGCGGTTTGATTTATAAAACTTTTCATAAACCGTTCTAGTTTTTAAAATCAAGATCTTAATATAGCTGATAATATACCTCCTCCACCTTTTGGTCAAACCAGTTTAGGTACCACTTCGACCACCATTCCGGCCACCACATCTACTACCATGCCTACACTAGTTGTAAGCACTGGCAATAATGATGATGACCTTCCCCAACTACTTGATGTTAGAGGGGGTCACATGTGTCTAATGTACCAACATTCGATGAAGAGGATTTCTCTAGTTGGAAAAGTGAATTTATTATATATTTAGATGGCTTAGAACCCTTCTTGATAGAAATATTAGAAAATGGTCCATATATACCACTGGCCGTTTCCTCTACCCCTGAGAGACCCATTAAGAAACCTGCTAAGCAATGGTCTCCAGCGGATAGACGTCTGGCTAACCAGGACAAAAGACTCAAAAGTATCATAGTCTCTTGCCTACCCAAGAACATTATAAAGTCCATCATTAAATGCAACTCTGCTAAAGAGATGTGGACTGAATTAGTTCTAGGGTATGAAGGTCCAGAGGAAACAAAAGAAACCAAGATCCAAGCCCTTAGACTTAAGTTTAATGCCTTTAAAGCTTTAGAAACAAAAACTGTTGCACAAACTTACAATAGGCTTAAGATTTTATTGAATGATTTAGGAAACAATGGAGTTGTTCTACCTAAGGCTGAGGTTAATGCTACTTTTGTCAATAGCTTACCTAGAAAATGGCTTAGCCTGAATCAAACCTTAAGAGCTAATAATGCTATAAAGAATGACACTTTAGCCCAATTGTTTGGAAGATATAACTATGAAGAAGGGCTAATTGACTCCATTTATAAATCAGAGACTGACAGATTTACCACCAGTATCACTGGTTCAAAAGCTCTTGTTGCTACCCATTCTTTTCAGGACAACGACTCTGACATTGAAGAGGACACCAGAAGTAGTCAAGAATTTCTTGATGAATTACATGCTGAATTTCATGACAGAGCTCTGTTAGATGATCAAAAGAGGTACTACAAGAGATCTGGTAGAGTTGGAGCTGCAAAGGTTGATAAATCCAAGGTGTCTTGCTACACTTGTGGAAAGACTGGTCACTATCAAAAAGATTGCTGGTCAAACAAAACCTCCTCTCCAAGCTTCCCTTCATCCAACAACAAGAAGTTTTCCGACTCTCATTTCAAGCAAACCTCTCTCTTTGACTCAGAAGGAAAGAAGGACTACAAAGTCAAATACAAAGCCTTGAAAGCTGAGTTGCTAAAACTCAATCAGAAAGCCGATGATGCAGCAAAGAAAAAGGATGTTAAGAAGACTGAAAAAGGTCTGATCGCTGCCTCATTCGACTGGGATGATGAACCTCTCACCTCTGAGGATGAAGGTACCACCACCGTCAGAGCCTTTATGGCTGTCTCTGATGAAGAACCCGCTGTGGGTAAAAGTGAAGCAAGATTTGGTCAATGGGGGGATATCACCATGAAAAAGGCACAAAGAATGTTATCCATGTCTGAAGGTCCTGATATAGACCATGTTAGTGACTATACCTTGGTTGACCTCCACTTTGTGGAAGAGCAAAGAAAAAATCTGTTAAACAAATTTCACAGTCTTAAAACAGAGTTAAATCTTTGCCAATCTGAATTAACAAATCTTAAACCATTTGTGAATCTTGCTAATCAACTTCAAAATGAAGTGAGTAAATTATCCTTGAAAATGAGTCCTTCTCTGATGAAAATTCTGAACTAAGAAAAACCATTGAGAAATGGAATTTGGCTCAATCCACAGTGGAAGAAATAGTCGTTGGATCCATACCTGGTGATGTGGTTCAGGCTATTGGGGGAAAGGGTAGATTCAAAAAACATGTCCCTGTTCCCAATGTCAAATTTGTCCCATCAGAGGTCTCTTCTCCTTCTTCCACCTCTGTGGATGAGAAGAACTCTGACAAAGAATTAGAGGTACCAGCTCCACCAAGACCCGCTGGTGCCAACCCATCTGATTCCTTGCTTGGCCCTAAACCTCAAACCAAAACCCCTGGGAATTCAATTCTCAAAGTCGCTGACAAGTTAATAAAAAGGTTTTTGTGGCTAAGGACACCAACAAACCCTCTCCTCCCCCTGAAGAGCTTTCTCCCACCAAGCAACTTCTCCTCACCCTGATGGAAGAAGTGAAAGGGTTGAAAGAACAAATCAACCCCATAGTTAATAGTCCATCTGTTAACTCTCTTGGTGAGGGGTCTAGTAGCTCCAAAGGGAGAGCTTTGTTCAGACCTTGCAAGCACTATGGTTTCAAAAATCACTCATCCGAGGATTGCTCCAAGAAACCTAAGTGTATCACATGCGAGTCCTCTGAACATACATCCAGAGAGCATGAGGAGTTGATAGCGGTTCAAAGAACCAGAACTCAAATGAGATCTAAAACTCCTCATCGACCCTCTAGAAAGGTTGAGCCTAAGCCAGAGATAACTCTCAGGGTTACAGACCTAACCCCCCTGCAAGTACTGTGGTTTCTTCGACCATCACTCTGATGAATGCAAACATTATACTGGATGTGACATCTATGGAAGCATGCGTCATGAACCCATGGATTGCAACCAAAGAGGGGGAGGTAACCAGAGAAGGACCAATGTCGCTGGTCAGCGATAGCATGGACCCACTGGAAAGTGGGTTCATCATAGAAACTAATCTGGATTTGTTATATCTATGTAGGAATATCTGAAGAAATATGTTTGGTATCTGGACAGCGGGTGCTCCAGACACATGACAAGGGTTAAACAATATATTCATAGATATAAAAAGGAGTCTGGTCCTAAAGTAGTCTTTGGAGATGACTCCTCAGGGGCTACTGAGGGTTATGGCTATAATGGAATAACCTTCACAAGGGTCGCTTATGTCAATGGACTGAAGCACAACCTAATCAGCATCAGTCAACTCTGCGATGCTGGCTTCAAAGTTCTGTTCACCAAGACCCAAGGAACAATCTTCAATCAAAATGATGATGTTGTTCTTATTGCACCCAGGAGAAGGGATGTGTATGTCATTGACATGACATCTTGTCCAGAGGGGACAACCCCTTGTCTCTATGCCAAAGCATCTGATAGTGAAAATTGGCTATGGCATAAGAGACTCTCCCATCTCAACTTCAAAAACATTAACAAACTGGCCAAGAATGATTTAGTAGCTGGGCTTCCCTCTATGACCTTTACCAAAGACAGACCCTGCTCAGCGTGCGAGAAAGGGAAGCACCACGGAGCCTCATTCAAGACTAAACAATCATTCTCCATAAATAAGTCCCTCCATCTCCTTCACATGGACTTATTTGGACCAGTAAAACCTCAATCCCTAAATCACAACAAATATACACTATTCATTGTAGATGAATTATCCAGATACACTTGGGTATTCTTTCTAAAAAGAAAGAGTGATGCTGCTGAAAGAATAATGTCCTTCATCAGAGAAATTGAGAATCTCAATGACTACAGAGTTAAGGCTATCAGAAGTGACAATGGCACTGAGTTCAAGAATCATGCCATGGAAGCCTTTTGTGATGAAAAGGGAATATCATAGAACTTTTCCAACCCAGGCACCCCTGAGCAAAATGGTGTCGCTGAAAGAAGAAACAGAACCCTCATAGAGGCTGCTAGAACCATGCTCAGTGAATCAAGACTTCCTAAACAATTCTGGGGTGAAGCTGTAAATACAGCTTGTCATACACAAAACAGATCTATTATTGTAAAGAGACATGGCAAGACCTCTTATGAAGTATATAGGAAGAGAGCCCCTAATGTAAGCTACTTCCATGTCTTTGGTTGCCCTGTTTTCATTCACAACTACAAAGATCACCTGGGAAAATTTGATGAAAATTCTGATGATGGATTCTTCGTTGGGTACTCTCTCACCTCCAGAGCTTACAGAGTGTTCAATATCCGTAGACAAGAATTAGAATAATCCATCTATGTCACCTTCAATGAAGTAGATGCTGTCATCAGCCACACCAACTCAGAAGAATGTGACATTGACTTCAATGAAGTTAAATCCTATCCAAAGGATGATTTCTCAAATCCCAAGGAATCATCCAAGGGCGGTCACAAGGACTTCCCTTATGTTCATGCATTTGATCCTCATTCAATCTTTGACATCACTCCAGAAGTTGAAAATGCTGAACAAATCACTCCACTCACTACTATGAATGCTGATCTTATTGAACCAATCTCTCCTCCGGATGAAGAGATTATGGATGAAGAAATAATCTGTCAAGAACCTTCAGCATTCATTGAACCTGTTTCGACTCCTGAACACACAGAGACTCCTGCTCCTCAATCCAAATGGAGTAGGAACCAAGATATTCTTCTGGTGAATATTCTTGGTGAACCCTCTAAAGGAGTCACCACCAGAGGCAAATTAAAATCTCTGGAAACCGCCTCAGCGAATGAATGCCTTTTCGCTGATTTTCTCTTTGAGGATGAACCCAACAATGTGGCTGCTGCACTTCTAGATGAAGGATGGGTGGTTGTAATGCAAGAAGAGCTTAATCAGATCAAGAGAAACAAGGTGTGGACTCTGGTAAAAGCTCCAGCTGGAAAGCAAGTGGTTGGAACTAAATGGGTCTACAGAAACAAGAGGGATGAAGCTGGCATGATTGTCAAAAACAAGGCTAGGCTTGTGGTGCTGGGATATAATCAATCTGAGGGGATTGACTATGATGAAACGTTTGCACCAGTAGCCAGATTGGAAGCTATCAGAATCATCCTAGCCTTTGTTGCTTATATGGGGTTTACTGTGTACCAGATGGATGTGAAGAGTGCTTTCCTAAATGGAAAGCTTGTAGAGGAAGTATATGTCTATCAACCCCTAGGGTTTGAAAGCAGTGAGTATCCTGACCACGTCTGCAGGCTTCACAAAGCACTCTATGGGCTAAAACAAGCGCCTAGAGCCTGGTATGAAACCCTATCTAAATTCTTGCTTGAAAATAAATTTGTCAGAGGTACCATTGATCAAACCCTGTTCACATATAGGTCCAAGGGTGATGTCATTTTAGTATAGATTTATGTGGATGATATAATTTTTGGTTCAACCAATATTACATTGAGCAAACAGTTTGCCAAATTAATGACCAAAAAATATGAAATGAGTATGATGGGGGAGTTAACTTTTTTCTTGGGTTTTCAAATTAAACAGAATTCAAAAGGAATTTCCATTTGTCAAGAAAAATATGTTAAGGATTTGCTCAAGAAGTATGATCTGTCTGATTGTGCATCAGTGAAATGCCCCATGCTTCCTCCCAACAACTTTGGAGCTGATGACTCAGGGGTCTCTGTTAATGAGACCTTATATAGAGGCATGATTGGGTCACTGATGTACCTCACAACAAGCAGACCAGACATACAATTTGCCACATGTCTCTGTGCTAGGTACTAAGCTAACCCCAAGGAATCCCACCTTGTAGCTGTCAAAAGATTTTTCAGGTACTTAAAAGGATCTCCCACATTGGGTCTCTGGTATCCAAATAGATCAGGCTTCGACCTCAAAGCCTACTCAGACTCTGACTACGCTGGGTGATGTCTTGATAGAAAGAGCACCTCTGGGAGTTGTCAAATCCTTGGTGGAAAGTTAGTATGTTGGAGCGCCAAGAAGCAAAACTCTGTGGCCATGTCATCAGCTGAAGCTGAATATGTTGCGGCCGCTGGTTGCTGTGCTCAAGTTCTCTTGATGAAAAGTCAACTGGCTGATTATGGGATCATTTCCGAAAAGGTTCCCATATTCCGTGACAACACAAGTGCTATAGCCATCTCTAATAATCCGGTACTTCATTCCAGAACAAAGCATATTGACATCAGGTATCACTTTATCAGAGACCATATTTTAAAAGGTGATATTGAGCTCCATTTTATACCCACTGAATACCAACTCGCTGATATATTCACCAAACCTCTGGCTGAGCCAAGTTTCACTAGGTTGGTTGCTGAGTTGGGTATGCTCAATATTGGTAAACAAATCTGATAAGTGATCTCTGACCTCTGTCTCTGGGCATTAAAGGGAATTGAATGTAACGAGGTAGTTACATTCCCATGGGACTTAATATATTCACATATTTAATTCAAATGATTAACCTTTATTATCAACAACTTTCCCGCTTTCCAAGGGTCAGAAATATCACATGAAGAGTCAAGGGGTCCCACTTTTCCTAAAAGGTAATTTTTTGCATTAAATGCTTTAATTGTAAAACGGCAAACCCTTTTATCAAAACCCTTGACTCACTTTTCAAAACTCACATTTTCATAACTTACACACACACACAACTATTCATCTTCTCAAAACCTTCATTTCTTCCACACTTCAACAATGGCGTCTTCATCATCTAACACCGCTTTTACTGTTCTGGCCGCCTCGAACGTTGATTTTGGGATATATGATGGCAAAATCGCCTTGAACAACTGTGTAGCTCTCTTGGAACACACAAATTCACTCTACCAACCTTTGTTCTCCTTCCTAAAAAACTCAACCATTTTTGATGCCATAACCAGAGTACCCTCCACTTGCTACCACCAATATTTGAAGGAGTTCCGGTACAGCACGGAAGTTGATCCAACCTCTTCCCACATCACCTTCAACCTTTCCACTCATCCCCAACCTCTCACCTTTGATCTTCCTACATTTGCCAAAGTCATTGGACTTCCTGTCAATGAAGGTATGTCCGATGTGCCTGGCAGCGCCACTGTGAAGAAGGCTCTTGCTACCCTTCGTCCTCATGACGACAATGATAAACCCTTCACCACACAAGGTTTCCAAACCAAATCCCTGATCAAAGTGAACTACTTCTCACCTATTTGGAGGACGCTGATGCTATATATTGTGAAATGTCTGGGTGGAAACCAGGGGTCTCATGATCAACTCAATGGAGCCCAGCAAGCCATTGCCTACAGCTTAATTTGGGGACAAGATATAGGGATCGCCCATATACTCTACTCTGACCTCATTGCTAAGTTAGAAAACAAAGGGAAGAAGAACAGACTGGCCACCATCTGCTACACTAGATATCTCTCTCTTCTCTTAGAAGACATGTTGGGTGAAGGATACACCAATGATGAACTTCTCTCTTTCTCTCCTTATCACATCACTGCTGCATCACTAAAGACCCCACTAGAAGATGAAGTGCCTCTCAGCAGGCACATGATGCAGGTCGCTGGGTTATCGGTTGCTGATGGAGAGCCCTTGATCCCTCACAATGAGGTGAATGCTGAAAGAGCAACTAACAAGTCTCTGTTAAAGACCTCTGTGCAGTCTTCTTCTCAGCCCAAGGTGCCCAAGGAAAAGAAGAAAAAGAGGAAAGATATCCCCCTTTCCTCTAAAACCCCTTCTGTTAATCCTTCCAAGCCCAAGAAGACCAAGAAGAACCCATCCCCTTCTCTGGTGGATGTGGTTGTAGAGCCTGCCGCGGACAAACAACCAGCGTCTAGCGTCTCCCAGTCAGTAGAGACGACTAAGAACCTTCTCAACGCTGATATCTCTCAGGTATTAGTTTGCCAATTTATTCTTTTTGAGGCTCACAAACAATCACTCTCAACATTCTGTAGGAGAGAGTGATGAAGACTTAGGGTTTTCCTCAACCCATAGAGTGTCTATGTCAGCACTTAGATACTTAGGATTATCTGTACACTCTGTCTTAACACAAGGATATGATTCATTTGTGCTCATAACGCACCCTGATGATCCTTCACCCTCTGGACTGTGCTCTTGTCCACAACAACTTGAGCATGCTATAGGTCCTGACCCAGAGTCTCTGCACTTCATGCAGTCTCTGGGTCCCCTCATTAAAAAGAGTCCCAAAGAATTTATTCTTTTGGGTGGACTGAATAATCACCCTCAGTCTTCCTAGGGGCAGCAATAAAAGGAGACCATTACCATCTAACAATTCACAACCAAAAGAGTCCCAAAGAATTTATTCTTTTGGGGGGACTGAATAATCACCCTTAGTCTTCCTAGGGGCAGCGATAAATGGTGACCTTTAACCTCCATGAATTCACAACTAAAAGAGTCCCAAGGAGCAATCCTTCAGGGGGAGCTGAATAATCACACCCAGCTATCCTAGGGGCAACGAACAGCGACCATTCACCACATAACTTTCACAACTCAAAAGAGTCCCAATGAGCAATCCTTATGGGGGAGCTGGATAATCACACCCAACTATCCTAGGGGCAGCGAATGGCGACCCTTCAGCATAACTATTTCACTTTTAAAAAGAGTCCCAAGGAGAAATCCTTAGGGGGGCTAGATAATCACACCCAGCTTTCCTAGGGGCAGCGAATGGCGATCTATAACTTCATTATTTTTCATAATTGGTTACTAACAAATGTCATAACAGGCTCATAATCTTCATGAAGAACAGCAGAATGATGATGCCTATTCTATCGTTGGTGATGACAATGCTGAAGTCCCCCACATAGATCTTGATGCCATGTCAGACATTGATTCTATACCAGAGGATGAGGTCTTCATTATCGAAGAAGACTTAACCATTTCAGACTATGCTGATATGGATACTGATGATGACCAAGTTACATTAGAACTGAAACCCATCCCCTTCCTATCACTGCCCAATGTGCAAGAACTAGCTGCTAAGCGGCTATTGGACCAGAGGCTCTGTGCACCAACCCCAGTTCCCTTCCCAACACTTCCAAATGTCATGGAACTAGGGGCCAAGCAACACTTAGAATATTTACAAAAGCTCAAGCCTGTCCATGTTCCTCGAATGAAAGATGTTCAGGAACTCGCTGCTGAGGCTCTCTGGATCAAAAGGGGTGACATCAGTATAACAAAACTCAAAGTCACAAATGATTTCATCCTCTCTGAACTGCAAACCCTAACCCATGCTGCTGAGGAGCTCACCACAACACTAGATGTAACACCCCCAAATTTATACAACTCAATACGGCGGAAGACTAGTTGGTGTTACGGGATAGCACATTACTCACATCATAGATAACGCATAAAAATTGCATCGTTTATTAATAAAGCATTTCCATTCATATATATCAAAGTTACATAGGTCCCAAGTCATATTATTTCATACAAAGTTTTACAAAGTATTTGAATGGAAAATATTGTTTAAGCGCGGGCCATGAATTCTTGTCGTCTTCCCGAGAATTACCTTCAAGTACCTGAGATAAAACATGTTAAAAGAAAAGGTCAGCGATAACGCCGAGTGAATTCATAGAGTTTAATAAAATCCATCAATATAATATCAGTATAAAATTATTACTGAAAATCATTTTGTACAAATCATTTTAATAGGCCATAAAATAGCCAATGTCATTTTATACAAATCTTCATCAAAATCATAATATAGGCGTTTGCCTTAAAAATCATTATACGAGCCAATGTCGTAAAATCATCATACAATACGTCTTATGACGTTGTATGAAAATAAAACCGTTATATGAATAAGGTTATGAAAACCAAAACACGAACATAATATCAATAGTATGACCCCGTATTGCTAGTCAGGCAATACATCATAATTCGGTGCGTCTAGTAGTATTTCGTTAGTTTTAGATTATTATAAGCCGCATGACATTGTTACCTTACTAAACCAACAACGGGTAGCTAAACCGATACTCAATTTGCCCATCTAAAGTAGCGTGTCGTCACAAAGGTCACGCTATGGAAATCTTCTCATACATAAATTCGCTTACCAATCAATGTGGCACGACGGGGACTAACCGTCAAGGCGCGAACTGGGGTGATCGTCCCCAAATAGTACTATTATATGCATAAGCGTCTACCAAATCCCGGTAGTTCACAATTCATGCTAATGGGACTTTTAGTGACATAACCTAACTTTAATAATCCATTTAATTTCATCTATCGGGTCCTTTAATCATTTATCGGGTCATACAATCGGGTCATACAATCATTTGGGTCCAAATCAATAAACAAACAATCGGGACAAATGGTGTCCTATTTTATAAAACTAACATGTTATCTCCCTCGCGGGTTTATAAAACATTTATAAAAACATTTAAAAGAGTGCGAGGCTATGAACTCACGTTGATGTGGGAAGGCGGGTTATCGGCAATTTGGAAGTACGGTACGTGCTTCAATCACGGAAACCTAGACAAATAATACTCGTCTTAGACTCATGTCCAATGACTTTATAAAAATAACAATTATGTATACATATGATGATTTTATATATATGATTATCAAGTGGGTTTACATATTCTCATTTACTCTTTTTAGTGTTTACGTATTGGTAACTTCTTACTAGTTTACTAGTTTGACCTATTTACGTGTTTTAAGTCCAATAAGCTTATTATAAGTTCTTTAACTTATTTTAATCCATTTTATACTTATATTATCAGTATCTATACTTTCCATGTTGGGCCTAAATGGGTTAAGCCCAATAAGTTCTTTTTACAAGGGTTTAACTTATTTAGTCCAATTATTAGTCCAATATGCTTAGTTAGCTCGTTAATGTCCGTATGTCTATAATTCGGGTTTTATCGGTTTTTACTTGTATTAGTTACTTATATATCAGTATATTACTTTTAAAAGCTTTACATTAGACGGGTTTGATCGTCTAAGTTTTAATTGGCGAAAAACGTTAATTTTGCGGTAATAGCCGAAAAAGTCGTAAAAATCAAGTTTATAGTTTTTATTACTTATAAGTGTTATTACACTACCATTTTTATAATTTATACACTTATTTAACCTTTTACATATTTATATAAATAAAATCCATAAGTTAGTTGGTTTTTATTTTACATTTTATACAATATAATTTTGAGTGCTTATATAATAATAATAAACATTAATTCTCAAAATCTGATTTTTATTTTCATCTTCACCAAAACTGCCATATCTGGAGTTCTCTATGGAGATAGAATTTTAATTTTTTATCACATAAACTACATGATATGTGCTCCATTTAACTCTTCTATAGCTACTGTTGAATCATCCTCTAAGTATTTTCTAAAAATCGTCCAATACAGTGAACTCATATTTGTACCTTAAACTTGTTTTGATCATATCTCACTCATTACAATGATTCCATTGCATGGCCAACTCTCACATGTGTACAAGACCCATAGCTTACTGTAAATTGATTCTACTTCATCATTTTATCAGACTAACATGTTGTTCTTTACTATTTATATACAGCCTACCATTTAAACAAGATTTACCCATTTTATATGTAGTTTGTCCATCTTTTTAAGCATGTTTATCAACATCAAATCCCCACACAACATTTTTATCATCATATATTTATCATATACATATACAAAAAGAAAGAAAATACATTTGTTCTTTACAAAAATAACAAGAGAAAATGGAGAGGATGATCTTCTTTACCAACCAAGTGTATTTCTTGTTTTTGGAAGACAAGAACTTGATGAACACCAAAAGTAACTCCAAGATCATCAAACACCAAGAAAAATAGTTGAGAAATCAGCCCTAGGACACAAGCAAATCACCTCCTTTGTTGTTAAAATGGCCACCAAATGATCAAGACTTCAAGGTAACTCCAAGATAGAGCTAGTTAACTAGTATTTCATGGCTAGAAAAGATCAAAATAGGGTGTTTGTTCTTCATAGTGGACGGCAAGGTGGTGATGGTTGAGAGGATTTTGAGTTTGTTTTGCATGTGTAAATGGTGGTAATGAGAAATGGTTTGATGGTTTTGAGTTAGTAACTAGCTTAAAGTGTAAGCTTACTTACACTTGTAAGTTTTATGCTAACATGATGCCACATCATAAGATGTGGTGTCATGTGTGCCGTCCCATGTTTATTAGTGGGGTGGGATAATGTATTTTGTCCCACCTTACTAATTTACGGGTATTCCTCGATTATAGTTTCCTCGATTTGCGTGCCCTCGGGTCGTTTTACGAAAAACGTTTTTATAAATTATGAATCAACGGCACAAAACGAATCTAATAAAAATTGTCTCATCAAAAACGGAGTTCGAAAACGTAAATACGTAATCCTAAGGTTTCCGATTTAGTCGTAAAGGACGTTAAAATAAAATCGTAAGTCCTAATCTCTTCTCGTAAATTTGTGTGTTTATGAACTAACACAAATTTAAAATTTCAAAATAATATTCACGGATAAATTTATTTTCTGAAATGTCTGACTGTCACCAAAGACGGTGTATGTAAACGTAAGCACGTAACGTTGAATCCTCCGGTTTAGACGTAGTCGACGCTACTTAAAGACGTAAATCCAAATTACTTCCCAAAAATAAGTGAGTTCATATTATAACATTAAAATAATGTTTTTGAATAATATTTGAGAATAAAATATCAATCACAAATTGACGGATTGTCACAGCATTTACCCCTAAACAGGATCTTTGTCCTCAAAGATCATCTTACTACTCGCTTCTTATAGAGTTAAAGCCATGTGGGTATTTCCTCCACATTCGGTCTTTTCTCACAAGTGTAATCCATTATATTACGCGAGTTTCATCAAACATAACTACGGGAATAAGATCATGCTAAATGTTGACTTACTTTCTCTATCCATGATGTTCACGGGTTTCTGATGAATGCAACTTTTCGCCGATCTAAGCTTTATTAAGAAGAATTCATATTTTCGCTTGATAGATATTCCATCAAGTTCGATATACGAAACATAATTTACGTATCTCTTGAAGTCCTTGGGTAGATCCAGCTTATATGCCTTTCAAACCAAATCTTTTACATCATCTCAATGGTCCCATACAACGGGGACTTATATCCCATGATTTGACAGATCATTAATTCATTTCTCCAAGGTTAAAGAATTTTGGCATAACTTCGCTACCCATCTGGCACTTCTAGATCCACATTTCATATTCACATAACCTCTTGCCCACTACCGGCAGTCAATAATCAGATCCTAATTTCAACAATCATTTTTGGTCTCGCGGGTCGAATATTTTGCAAGGATAGGTTCGCCATCATAGGAAACCTTAAACCTAAAAGACATGTCCAACTCACAATGGGTGTATGTCGGGTGTCTTTATCTCAACTCCTGCTTACAGATGCTCTAATATTTAGATCCTAACAAGATTCGATCTTAATCCTAATACGATGATTATCAATGATAATCCTTCCAAAGGAAAACGGTTATACAGTTCATTACCAAAGGTCAATCATTCAAACATAAAATAGCACTTATATTACTTTGTATCGTTACTTTACCTCGTCCCTTCGATTGGGGTGGTACATAGTACTCTCATCAAGGTTCGTTCTCAATGATTTCTGAGCAATCCTCTAGAAATTCGATGCGAAGCGAGGATCTTGATAAAGATGTTCGATACAGGCACACTATGTTTACATAACTCTTTTGCATTTATCATTAACGGGAATGATATTAGAAGATTTGGTCAGTCTGTCGACGATGACCCAAAACGAATCAAATTCAGATGATGACCTTTGCAATAGCTAGACGTTTACTAATGTATGACGCGATGTCTGCCTTCATAATTGCCATCAGTACAACTTCTTCAGACAAAGATACTTTTAGTCATAAATGACATAAATAGAATACTTATACTTACAAATTCCAACATAACTATATCTCACAATCCTCCATATTTAGACAATCACGAGTGGCCTTTTATACATCTAACGCCATCGGCTTCTCAATTCTAATGGTTCACATTAGACGCGAACCCCTTTTATTATCTATATTATCCTTTTTACAAATATCATTTATTTTTATATTTGTTCGGCAATTTATTTTGCACAGTCATTATTAAGAAATACATTCTAATTGATTCTTTATCCTTTTTACATAATGCGTCAGTAACTACGTTCACTTTCCTAGATGGAATAATTGTCATGACCGTATTTATTCGAAAATTCTTTCTTTATATTTTCTAAGTTCCAGTCTCGTCTCCACTATTATTTTTATCCGTTTTACTCAATCCGACGTCTAAAGCGTCGATAATTATTACAACTAATTAAATATTAAATATTCAATTTTTATGAAATGTAAACGTAAAGATTTTAAATTTCTTAGTTCGACCAATTGTATAAAATGTTCAAAAATAAATTTGAATTTACTTAACAAGATTTTTGTTGATTTATCGAAAATATTTAATAAGATCCATAAATGTTCAAAAAACCTTTGTTTATATTTTGGTCAAGATTTTCTTAGTTGAGAAGCAAAAATTGTCGTTTCAATTTTTAAGTCATGGTTTAAATGTTTTCCTCAATTCCGCTTAGGTTATCTTGAGGTATACACAAACATTTACCCCTAAACAGAAGTTTAGTTAAATGGTTTGTGTATAAGGGAATAATCCCTTAAAATCCTTTGTTAAAACATTTGTCAAAATATTTTTGTACTTTCTTTTTAGTATAACTCAAAGTCTTAAATGACTTCTAAATTTTGAAGAGTCAATTTATATTCCATTATCTATTAATCACACGGTTAAATCATGTAGAGGATTAAGTCTTAAGTCATATGTTATATATTCAAAGTACAGGTTTTAATTGTTAGGCCAATTTAGGGCAGTCTATAACTAATTATTAACTCATTCTTATTCTTATAAACAAACAAATAGTCCTTAATGATCACAAGCATGAATTTATCAAATTACAGCCTACACACGTGATTCACCAAATTTATGAATGCTACATGTGTATTAGTCAATCCAAACGACATCACGTGAAACTCATAATGTTCTTTACAAGTACCGGATGTAGTGATTGGAATACATAATCTTTTTCGCAGATGCGAAGCTGATGATAATCATGCCATGGATCTCATTAAAACATACACTAGAACCTTGTAAATGATCGAACAAATCTTCCATTTCGAGTTATGGATATCGTTTTCGATTGTCAATTTACTCAGTTCACAGTAATCTCTAAATATAAGGAATAATAAAACCATTGCTCTTCATGATGAAGAGCTTGGTAGAATAAAATCATTCTCCGACAACTCTCTCAGTTGTACGGTAATTCTTTTAATTCAGATGGTGTTGACGTACAGTGCACATGCCACAGGTGCAGCACCGAGAATTTAATCAATACCAAATTCAACTTGCCTTAATGGCGAAAGTCTAGGTAATTCATCAAAAAATACTTACTAAAGTTTCAGATAACGAAAACATCTTTTAATAAATTCATTTTAGGTTCTTTCTAGCTTATAATATCTATGACTAGTTCACAACCATTCACGGTATAATTTCAAGTCTAAATGCAGGATACGGGCATCCATCAAGAATTATTTAGATCACTTTTGATAATCAACATCTTATCATTTAGGGGAATTCTACTCGAGTTCCCATCAATTAAGACAATGTCGTCATGTCATAATCAATCAATCCATTCAACTGGAATTATCAACTTTCCAGTTTCATTGCCATCGATAAGATGTGAACTTCTCAAAGGACTAACAATAACTCATAATCCTTTACAACTTCAAGGATATATGGAGACACAACTACTAAAAAGAGTAAGGTCAACGCATAATCAAGGCGAGAAAATTTCAAATCAGATACAGACGAAAACATTTTATGAATATGAATATATCCCATGTTTTCATAATTTGAGTACGCATTCGAAAGCTCCTCGGATAGTTACCCAGGTCATTCAAATGAAATCAAATCAAAAGAAATGATAGGAACGTCGATACATCCAGTCGGGTATCAACACTCAGTAATCAGATGCTTTTCCTAAGAATCTCACTACGGGAGAATTGGACAAGATAGAATTGTCAATTGTCAAATAAGACAATTTCCAAAGATGAGTAAATTCGACTCAGAAGAATAGATGATACATGCACATATGTAGGTGTCCCTAACACTATGTCCCTATTTTTCACTTCTTGCAGATCTCATAATATTTTAATCTTTCACAATCTTCAAAGAAAATGTAGTGTTTATTCATTAGTTTTATGGTGACTACTAATCAGTCTTGCATGGTCCATTCCAAATTGTATGTAGGCGCGCAACTATATACAATTTCAAGATTAACGATGCAATACTCAGTTCGTCAAAACTTTATCATCATGTTTATAATAAAAACATTTTCATGCTTAATTCTTAAATAAGGATCAAGAATAAATTTACAAAGATTTTCTTTGTTATGGAGACAGTTAAGTTTTCCAAAGCGTCTCATAAACAACTTCATTTTGATATCAATCACTTATAAATCTCACTTTGAATAATCCTTATTGTGATGAAAATTTAAATTTTCTCAAAGGATACCGTTTTAACTTTATAAAAACAATGTGTGATCTGCAAAAGATTGATGAAGAGTTGTTCATCAAGAACTTAACTACAATATGATAGGAAATGAGCTTTAGCCAAATAATCATGAGGTTCATGACCTCGATGGCACTCACGAAGAATGATTCACAACGTAACTGAAATCAAGATGAGTACTTGTTCAATGGTTGCATCACTAATTCAATCATTAGGATGAAGCAAGAAAAGATGGATAACGTCGATACATGTAGAATTTAGCAATCAATGGTAGTCTTTTCATTAATCACAAACAAGTCAAAATTGTACCGTAACACATTACGTGTCACTATGTCATACAATTCTCAGAACTCATCCTACCAACTGATGTCACAGTTAAGTTAGGGATTATTTTTAATAGATACCACAATGAATACTAATCTACAAGAGTCATTAGGTGTCCCACCTGTCCTGGAAGATCCATCGGTCCTAATTTAGAAGAAGATTTCTTCAATTTATTTCTTGGACACTGGGCATCCTCATTAGTGAACAATGGCCTAGGAACAACGCTTAACACAAACTAACAATCATTTAAAACCTTATAATTCAATCACAAAACTTAATGACTTCCTCTTTTAACAATTTCATATTCCATAAAAGTTAAATTTTACTTTATTCAAGTTTCAATCAACTTATACTCAAATGCGATATCCTACCTCATTTTCCAATACTTTCAACCTTATTCTTAGACCTTAATAGGGCAATAAAAGCTCGATATGATCAACATTTAATTTCCGATTCTATAGCTCTTACAACAACAATTATCAAATGGGTCACTAGTATGAAATGACTCGATCAGTCAACTAGACTTCTCGGAAAGGTACTAGTGGCATGAGGTTTTTGGGTAATGGTTCCAATGACAGCCTCAAGTGCAACATTCCCCCTTTCGATTTCAATTTAAGAATTGGGTGATAACAAATCAGATGACATCTTTCTAGGTGGTAACATTTTGTCAAACTCCACTCTATAAGGAAAGATCGTCATGGCATCGATATAAGATTTAATCTCGCCAATTCTTCTTCAATATCACAATCAACTAATATCAACATTTCTACGAATATCAACCATTTTGTTGGGATTATAAATATCCACAACTTGGTTTAGATCTAGGATAGCTAGAATTCCTACGAGAATAGCTTCGATTAATTTACTAGGGAATTTAGGGTTCCTTGTGACAATCTACGTCGTATAAATACCTCCTATAAATATCAAAATAATCATCAAACAATCATGTAATAAAATTACATCATATATATATAATCCAAGTTATATATATATTAAAATAACACTTCTCAGTCTGGCCTTGTCGGTAACTCGGGAATTCTTTGGCACCGTTATAGTCAAAAGATTTTTAGATATTTTTAGAAAAATGTTTATATTTAAAAGATTTTGAAAAGTTTTATTCAAAACCTTCGTTTTAAAAATCTTTCGTTCTCTATAACGAGAGCTCTGATACCAAACTGTAACACCCCCAAATTTATACAACTCAATACAGCGGAAGACTAGTTGGTGTTACGGGATAGCACATTACTCACATCATAGACAACGCATAAAAATCGCGTCATTCATTAATAAAGCATTTCCATTCATAAATATCAAAGTTACATAGGTCCCAAGTCATATTATTTCATACAAAGTTTTACAAAGTATTTGAATGGAAAATATTGTTTAAGTGCGGGCCATGAATTCTTGTCGTCTTCTCGAGAATTACCTTCAAGTACCTGAGATAAAACATGTTAAAAGAAAAGGTCCGCGATAACGCCGTGTGAATTCATAGAGTTTAATAAAATCCATCAATATAATATCAGTATAAAATTATTACTGAAAATCATTTTGTACAAATCATTTTAATAGGCCATAAAATAGCCAAAGTCATTTTATACAAATCTTCATCAAAATCATAATATAGGCGTTTGCCTTAAAAATCATTATACGAGCCAATGTCGTAAAATCATCATACAATACGTCTTATGACATTGTATGAAAATAAAAACCGTTATATGAATAAGGTTATGAAAACCAAAACACGAACATAATATCATTAGTATGACCCCGTATTGCTAGTCAGACAATACATCGTAATTCGGTGCGTCTAGTAGTATTTCGTTAGTTTTGGATTATTATAAGCCGCATGACATTGTTACCTTACTAAACCAACAACGGGTAGCTAACCCGATACTCAATTTGCCCATCTAAAGTAGCGTGCCGTCACAATGGTCACGCTATGGAAATCTTCTCATACATAAATTCGCTTACCAATCAATGTGGCACGACGGGGATTAACCGTCAAGGCGCGAACTGGGGTGATCGTCCCCAAATAGTACTATTATATGCATAAGCGTCTACCAAATCCCGGTAGTTCACAATTCATGCTAATGGGACTTTTAGTGACATAACCTAACTTTAATAATCCATTTAATTTCATCTATCGGGTCCTTTAATCATTTATCGGGTCATACAATCGGGTCATACAATCATTCGGGTCCAAATCAATAAACAAACAATCGGGACAAATGGTGTCCTATTTTATAAAACTAACATGTTATCTCCCTCGCGGGTTTATAAAACATTTATAAAAACATTTAAAAGAGTGCGAGGCTATGAACTCACGTTGATGTGGGAAGGCGGGTTATCGGCAATTCGGACGTACGGTACGTGCTTCAATCATGGAAACCTAGACAAATAATACTCGTCTTAGACTTATGTCCAATGAATTTATAAAAATAACAATTATGTATACATATGATGATTTTATATATATGATGGGTTTACATATTCTCATTAACTCTTTTTAGTGTTTACGTATTGGTAACTTCTTACTAGTTTACTAGTTTTACCTATTTACGTGTTTTAAGTCCAATAAGCTTATTATAAGTTCTTTAACTTGTTTTAATCCATTTTATACTTATATTATCAGTATCTATACTTTCCATGTTGGGCCTAAATGGGTTAAGCCCAATAAGTTCTTTTTACAAGGGTTTAACTTATTTAGTCCAATTATTAGTCCAATATGCTTAGTTAGCTCGTTAATGTCCGTATGTCCTATAGTTCGGGTTTTATCGGTTTTTACTTGTATTAGTTACTTATATATCAGTATATTACTTTTAAAAACTTTACATTAGACGGGTTTGATCGTCTAAGTTTTAATTGGCGAAAAACGTTAATTTTGCGGTAATAGCCGAAAAAGTCGTAAAAATCAAGTTTATAGTTTTTATTACTTATAAGTGTTATTCCACTACCATTTTTATAATTTATACACTTATTTAACCTTTTACATATTTATATAAATAAAATCAATAAGTTAGTGGGTTTTTATTTTACATTTTATACAATATAATTTTGAGTGCTTATATAATAATAATAAACATTAGTTCTCAAAATCTGATTTTTATTTTCATCTTCACCAAAACTGCCATATCTAGAGTTCTATATAGAGATAGAAGCTTAATTTTTTATCACATAAACTACATGATATGTGCTCCATTTAACTCTGCTATAGCTACTGTTGAATCATTCTCTAAGTATTTTCTAAAAATCGTCCAAAACAGTGAACTCAGATTTGTACCTTAAACTTGTTTTGATCATATCTCACTCATTACAATGATTCCATTGCATGGCCAACTCTCAAATGTGTACAAGACCCATAGCTTACTGTAAATTGATTCTAATCATCATTTTATCAGTCTAACATGTTGTTCTTTACTGTTTTTATACAGCCTACCATTTAAACAAGATTTACCCATTTTATATGTAGTTTGTCCATCTTTTTAAGCATGTTTATCAACACCAAATCCCCACACAATATTTTTATCATCATATATTCATCATATAAATATACAAAAAGAAAGAAAATACATTTGTTCTTTACAAAAATAACAAGAGAAAATGGAGAGGATGATCTTCTTTACCAACCAAGTGTATTTTTTGTTTTTGGAAGACAAGAACTTGATGAACACCAAAAGTAACTCCAAGATCATCAAACACCAAGAACAATTGTTGAGAAATCAGCCCTAGGACACAAGAAACTCACCGCCTTTGTTGTTAAAATGGCCACCAAATGATCAAGACTTCAAGGTAACTCCAAGATAGAGCTAGTTAACAAGTATTTCATGGTTAGAAAAGATCAAAATGGGGTGTTTGTTCTTCAAAGTAGACGGCAAGGTGGTGATGGTTGAGAGGATTTTGAGTTTGTTTTGCATGTGTAAATGGTGGTAATGAGAAATAGTTTGATGGTTTTGAGTTAGTAACTAGCTTAAAGTGTAAGCTTACTTACACTTGTAAGTTTTATGCTAACATGATGCCACATCATAAGATGTGGTGTCATGTGTGCCGTCCCATGTTTATTAGTGGGGTGGGATAATGTATTTTGTCCCACCTCACTAATTTACGGGTATTCCTTGATTCTAGTTTCCTCGATTTGCGTGCCCTCGGGTCGTTTTACGAAAAACGTTTTTATAAATTATGAATCAACGGCACAAAACGAATCTAATAAAAATTGTCTCATCAAAAACGGAGTTCGAAAACGTAAATACGTAATCCTAAGGTTTCCGGTTTAGTCGTAAAGGACGTTAAAATAAAATCGTAAGTCCTAATCTCTTCTCGTAAATTTGTGAGTTTATGAACTAACACAAATTTAAAATTTCAAAATAATATTCACGGATAAATTTATTTTCTGAAATGTCTGACTGTCACCAAAGACGGTGTATGTAAACGTAAGCACATAACGTTGAATCCTCCGGTTTAGACGTAGTCGACGCTACTTCAAGACGTAAATCAAAATTACTTCCCAAAAATAAGTGAGTTCATATTATAACATTAAAATAATGTTTTTGAATAATATTTGAGAATAAAATATCAATCATAAATTGACGGATTGTCACACTAGAGACTTCACTAACTTCATCTGTGGAATCCTCTATGTCTGCTTTACTTCCGCAACTACTAGGGAGTGCCTTGCAAGCTCACCTCCCAGCTGTTATTAACCAGAGCCTCCAGCAATACATACCATCCGTCCTCTCATCAGCTGTCAAAGCCAATGTTGCAGCGATTGCTAAGGCGTCTGAGCCTTCACAAACTCTTCTTCAAGAGCTGTTGCAAGAGGAACTTAAGGAAATCTGCCTCTTTGTTCATCAAGAATTCAAGAAGTTCCTTAGTCCTGGTTTAGGCACAGCTACTACCGGCGCTATGCCTGAGGGGGAGAATTCAGCAACCTCCACCTCTGAAGAAGAAGAAGACACTGCCTCACCTAAGGGGGAGCAGTCACTCAAACACCCAAAACCCTCAACAGTGATTCCTACACCACAACCTCTTAGATCCTTCAAACCTAACACTGATGCAATAAAGGATAAGGGTAAAGGAATTGCCATTGAACAGCCTGAAATAACCCTGCACTCCCTCCAAGAAGAAGGTGGATCTATAGCAAGGCTCTCCAAAGACTCTGATCTGAACAAATTTAAGAGTGCTGATGAACCACCACTTACACCAGAGCAGGCAAAAGCTCAAATCTTAGAACACCAAAGGCTGGCAAACATCAGAGCTGCTGAACTTAAAAGCAAAGAAGCTCTGAAAAAACTCTCTCTTGCTGTAAAGGAAGCTCAGCTGGTAAAGCTCAAAGAATTAGAGGTTAAAAGGAGCAACCTTCTAAAGGAATATGAAAGACTTGTAAACCAGAGAGCTGAACCTGGTCAAATCACTAAGTATGCATGTTACACTGATAAAGACAAAAAGGTGGTGATGACCCTTTACATAGAGAACCAACTAACCAACTATAAAGTCTTCAGTGACTTTAAACTTAGAGATCTGGGCCTCTCTGAATGGTTAGAAATGTTGGATCTTGCCCAAAAGAAGACTGGGCCTGGTGCTGCCCAAATGATGAAGAATATTCAAGCAAAGCTTAATTGGGTAAGAGACACAGCAAAGAAGCTGAAGGTACCCCTGCCTCCTCAACTCTCACAAAAACAACCTTCTCAAGGACCAAGGAAAAGGAAAACCCAAATGGGGCCTCTGGTGGAGAAGTTGGTTACTGAAAATATTGTGGTTGATGGGATGCACAGAAACTTGGTTCTGCCCAAAGAGATCACCAAACCAGTAGGGGGTCAAGTATACTCAGAACCAGAGATAGGGATGGTCTTTGTGAATGGTAATTATGAGTATTGCTTTCAGCGGATGAATGAACTATGTTGAGTCTTAGGATCTAGACTCATCTGGGATATGATAACAATGATTGTAAGCACAACGGAACACAATAACAAACACAATCAAAGTTATGAACAAGGCTTTCTTATTCATAAACTACTTACTAATAAGCTACTAACTATACTCCTGGTGCCTTATAGGCTTGACACCAGGAGGAACGCACACACACCTTTAGTTTACATTGTATATCAATCGGTGAATCACCATGTGTGCCTAATCCCCTTTATATAATAGAGGTACTAGGGTTACATCACAACCCTAGCTTATTATCAAAGCTAACTATTTATTATTAAGTCCTTCATCTTCTTTTGTCATATCAACTCAAGATATATAAGTCCCAACAATCTTCCCCTAGTTGATTTGACAGAACCAGTAAGCACGAGCTTCCCCTGAAGCTAATATAGATGAAGGCTAAGCTTCCCCTCGATCCATGCATTCTTCCCCTTTTTGTCACATCAACTCAAAGGGATCGTCTTCCCCTCAAGAAATGCATGTCGAATCCAGTAGGTTCCTTGGAGTGATCACTAATGAAGAAAATCAAGTATAACAAATTTTATGAAGAAGTGAAATATCCCAAACTTGTGTCTTATATCATCTCAGTTTTTATTACATGGGACTGAGAACCCCCACAACTATAAGCCAATTGTTAGCTATAACAATATATTTAATCCAACGATAAGGTGTATTGCTCACCAACAGTTTTTGGTACATGGGAACTGGTAACCTTCACAACTATGAGCCAGTTGTAAGCTGTAATAATATATTTAGTCCAAAGACAAGGTGTATTGCTCACCTAATTGAGATATAAGAAGATAACAAGTTTGTGAAAATCAACTCCAACATCAAATAAGCAATTATCAATTGTCTTCGTCAAGTAACCATAACTCACCAGTAGGAACCATAAGCTCACCAGCTCTTGCATCTTGAACTCAGTAGTATGTATCATCCACTCATTCAGTGTGAAAAAGACATGCTTATTACAATAACATGTAATAAAATGTCTTTGTATAATTCTTGTAATCAATATATGCACGGCGATCACATGCAATGGCTGATAGTCTTAGTGAGCTCTGGCGGATCAACTAGAAACCACTCGATGCTTATGATCATGCTAATTTTGTGATGATCATATCATGAACTGTATGGTATCATATGCCCCCAAATATTTGTAAAAGAGCGTGTAACTGTTCCAATCAAGAATTATAGCATAAACTGAACTTTGGAAATAAACCATATACCTCTTCATTGTTCAAGATCACCAGTAGGAACGACCAGGAGGAAACGACCAGGAGGAACCGACTAGGAGGAACCGACCAGTAGAAACTTTCCAGGAGGAACCGACCAGTAGCAAGAAATAACCAACCAGGAACACCTCAAAACCCCCTTTTTTTTTCTTTTTTTTCACATTCTGTCCCCAAATGTCGTTGAAGTTGTTCCCGTTGCTGTCACAAATACTGTCGCTAAAAAACTGTTGCTAAACTCAAACATGTCTTCCTCCAATACTTTAGCGACATGGAATTCGTCACTGTTGTTGTTGCAAATATGGTGATACTCAAAATAGTATGGACGGATGCACTTTAAGTTATCTGACATTAAGTAGCCCAAAATTACGCTACATCAAGCCCAAACGACTTTATCCAGCCTACCACACCTCTCGGATCACAAATAAAGTCATATCTTATGAAACTATGCATCCATAATAGTGTCCATATAGATTCACACGTATTTGACTTGATTATTTAGGATAGAAAATATAATTCAATCCCTAAAAATCAGCATTATGACCTCACGAACTGCATATATCACGTCAAAAGAGGAAAATGCCCATAAAATTAGGAAGTAATAAACCACGTACCATAATTCCATATCGTCCTTGTTTTGCCATATCGTGAATATATGAACAGATTATATCACTCCCGTGAATTAAGCATCCATAAATATGTTGCCAAAATAATCTCCCATGTTTGACTATTGATACGTAACAACACATACTATGTCCAAAAATATTTAGAATATTTAATTGAGTGAGTCAAATATAATCCCTAAATGTTTGCACAACCAAACCGTGTTTCTCCATAAATTACGCAGCCAAATATTCACCCATATTTTGCTCAATATTCACACGTCTAA
Source organism: Glebionis coronaria (assembly GCA_025667525.1). Classification (NCBI taxonomy): domain Eukaryota; kingdom Viridiplantae; phylum Streptophyta; class Magnoliopsida; order Asterales; family Asteraceae; genus Glebionis; species Glebionis coronaria. The sequence goes on from CM046880.1 coordinate 193,691,005, forward strand.
AATAAATGAGATATTTGACGTGTACCATCATAAAAGCTCCATAAAACACGCATGAATGAAAATCTTGCTTTTATCAACAAATTCGTACCTGCCTTTTGTGAACTTGGGACCACGATACAAACCATGAGCTGTTCACACATGTTGCGTTTCTTTTCACATGTGATCATAAACACAAGAAAAGTTGTGTCGTACCCTTTGTTTACAACATCACATGAAGCCAATCCATCCTGTTCACATCCAACGTATACACAAGATGTTCTTGTTACAGCCTCACATGATGACTTTGAGTCCATACAAAACACGTACATAACCAGCAAATACTCTATGTCTTGGCAGATGCGTATCAATAATGCATCTTTCGAATATCTTTCTGTCACGTAAACGTACAAACTACATGGACCACTTAGCAATCAATTCTCTTGTGTTTATCAACGTCATCATTCAAATACCTGCTGTAACATTCGAAAAGAACATAGCATCCATACGCATCCTTGATCAGAAACTGAAAATAAATATAGGGTATGCATCAAACCCTAAATCATCTTTCTGAATTCTTGGAAAAATCGATCAGCAAAAACACTCATCATTCACCACGAATCTGCGCTCCTTTTTCTGATTAAACGTGACAGCAGCAACGAAGATGTGATCCAGAATTTAGGGTTTGCATAAAACCCTAGTTGCATCGAATCTCCCATGGAAACCTTTATTCTGAATCAACCATCATTATCAAAGATCATACGGGGTTCATCGTTGATTGTAAAACCAACTCCCCACAACCAGTATGATCATTCAGCAACCAGTAGCAACATCAATATGAGTGGCAGCAAGAATCATCTAGGGTTTGTTGGGAAAAACCCTAGATCAGCAACATTATTTATTAAAAACAGAAAATACTAACGAAAACCTTGTAGATCAACCAGATCGAGAGCCAACAAGCTCTGATACCACTTGTTGAGTCTTAGGATCTAGACTCATCTGGGATATGATAACAATGATTGTAATCACAACGGAACACAATAACAAACACAATCAAAGTTATGAACAAGGCTTTCTTATTCATAAACTGCTTACTAATAAGCTACTAACTATACTCCTGGTGCCTTATAGGCTTGACACCAGGAGGAACGCACACACACCTTTAGTTTACATTGTATATCAATCGGTGAATCACCATGTGTGCTTAATCCTCTTTATATAATAGAGGTACTAGGGTTACATCACAACCCTAGCTTACTATCAAAGCTAACTATTTATTATTAAGTCCTTCATCTTCTTTTGTCATATCAACTAAAGATATATAAGTCCCAACAAACTACATCTGGCTTCAACCATCCAGCTTATCAGACTCAAACAGGGCATCCTAAGGAATTGCAAAGCAGCTGAGGACTTTGAGTTTGAAGTTGAACTTGTCATCAACTCTAGGAGTGACAAGGTTGAAGCCCAGAGAATCTGTGATCAAGGCCTCGATCGCTGAAGAACCTTTTGCTTTTTATTTATGTTTACACCTCTGGGTGCTTTTGTAATAGAGTAGGTTCTTTATGTTTAATAAAACTCTGAGGTATGTTTGTTAAATTATGTGTAAGAAGAAGCTGTGTACTCACTTACAATAATTTTAGACTTAGTATAATTTATAAACAAATAGGGGGAGATTGTTGGGCCAATGAAAGTTTTAACTATGGCCCAGTCTAGATTTGTTTAATTAGACTAAGTGTTTGCTGATCGCTGAGAGGACCAGCGACAGAGACTAGACCAGTGGAAGGCAAAGCCTCAGCTGGCACACCAGGAACATTCAAGTCAAAGACAACGTCAGAGAAGTCAAAGATAATCTGAAGTCAGACTCACCAGCGATTATAATAGCTGGGATGTTGAAGGAATGTACTGGTGTTCAAGGATCTCTGAGTTGACAACACTCAGAGATCACTTAAGAACCCTAGAAGTCTGGGTTAAGCAAAGCTTACCCAATCCTTTATAGATTAGGCGGGAGAATCTACCAATTGTTTTGAGTGGGACAAAACAAGAGATTCAAGATAAAGCCTAGTACGACCTAGTAGGACAAAAGGTGAACAGTTGGCAGAACTGTTCACCTAAAGTTGGTTAAAGGTATGTCTCGATTTAGACATGCATTTAATACGTTGTACTATTCCATTCAGAAGGTGACACGTATCAACTACTCCCACTAAGGAAGCAACCTCGTACACTATAAATAGGAGTGAGAAGGAAGAATTAACTCAACCCTTGTGCTTGGATAATCTATCTAAGTTAATTCTCTCCTTGGAACCGCTGAGCCCTCAGCTGTCTACCAGCGTCTCATTGGTTCCCTTGTATACTTGAGTCTCGAATCTAGTTTACTTGTTTCTAGGGTTCATATCTTGTTGTCATTCAACGAGTGTACTCACAGCTCTTTGTAATACTTTGTTTATAATACTTAATAAAGCATTACGCGTTTGAAAAGTATTTCATTGTGTTTCGTGGTTAAAAGAGTTATAGTTTATCAACAATTGTCATATTAAGGGACTTTCAGTTTGCGAGGAATTTTCACAAGAAGTTTTAGGTTTTGGTGATGATGAAAATAGTGGCAATCCCACTATGTTAGATCCAATTCTTGATAACTCGACACCAACCTTCACTCCATTTGAATGTGGTGGTTTTACGTTGGAAGAATTCGATGTTCCACGTACTTGTGACGAAGACCTCGACAATGATGAGGACTTCTCGATTATCAAGGATTTTCTTAACGATTTCCCATTTCCTCCACCCGAGGAGGTTATGAGTATCGAGCCCAAATCTTCAATTGAGGAACCCCCTATCCTCGAGTTGAAAGATTTACCTCCTCATCTCGAATATGTCTTTTTGGAGGAGGACGACAAGTTACCGGTTATTATTTCGAAAGAACTTTCAAATGATGAAAAAACCGCACTTGTCGATGTTCTTAAGGATCACAAAGGGGCGATTGCGTGGAAGTTATCCGACATTAAGGAGATCGATCCCAAATTTTGTACCCACAAAATCTTAATGGAAGAGGGTTACAAGCCCGCAATCCAATGTCAAAGGAGGGTGAACCCCAAAATTCACGACGTCATCAAAAAGGAGGTCCTAAAACTCCTTGACGCGGGAATGATTTACCCTATTTCCGATAGCCCTTGGGTGAGTCCTATTCATTGTGTCCCTAAAAAGGGAGGAATGACCGTTGTGCCAAACGATGCCAACGAGTTAATTCCCACTAGACTCGTGACCGAATGGAGAGTGTGCATTGACAATCATAAGTTGAATGACGCCACTCGAAAAGACCATTTTCCCTTGACCTTCATGGACCAAATGTTGGAGCGTCTTGCGGGAAACGATTTCTATTGCTTTTTAGATGGTTTTTCCAGTTACTTCCAAATCCCCATCGATCCTCGTGATCAATAAAAAACTACGTTTACGTGTCCATATGGAATGTTTGCCTATCGTAGAATGCCATTCGGAATTTGCAATGCACCGAGAACTTTTCAAAGGTGCATGATGGCTATTTTTCATGATATGATTGAGAAGACGATGGAAGTCTTCATGGATGACTTTTCCGTGTTTGGTAGTTCGTTCACTTCGTGTTTGTCAAATCTTGAGAGAATGTTGAAGCGTTGTGAGGAAACCAACCTTGTGCTTAATTGGGAAAAATGTCATTTTATGGTTAAAAGTGGAATCGTCTTAGGGCACAAGGTTTCGAAAGCGGGGATTGAGGTAGATCAAGCTAAGGTAGACGTCATCGCCAAATTACCTCATTCCAAAACCGTTACAGGAGTCAGGAGTTTCCTAGGCCACGCGGGTTTTTATCGTCGATTCACCAAGGATTTTTCAAAGATCTCTCGACCTACTACACATCTCCTTGAAAAATATGCACGTTTTGTCTTTGACGAAGATTGTGTACGAGCCTTTGAAATCCTTAAGAGGAAACTTACCGAATCTCCCATTCTTGTTGCTCCCAATTGGAACCTCCCCTTTGAGCTCATGTGTGATGCTAGTGACTACGCTATTGGGGCCGTATTGGGGAAACGTCATGAAAAACACTTCTTGCCTATTCACTATGCTAGCAAGACGATGACCGAGGCTCAACTAAAATACACTACAACAGAGAAGGAATTCCTTGCCGTGGTGTATGCATTTGAGAAATTTCGACCTTATCTCGTCTTGACTAAATGCGTAGTGTATACGGATCATTCGGCTATCAAGTATCTCATGGCTAAACAAGATGCAAAGCCGAGATTACTTCGTTGGATTCTCCTCCTTCAAGAATTTGATCACAAAATCGTTGACAAAAAAGGAGCCGAGAATCTAGCAGCCGATCATCTTTCTCGTTTGGAAGATCCTCACCAAAGTGTTTACGAGCCCAAGGAAATCACCGAAACATTTCCGCTAGAGACACTTGGTGTAGTGAATTCTAAGCTTGATTCTTCTACCCCATGGTTTGCGGACATCGCAAATTACCATGCGGGCAACTTCATCATCAAGGGTATGACGGCTCAAGAAAAACGAAAATTCTTTCGTGACGTCAAGTTCTATTTTTGGAACGACCCTTACTTGTTTCGAACTTGTGCGGATCAAATTATTTGACGTTGTGTCTTTGGTACCGAAACTTCTAACATCCTTAGAGCTTATCACGAGGGACCCACGGGTGGTCACCACGGTGCTAATCTCACGGCTAAGAAGGTCTTTGATGCCGGTTTCTTTTGGCCTACTATTTACCGAGATGCACATGATCTTGTGAAGTCATGTGACTCATGCCAACGACAAGGAAAAGCCTCACAAAAAGATGAAATGCTACAAAATATCATCCAACTGTGTGAGATCTTTGACGTTTGGGGCATCGACTTTATGGGGCCGTTCCCATCATCTCGTGGTAATAAGTACATCCTTGTCGCCGTTGACTACCTATATAAGTGGGTAGAAGCCAAGGCTTTGCCCACCAATGATGCTCGTGTGGTAGTCAAGTTTTTGAAAAGCTTGTTTTCTCGGTTTGGAACACCTCGTGCGATCATAAGCGATCGTGGAACCATTTTTGTAACGACCAATTCGAAAGGGTTCTAAGGATATATGGGGTTACACATCGTCTTTCTACGGCTTATCACCCACAAACGAGTGGACAAGTCGAGGTTTCAAACCGAGCTTTGAAGAGGATCTTGGAGAGATCTATTGGGGAAAACCGACAATCTTGGTCGGATAAGTTGGACGATGCTTTATGGGCCTTTAGGACCGCTCATAAGACACCCATCGGCTGCACTCCTTATAAGATTGTGTATGGGAAGAATTGTCACTTACCCCACAAAGCTTATTGGGCCCTTACGCATCGTAATGATGATATGGAGACCGCGGGAAAACACCGGAAAAGGCAATTAAATGAATTGGATGAATTAAGGGATATTGCTTACGAAAATTCATTGATTTATAAAGAAAAGACTAAAAAGTTGCATGATTCAAAAATTAAAAATCGGGTTTTTAACATTGGGGATCAAGTTTTGCTTTTTAACTCTCGTTTGAAAATCTTTTCCGGTAAGTTGAAATCCCGTTGGTCCGGTCCATTCACCGTGACTCAAGTTTTTCCATATGGGACCATCGAGCTAGCTCAAAATGATGGCCCCATTTTCAAGGTGAATGGACATAGGTTGAAGCACTACTTTGGCGGGGAAGTTCCATCCTTGAACTACCTCGACCAAATCACCTTCCCCTATGATAATTAGTATTGAGGGGATCGAGTCGAGCTCATGACTCGGTAATCAAAAGCGAGGTGCCTCGTGGAGGAGTCCCATGCTTATCCTATGTATAGATTATCGCTTTCTAATGTAGTAACGTGTGGGGATTTGTGCCCTTCCAACCTTTGTTCCGTGGTTGTTTGTGAATTGTGGATTTTAGATGATCATTATCTTCACGATTGGAGCCTCTCGTGTTCGTTTTATGGGAGCACTCGATCGTTTGCTTTGAAGACTTTCTCAATATCCATGATATATCCTTTGATGTTCTAACCTTAGGTTTATAGCACACATCATAAATGGCTTTAAATTTAATGGTTACACCCTTTCCATGCTAGATTAAGCATTCAATTATGTCTCTAGTATGGGGGTTTTCTAACCCTTAGACTCGAAACATTGAGGACAATGTTTAACTTTAGTATGGGGGGGGGGGTTGAATAGATACTTGCCTTGCCAAACCTTCACGCTTTCCAAAGTTTATCTTTTTGTTTATCGTTTTGTTGCAAAATAAGGCTAAAAATGGCCAAATTTTAAAATTTTTCTCATGTTTTATAAGTGTTTGAAGACACGAATGTAGATTTTCTGATGGCGAGAATAAGAGTAATTTTTGACTCGACCGTGCGTGTTGAGCACTTAGCTTTGATTCCTTAACTTTTTATTAGGCTAAGTCTCTTAAATGAGGACGAGAAATGATAGAGTTAATTATAAGTTGCTATGCTAAACGTAGAGTACTCGTATTCTTTCAAAAACTCATGTGTTCTCATTGTTTGCTTATTCTCCTAAGCTTGTAAATATTTTTTGCTTAATAAATATTGACTTAGCGGTTTAGTCTTGATTGTTGGTTTCTAGTCTTTTCTAGTAGCTTCCATGTAATTAAATTGGGAAGACATTAAGGTATCGCCAGCGTCACGGTTTTGAAGTATTGGCAACCCGAATAATCGAAAGCTTCACCCAATAATAAGATTTCAAGTGCTCACCTAAATCAAGCAAACAATTTAAATCTCACAAGGCCGGAAAATCTATGCAAAATTGAAAGTGAATCAAGCCTTAATCTTTGAAGCTTTAAAGATCCAAAATTCGCCTTAGAGTGAGGATATACGTCTTTGGCTATAATAAAACCACCGATGAGGCGGATAATAAAAGGCAAGGCAAGACCGAAGTCATAATAAAAGCTTCATGGCGAAGTTGAATAAAATATGGAGGTAAACCTATGATAATAAGTCCCTTCCGTTAGGGGGCGTATAAAAGTCTTGGTAATAAGTCTCATGTTCAAAACCGTTATAAAACCGTGTTTATCGATCCTTCTTGTTGACATAACTTTTTGACATCGTTGTCTATTAGGAGGGGTTATTAATTTTATGGTCTTGGTTACACCGTTAGGACTCTATTTTTAGACCTAAATCTCTATTATCGCATAAGTCAAACAATGTATCCTCATGAAACATTCAAGACAAAATAAAATATAAGAGATACAACTTAGGAAAATGGGAGGATAAGTACGTGATTAGGGCATATGAGTAGTGTTAGCATAACCAACTTATAATGACAATGATCTCGTTGCACGCTTGGCATGGAATTGGGGTGAAAATCGAGGACGATGAAGTTATTTCTAACGAAGCATTCACGTGTTCTTATTCTATGAACCTAAACGTCCCATTTTGCGATGAAAATCATACATTATGTCTAAGACGCAAGAAGTAGTAGCAATAGTAGTAGTGTAGCTAGTTTATCATTCAATAAAAGTGAATAAAAATGAATTTTGGAGGTGCTACATACTTTATTCTAGCATTGCGTGAGGGCACGACAATGGTTTAGTATAGGGGAGTGATGAGACTACTTTTATACATAGTCTCATCGTCCAAAAAGGGCTTTAAATGCATAAAATATCATGAAAATGGCCAAATATATGCTTGTGTTTGTTACTTGTGTATTTTAGGTACGGATATTGAGAAAATGACAAAAGATCACAAGAATCATACAAAAACGAACACGGGAAACGAAGCCGCACAATGAACCAAGCCCTAATGAAGATTTTCCAAGACAAACCCTTGAAGATATGAAGATTATGCAAGAAGGGTCCTACAATATCGAAGAATTGACACATTAATCCCTTGTATCTTCATAATTACAAGTTTGGTCCTTTAAATATGTCAAAATGCAAAAAGGGCCCTCCACTTTGAAGAATTGGCAAATTTAGTCCCTCAACAAAACTAAATTGTCAATATTAGTCCTCCTCAAAGTCAAACATACCATGAAGGCCTTCACGTTACAAGAAATTACAAGTTTGGTCCTTTAAATATGACAAATTGCAAAAAGAACCCTTAACTTTGAAGAAATGGAAAAAATGGTCCCTCATAAATCATGATTTGTCAAATTCAGTCCTCCAAGAAGTCAACAAGACAAGTTAAGACCATTATCATTGAAGAAAATGCCAAAACAACCCTTCAAGTATCAACAATTGGCAAGAAATACCCCTGAAATCACTTTACAAAACTTTTTGGGGCAAAAGTGTGAGAAAGCAAAAGTTGTAACAAAGGAATTGGGCGTTGATGAAGTTTTCAGCTGAAGTGAAAAGAAAAAGAGAGATGAGGGGCTAAACTGGGCAAACAACATACTTACCTTAACCAGTAGTGGGGTTACACGTGCCCTACTACCACTTTTCCACCAATCAGCTCCCACCTTTTGGCCACATCACCAATCCACTCAACAGGTTTTAACTAACTAAATTAGTTAGTTTAATCCTTGGCGCTAAACACCCACTTTTAAACCAAAAACGGATTAAACACATGTTCTTCATGTTCATCATCAAATTTGGGTTTTTCTTAATTACTAAGAATTACATGTTAAAACCTTCAAGATTTATAAGTAACCTTACCTTAATCACATCCCACACCTTAAACCCTTGGCCACGTCACTCATCAAGTCACATGAGTTCCCTCCTTCACACGGTTTTGAAGATACTGCCAAAAACTCTGCCACATCCAACATCCAAGATTAAAGCTTGAAACTTAAGCTTATTTTGAGCCTTTGATGCAATTCCAACAACTCATACATCAACAAACTGCCAAAAATCCTTCACATGTTCAAGAATCTTCAAGCTACTCAAGAGGCATTTTTGGGACTTCACCAGCATTAGGGTTTCGTTTTTATGCTTTATAGTAGTTCATTATAGCCTATAAAAGGCATAAGACCCTTACAATTTAGCTTTGCTCTTGAATTTTTCCTAGTTCACATTTATGTAAATCTCATTTTCATATTAATGAAGTGTGTTTGAATTTTGTGAATAAAAGTCCAAGTGCCAATCTTATATCTGCTTGTTATTGTTGTTTGTTAACTAATCTTGAATCCAAAAACCTATTTTCTAAGGAGTGTGCAAAAGTTTGCATATTTTCCTTAAATCTTGATATTTTGCTAAGTCTTGTTCAAACCTTGTAATTTTTGGGCTATAAGTTGATCATAGCACCCTGATATCGTGATATCAAGGTGTTGTGAGGCTTATAACTTGGGGATAATCAAGTGTGGGGAACAAAAGTTGCATTAATCAAGTTTTCCTCTTTTTCTGATTTTGATATTTTTGCTTATAACTTTGTTCCATCTTAGCAGGCTTGTTTGTGGAAGCTTGTGCTTGTTCTTGCTAGCACATAAGCTCAAAATTCGTGGGTGTGGATGTACATCCATAAGGTTTGAACCATTCTACCTTAAATCTGCTTAAAATCTTGATTTTTGGTGATTTTGTGTGTTGCTTGTGTTCTTGTGGAATTTATGGTTTAATCTTGCTTAATACTGCATATTACATCTGTTTATGTGTTTGATTGGGCTTGGGTAGTCATGGAATACACTTATACTTGTTTAAATCTGATTTGAAAAAGATAAAGGGTGTTTGGGGTTATCTGTTTAAGATCATAGAGTGTTATTGTGTTGTTGAAAAGTGTTGTTTGTAGTTGGTATCTACTATTGACTTGGTTGAGTGCTAAAACCTGCAAGTTTTCGGTCTTATAACCTCAAATTAAAGATTGTGCCATAACTCATTGGTTTTGACTGTTTTTGACCTAAAATCTTGGAAATACTTAGAGTATATGCATGTTTAGGGATAAAAGGTGTTAAGTCAAAGTTTGTGTAACCTGATTTGAAGATTTGAGTGTTTGAATTTGGCTTGTTGGTCAAGTATATCGGGAAAGTGTTCATAACTGCCTGCTAGTGTTCATCAGTAACATTAAGGTGCTTCAATCTTGATCTAGACTTTGAATCATTGCATGAAACCTGTTTAAATTTGTTCATTTGAATTTATTATATCTTGTGTATGCATTTGGTGAAGTTTGGTTGGCTGATTCTTGCTAAAAGTGCTTATTCAACCAAATTTGCTTATTGTTCATGTCTGTGGGATATCTGGTGATCTTTCGAATTAACAGTGCTAATTGGCTGATTGTGATTGTGATTTCTTTGTTGTTATTGACTCCTTATGATTAACTGATCATTTGAGTGCCTTTGTGCAACTTGAATCCACAAAAAAGTCACTAAAGACAAATAGTCAAGAAAGTCAAGCAGTGGGAAACGTTCCCATTGCTCAACACCCAAAACTAGCCCCTGCTAGTGTTAATTTTGATCCAGCTTATTAATAAGCCATATTGGCTTATCCAGACTTGCAACAACTTACTTTTTATAATAGATCTTCATCATTTGACCCATTTATTTGAACTGGAGCTTATCAGACCTTGGCTTTGACTTTTTGCTAGAAAACTCATAAGGTTGACTTTTAATTAAGTGCTTATCTGCTTATTCCAACTTATTGAGTGTGCTTATTGAAAAACTTTTTCTTGATTAAGCTTAGTTAAGTCAATTAAAAGCTTTTGAAAGTTGAATCAGCTCTTGGGGTGGCCTAGAACTCAAAAATGACTATTTTGTCGTTTTGTGAAGATAGCTTATTACTTATTCGGGCTTATTCCTTGTGCTTTTGCCAATTTTCTTTTTACAGATCTCTTAAGTAACTCAAAAGAAGCCTGTGTGTCTAATTTGAGCTTATGGCATCAGCTTATATCTTAATGGGTCAAAAAGCCCATTAAGAATAAGTTGCTTTTAAATAAGCTAGCTTACACACATTTTCAGCTTTTGGGTCTTCAGAGTTTTGTTCTTAAAATCAAATTTTGAGTCAGATAGGAGGTTTTGGGCTTAATTGGTTGACTTTTTCTTATTGGGCCCAAATTAAGCCCATTAAGGGACTGTTTTGTCTTTTAGCCCATTTCTAGGCCCAATAGGGGTATTTTGTAATTTCAACTTCATTTCTGTGTTTATTAGGTTAAAATAAGCTAGTTTGCAACCTTTTAGAATTTTTTATAAATTTTGGATTTTTAATATTATTTTATTATTATTTCATTATTAAAAATTAATATTTAGATTTTTCAAGTTTTTATATTTTTCTTAGGTTAAATACATTGAATTAAGAATTTTACAATTTTTAGAATATTTTTATTGTCATTAGATTAATTTTTAGAATTATTTTAAGTTTAAATAGTTTTTAATTGTTTTTAAATAGTTTTTATTAATTTTAAAATTTTCAAAAATAATTTTAAATTTAGTTAAGTCATTTTAAAGGTTTACAATTGAAAAAATATCATTTTGGACTTTTTGTTAATCAAATTGATTTTTTGGGCTTTAATTAGCATTAAAAAATTATTATTTAATTAAATAAAAGGTTTGAGTGATTTTTGATTTTTTTGTAAACTCTAATTACATTATTTAGGATTTATTGCAATTTTCTAGGAATTTTTAGGGTAAATTTTTTAATTTTGTCACTTTTTACGGTTTTACGTGTACGACTAATCGTCTTAGTTTTAATCCATAATCGTAACCGTCATTCTCTTCTAATATCTTTTCTTCTTTTCTTTTCTCATCAATATAATCACAAAAGTTAATCATCTCGTAACACAACACACAAGCCTCCTTGAGAACGATCCCCACTTTGGGTCATAACTTGTGGTTTTCCAAAACTACTTGTTAATACTTGCCCTAATTACGCTCTTTTTCCTAAAAGACGTATTTTTACAACTATCACGTGTCTCCACCAATAAGAAGTTGCCAGGTGTCAAAATTTTGTTAATTTCTCATCATGTGTTCTTGATCAAATTGGGGTAATTTAATTCCCTTGATGTCATGTTAATTGAGTGAGTGGGATGTGTTCGCCTTATCATCACGATCATTTTTCATGTTGAAAGTTCTTTCTGAAACAGCCTCCTTCGTTATATAAATTCTGGAAAAATAAGAGTTGAGACATGTCGTCCTTGGATTGGTCGAATAATTGATTGTGGATCTTTATCTGTTTGAATAGAAGCATCCGTGTGAAGTGGAATGGTGCATTGTGATTGGTTAAAAAGGTTGAGTGAGTTTTACTGTTGAGATACTGCTCAATAAACGACTAGCTGCTCATTTATGGATTTGAACATGAGTCAATGATCCGAATGAAAGCATTTGGCTCTTCTGATTGGATAAGGAATATAGCACATGGATTAAGCGTAGTTTATCTTTCCAAAATGGCAGATTTAGCCCCTTAGCTTATGGCAGATTGCTGTTTTGAGCTAAACACTTCATGAACTTGTCTTCTTCAGTCCTTTGACTTGTATTTTGAACATTATTGAACCTTTGACTTGGAGTTGAATTTCACTTGAGCTCTTTGACTTTCTTTGAATTTACACTTCTAGTCCTTCAACTTTGGCAGTTTGGCATGAAACGTCCTTTGACTTTGGAGACTTGTCACAATGAGTCCTTCTTTTATCTTTTCTTCAATAGTAATGCCTTGAAATCCGTGTTTGCAACGAATCGTATCTTTTTACCTACAAAATCACAAACAACAAAGAATACCTCATAGTACTGTTTTTTCACATAAAACTTGGTATTTTTCTTTGTGTTTTAGGTTTGATTTGTTATAACTGATATGAGATTTCACTCATATCAAATCCCCTACACTTGATCATTGCTATGGCCTCATTCAATGCCATATTTCAAAGCTTTAAATTACATTTCTCATATTTAATCCACCTTGGCCAAGATGAAATGCTTTTACACTATACTACACTATATGATGCATGATTTTGATTTTTACAATGCTATACAAAGAAAACAATTCTATTTATATATTTTTGTATTTTTCTTGAAATTGTTTGATGGAAATAACTCATAAAGAAATCAATGATTTTGATTAGGGCTTTGGTACCATGAATACTTATCATCCTCAAGTTTCACTTTCCCTATACCAAGCTTAAAAACGAGATAATTGTTATTCATAAGTGAAAGTGCATCGACTCATTCATAAAAATTAATTATGTTACTATTAAAACCCCGCTTATTTTGCCTATAAGACCGGTTATTATTTGAGAAAATTGCTTGAGAGAAAATTTGTCATTATTTAAAGCGTGAAATATATGAAATGTAAAATCTGAAAATAAGGAAGCACATTTTTAATCCTAAGTAACCATCTTATCCATTACTCGAAAAACCTCCCACAATTGATATAAGTCCGACCAAATATAATAAGTCATTCGCCTTATTTATAAGATCCTTATGTCATGCATTAATAAGTAGCTACTCACTCTATAAGAAAAGAAAAATAAAACTCACGCAATAATTTATATCCGCCGCCTTTTTGAGACCTTGGATCTTCAATCCCGCAACCCGTCAAGGTAATATTGGATTGGAGCAACTATTAAATCCCCACAACCCTTGTGAGAGTAATATTGGAATTTAATAGCTACTATAATTAACACCACACTGCCCCTCTTGGGAGTCTTGTATAATTTGTTTTCTAGCCACTCGTTTTTTTATTAGCCGCTCTTGTTTTTCTTTATTCCTCACAAATGAAATGAAAATAATAAAAGGAAAAACACCCGCTAAATATTAAGCATGACATAATTCTAGTACACATAAAACGTTCTAACTTAGAATCTTAAGACGTACTTATACCAACCATGAATGATTAGTCAAAAATGCATAAGAGACTACAAACAGATTAAAATCGTTCTTGATTATTTATTAACAATATATACATGCGTTGACGAGAAAGTAAAGGTAATGAAAGGGGATATAATAGCCACAAGTAATTAATATGAGGTTTATCTAGCCCTTTACACTTACTTCAAACTCTATCATTTCTCGTTCTCCACAGTTTAAAATCTCAAATAATGAGACTCGTGAATGCTTAGCCTAATAAACCAATAAAGGTTTACATGGTTAAGGATACTAGCTAGAGTAAGCTTGATAAGCAAACTCGGGCTGAGTTAAAATATTCATGGCAGGCCTAATATGTCAAAGATATCTAAACTTGTTAAACCATATCCTTTATTATATTTTTTTCCCTTTTTCATTTGTTTTTGATGAAAAATAAAAGAAGAAATATATATACAATGAAAATGTGTTATGCAAATGAAAAATGATTAATGCAAAACTTATGAATGCATATTTTTGGTGGCTAAAGTAGATCAAAAATTTGAAAAATGTTTGAAAAATTGATTTTCCCAATTATCATGAAGGCAAAGCAATGGTCTAGGTAAGGTCACTTCGATAGAAGACCCCCTACACTTAAGATAAACGTTGTCCTTAATGTTTCAGAGTATTGGAGTAAACTCCCCTACACTTAAGACATTCCGTACTTTGCTTAACTCAAGCTAAGGAAAGTTCAGCTAAAGTGAATTCATTTTAGACATTATTAAGAGTCAATTTTGAATCACAAAAGTATCAAAGCTTGATTTAAGGGCCTCCTCCATAAGCTCCAAGCATGAAATGAGAGAGAGCAACCCTACAAACACCAAAAATACAAAAGATAGGTACCCCCTACACTTCATCTTGAATTTATTACCCTTTTATTAATCCTAACCTACCACACTCTATTCTAGATGATCTAACCTAGTTATTCAAGCTTGATTTAAGGAGTCTCTAGCTCGACTCTTCCCACAATGAATTAATTCATGAGGAAATGGGGGTCTCTTGGACCATTTCAACAGAAATGTCCTCCCCAAAATAATGCTTCACCCAATGACCATTCACTTTGAAATTTGGGCCATTTGGTTGAGATAACTCAATAGTCCCATATGGAAACACTTGAGCTATAGTGAATGACACGGTCCATCGTGACTTAAGCTTGCCCACAAAAAGTTTCAACCGTGAGTTATAGAGTAACTCTCCAACTTTGAACTCACGGTTCTTAATCTTGGCATCATGTAATTGCTTAGTCTTTTCTTTGTAAAGCAATGAGTTTTCATAGGCATCGGTTCTAAGCTTATTTATCTCATTGAGTTGGTCTTTCCTATGTGAACCGGCTTGATTAAGATCAAAGTTAGCCCATTTAAGATCCCATGAAGCCTTGTGTTCCAACTCAAATAGGAGGTGGCATGATTTTCCATATACAAGCCTATAAGGTGTGCAACCTATTGGTGTCTTAAATGCGGTTCGAGAAGCCCACAATGCATCATCAAGTTTATCCGACCAAGAAGCTCGATGCTCTCCCACCGTACGTTCCAAAATTCTATTTAAACCACGATTTGTGACCTCGGTTTGCGCATTGGTTTGTGGGTGATACACGGTAGAAAGTCTATGGTTAACACCATACATCTTCACGAGTCTTGTAAATTGATCATTACAAAAATGAGTCCCACTAATAACTGAGATTTTACTAGTTGAAAAGTTCGTTTCTCGGAATCTCTTCGAATTGATCTCTGGTTAATTGTGCGACTCAGTTGTTCTTGGTGAATCAAATAAAAGAGAGTCGTTGTCTAAAACTAATTAAAATTAAAGACTTGAAAAAATTAAAATAAAATAAGGAAGGTAAACGAAACAACAATGAAAGATAAAAACTTGACTGGAAATAAATGACGAGAAATTAAAAGCAATAAAGGTAAATAACTCAAACTTAAACTTAAACTAAAAGGAAAGGGAGTAAAAGTGCAAATAAAGAAAAAGGCGGGAAAAATAAAGCTTAAAACTAAAAACTGAAGAACTCATTCGGAATAAAGCCTTCATCCAGAATAAACGTGTTCATCCGGAATAATTGCTTATCCGGAATAAACAGCTCATCCGGAATAAGACTTGATCCGGAATAAAAAGGGAAAAATGGTTGATCCGGAATAAACAGCTTGATCCGGAATATTTGAACATTCCGAATGAAACACTCTATCCGGAATAACCTAACATTCCGAATAAAGGACTCTATCCGGAATAACAAGTATTCCGAATAAAGGACTCTATCCGGAATAACAAGTATTCCGAATAAGGGAGCTTGATCCGGAATAAACAGTTATTCCGAATAGAAGACAAAATAAGCAGTTGATCCGGAATAAACAGATATTCCGAATAGAAGACAAAATAAGCAGATGATCCGGAATATCTGGGCAAGATACAGTAACTTAAGCCAAGAACAGGGAAGAACAACAACACACGAATTTGATCAAATCTAACCAAAACAAACCAAGAGATTAAACCAAAACAACCACAAATGATCTACTAACAATAATCAATCAAAATAAATCATCAAAACTAACAAATAAAGCCAAATCAATCAAAACCCACTTGATCAAAACCATAAAAACTCAAGAAAATGAACAATGAAGATGAAGAACAAATCTAACAAGAAAGGTAGAAGGAGATTAACAATAAAAGATGAAGATTCAACAATAATTAAATGTAAACTTACTTGGAATTAAAAGGAATTTAAAGGTGCATTACATGAAGATTAAGGTGCAAGAAATTTAAATAACAAGGTATGAAAATGGTGGAAGTGTGGGTTGTCAAGCCACCAACAACTCTAAACAAATGAAGGTGGAAACTATATATAGGAAGATTAGGGAGGAGCTTAGGAAGCTTCCTCCCCTCTTTCATATCTTCTTAATTGCACTCTTAAGTCCTCAAGCCTTTTAATCTTCTTAATCTTGGACCTTAATGACTTTGTCTCGGGATTTCTTCAAACTCGTCTTGTAATTCTTCAATAAATTAGACTTGAGTTTTTCGGCTTTTGATAAACTTCCGTCTTTTGACTCTTTCTTCGATAAATCTTCAGAATTGGTCTTGGACTTCCGTTCTTTTTGCACTCTTGACTTCTTGACTTCGTCTTTCATCTTTTTCTTCAATAAAAGCCCGTGAATCCCCGTGTTTTCTCCACTTTTCACCTTTTCGTCCTAAATTACAACAAAAACACAAACCACGCATAATTCCGACATAAAAGACATAAAATACACGTTTTGGCTCGGTAATTATTGTAATTAAGTGGTAAAAAGGATGGGTGTTTACACACCTATCAAATCCCCTACACTTAACCATTGCAATGTCCTCATGCAATGCATTAGTTACAAAGCAAGATTACATTTTTCATCATAATCAATCCACGTTGGCCTTTATTAAAGAGATAGAAAATTATAAACATTCAAAGTAAAGAAATAAAAAACATACCTTGGGTTTTGGAAATGTCATGAATAATCATCATCCTCAAGTTTTCACTTTCTCCAAACCAAGCTTAAAAACGAGATCATTGTTATTATAAGTTAGCAAACTAACACGAACTCATGTGGGCCAATTACTCACTTAGACTCTCTTATTCCTAGGTGTATCTCCTATATTTTATTGTTGTCTTGAATGATCACGAGGATGCATTGTTGACTTATTTCGATAGTTTATTAAGCCGAAAATAAAGTGAGCGATTTAATCAATAGTTAGCTAAAGGACAAAATCTTTTAAAACTGCTTCTTGGGACCACAAAAAGTTCATATCTTGGCATAACTCGCTTCGCGATTTGAGACCTTTCTCGGACCGATATTTGGCAGCGACTTCATACTTCAAACCTTGAGAGACGTTCATGAAATTATGGTCTTCTCTTCATATAGGAATTTCTTCACTTGAAGTTTTGAGAGATTCATACTTGGACCACGACTTCTTCATTTTTCTCCAATCATTATTTTGGACTTTGATATACAACTATCCGCCTCCTTTTATGACTTGGATCAATTTATTATCCTCATACCTTGCTACGGTCTTTTCGGATACACTTCTCTATGATTTTGGGGAGTTTTTGCTTTTCGTCGTGTGTCTCGATCCTTCATATTGATTTTTGATAAATGATTCTTCACATCACTTTGGATCTTTAGCAACAAAATGTAGCCCTCATGCCTTGTTAGGGCCTTTTCGGACTCGCCAATCTTCGCATCCCGCTTCAATAAGTTATGCCTTGGCTATGAACTCTAATCCATACCGAGCAACTTTTAAACGATCTTGGGCTAGAAGCTAAGTAACTTTTCAAATCGTACAACCTTATTTATTGCAGATAAATTTATTAGCAAGCGATGGGAGAATAGGCTTATAATTAACTCACATAAATTCACGAAAGAATACCAAACTTATAATTGACTCTATCATCTCTCGTTCTCAAAAGTTTAAAATCTCAAGGAATGAGACTCGTGGATGCTTAGCCTATTAAATCAAAGTTTTGGGTTTTCGAGTCGCCTATAGGATCTTGCAAACTCTTAGACTTTTTCAAGTTTAGAATCCGCTTTTTAAAGTTCCCTTGATAAACGACTCTCTAGGATCAATTATAGGAACTTGCGAAAATTTCTTGTTCTTAACCCGTTAAGACTTTCGTGTTTTATAGCTCCCTAAATAAAAGCCTAGCAAAACTTGACTTAAACACGTTAAGGATACTAGCTAGAGTAAACTTGGATAAGTAAACTCGGGTTGAGTCAAAAGATTCACAACGTTTGAAAATTAAAACCACTTTATTAAATATTTATTCTAGCAAAGAAAGAAAATAACTATACAAAGGGAAAAACTAATAAGCCAAAATAGATCAAAATTTTTGAAAAATGTCGAAAAATTGATTTTCCGGTTAAAATGAGGACAAATACAAGGAAAAGGCCATTTAACTTCGATAGAAGTCCCCCCTACACTTAATATAAACATTGTCCTCAATGTTTAAGCATGTGGGAGTAAACTTCCCTACACTTAGGACATTGTGCACTTTGTTTAAATCTCGCTAAGGAAGAGACAACTAAAGAGATTCCTATTTTAATATTGAGAAAATATAAAATAGTGAATCGAAAAGAGTTTAGGATAGAACCTGGAAGAAGGGAACGCGGAATCACGGTTCGTCAAAAGTCATCAAGAGTGTGTCTTTGAATCTCTAATCCCTGCACATGATAAGAAAGAAAGCAAGAAACACCAACGGGGCTCCCCCCTACACTTATGGTAAAGATAGATAGATAATTGGGTTGCCTCCCAAAAAGCGCTTGTTTTTGTTAACCGAGTCACGAACCTGACTCGTCCCCGAATTAAATGGTCCATGGGGAAGCCTCGAATGTAATACCAGGATCAAAGACCTTGTCCTCGTTCCCGGTTGACATCAACAAAGGAGAGGCGGGGGGATAAGTCTTTATGGGAGAAAGGTTCTTTCAACATACGTATAGTATGTGAAATCATGATCCACGGGAGGTGGGGTGGGTAAAGTAAGCACATTGTCCTCCCCTAAAGACAATGGATGCTGAGCAAACGGTAAAGCCGTAATGGTATCATTCATAGCATAATCAATGTCACCTCCCGGGTCAAAGCACTCATCCTCCGAAATAGTGGCTAAAGGGGAGGATGAAAGGTGCTCAGGAGGGGGACTTGGGACAATACCTTCTTGCAGCAAATTATCAAAAATAATATCCCCCTCCATGTCATCGTCATCAATACCTGGAGGTATGGAGTGAATGTCGATTTCTTCCAGCAATGGTTCATTATCTTCAACGGGAGGAATAGATGGAGGCAAAGACTCGGAGAGAGAAGGAGAAGTCAACTCTGCGATTTGAGCAATAAGAAGATGCACTTTCCGTAATCTGTCGCGGAGAATCACGTCTTCCACCTCATCCACAAGATCAAGTTCATCGGTGAACTTCTCGTAAGCCGGAGAGAATAAATCGTCATCGCCCGCATCTCCCGGTGGAGATTGAGAAACTTCAAAAGTGAAATTCTCATAGCAGAGAGAAGAATCGTCATCACTAGGATCGACCTCTTCCGTAAGAGCAACGTCGTCCTCAGGCTCCATAGCAGTCGGTATGTTACAAACCTCCTCATCAAATAAATTGTCGAGACCAAATCACTCAGCTCACTCAAAGTATCACAATCCTTAGACACGTTAGGAACATCGAGAGTAGGAGCAGCAACTTCAGAAGATGTGTTGAAAGTGCATACAACATCATCGTCATCATCATCATAATAGTATTGACGCACAAGAGGAGGGGTATAATCACTAAGATTATATATTTTCTCTTGTTACAGTCGCTTTTCCTCCGCCCATGCTTCTTTAAACTGAACAAACGCTTCTTGACCTTCCAAAATAATGGCGTGCCTTTCTTCATTCAGAGGAGTGAGTTGTTGATCAATACGAATTCCCTGAGAGGACTGATGATTGAGGGTGTGATGTGGGGGCTCATAGTTATGAAAACCAGAATTATAGCACGGATGTGGCTCATAGTCAGTCATCGGTTGAGAAGAATTATAACACGGATTTGGGTCATAATAATCCATCGGTGAAGAAAATTGAGGACACGGATCTGGCTCATAATAATTCATTGGTTGACAATAATAGGTATCGTGAGGACCCCCACAGTTGTTGCAAAACGGGTAAGGAGAAAGACTAGGTGCGTCTTGTAGATAGCTATTATCATTGTCATAATTGTACCCCGGTTCTTGCCCGTGACCATATGGGTATTGAACCGGGCACGAAACATGCTAATGAGAATCGCTTCCACAATAGATGCACGGGGGAACAAGAGGAGGTGGGTTCAAAAAGGACGAATTAGTCGAGTTGCACAAAGGACAAAATCCGAATAGGAATTGTGTATTGTCGATATCGTTTCCGCACCGCTCACATGTACACCATTGACAAGAGTCGTTCCCGTACAATCGTCTCCCACACCCGACGCAATGGACATAAGAATCCATAAAGAAAAATAGATAAGCAAGAAGAATATTTTAGGTGCAAAACTTTGAAAAAGAAATGCTTTTTATGATTTTTTAAATGTTTTTGGTATTTTTGAAAATTTTTGACACGAAAAATAACGTTCACAAGTGAACGGATCCCAAAAGCCAACGCGTCTCTCACAAAAAAACGTGAATCTTCACGAAAAGAGCCGGCAGCGGCGCCATTTTAATAACTGAGATTTTACTAGTTGAAAAGTTCGTTTCTCAGAATCTCTTCGAATTGATCTCTGGTTAATTGTGCGACTCAGTTGTTCTTGGTGAATCAAATAAAAAAGAGTCGTTGTCTAAAACTAATTAAAAGTAAAGACTTGAAACAATTAAAATAAAATAAGGAAGGTAAACGAAACAAACATGAAAGATAAAAACTTGACGGGAAATAAATGACGAGAAATTAAAAGCAATAAAGGTAAATAACTCAAACTTAAACTTAAACTAAAAGGAAAGCGAGTAAAAGTGCAAATAAAGAAAAAGGCGGGAAAAATAAAGCTTAAAACTAAAAACTGAAGAACTCATTCGGAATAAAGCCTTCATCCGGAATAAACGTGTTCATCCGGAATAATTGTTTATCCGGAATAAACAGCTCATCCGGAATAAGACTTGATCCGAAATAAAAAGGGAAAAATGGTTGATCCGGAATAAACAGCTTGATCCGGAATATTTGAACATTCCGAATGAAACACTCTATCCGGAATAACCTAACATTCCGAATAAAGGAATCTATCCGGAATAACAAGTATTCCGAATAAAGGACTCTATCTGGAATAACAAGTATTCCGAATAAGGGAGCTTGATCCGGAATAAACAGTTATTCCGAATAGAAGACAAAATAAGCAGTTGATCCGGAATAAACAGATATTCCGAATAGAAGACAAAATAAGCAGATGATCCGGAATATCTGGGAAAGATATAGTAACTTAAGCCAAGAACTGGGAAGAACAACAACACGCGAATTTGATCAAATCTAACCAAAACAAACCAAGAGATTAAACCAAAACAACCACAAATGCTCTACTAACAATAATCAATCAAAATAAATCATCAAAACTAACAAATAAAGCCAAATCAATCAAAACCCACTTGATCAAAACCATAAAAACTCAAGAACATGAACAATGAAGATGAAGAACAAATCAAACAAGAAAGGTAGAAGGAGATTAACAATAAAAGATGAAGATTCAATAATAATTAAATGTAAACTTACTTGGAATTAAAAGGAATTTAAAGGTGCATTACATGAAGATTAAGGTGCAAGAAATTTAAATAACAAGGTATGAAAATGGTGGAAGTGTGGGTTGTCAAGCCACCAACAACTCTAAACAAATGAAGGTGGAAACTATATATAGGGAGATTAGGGAGGAGCTTAGGAAGCTTCCTCCCCTCTTTCATTTCTTCTTAATTGCACTCTTAAGTCCTCAAGCCTTTTAATCTTTTTAATCTTGGACTTTAATGACTTTGTCTCGGGATTTCTTCAAACTCGTCTTGTAATTCTTCAATAAATTAGACTTGAGTTTTTCGGCTTTTGATAAATTTCCGTCTTTTGACTCTTTCTTCGATAAATCTTCAGAATTGGTCTTGTACTTCCGTTCTTTTTTCACTCTTGACTTCTTGACTTCGTCTTTCATCTTTTTCTTCAATAAAAGCCCGTGAATGCCCGTGTTTTCTCCACTTTTCACCTTTTTGTCCTAGATCACAACAAAAACACAAACCACGCATAATTCCGACATAAAAGACATAAAATACATGTTTTGGCTTGGTAATTATTGTAATTAAGTGGTAAAAAGGATGGGTGTTTACACACCTATCACCCACGATCACTTATAATGGCACGAGGTACACCAAATCTAGCAAGTAATCGCTTCAAGAATTTCACTAAAATTGGAGCATCATTAGTAAGCAAGGCTTTAGCCTCAACCTACATGGAAACATAATCCACCGCTACGAGTATGCACTTATTCCCCTTAGAAGATGGAAAAGGTCCCATAAAATCTATGCCCCATACATCAAATATCTCACACTCTTGTATGAAATTTTATGGCATCTCATCTCTTTAATTATTTTTTTCTTGTCTTTGACATACATCACAATACACCATTTCATGGGCATCCTTGTAGAATGAGGGCCAATAGTTACCCGAATCAAAGACTTTCTTAGCCGTGTAGTTAGGCACAAAATGCCCCCCCTGGGTCCTTTATGGAAAACCTCTAGGATCTTAAATGCTTCGGGCCCAACTACACATCGTTTTATGATTTGATCCGCACATTGCCTAAAGAGGTAAGGGTCATCCCAAAATTTGTATTTAGCTTCCTTGAGAAACTTCTTCTTTTGTTGGGAAGTAAGACCCTCAATTAGCACATCCCCCATAAGATAGTTTGCAATATTCCTCTTGTGAAGAGATAGACATGAGTTCCTCAAGTTGAAATGATTCATTTATTTCCTTATGAGACAATTATCCTTGAAAAGGGTGCTCAAGTCTACTCAAATGATTCGCGGCTAAATTCTCGGCTCCTTTCTTATCACGAATTTCTATAGAAAACTCTTGGAGCAACAAAACCTATCTTAATAATCTAGGCTTAGAATCTTGCTTTTTCATAAGGTATTTAAGGGTGGAATGGTCCGTATACACTATGGTTTTCGAAAGAACAAGATAGGGGCAAAATTTCTCAAAAGCATATACAATGGCTAACAATTCTTTTTCCGTGGTAGTATAATGCAATTGAGCACCCGTCATTGTCTTACTAGCATAGTGTATAGGTTGAAAGTGTTTACTAATCCTTTGTCCCAAAACGGCCCCTACGACATAATCACTAGCATCATACATGAGTTCAAAAGGCAAATCCCAATTTGGTGATAGCAAAACTGGAGCCTTAGTCAATTTTTCCATAAGTATCTTAAAAGACTCTAAACACTCCTGTGTGAATATGAAAGGAGCCTCTTTTTCTAAGAGGTAGGCCATGGGTCTAGCTATCTTAAAGAAGTCTTGTATGAAACGTCTATAGAAACCCGCATGTCCCAAAAAGCTCCTAACTCCTTTCACCATAGTTGGTGGGGAATGTTTGGCAATAACATCAACTTTAGCACGATCCACTTCTAGTCCTTCCTTAGAAATCTTATGCCCCAAAACTATTCCTTCTTTAACCATGAAATGACACTTCTCCCAATTTAGAACAAGGCGGGTTCCTTTACGCCTTTTAAGCATTCGTTGTAAATGGGAGAGACAAGAAGTGAATGAATCTCCAAACACCGAGAAATCATCCATAAACACTTCCATGGTGTGCTCTATCATGTCATGAAAGATTGCCATCATACACCTTTAAAATGTCCCAGGAGCATTGCACAAGCCAAAAGGCATTCTCTTGTAAGCAAATGTGCCATAGGGACAAGTGAATGTGGTGTTTTCTTGATCTTTTAGATCAATGGGTATTTGGAAATAACCCAAGAATCCATCAAGAAAGCAATAATATTCATTTCCCGCTAAACGTTCTAGCATTTGGTCCATGAAAGGTAATGGGAAATGGTCTTTCCTAGTAGCATTATTAAGCTTTCTATAATCAATACAAACTCTCCAACCCGTGACAAGTCTTGTGGGAATCAACTCGTTGTTTTCATTTGGAACAATGGTGATTCCACCCTTTTTAGGCACACAATGCACCGGGCTAACCCATTGTGAGTCAGAAAATAGGTAAGTCATACCCGCATCAAGGAGGTTGATAACTTCCTTTTTGATGACTTCATGGAGCTTCTTTGGTTTTCAATGGCGGGTTTGTAATCATCCTCCTTAAGGATTTTGTGAGTTTAAAAATTAGGATCAATCCCCCTTATGTCAGATATTTTCCAAGCAATAGCCTTTTTGTGCTTCTTAAGGATTTCTATAAGCTTTTTCTTTTCATCTTCCTTCAAGTCTTTAGCTGTGATAACGGGTAGCTTATCCTCTCCCTCTAAGAAAGCATACTAAAGGTGTGATGGTAAATCCTTAACCTCTAAGGTAGGTGGACTCTCAATAGAAGGTTTCATAATGAAGGATTATCATTGGTAACTTCTTTAGGAGTATGTGGAGAGGTAATATCCTCATTGAGAAGTTTCTCAATGGTACGAATATCTTCTTCCCAATCGGTGGGAGAATATTCATATGGTAACTCCACATCTCCTAAACTTGCCTCAAGTTCTTGTAAAAGAAAATCACTTGCTCCAAAAGGAGTCAAAGAAGGGGAAATGGAAGCTACGGTCTCAACATGTGGAATGTCCTCATTACTACTCTTGCAAGCCTCATGAAAGTGTTCATCACATACTTCATCAAGAACATCCACAATGTTAACGGTTTCACAACCTTGAGATTTCTTAGTTACTCTTCCCATCTTAAACACAACTTTCTCATCCTCTACCCTCATAATGAGTTCCTCTTCCACCACATCAATAAGAGTGCGACCGGTCCTTAAGAAAGGTCTTCTTACAATGAGGGGAACTCTAGGGTCCATATCATAGTCAATGATAGGTGTGAAAACACCCATCTTTTCTACCACTTAATTACATTAAAACAGGACCTAAACGTATATTTTATGTCGTAAATGGCGGAATTATGCATGGTTTGTGTTTTTATTGTGTTTCAGGGTCAAGAAAGGTGAAAAGTGGAGAAAACACGGCTTTCACGGGCTTTTATTGAAGAAAAAGACAAAAAGACGAAGTCGAAAGATCAAAAGTGGAAAAAGAACGGAAGTCCAAGACCAATTCTGAAGATTTATCGAAGAAAAAGTCCAAAGACGAAAGTTTAATAAAGTCGAAGAACTCAGGTCTAATTTATGAAGAAAATTACAAGACGAGTTCATAGAAATCCCGAGACGAAGTCTTAAAAGTCGAAGAATTTAAGAAGACTGAAAGACCAAGGACCAAGAAAGAAAGAAAGAGGAAGCCACCAACCACTCCCCTCTCCTATAAATACCACCCTCACTTGTTGTGAGAGAGTTAGTTAGTTTTAGGATTAGATTAGGAGTAGGGTAGTTTCTCTCTCTAGATTTATGCTTTCTCTCTCTAGATTAATTTGTGTTTAAGCTTTTGTTATTGAATCCTTACTTTTTAATTAAGCTTTTCATTTATCATCTTCTTCCTTTCTTGTTTGATTTGTTCTTATTCATCATTGTTCATGTTCTTGAGTTTTTATGATTTTGATCAAGTGGGTTTTGATTGATTTGGTTATGTTTGTTAGTTTTGATGATTTGTTTTGATTGATTATTGTTAGTTGATGCTTATTGGTTGTTTTAGTTTAATCTTTTGTTTGATTCTGATTAATTTAAGGATAGATTGTTGTTACTGTATATCCCCTGTTCTTCGGGTTTGTTGTTTCTGTATTTTATCATTCCCAGGTAAGCTTCATCCGGAGGTCAAAAGTTCCGAGTGAAGTAGCTTCATCCAGAAGTCAAAAGTTCCGAATGAAGCAAGCTTCATCCGGAAGTCAAAAATTCCGAATGAAGCAAGCTTCATCCGGAAGTCAAAAGTTCCGAGTGAAGTAGCTTCATCCGGAAGTCAAAAGTTCCGAATGAAGCAAGCTTCATCCGGAAGTCAAAAGTTCCGAATGAAGCAACCTTCATCCGGAAGTCCAAAAGTTCCGAATGAAGCAAGCTTCATCCGGAAGTCCAAAAGTTCCGGATCAAGCCAGTTCATTCGGAAGTTTTAAACTTCCGAATCAAGGTCTGTCAGTCTTTTTGTTTGCTTTTCTTTTTAAGTTTTTGTCTTTTAATTTCAATTTTTATTTTCCCGCCTTTTTCTTTATTTGAATTTTTATTTGCTTTACTTTTAGTTTATGTTTTGATTTGCATCATTTACTTTATTTACCTTTTAATTTTCTCGCAATTTACTCTTCACCAAGATTTTATCTTTCATTGTTTCTTTTTACCGTCTTTACTTTATTTTTTATTTTCAAGTTTAAATTAGTTTTAGACAACGACAACTCTTTTATTGGATTCACCAAGAACAACTGAGTCGCACAGTTAACCAGAGATCAATTCGAAGAGATACCGAGAAACAAACTTTTTCAACGAGTAAAAATCTTGTTATTAAAATGGCGCCGCTGCCGACTCTTTTCGTGAAGATCGAAGGTTTTTTGTGAGTGACGCGTTGGATTTTGGGATCCGTTCACTTGTGAACGTTATTTTTCTTGTCATAAATTTTCAAAAATCCAAAAACATTTGAAAAATCATAAAAAGCATTTCTTTTTCAAAGTTATGCACCAAAATTATTCTTCTTGCTTATCTATCTTTCTTTATGGATTTTTATGTCCATTGCGTCCGGTGTGGGAAACAATTATCTGGGAACAACTCTTGTCAATGGTGTACATGTGAGCGGTGTGGAAACGATCTCGACAATACACAATTCCTATTCGGATTTTGTCCTTTGTGCAACTCGACTAATTAATTCTTTTTGAACCCACCTCCTGTTCCCCCGTGCATTTATTGTGGAAGCGATTCTCATTGGCATGTTTCGTGCCCGGTTCGATACCCGTATCGTCACGGGCAAGAACCGGGGTACAATTATGACAATGATAATAGCTATCCACAAGACGCACTTGATTTTTCTCCATACCCGGTTTGCAACAACTGTGGGGGTCCTCACGATACCTATTATTGTCAACCAATGAATTGTTATGAGCCAAATCCGTGTCCTCAGTTTTCTTCACCTATGGATTATTATGAACCAAACCCGGTTTCTAATTATTCTCAACCGATGAACAACTATGAGCCACAACCTTGCTATAATTCAGGTTTTCAACACTTTGAGCCCCCACATAACACCCTCAATCATCAATCCTCTCAGCAAATTAATCTTGACCCACAACTCACTACCTTGAATGAAGAAACACACTCCATTGTTTTGCAACTTCAAGAAGCCGTTGTTTTGCTTAAAGAACTTAGGGACGAGGAAAAGCGACTGCAACAAGAGCAAGTATCTAATCTTAGTGATTATACCCCTCCGCTTGTGCGTCAATACTATTATGATGATGATGACGATGACGCTGTATGCACTTTCAACTCATCTTCTGAAGTTACTGCTCCTAGTCTCTATGTTCCTACTGCGTCTAAGGATCTAGATTCGTTGAATGAGCTTAGTGATGTTGGTATCAACAAAGTATTGGATGATGAGGTTTGTGACTTACCTGCTATGGAGCCTGAGGACGACGTTGCTCTTACGGACGAGGTTGATCCTAGTGATGACGATTCTTCTCTCTGCTATGAGAATTTCACTTTTGAAATTTCTCAATCTCCACCGGGAGATGCAGACGATAACGATTTATTCTCTCCGGTTTACGAGAAGTTCACCGATGAACATGATCTTGTGGATAAGGTGGAAGACGTGCTTCTTCGCGATAGATTACGGAAAGCTCATCTTCTTATTGCTCAAATCGAAGAGTTGACTTCTCCTTCTCTTTCCAAGTCTTTACCTCCATCTATTCCTCCCGTTGAAGATAATGACCCATTGCTGGAAGAAATCGATATCCACTCCATTCCTCCAGTTATTGATGACTCTGACACGGAGGGGGACATTATTTTTGATAATTTGCTGCAGGAAGATAGTGTCCCAAGTCCCCCTCCCGAGCACCTTCCATCCTCCCTTTTAGCCACTATCACGGAGGATGAGTGCTTTGACCCGGGAGGTGACATTGATTATGCTTTGATTGATAACAATACGGCTTTGCCGCTTGCTCAGCATCTATTGTCTTTGGGGGATGACAATGTGCTTACTATGCCTAACCCACCTCCCCTGAATCTTGAATTCACATACTTCTCGTATGTTGAAAGGGTTTTTCTCCCATTCAAGACTTATCCCCCCCCCGCGTCTCCTTTGTTGATGTACTCCGGGAACGAGGACAAGGTCTTTGATCCCGGTATCACATTCGAGGCTTCCCCATGGACCATTTAATTCGGGGACGAGTCAGGCTCGTGACTCGGTTAACAAAAACAAGCGCTTTTGGGGAGGCAACCTAATTATCTATCTATTTTTCACCATAAGTGTAGGGGGAGCCCCGTTGGTGTTTCTTGTTCTCTTTCTTATCATATGCAGGGATTAGAGATTCAAAGACACACTCTTTATGACTTTTGACGAACCGTGATTCCGTGTTCCCTTCTTCCCGGTTCTATCCTAAACTCTTTTCGATTCACTATTTTATATTTCTCAATATTACAATAGGAATCTCTTTAGTTGTCTTTTCCTTAACGAGATTTAAACAAAGTCCACAATGTCCTAAGTGTAGGGGAGTTTACTCCCACATGCTTAAACATTGAGGACAATGTTTATATTAAGTGTAGGGGGGACTTCTATCGAAGTTAAGTGGCCTTTTCCTTGTATTTGTCCTCATTTTAACCGGAAAATCAATTTTTCGACATTTTTCAAAATTTTTAATCTATTTTTGCCTAGTTGTAGTTCCCATTATTTTTTCTATTTTTCTCTTATTTTAATAAAATGGTTTTAGCAAGTTTAGATATCTTAGATATATTAGGCCCGTTGTGAATATTTTGACTCAACCCGAGTTTACTTATCCAAGTTCACTCTAGCTAGTATCCTTAACCATGTAGACCTTAATTGGTTTATTAGGCTAAGCATCCATGAGTCTCATTCCTTGAGATTTTAAATTGTGGAGAACGAGAAATGATAGAGTTGGTTACAAGTTTGGTATTTTCTCATTAACTTATGTGAGTTAATTATGATCTTTTTCTCCCATCACTTGCTAATAAATTATCTGCAATAAGTAAGGTCGTACGATTTGAAAAGTTACTTAGCTTCTAGCCCAAGATCGTTTAAAAGTTGCTCGGTAATGATAAGAGTTCATAGCCAAGGCATAACTTATGAAGCGGGGCGCGAAGATTGGTGAGTCCGAAAAGGCCCTAACAAGGCATGAGGATTCAATTTTATTGCTGAAGATCCAAAGTGATGTGAAAAGCATTATTCCTAAAGTCATTATGAAGGATCAAGACTCACGACGAAAAGCAATCAACTCCCATAAAGATGATGGAGAAGTCTATCCGAGAAGACCCTAACAAGGTATGAGGATAAATAGATCCAAGTCCGAAAAGGAGGCGGATCGTTGTATCTCAAAATCCCAAATAGAGATTGAAGAAATAATCATGAAGTCGTGGTCAACAAAGTTGGATTACCTCTCAAAAGTCTCCAAGTGAAGAAACTCTATGAACGATGAGAAGACCATTATCTCAAGCACGTCTCTCAAGATATGAAGTATGAAGTACATGCCAAATATCGGCCCGAGAAAGGTCTCAAATCGTGAACCAAGTTATGCCAAGATATGAACTTTTTGATATCCCGAGAAGCAGTTTTAAGAGATTTTGTCCTTTAGCTAACTATTGATCAAATCGTCCTACTTTGCTTTCAGCTTAAATAAATTATCGAAATAAGTCAACAATGCATCCCTGTGATCATTCAAGACATCAATAAAATATAAGAGATACCCATAGGAATAAGGGAGTTTAAGTGATTAATTGAACCGCATGGGTAAATGTTTGTTATGCTAACTTGTACTAACAATGATCTTGTTTTTAAGCTTGGCATGGAGAACGTGAAACTTGAGGGTGATAAACGTTCATGACATACAAGCCCTAATGTAAGTCTTAGATATCTTTACAAGTTTCGTCCTTGTTGCATCTTGTTATTTTCTATCTTTTTGATTTTCCTTAGTTGTTTAATAAAGGCCAAGGTAGGTTGATTATGATGGAAAGTGTAAACCTTGCTTTATTGCTATGCATTGCATGAGGACATTGCAATGGTTAAGTGTAGGGGATTTGATAGGTGTGAAAACACCCATCTTTTCTACCACTTAATTACATTAAAACGGGACCTAAACGTATATTTTATGTCGTAAATGGCGGAATTATGCGTGGTTTGTGTTTTTATTGTGTTTCAGGGTCAAGAAAGGTGAAAAGTGGAGAAAACACGGCTTTCACGGGCTTTTATTGAAGAAAAAGACAAAAAGACGAAGTCGAAAGATCAAAAGTAGAAAAAGAACGGAAGTCCAAGACCAATTCTGAAGATTTATCGAAGAAAAAGTCCAAAGACGAAAGTTTAATAAAGTCGAAGAACTCAGGTCTAATTTATGAAGAAAATTACAAGACGAGTTCATAGAAATCCCGAGACGAAGTCTTAAAAGTCGAAGAATTTAAGAAGACTGAAAGACCGAGGACCAAGAAAGAAAGAAAGAGGAAGCCACCAACCACTCCCCTCTCCTATAAATACCACCCTCACTTGTTGTGAGAGAGTTAGTTAGTTTTAGGATTAGATTAGGAGTAGGGTAGTTTCTCTCTCTAGATTTATGCTTTCTCTCTCTAGATTAATTTGTGTTTAAGCTTTTGTTATTGAATCCTTACTTTTTAATTAAGCTTTTCATTTATCATCTTCTTCCTTTCTTGTTTGATTTGTTCTTATTCATCATTATTCATGTTCTTGAGTTTTTATGATTTTGATCAAGTGGGTTTTGATTGATTTTGTTATGTTTGTTAGTTTTGATGATTTGTTTTGATTGATTATTGTTAGTTGATGCTTATTGGTTATTTTGGTTTAATCTTTTGTTTGATTCTGATTAATTTAAGGATAGATTGTTGTTACTGTATATCCCCTGTTCTTCGGGTTTGTTGTTTATGTATTTTATCATTCCCAGGTAAGCTTCATCCGGAAGTCAAAAGTTCCGAGTGAAGTAGCTTCATCCGGAAGTCAAAAGTTCCGAATGAAGCAAGCTTCATCTCGAAGTCAAAAGTTCCGAATGAAGCAAGCTTCATCCGGAAGTCAAAAGTTCCGAGTGAAGTAGCTTCATCCGGAAGTCAAAAGTTCCGAATGAAGCAAGCTTCATCCGGAAGTCAAAAGTTCCGAATGAAGCAACCTTCATCCGGAAGTCCAAAAGTTCCGAATGAAGAAAGCTTCATCCGGAAGTCCAAAAGTTCCGGATCAAGCCAGTTCATTCGAAAGTTTTAAACTTCCGAATCAAGGTCTGTCAGTCTTTTTGTTTGCTTTTCTTTTTAAGTTTTTGTCTTTTAATTTCAAGTTTTATTTTTCCCGCCTTTTTCTTTATTTGAATTTTTATTTGCTTTACTTTTAGTTTAAGTTTTGATTTGCATCATTTACTTTATTTACCTTTTAATTTTCTCGCAATTTACTTTTCGCCAAGATTTTATCTTTCATTGTTTCTTTTTACCGTATTTACTTTATTTTTTATTTTCAAGTTTAAATTAGTTTTAGACAACGACAACTCTTTTATTGGATTCACCAAGAACAACTGAGTCGCACAATTAACCAGAGATCAATTCGAAGAGATACCGAGAAACAAACTTTTTCAACGAGTAAAAATCTTGTTATTAGTCAACAACTACAAAATCCGTGGGGAATGTGAACTTATCAACTCTTATAAAAACATCTTCCGCAATCCCCACCGGATAAGCAATTGAACGGTTGGCTAACTCGAGTGTCATTCTAGTAGGTGTAAGCTCGGGAAGAGAAAGTTGTTTCCAAACCAACAAAGGCATCAAATTCATGCTAGCACCAAGGTCCGCCAGTTCCATGCAATTCTATACCCTCGGGAAATTACATGGATTTAAGAACCAGCCCGGATCACCCAGTTTAATAGGTAAAATCGTCAACAGCACCGTGGAACAATTCTCGTTCAATGAAGTGTTAGGCATATCAACCAATTTTTCTTTGTTTGAGAGAAGGTCCTTAAACATCCTGGCAAACTTGGGCAAGTAAGCTAAAGCCTCCACAAAAGATATGTTGATATTCAAATACTTAAACATCCTCAAGAAGTTTGACACTTGTATGTCATATTTTTTCTTTAGATTCTCTTTCCTCAACCTAGAAGGATATGGTAGATTTGGTTTTGGTAAAGGTTGAGTAGAGGGTGTTGAAGGACACTCCTCTTGGGTTTCTTCAAGGGTAGGTGTAGAATGTGTATGATTGGTTGATGGCGGAATGTCACAAGGAGGAACCGTGGGAGGAATCACCAAAGGATGTGTAGGAGGAATGGAAGGTTACATGGTGGTTTTTCCACTTCTTGTATTGATTGCGCTGACATTGGCCCTAGGATTAGTTTCAGTATTGTAGGGTAAAGCACCTTGAGGTCTTTAGTTTAAGAGCAACATAAATTTCTTGTTTGTCTCCTCTTGCATTGCCCTCAATTGATCTTGAGTTCTTCTTTCACTCTCACAAATTCTTCTTTCATTCTCTTGATTCATCTTATGAAGTAGCTCAATGGTTTCATTTTTTCCATTCCCTTGATTGTATCCTTGGTTTTGGAAAGGTGGAGGTGGATGGTGAAACCCTTGGTTATTTTCATGAAAATTGTTCCATTGGTTTTGAAAGTTATTTGGCCCTCTATTGTTGCTATTCCCTTGATAATTTCCTCTTGGCCCTTGGTTTCTATTGAGTATTTGTGGATTGTTTGGTTGGTTTTGGGTAGATTGTTGGGGAGGGAAACCCGGTGGAGCAAGGTAATTGTTTGATTTGTATGAAAGGTGATTAGGATTGATGTTTGGTTTAAAGTATGCTCACCCATCATCATTATAAGCATATCATTCTCCTTGATAGCCTTGAATTGTTTCACATTGCAAGTACGATTGAGGGCCTCCACATGTCTCTCAAGATAGGGTGATGGCATTGAAATTGCTGGTGGAAGAATTGTTCAATTGAAGTTCACAAAGCTTTTGAAGCAATTCATTGTTTTGTTTAAGTATTTGTCTATCAAGTGATTTAGGAGCACTCTCTTGCATAACATGTACCATTTCATCTCTATCCCTATTGCTTTGAAACATGGATTTGGTTTTAGTGATATCCATTGCATCTTGGATAGACTTAGCAAGAATGTTTCCACCCGCCACCGAGTTAAGGGAATCTTGATAGTGTGGTCTCAAACCATTGTAGAAGGTGTTAATTTGGTGAACTTGGTCAAAACCGTGGTTAGGGCACTTTCTTAAAAACTCTTTGAACTCTTCCCAAGCTTCACTAAAGGTTTGATCTCTCTTTTGTTGAAAGCCTATGATTTGGTTCCTTAATGCGATGGTCCGTGAAGGTGGAAAGAACTCGTTCACAAATTTCTTCTTCAAGTCCTCCCAAGTGAGAATGCTATTAGAGGGTTGTTTGTGTAACACCCCCAAAATTTATACAACTCAATACAGCGGAAGACTAGTTGGTGTTACGGGATAGCACATTACTCACATCATAGACAACGCATAAAAATCGCGTCGTTTAATAATAAAGCATTTCCATTCATAAATATCAAATTTACATAGTTCCCAAGTCATATTATTTCATACAAAGTTTTACAAAGTATTTGAATGGAAATTATTGTTTAAGTGCGGGCCATGAATTCTTGTTGTCTTCCCGAGAATTACCTTCAAGTACCTGAGATAAAACATGTTAAAAGAAAAGGTCAGCGATAACGCCGAGTGAATTCATAGAGTTTAATAAAATCTATCAATATAACTTTGGTA
Organism: Glebionis coronaria; assembly: GCA_025667525.1. Taxonomy (NCBI): domain Eukaryota; kingdom Viridiplantae; phylum Streptophyta; class Magnoliopsida; order Asterales; family Asteraceae; genus Glebionis; species Glebionis coronaria. The sequence goes on from CM046880.1 coordinate 193,725,176, forward strand.
AAAAATTATTACCAAAAATCATTTCGTACAAATCATTGTAATAGGCCATAAAATAGCCAAAGTCATTTTTATACAAATTCTTATCGAATATCATAATATAGGCATTTGCCTTAAAAATCATTATACGAACCAATGTCGTAAAAACATCATACAATACGTCTTACGATGTTGTATAAAGTTAAATAAAAATCGTTATATGAATATGGTTATGAAAACCAAAACACGAACATAATATCAATAGTATGACCCCGTATTGCTAGTCAGGCAATACATCGTAATTCGGTGCGTATAGTAGTAATTTGTTAACTGGATTATTATAAGCCGCATGACATTGTTACCTTACTAAACCAAACAACGGGTAGCTAACCCGATACTCAATTTGCCCATCTAAATTAGCGTGTCGTCACAAAGGTCACGCTATGGAAATCTTCTCATACATAAATTCGTTTACCAATCAATGTGGCACGACGGGGATCAACCGTCAAGGCGCGAACTGGGGTGATCGTCCCCAAATAGTACTATTATATGCATAAGCGTCTACCAAATCTCGGTAGTTCACAATTCATGCTAATGGGACTTTTACTGACATAACCTAACTTTAATAATCCATTTTATTTCATCTGTCGGGTCCTTTAATCATTTAACGGGTCATATAATCGGGTCATACAATCATTCAGGTCCAAATCAATAAACAAACAATCGGGACAAATGGTGTCCTATTTTATAAAAACTAACATGTTATCTCCCTCGCGGGTTTATAAAACATTTCATAAAAACATTTAAAAGAGTGTGAGGCTATGAACTCACGTTGATATGGGAAGGCGGGTTATCGGCAATTCGGACGTACGGTACGTGCTTCAATCACGGAAACCTAGACAAATAATACTTGTCTTAGACTCATGTCCAATGATTTTATAAAAATAACAATTATGTATACATATGATGATTATATATATATGATGATCAAGTGGGTTTACATATTCTCATTTACTCGTTTTAGTGTTATGTGTCGGTAACTTCTTACTAGTTTTCTAGTTTTACCTATTTACGTGTTTTAGGTCCAATAAGCCTATTATAAGTTTATTAACTTGTGTTAATCCATTTCATACTTTTATTATCAGTATCTAAACTTTACAAGTTGGGCCTAAATGGGTTAAGCCCAATAAATAAGTTTATAAGTGTTTTAGTCCATTTTGTTGTATTATTAGTCCAATAATGTTAACTTAGTCCGTTAATGTCCGTATGTTATATAGTTCGGGTTTTATCGGTTTTTACTTGTATTAGTTACTTATATATCAGTACATGACTTTTAAAAACTTTACATTAGACGGGTTTGATCGTCTAAGTTTTAATTGGCTAAAAACGTTAATTTTACGGTAATAGCCGAAAAAGTCGTAAAAATCAAGTTTATAGTTTTTATAACTTATAAATATTATTCCACTACCATTTTTATAATTTATCCATTTATTTAACCTTTAACATATTTATATAAATAAAATTCATGAGTTAGTGGGTTTTAATTTTACATTTTATACAATATAATTTTGAGTGCTTATATAAAAGTAATAAACATTAATTCTCAAAATCTGATTTTTATTTTCATCTTCACCGTTTTTATCATATCTAGAGTTATACAATGATTTAGAAGCTCATTTTTGGATGGCATGATCTTCATATTATGTGCTACTTTTAACTTAGTTATAGCTACTGCTCATTTTAAGTTTATCTATACTTAACAGTCCTTACAAAACAGCTTATTCAGATTAGCACACCCATCTTGTTTTGATCATATCTTACTCATTTTAATGATTCCATTGCTTGCCAACTCTCACATGTGTACAAGACCCATAGCTTACTTTAAATTGATTCTACTTCATCATTTTATCAGTCTAACAAGTGGTTCTTTACTGTTTTTTACAGCCAACAATCTAAACAAGATTTTAGCCTTGTTTCTTATAGTTTTTCATCTCTTTAATCATATTTATCAACACTTGATCCCCACACAACATTTTTATCATCATATATTCATCATATACATATACAATAAGAAAGAAAATACATGATTACATAATCAAAATAACAAGAGGATGGGGAAAACAATCTTTATACCACCAAAGTGATGAAATGATGAGCTTTTGGATGAACAAGACATGGTTTTGGGTAACCAATCTTATGAGATATCAACACCACTTCTAGGATCACCAAGTATTTGTAGATTCCTCCAAAAATCAGCCCTTGTTCTTCATAAAAACTCCTTGAGAAATCAGCCCCAAACTCCCTTGAAAACTCCTTTTTACATGTTAAGATCACCTCCAATCTTCATAACTTCAATGGTTTTTCATCATATGTAAATTATACATATGATTTATGGTTGAATCAAGATCAAATGGGGGTTGTTTTGGATAAGTTTGGGACGAATTTTAGAGAGAGGAAGAGAGGAGTTGGTGGTTTGCATGAGATGAAATGAGAGCTAGTGGTATGGGTGGAATGGTTTTGTTTTGGTGTAGATTACAAGTTAAGATAGCTTAACAAGTGTAAGCAACTTGTGTAAAACTTGACACAAAGTTAGTGTGGTGTCACAATGTGGCCTTCCCATATGTGGGTGTGGGGCAAAACTTGGTTTTGTCTCATCCCCAATTATTTACGGGTACTCCTCGATTCTAGTTTCCTCGATTTGCGTGCCCTCGGGTTGTTTTACGAAAAACGTTTTTATAAATTATGAATCAACGGCACAAAACGAATGTATTAAAAATTGTCTCATCAAAAACGGAGTTCGAAAACGTAAATACGTAATCCTAAGGTTTCCGGTTTAGTCGTAAAGGACGTTAAATTAAAATCATAAGTCCTAACCTCTTCTCGTAAATTTGTGAGTTTATGAACCAACACAAATTTAAGATCCCAAATTAATATTCACGGATAAATTTATTTTCTGTAATGTCGGACTGTCACCAAAGACGGTGTAAGTAAACGTAAGCACGTAACGTAGAATCCTCCAGTTTAAACGTTGTCGATGCTACTTCAAGACGTAAATCCTAATTTGTTCCCAAAAATAAGTGAGTTCATATTATAACATTAAAATAATGTTTTCAATTAAATATTGAGAATAAAATATAAACCATAAATTGACGGTTTGTCACAACATTTACCCCTAAACAGGATCTTTGTCCTCAAAGATCATCTTATCTTACTACTCGCTTCTTATAAAGTTAAAGCCATGTGGGTATTTCCTCCACATTCGGTAAGATCAGACATAAGATCAGACTTAATGTTGACTTACTTTCTCTATCCATGATGTTCACGGGTTTCAAATGAATGCAACTTTTCGCCGATCTAAACTTTACTAAGAAACAATCAGATTTTCACTTGATAGATATTTTATCAAGTTCGATATACGAAACATAATTCACGCATCTCTTGAAGTCCTAGGGTAGATCCAGCTTATATGCCTTTCAAACCAATCTTTTACATCATCTCAATGGTCCCATACAACGGGGACTTATATCCCATGATCTTTCAGATCATTAATTCATTTTCCCAAGGTTAAAAATTTTGGCATAACTTCGCTACCCATCTGGCACTTCAAGATCTACATTTCATATTCACATAACCTCCTGCCCACTACCGGCAGTCAATAATCAGATCCTAATTTCAACAATCATTTCAGGTCTCGCGGGTCGAGTATTTTGCAAGGTTAGGTTTGCCATCATAGGAAACCTTAAACCTAAAAGACATGTCCAACTCACAATGGGTATATCTCGGGTGTCTTCATCTCAACTCCTGCTTACAGATGCTCTAATAATTAGATCATGACAAGATTCGATCTCGATCCTAATGCGATAATTATCAATGATAATCTCTCTAAAGGAAAACGATTATATGGTTTATTACCAAAGGTCAATTATTCAAGCATAACACAAGACTTCTAGTGTTTTGTATCGTTACTTTACCTAGTCCCTTCGATTGGGGTGGTAAACAGTACTCTCATCAAGGTTCGTTCCTAATGATTTCTAGAAGCAAATCTCTAGAAATTCGATGCGAAGCGAGGATCTTGATAGAGATGATCGATACAGGTACACCATGTTTACACAACTCCTTTAAATACAAAAGAGTCAATTTCTTCATCAAGAATTTATCATTAACGAGAATGATATTAGCAGATTTGGTCAGTCTGTCGACGATGACCCAAATCAAATCAAATTCAGATGATGACCTTTGCAATAGTTAGACGTTTACTAATGTATGAGGCGATGTCTGCCTTCATAATTTGCCATCAGTACAACTTCTTCAGACAAAGATACATTAAATCAGGAATGACAAGATAGAATACTTATACTTACAGATTCCAACATAACTATATCTCGCAGTCCTCCATATTTAGACAATCACAAGTGGTCTTTAAAATATTTAACGCTATCGGTTTCTCAATTCTAATGGTTCATATTAGCCACGAACCACTTTTTATTATTTATATTATCCTTTTTACAATCATCGGCTATTTTTAAATTGCTAGGCAATTTATTTTGCACCTTCATTATTAAGGAACATGTCCTAATTGGTTCTTTATCTTTTATACATAATGTGTCCGTAATTACGTTCACTTTCCTGATGAAATAAATATCATAACCGTATTTATTCAAAATTCTTTCTTCATATCTTCTATGTTTTAGTTTCGTCTTTACTATTATCTTTATCTGTTTCACTCAATCCGACGTCTAAAGCGTCGATAATTATTACAATTAATTAAATAATAATTATTAAATTTTTATGAAACGTAAACGTAAAAATTTTAAATTTCTTAGTTCGACCAATTATATAAAATGTTCAAAATACATTTGAATTTAATTAACACGATTTTTTTTGCTGATTTATCGAAAATAATTAATAAGATTCGTAAATGTTTGAAAAATCTTTGGTTCTACTTTGGTCAAAATTTTCTTAGTTGAAAAGCAAAAAGTGTCGTTTCAATTTCAAGCCATGGTTTAAATAGTTTCCTCAATTTCGCTTAGCTTGTCTTAAGGTATGCAAAAACATTTACCCCTAAACAAGAGTTTAGTTAAATGTTTTGGTTATAAAGGAACGATCCCTTAAAAATCCTTTGTTAAAACATTTGTCAAAACATATTTCCATTTTTTTTGCTATAACCCTAAGCCTTAAAAGGGCTCTTAATTTTTGAAGAGTCAATATATTCCATTATCTATTAATCACACGGTTAAATCATATAAAGGATTAAGTCTTAAGTCATATGTTAAATATTCAAAGTACAGGTTTTTATCGTTCGGCCAATTCAGGGCAATCTATAAATAATTATTAACTCATTCTTATTCTTATAAACAAATAAATGGTCCTTAATGATCGCAAGCATGAATTTATCAAATTACAGCCTTCACACGTGATTTACCAAATTTATGAATGCTACATGTGCATTGGTCAATCCAAACGACATCACGTGAAACTCATAATGTTCATTACAAGTTCTGGATGTAGTGATTGGAATAGATAATCTTCTTCGCAGATTCGAAGTTGATGATAACCATGCCATGGATCAAATCTTTAAAACAAACGCTAGAACCTTGTAAATGATCGAAAAAATCTTCCATTTCGAGTTATGGATATCGTTTTCGATTGTCAATTTACTCAGTTCACAGTAATCTATAAATATAAGAAATGGTAATACCATAGCTCTTCATAATGACGAGCATAGGTAGAATAAAATCTTTGTCCGACAACTCTCTCAGTTGTACGGCAATTCCTTTAATTCGGATGGTGCTGACGTACAATGCACACGCCACAGGTGCATCACCGGGAATATAATCAATACCAATTTCAATCTGCCTTAATGGCAAAAGTCTAGGTAATTCACCAATAAATACCTCCTAAAGTTTCAGATAACAGAAACATCTTTTAATAAATTCATATTAGGTTCTTCTAGATTACAATATCTATAACTAGTTCACAACCATTCATGGTATAATTTCAAGTCTAATTACAGGATATGGTCATCATTACTTTTGATAATCAACATCTTATTATTTAGGGGAATTCTATTCGAGTTCCCATCAATTAAGACAATGTCGTCATGTCATAATCAATCAATCCATTCTACTGGCACTATCAACTTTCCAGTTTTATTGCCGTCGATAAGATGTGAACTTCTCAAAAGACTAATAATAACTCATAATCCTTCACAAGTTCAAAGATATCTGGAGACATAACTAACCTTAAAAGAGTAAGGTCAACGCATAATCTATGCGTGAGAATTTCAAATCAGATACAGACGAAAACATTTAACGAATATGAGTATATCCCATGTTTTCATAATTTTAGTACGCATTCGAAAGCTCCTCGGATCGTTACCCAGGTCATTCAAATGAAATCAAATCATAAGAAATGATAAGAACGTCAATACATCTAGTCGGGTATCAAAACTCGGTAATCAAATACTTTTCCTAAGAATCTCACTACGGGAGAATTGGACAAGAAAGAATTGTCAATTGTCAAATAAGACAATTTTCACAGATGAGTAAATTCGACTCAGAAGAATAAATAGTACGGGCACATATGTAGGTGTCCCTATCAATATGTCCCTATTTTTCACTTCTTGCAGATCTCATAAAATTTAATCTTTCACAATCTTCAAAGAAAATTTAGTGTTTATTAATAATTTCATGGTGACTACTAATCAGCCTTGCATGGTCACTTCCAAATTGTATGTAGGCGCGCAACTATATACAATTTCAAGATTAACGATGCAATACTCAGTTCGTCAAAATTTTATCATCATGTTTATAATAAAAACATTTTCATGCTTAATTCTTAAATAAGAATCAAAAATAAATTTACAAAGATTTTCTTTGTTATGAAAACAATTAAGTTTTCCCAACGTGTTTTATAAACAACTTCATTTCGATAATGACCACTTATAAATCTCACTTTGAATAATCCTTATAGCGATAAAAATTCAATTTTTCTCAAGGGATACTGTTTTATCTTATAAAACAATGAGTAATCTGCAAAAGAGTGATGAAAGCTTGTTCACCAAGAACTAACTACAATATGATGGAAAATGAGCTTTAGCCGAATAATCATCGATGGCACTCAAAAGAATAATCCACAACGTAACTCAATTCAAGATGAGTACTTGTTCAATGGTTGCATCACTAATGCGAGCATTAGAAAGAAGCAAGAAAAGATAGATAACATCGATACATGTAGGATTTAACAATCAAAGGTAGTCTTTTCATTAATCACAAACAAGTCAAATTATATCGTAACACATTACGTGTCACTATGTCATACAATTCTCAGAACTCATCCTACCAACTGATGTCTCAGTTAAGTTAGGGATTTTTAAAAGATACCACAATGAATACTAATCTACAAGAGTCATTAGGTGTTCCACATGTCCCGAAAGATCCATCGGTCCCAATTCAGAAGAAGATTTCTTCAATTTATTTCTTGGACACTGGGCATCCTCATTAGTGGACAATGGCCTAGGAACAACCCTTAACACGAACCTACAATCTTTTAAAACCTTATAATTCAATCACAGATCTCAACAACTTCCTCTTAACAATCTCATATTCCATACGGGTTAAATTTTACTATATTCAAGTTCTAACCAATTTATACTCAATTCGATATCCTACCTCATTTTCCAATACTTTCAACCTTATTCATAAACCTTAATAGGGCAATAAAAGCTCGATATGATCAACACTTAATTTCCAATCCTATAGCTCTTACAACAACAATTATCAAATGAGTCACTAGTATGAGATGACTCATACATTCAATTAGACTTCTCGGAAAGGTATTAGTGGCATGAGGCTTTTGGGTAATGGTTCCAATGACAGCCTCAAGTGCAACATTCACCCTTTCGATTTCAATTTAAGAATTGGGTGACAACGAATCAGATGACATCTTTCTAGGTGGTAACGTTTTGTCAAACTCCACTCTATAAGGAAACATCGTCATGACATCGATATCAGTTTTAATCTCGCCAATTCTTTCTTAATATCACAATCAACTAATATCTACACTTCTACGAATATCAACCATTTGTTGGGATCATAAATATCCACAACTTGGTTTAGATCTAGGATAGCTAGAATTCCTACGAGAATAGCTTCGATTAATTTACTAGGGGATTTAGGGTTCCTTGTGACAATCTACGTCGTATAAATACGTCGTATAAATATCAAAATAATCATCAAACAATCATGTAATACAATTACATCGTATATATATATATATATATATATATATATATATATATATATATATATATATATATATATATATATATATATATATATATATATATATATATATATATATATATATATATATATATATATATATATATATATATATATATATATATATATATATATATATATATATATATATATATATATATATATATATATATATATATATATATATATATATATATATATATATATATATATATATATATATATATATATATATATATATATATATATATATATATATATATATATATATATATATATATATATATATATATTAAAATAACACTTCTCAGTCTGGCCTTGTCGGAAACTCGGGAATTCTTCGGCACCGTTATAGTCAAAAGGTTTTTAGACATTTTTAGAAAAATGTTTATAGTTAAAAGATTTTGAAATGTTTTATTCAAAACCTTAGTTTTAAAAATCTTTCGTTCTCTATAACGAGAGCTCTGGTACCAAACTGTAACACCCCCAAAATTTATACAACTCAATACAGCGGAAGACTAGTTGGTGTTACGGGATAGCACATTACTCACATCATAGACAACGCATAAAAATCGCGTCGTTGAATAATAAAGCCTTTCCATTCATAAATATCAAATTTACATAGGTCCCAAGTCATATTATTTCATACAATATTGTTTAAGTGCGGGCCATGAATTCTTGTCGTCTTCCCGAGAATTACCTTCAAGTACCTGAGATAAAACATGTTAAAAGAAAAGGTCAGCGATAACGCCGAGTGAATTCAAAGAGTTTAATAAAATCCATCAATATAACTTTGGTATTAAATTATTACCAAAAATCATTTCGTACAAATCATTGTTATAAGCCATAAAATAGCCAAAGTCATTTTTATACAAATTCTTATCGAAAATCATAATATAGGCATTTGCCTTAAAAATCATTATACGAACCAATGTCGTAAAAACATCATACAATACGTCTTACGACGTTGTATAAAGTTAAATAAAAATCGTTATATGAATATGGTTATGAAAACCAAAACACGAACATAATATCAATAGTATGACCCTGTATTGCTAGTCAGGCAATACATCGTAATTCGGTGCGTATAGTAGTAATTTGTTAACTGGATTATTATAAACCGCATGACATTGTTACCTTACTAAACCAAACAACGGGTAGCTAACCCGATACTCAATTTGCCCATCTAAATTAGCGTGTCGTCACAAAGGTCACGCTATGGAAATCTTCTCATACATAAATTCGCTTACCAATCAATGTGGCACGACGGGGATCAACCGTCAAGGCGCGAACTGGGGTGATCGTCCCCAAATAGTACTATTATATGCATAAGCGTCTACCAAATCCCGGTAGTTCACAATTCATGCTAATGGGACTTTTAGTGACATAACCTAACTTTAATAATCCATTTTATTTCATCTATCGTGTCCTTTAATCATTTATCGGGTCATACAATCGGGTCTTACAATCGGGTCATACAATCATTCGGGTCCAAATCAATAAACAAACAATCGGGACAAATGGTGTCCTATTTTATAAAAACTAACATGTTATCTCCCTCTCGGGATTATAAAACATTTCATAAAAACATTTAAAAGAGTGCGAGGCTATGAACTCACGTTGATATGGGAAGGCGGGTTATCGGCAATTCGGACGTACGGTACGTGCTTCAATCACGGAAACCTAGACAAATAATACTTGTCTTAGACTCATGTCCAATGATTTTATAAAAATAACAATTATGTATACATATGATGATTATATATATATGATGATCAAGTGGGTTTACATATTCTCATTTACTCGTTTTAGTGTTATGTGTCGGTAACTTCTTACTAGTTTTCTAGTTTTACCTATTTACGTGTTTTAGGTCCAATAAGCCTATTATAAGTTTATTAACTTGTGTTAATCCATTTCATACTTGTATTATCAGTATCTACACTTTACAAGTTGGGCCCAAATGGGTTAAGCCCAATAAATAAGTTTATAAGTGTTTTAGTCCATTTTGTTGTATTATTAGTCCAATAATGTTAACTTAGTCCGTTAATGTCCGTATGTTATATAGTTCGGGTTTTATCGGTTTTTACTTGTATTAGTTACTTATATATCAGTATATGACTTTTAAAAACTTTACATTAGACGGGTTTGATCGTCTAAGTTTTAATTGGCGAAAAACGTTAATTTTACGGTAATAGCCGAAAAAGTCGTAAAAATCAAGTTTATAGTTTTTATAACTTATAAATATTATTCCACTACCATTTTTATAATTTATCCATTTATTTAACCTTTAACATATTTATATAAATAAAATTCATGAGTTAGTGGGTTTTAATTTTACATTTTATACAATATAATTTTGAGTGCTTATATAATAGTAATAAACATTAATTCTCAAAATCTGATTTTTATTTTCATCTTCACCATTTTTATCATATCTAGAGTTCTACAATGAATTAAAAGCTCATGTTTGGATGGCATGATCTTCATATTATGTGCTACTTTTAACTTAGTTATAGCTACTGCTCATTTTAAGTTTATCTATACTTAACAGTCCTTGCAAAACAACTTATTCAGATTAGCACACCCATCTTGTTTTGATCATATCTTACTCATTTTAATGATTCCATTGCATGGCCAACTCTCACATGTGTACAAGACCCATAGCTTACTGTAAATTGATTCTACTTCATCATTTAATCAGTCTAACATGTGATTCTTTACTGTTTTTTATAGCCAACAATCTAAACAAGATTTTAGCCTTGTTTCTTATAGTTTTTCATCTCTTTAATCATATTTATCAACACTTGATCCCCATACAATATTTTTATCATCAGATATTCATCATATACATATACAATAAGAAAGAAAATACATGATTACATAATCAAAATAACTAAAGGATGGGGAGAACAATCTTTATACCACCAAAGTGTTGAAATGATGAGCTTTTGGATGAACAAGACATGGTTTTGGGTAACCAATCTTATGAGATATCAACACCACTTCTAGGATCACCAAGTATTTGTAGATTCCTCCAAAAATCAGCCCTTGTTCTTCATGAAAACTCCTTGAGAAATCAGCCCCAAACTCCCTTGAAAACTCCTTTTTACATGTTAAGATCACCTCCAATCTTCATAACTTCAATGGGTTTTCATCATATGTAAATTATACATATGATTTATGGTTGAATCAAGATCAAATGGGGGTTGTTTTGGATGAGTTTGGGACGAATTTTAGAGAGAGGAAGAGAGGAGTTGGTGGTTTGCATGAGATGAAATGAGAGCTAGTGGTATGGGTGGAATGGTTTTGTTTTGGTGTAGCTTACAAGTTAAGCTAGCTTAACAAGTGTAAGCAACTTGTGTAAAACTTGACACAAAGTTAGTGTGGTGTCACAATGTGGCCTTCCCATATGTGGGGGTGGGACAAAACTTGGTTTTGTCTCATCCCCAATTATTTACGGGTACTCCTCGATTCTAGTTTCCTCGATTTGCGTGCCCTCGGGTCGTTTTACGAAAAACGTTTTTATAAATTATGAATCAACGGCACAAAACGAATCTAATAAAAATTGTCTCATCAAAAACGGAGTTCGAAAACGTAAATACGTAATCCTAAGGTTTCCGGTTTAGTCGTAAAGGACGTTAAATTAAAATCGTAAGTCCTAATCTCTTCTCGTAAATTTGTGAGTTTATGAACCAACACAAATTTAAAATCCCAAATTAACATTCACGGATAAATTTATTTTCTGAAATGTCGGACTGTCACCAAAGACGGTGTAAGTAAACGTAAGCACGTAACGTAGAATCCTCCAGTTTAAACGTTGTCGATGCTACTTCAAGACGTAAATCCTAATTTCTTCCCAAAAATAGCTGAGTTCATATTATAAAATTAAAATAATGTTTTCAATTAAATATTAAGAATAAAATATAAACCATAAATTGACGGATTGTCACAGTTTGTTTAGCCAAATCCTAGCATTTCCCTCCAAAGAGAAAGGAAATAAGATTAACTTAATTGCCTCTGGAGGTACCCCATTATACTTGATAGTGTTACAAATGGACAATAATCTGTTGATGTGGTCATGAGGGCCATCCATAGGTCTCCCTAGAAAAGCTATGGTAGAAAACACTTGTATGACACATGTCTTAAGATCAAAATTGTTGGCGGAATGACTATGGCATCCGCATTCGCATCCACGTTGGATTAGAGAATCTCAATCAATGGTCTATTGTCCATGGCTTTGTTTAAGTTGTCGAAATCACGATGCTCGTGATCGGCTTGAGGGACGGCTTTGTTCTTATTCTTCTTCCTTTTGGGAGGAAGTGGTACACCACTAGGTATATGTGCACGCGCTCGAGTGTGCATGCAACTTAAAACGAGGAATAAGAGAGGATCTCTCGGTCGACTTTGGAAGAGAATAGATTATCTCCTTCGAGGTTCAATAGTGAAAACCACAAGAAAGTATAATATATATGTAATACAAATTGGGCGGCAAAACCCCCGACAAGCCTTCCTTCTTGAAATACTTACTAGTGAACGGGGGAATGAGGTGACGCTAAGCTCTTAAGTACATGTTTCCCTTAGGCTTTCATTTTATAACAAAGCCGCCTTTCTATTCACTTAATAGTTCATATTTCTCGAATTCTTGCTTATTGAAAGTAATTATCTATTTTTTCCTTTATTTTGTTTTATCGATACAGGTAAATGGGACCGGAACACCCCAAGTACGGTGTATTGCCAAGGCAATACTTTGGAAGTAGGTAGATTGGTTGTTCGTATCTATGTATATGTATTTAAATATAATAATATAAAGAAAATATTTTTGTATTTATTTGATTTTTATGAAAGTATAATATGTACGTAAAAATGAGTGAATACAATATATACAATATATTTTTGGTATAATCGTTTATGAAAAATATTACTTTTTTATTTTTTTATTTTTTGGTTCAATTCTTTAGGAAAGGAATTGATTTTTTGTGATTTTTTATTTTTTTATTTTTTATTTTTGACTTTTTTTTATATTTTTGATTTATAATACGTAAAAGGAACGTTCACAAGTGAACGGATCCCAAAATCCAATATGTAACCGTCAATCAACTGTCAATATCCACGTAAATAACCGGTAGTGGCACCATTTAATATTTGATCTTTTTCTCAAGTTCGTTTTCGTCTCGATATCTTTATGAATTGAATGATCGATATCAATCAAGTCACATTATTGTTCTTGGTGTTTCATTAGCAAAGTTATGGTATTCTATGTCTAATTTCCACAAAACCGTCAAAAGTGTAAAATAATATCGTCTACGTATCAGTACTACACTAAAAACATGTTGCGCATACCATTTATGAAACACAAAGTACAACCAAGTAATGCACAACAAGTATTAATGGCTAAATGTAAATTCTATGAAAGTATAAGGATTGAAAATGTAAATGTGTAAAGTATATAGACTGAAATTGTAAATGTAACAAACTACTAACCAAAACTAACAAATATAACAAACTATGTAACAAACAATAACCAACTATCAAACAACATGGACTGAAATGCAAACCTAATAAGTATAACTATTTTCTAACTAAACAGCAACTTCCGAAATTCTAGGGACTTAAAAACAATTTATAAAAATGTTTTGAGAAAAAACGGCCTTATTGACTAATAAGCCATATCTAGAGTTTTAGTTGACCAAATAAGCTGAAACTGGTTTCAAAAGATTCAAAATTCAAAATAAGCTAGCCATGATCAAGGAATTAAGTTGAAGTGGTCTAAATATCAAATAAGCACTTTTGAATAAGCCACTTTTAAGTGAACTGCTTATCTAGATAAGTACTTGATCTGTTTTTCACAAAAGATGCTTATAAGCCCAAAATATGGATACCTATCCAAGAAAATTTTAAAAACCTTCATAGTAAGCCAGAAAATCTAATAAGCTCAAAAGGGCTTATGTTGACCAACGTTGACCAACTTTGACCAAAAGTTGACCAAGGTTAAATCTTATTTTGATGACTTATTCAACTGACTTATGGAAGAAAATAGCTACTTTTATGAAGTGGATAAGCCAGAACTGAAAATAAGCTATGGCAGAAATAAGCACTTATCACAAAGACTTTATTGAGCTTTATAGCTTACTGAATATTGAGAACTGTATTAATTAGCTTATCAAACTTGAAAGCTAGGATGTTGGACTTTACAATGCAACAAAAACCAAGTCTAAACTCCAAGTTTTGAACAAGTCATGCTAGGTTGAAAGTTGACTGTTTTAGACTAATCAAACTAACCCATAACATTTGAGTGCCATTTGCCTTTTTCACAAATACTTTGACTTCCAAAACTTGTAAAATTACTCTTGACCAGTTAATTAGTGTATGTAAACACTTTTTATCCAATTCCAATGACTGAATCAAAAGATGGCTAGTGATCCAAACATCAGTTATGACAAAAACAAGAATTATGACTAAGTAACTAGATCAAAACCAACAAGTAAGGAGAACAATCTACCAAAACATATCAGAAAGATCAAAAGAATCAAATAGCAGGCAAACACAAACAGAATTACACTAAAACTAGAAATTGAGCATGCATTTGACTTTTTAGGGGAAATTTAAATAGAAAGTGAACTTTTTAGCTTATGAGGCCTCCTTTGATGGAGAAGAGAGTGCTGAACTCTCTTTTCAGCTTATCTAACACCTTATCACCAAACAACTACAACTAAATCACCATCAACCTCCATGGATCATCATCATTACCTTGCTACAAGAGGTCTGATCTGGTATCACTGGCTAGAACTGGTATAAAGCTTGACTGCAACAATTCTGATCACATCAAATAGCTTCTAAAACACTCACTTGATTCAGTTATTCATGGTGAATAACAGAATCACAAGAATAAAGGATATGAAAGATGAATTTAGTAAGTAAAGGAGAGATTTGAGAATTTTGAAATGAATTCTGTTATTAATGGTGTAAGTTTGTTACAATGTCCTAACTAACTCACTTAGAGTGGTTGTCAATCACTCTAAGTGGTTATAAATAAAGAAAGGAAAACATGGAAGGAAATTAAGCTAAGTGTATGTGTTTTTTACACTTAACTACATTACACAAAATGAAAGAGTTAGAGTGTATTTATAGACTAGATATGTGATGTAGGTGAGATGAATGACGTGTCTCCACCAATAAGAAGTTTCCATGTGTCAAAATTCTGTTAATTGCTCATCATGTGTTCTTGATCAAGTTGGGGGAATTTAATTCCCTTGATGTCATGTTAATTGAGTGAGTGGAATGTGTTCGCCTGATCATCACGATCATTTTTTCATGTTGAAAGTTCTTTCGGAAACAACCTCCTTCGTTATGTAAATTTTGAAAAAATAAGAGTTGACACGTAATAAGTGTGTAAACACTTATCCTTTTGCCACTAAAATCAAGGAAAAACAAGACCTAATCATGTGTTTAATATCGTAAAAGTCGGAATTACGCGTGGTTTTGTGTTTTTGTGTTAAATTAGGTACAAATGATAAAAAGAAGAGAAAACACGGGATTTCAGGGTCAAATGTCGAAGAAAAGTCCAAAAAGAGACGAAGATATAGTCAAAAGATCAAAAGTGTGCCCAAGTTCACAAAAACCGGCTAAACCGATACGGTTTTGAAGAAATGATCAAAGAAGCCGAAATCAAGTTCGTTTTTAGCGGATTAAATCTTTTTGAAGTTAATTGGGCCAAGAGGGTCCCACATTTGGGTTAATGGGCTCAAAGGCCCATTTGAAAGTTGTATTCTACTTATTTAAAAGTTATTTGGCCCAATTAAGCCCAAATGCATTTGTTAAAGACGGTTGAAATCATAATTGGGCTAAGCCCATTTACACAAAATCATTAAACGGATGAAACATGAAACAGTTTGCTTGGTCAAACTTCTTATTCAACTCCCCCATACGTGTCTCCCTCACACGTGTATCCCCTTACCATCACCCACAATAAATAAAACGATTTTTTTATTCACCCCACACCCTCAAACGATACAACCAAGAAAACAATTTACCCACTCTCTCCTTCCTCTCCCATCTTAAAAACACAGAAAACTTTTTTACACAAACCCTAATTTACCCATCTCCAAAAAATAACCAACGAAACAAGGGGCTTTTATCAAAAACGTGTGATTCACAAGGATGGGGATTAAATCCCCATCTTTTTCGGAACAATCACTCAATGTGGTCCTCATCTCTCACCTACGTGGCTAAATCCTTGGTTTTGATTGGTGGGAACACTTTACCCATACTCAAATCACCAATAAAAACTCTCCACTTCAGATTAAAGAAACACACCCCCATGCCATGCTGGCAATCCATGTGATGGGAATTATTTTCAACCGTAGATGATGAAGAGAAGAAAGAGAAAGCAAGAAATAACGAATTAAACGGCCTGGATTGATTGCTTACCTTTGAAGCTAAGAAGAAGGTTTCTTAGGGTTTGCCTATAAAAACCCCTAATCTGTAATTTTAAGATAGCACTTTTTCTTTATTTTTACTTTTCTGCAAAATTAGATTAGGGTTAATGTAATTTTAATTTTCAGTCAATTGTAATTTTCTTTTTTTTAATTAATGAAAAAGTTTATTTTAGTTTAAATTCATTTTGATTTAATTTTCTTTCAGTTTAAATTTCGTCTCCATTTAATTTCGTCTCTATTATTTAATCTTCAAATTTGTTCTTTGTTACTGTTCGTATTCATATAATATAAATATATATATATATATATATATATATATATATATATATATATATATATATATATATATATATATATATATATATATATATATATATATATATATATATATATATATATATATATATATATATATATATATATATATATATATATCTATATTATATATAGGTATAATTATGATTTGAAACCACAGTTTTTAATCCAGTCATATCCCAGTCACATCTTTTAACCAATAGGATTTGACATTTTCCTAAAAAATCTCATGACTTTCCTTATTTTTGTCAATTTTGGGCGGACCATGTTTTTTTAAAACGGCATTTTCTACAAATCGCGTTTTGAAACCGCGGGTATAAATAATGGTATTCCCTTCTTTTTTTCATTTATTCCCCACATCCACGGTGTGAAAAAAAACACACACACACACCATCCTTCTTCCCTAAACAACCGGATGTGAATCTTAATCCAAAAAACATAATAAAAACAATCGATCTTTCATCTTTGTCGTGTGATCCAGTTCCAATCCTTATACTTGTAAACCCTAATCCATTTTCCTCTAAATTACGGGATGTAAACCCTAATCCCAAAAAAATAAAAATCAATTGATTTTTATGCTTTTGAATCATATTCTGCAATTGTATTTTTGAATCTTATTCTGCAATTGTAGTATAAAATCACATTTTCATTGATTTCTAAGTTAGATATGCATCGGACCTCCTTGCTCATTACCAGGTTAGTTAATATTTTCTATTTTTGTTTATTCATATTTGTGATACACTATGATTTAGAAATATTACACACAACCTCCATAACTATCTTCTTCATCATACCCAACAATCAAAACCTATGCATAAAACGCAAATCACAAAAACCATGAATCAACCAGTATTATTATAAAAAACCTAGCTTGCAAATGGGTCAATGACTCAATTGGTACCTTCAATTTAGTGACGTTTCTTTTACATGGAATAAATAGGGATTATATTATAATCCATTTGTATCTATGTTAATATTGTATCAGAGATTAATAAATTGATGTGATAAGTAGGTTTTTTCATCTGTGTATATCCAATAATGTCAATTAAAGTGATCATATTTGTGTTTTATTGAAAGAGGTCTTGATAAGCATTCGAAGCCATCTGATGTTGGTTTCCTCATGCAAAAGGTTTGATATATTAGCTTTTATTACTATGTTTTTCTCCATTTCCAACATCAAAAATATCCAACCTCAAAAATAACAAGTCAAGAACAAGAAAAATTATGTTGATTTAACTGTTTGACCTGGTAGTTTATCCGGTTGACATGCTACTTTAGATGCTTGCTTGACCCGGTGATTTAACTGCTTGACCTGGCGGCTTAACTACTTGACCCGGTGGATTACCCAGTTGTGCGTTAACCAGTTGACCTGGTGGATTAACTGCTTGACCTGGTGATATAACCAGCTGACCTGGTGCTTTTTCCGGTTGACCCTCTGTGTTAACTGCTTGACTCGGTGATTTAACCGTTTAGCCTGGTGGTTTAACCGGTTAACCCAATGATTGGCAGCTGGGCATTCGTCTAGGCTAATAATAAATAGGCTCAATTCTAGCTGAACTTTTAATAAGTTCAATTTAAAATGATGTACTTTATGCAGTTTACAGAGATCAATCAAGAAGGATAATATCAGTTGTATATTAGATAAGACTATGTATACCTGACGAGGAAATCTAAAAGAACATGTGTTCAGTGAACGTCAATAAAGAGGAAGTTAGCCGTGAAGGTAATTAACTATTGCATTTTTTTCAATTAACCAAACATCCTAATTGCAGACCTTTCATAAAAGAAAATTGGCTCCAGGCCTTAAAACAAACATCCTAATTGCAGACCACTTACAAAACAATCAAGCTGGAATTTACATAGCCAAACATCCAGATTGCAGACCACAACTCAAAACTTGTATCACAGTGACATGAAAACAGCCCATATCACAACAACCTTAAATTGCAGACAGAACCGGTTACTCTCTAACCCGTACGGCTAACTAGGATGGTAGTTTGGTTTTTGTGGTAACTAGCAAGTAATATATTTCGAGTGCTATGCACTAGCAGGTAAAAAATAGTTGAAACCTATGCATAAGACGTGTTTTATATGAATGTTTTGTATATGTTATAGTGTTGCCTCTCGCTTATTGGTGTGTGCATAAGGTTTACAATACGACGTGGGGTCAAATAATCTTACGAGTACACACAAAGGACCAAATCTGATCTGATGCATAATCTTATGAGAAGATTGAGTTTAAATCCACAAGATTGGGATTGAGTAGCTGCCACCCACCAGAGTTTGAAAACACCAAATGGCATCACATAGAAAGGTTTTCCTGCTAGATGCAGACCTGGCTTCAATAAAATCAACTAAAGGGTTTTCAGATTTGAAGGTAAACTCAATTATGTTTTGTTTTCATTCACTATGATATTGTACTTATGTAACTGTTACAAAATCACTATATTATATTACAAACCATCAAACAGTATACGTAAATTCATAGTCATCAAATAGTATACGCGGTATACAACTTAGGTATGACCTTACATAGGCAAATTTGATGGTTGACTATTTGTGGTTGGGCCTTTTAATCTTTCTTATGTCTATCATTTGGGTTAAAAAGTTTGTTAGCTGAATCAATATGTCCCTACAAACACCTTACCCAAACACCCCTTTAGTAGAGAAAGATGATTTCTAATTCGTGAATATAGTATAATGGGATTTGTTTTTTTTTTACTTTATGCAAATTTAGAATGGACTTATAATTTGGGACTGATGGAGTAATAGGTAAATAATTCTTCACTACGTTTACATCTTCTTACTTTATATTTGATGCAGATTTCCATCTTCAAGAGTTTCCATGTTATGTATTTTTTGCATAATAGCCTAGCTGATATGTTTTGTTAATGCCATGATGGTTTATAACAACTATTGTGTTGAGAAAGAGGATCTTTAACAAAAAGTCGATTCAACGAACACCCAATCGAGGTTTATGATTCCTGCACCTGGAATCCGGCTTCATATCTTTCTGCACTTGCAGCAACTCAGGGCAGAAAATGGGCAATAAATTGGTGAAAAAGAAGGTGAGTATATTTTATCATATGGTCATATTTTCATAGTTTTGTAAGGGGATTAAATTCTGAGCAATTGAACAAGTTCAAGTTCAACAACACTAGATAATATCAGTAGCCATTTCTTATGTGTTTTTTCCTTCCAAATGAGTATTTAATTCTTATTGTTTTTTTAAATCTATGCATTAGTCCAGGGAAACTGTTAAAACATAACATTGTTACCAATGCCGATATCCCAAAAATGATGAAGTTTTTTTTATATGTCAAACGGTTTGGGTTGAAGTGTGTATGCCAAAAGTGTATTTGCAACAAGTATAGAATAAAATAATGAATCAGATATGCAATAAATATGGTTTAGAATGACATTCAAAAGACCAATGTTAATCTACTTTCACTTTATTGCTTACTGCGTTTTTATTGGTAACCATGCTTTCTACCTTTCAACTAACTAATGTATCCTGAGAGATTAAGAATTACGTGTTGACATAGAAAATAAACCATTTTCTATGTCTTCGGGATTGCTTATTTAAACCGACTATTTTTTGTTTAAATACAGTTGATGAAGGGGTGACAAGTGTTGGACAAAGCAAGAAAAGTTATGAACAAGGCCACCAGAGTGCATTAATAAATGTGTGAATTGCTGGCCATGTCGAACCGAACCTTATTATGCAAATGGAATTTGTAGGAAAGACTATGACTCACCTTATAGGATGCGACGAAGAACCGTTGGGAATTTGTGTCGGAGAGAGGTGTAAGTTGAAGATACCTTCCAATAATTTGTAACAGAGAGCGTGCTTCACCACCTAAAATATCACGTAATTTTCACTTCACATCTTCCGGTTCTCCCAGAAGCAAAGCGAAAAAAAGAACTATATAAAAAACTACTAATTACAGATAGCGACCTTTTTGTCCGGTTAAAAGATACTTCTTCAATTGGGCCTTATATGGAAATCTTGTGCATATCTGTAATGTATATACTTACTACTCCTCGGACCTTTCATTGACAGGGGACATAAGCTGTCATAATCACCAGATAATCCGGTTAACCAGTGCTAAAATATTAAAGATAATAAGAATCTGAACTGTTAGTAAAGGGGGTGTTAGGGTAACCTTATTTTAGGTGTATGGGCATGCTAGGTATGGCTCTTTTGGTATTACACGTGAACATAAAAATACAGCAGAGATGGCTCGTGATCTTGCACCTAAAGTTTAAAAGTTGCTGATGTTTCGAGATCCAAATATCCGGAGAAAGTAAGTTTGTGAATATATAGTAATTCAGTTAACACCATGTCCATAAAGGGAGTCCTGATGTGTTTTTACGTTTTTAGCAATAAATATACAACTTTTTTGTAAATATTTTTCCTGAGGAGAATCTTACTCTAGCAACAGTCTTGAGTCCAAGGAACCAACGAGTTCAAATGGTGAAATCCTAGCTGGATATGACCTTCATAACTGACGATATCTCTTCCCTAATTTCAAAATAGCTATGCATAACAGTTTGTCACATCTTATTATCACTCTTTCCAAACAAGTTGTTAGGTTGTCATTGATCAATTAGATGATGGATCAGTTGGGATTGGTACTATGTGAGATATACACAGGCCTTAGCTGTAGTGAGCAAATCTTTTTCTAGCAAATGTGTCGGTTTAAAAGATTTTGTTAATCATTGTACATTCGTTAATAGAGTTCTATTCCGTCTTGCATATATCACTTTGGATACATGCTATGCTACCCCGGGGAAGAGAATAAAGAAATATACCAAATGTTGAAGGGCCTTGACTTCTTTGACTTAGAAATTGCAATACTTTTTCATGTTGGGTGTTTGATATTCCATCGTTGCTGTATTTATTTTTGCTTTTGCAGGTTCAAGGTAAAGTTGGAGGCAATTTGCATTACAGGTGCTTAGACTGAATCTTTATTCCTTTGTTCTATTTCTATTCAATCACTAGAAAATACTCTATAAGCAACAAGTAAGTGATGATAGAAATTACTGATCATCAATGCAAATAAATTTTCATGATTGAAGCTCTACTATTTTACCTCAGGTTGTTAGGTTTCTGCACAGCATTCAGAAACCCGAAATCTTGACTTTAAGTGCGTGGCTATAAAAGGCCCAACCCTTAGTTAAACAGAATCATCGAGTGCCATAGTTTTTAAGATGACAGTTTCTTACTTTAAACAGACAATATATGCGAATGCCATTAAAATCAGGAATATGTGGTACCAACCAACAGACTCTTACACGCTTATTGTCCACATGTAACAAATTGCAGTTGGTTGAGTGAATTAGTATATATGCTGTCAATTAAATGCCGTTTGGATATAATTTTCTTGTAGTTGGATGTAGCAATAATATTACTGTTCTTTATAGTGTATATATTCATCTTGACAGGAAAGTCGTATGACGTAGTCAGCCTCACATCACAGGAACCAGCAACTGTGTTTTTATCCTTTGAAACAGATTCAAAAATCAGTACGCAATGAACTTTAGCTGACTTTAGATTTGCCATATATTTAAATCAGATTACCGTAAATCAAAATTTATGAAAGTTAGTTGCCTTATGAATTTCCTATTCCAGTGGATTTTGCGAAAGAGCCGGGTTGCACACCCGATTGGAAAGATGATTTTTTAGGTCGATCTCTTTTACATGTTGCGTGCAGTACCACCTGAGGTAATAAGCATGATAATCTTTCGTTGGTTCAGTAAGTTGCTGAAATGTCTATACTGATTGCGTAAATAAAGTCGCAAAATGTTTTCTTGTGATCTTTTTTGTTATGATAGATCAGGCGAGGACTTTGAAGTTATTGTCAGCGAGTAGCGCCTTCAAACTCACTGGTCAAAGATGCATTTGCTGAGGCATTACAACTCTCAGATGTAACAACTACCTTTATGTAGCTCACTATAAAGCTTAACTGCTTTTTCAGTAAGTGTTTTTTTCAATAACTACATCCTGAAGTGCCTAAAATACTAATTATGTTTATTTATCTCAATGCTTGATATGACCCAAAGTAATCAAGAAGTTCATGGTTTACCATGCCAAGCCACTGAAAGTAGAAGTTTATGCGAGTAATTGGGTTACAACTGCGAAGATGAGAAGCAGCTCGAACCTGAGCATATCTTTATTTTACGATACTTTCTTTTACTGTACATACTGGAACAATGTGTAGTGGTATTCACTGACGAAGCCAATAGGGAGGTTGGAGGGTGCTCGGCCCCCTTACCCGACGGCAACCCCCACTTTGTAGCATTAATGTTTTTGATTTTTTTGAGATTTTTTTAGAATCAGCGTCTGAAAGTATCTGGTTTTATTGGTCTTAAATTTAAGATCAGCTTTAGAAAGTATTCTGATCGAATGGTTAGAAAGTTAATCCATAGTAGCATGTTGTTCAATGAAGTAGATACTTGAAAACTTGAAATGTTGAATGGAGGAAGATGGAAACATATATTTTATTACCAGTAGTACTAAATTGGATAAATTTATTTTTCCTTTCTCGAAGTGATGGGTTCAAACACGAAGGTTCCAATATCCTATATCTACAACTGGGTAAATTTAGGAGAAAGCAACAAGGTAGAAAAATTTAATATAAAAAATATTCTACATTTTCTTTTTTGAATAAATGGATTTTATTCTTCATTTTCTCTACTGTACTTGAACCATAAATGATATATATCAATTATTCTTATATGCAAGAATACTAGAGCATATGATGCGTTTGGAAGCTTGGCACAACTGATCTCAACTTTTGAAACATTGCTTATTTGAAATAATGAAGGTTATGTGTGTGGCACAACTAATCTCAATCACATTTCCTTTTAGGTGTATCCAGTGGCGGATCTAGGATTTTGAATTAGGGTATGCACATTTTTAGTGAGGATTCTTAAAAAAACATGAACGTTTTTTATAGGTTGAGTTTTTTCGGGTCGGGTTTTTGAACCAGGCCTGTTGACATCAGAGGTATTGGTTTCTTTTATTTTTGTACCTTCATGCTCGCTGTTTTGGATGCACGTGGGTGATTTTATTTACTATAATGTCGACTCAAGCATCTCCCAGGATTATGTTTATCAGTTTATGAGAATCAGTAATCTTCTTTCGAACTTACAGACCTTTGGCGTGATATAAGAAGACGTATGATTCACCCAGAGATGTTGCATTGTACAGGTGAAAACAGGCTTTTTCAGTTGGCAATGCTAATTGTTATCTTATTGGACCTCTTTGTTTTAATGTTATCTCTTTTTTATCGCAGACAACTGCGGAGCTTATTGGTTTGATACTGAGAGATGTAAAAACCCATCTTTGTAGAGTTTATCTATGGCTCATAGCCACACTCCATCTAACACATTGATTCAAAAGACATCTCCTAATCACAACGTTCGGGGAAAATTGGAATGACGGTATATATCTCGACACCACCAATAGGATGTTGTTTTTATGATTTAGTGTCGTTAGATGTTTACATATTCCCATAATTTTGTCTATCAGTGAATCTTGCTCATTCTTTCTATTCTAAAGATGTTGAAACTGAGTGAGGCACATGATGGTGAGACTGTCAGACCTATAACGTGATGTGAAAATCCGTGTTGTTAACAGAGAGTTCATCTACAACTGCTGTGAACATCAACGT
Organism: Glebionis coronaria; assembly: GCA_025667525.1. Taxonomy (NCBI): domain Eukaryota; kingdom Viridiplantae; phylum Streptophyta; class Magnoliopsida; order Asterales; family Asteraceae; genus Glebionis; species Glebionis coronaria. The sequence goes on from CM046880.1 coordinate 193,749,863, forward strand.
GGTCAACAAGGAGCTCATCGATAGGGTTGAAAACCTTCCATGTTCTACTGTTGATGGTAATGATCCATGTTTCAAGAATATACTGTTAGTTGTATTCAAATTAAAAGTTAGCATTTGAAACTATCGAGTACTTTTGTGTAGATATTAATGTATTATGACTTATTTATGTTGCTTCTTTTGTCATTTAGGTGGTGCCTGGATATGGTTTCCAAAATTCATTTTTTCGACCAGAATATATGCCAGTAATGGAGGACGGTAAAGGTCAGTTCAGTATAAGTTTTCTATCTTTTATTATTTTTGTAGAACATTGATAACTATCATTATGTAATATTATAGATATATCCGCTTGCTGACTCGTTATGAACGTTTTGTGTCTTTGATCAGCTGTACAAAGAAATACACAAATTGTGGTGAACGCGGTGCAAATTCTGATTCAGGGCACTTACGACTACATCATGGTCGGGGTGACACCATTAGAGGCTGTTAGCCGCCACGTTACCCAAAAACTGATGTGCGGTCTTCCTACCACAAGCCCTAAGGTCACGACTCGTGAAGGTTTCCTTTCTGTTCTTACCCATTAATATATTGATCAGTTGCAGACTTGGCAAACTACAGTTAACATAATATTTACCCATTAACATTTGTTTTTATGCATTCATTGCGTTTGACAGCTTTTGTAACTTCACATGTACTTAAGCCTTTTATTTCTTTCTAAAAAATGATTATATACACAACGGAGTACTTACCGACCTATTTGCCTAATTACTATTGTCGCCATCTTTTAATTTTCATCTGGTTGACCCATTATAAATAAAACATAACCCAAATCAGTCTGATAATAGCGTCTTTGTATATAACAATTAATATACAAACATAAACTCATGTATACTTGTGTAATTTATATTAAGCAGTTGTCCTGAAATAAACCCAAATAATGCACAGAACTACATGTTATTACCAGATCTATAGAAGTATGAAATATGTTCATGTGTCCAAGATTGCAATGTATCTGTTGTAAATTTCAAGGCTGCAATTACAATGATTCCTTTGTGTAGACACTTAATTAGTTCAATATAAACATTCAGAGCTTTGAACCAATCTAAGTCTTTGATGTTTGTTGTAGTGCCTAGAAACTTTAGATTTCTTGAGGAGCTTGAACGTGGAGAGAATGGTATTGGGAATGGGACCGCGAGTTATGGAATGGATGCTGGTGATGACATTTATATGCGATCATGGACAGGAACCATCAATGGCGCTCACAATGTAGTCTTTTCTTTCTTTCTTTCTCGCGTCTTCATACTCTACGGTTTGACGGTTTTACTGTGATTGACAACTTGGCCATTATTTATGGTTGTTTAGATTTTTGTTACTATGAGAATGTAAAATTACAACTACCTAATTTACCCTCTTTCAGTCTAATTTGAGTGACTTTTTTTCACTCATTTAATTTAACGTTTCTCAATTTGTAAACATCTGATAATGTGATAATTAAACAGTGTCTAATAGCTTTCTTTTTTTTGTGGGTCTTCAGTCTGTACATGAAGGGCGTATCTACAAGTTGAAGCTAATTTGTGACAAAGATTACCGACAGTAGCTTCCTACTGTTCATTTTCATTCTCGTGTCAACATGACATGTGTCAACCATGAAACCGGAGTGGTAATATTTCATATTTAAAACAGTTCTACGAATTTTCACGATTCTACGACTAATGTGGACGCTCCTTGCTTTATGTTAAGACCAAAGTGTGATGACCTGTCAAATGTGTCTCAGGTATTATAAAAGGAAACACGGGACAAAACGATTCTCATGTAGGAAGTGTGAGAAGAGCTTTGATGTGAAAGGCAATTGGCGAACGCAATTGTGGAAAAAGGTGGTTGTGTGTTTGTGGCTACGTTTTCAAGCAGAGGCCATATTTTTTTGTTTTGCAAGTTATCTGTGCCCTGGACATTATTTGTGTTAGAGACAATCCCTTTAGTTGAACATAACCTAAAATAGATATTATAAAAAGTAGTGCGCAGAACCATAGAATAGAAAGTGGTGATCATACTCCTTCAACCAAAACCGGTCACAGAGCGAATACAAGTATACCTCGGTCATAAGACAAGAACATGATCATTGACCCAGTATATTACAAATTCCTTGAAACATCAATAAGAACATCGCTCCTGTTTGTTGGCCTTAACATTGGTCTCTTCCTTCAGTCCTTGGTTTCACCGGCTACAACTTCTTATGTCCTATCTTATGTCGGCTGAGAAACATGGTCAGATGGTTCTACTGAGTTGATCAATAGCTTCAGCTATAGATGGCTCGGCTGTCTGATAAGTGGTTATTAACAGCTCGAGTGTGAGTTCTTTATACTATAAAGGTGTTACTTGAGAGAAACATTGTTACACACCCATGTTTCATAGGTGTTACGCCTACGAAGCATCTTCTGATTACACAGTGTTTGGTTACATTGTGTATAATCAAGTTGCCATATTTCATAGGTGTCTGGTTACACAGTGTTATGTTTCATAGGCGTTATTCTGATTACATAGTGTTTGATTATTCCTGTATCAACTGCAATAAGTCATGGTTACATTACATTGTGAGGCTTTGAAAGTAAATATCAATGTTTTAAAAACCGGGGTTGATTTGGCCGGTTGAACCGTGAACCGGCTCAGAGACTGGTCAAGATGTGATCGGGTTTTACTTGTTTGAGAACCGGATTGAACCGCCGGTATTTCGTTGATCCGGGTTGACCCGGTTTGATAAACCCGGCCGGGTCATAAATTGTAATAAGAAAAATATTTGAAAAACTTTTTTTTCATTAATATTTTTAAGTTTTAATGATAAATTAAAGTGATAGTAATTAATATTAGTTAAAATAAAGTCAAAATTAACTTAAAATATTAACTAATATTGTTTTATAATGGTCTATTAGAAACTGTAAATATAAATTAATTATTTTTCATACTTGCACCATAATGTTATAAATATAAAACTAAAACTCATGAGTAATGAAAACATATTTTTCATCCATTTAATTGAACGGAAGATAAGTTATACGATAATTAAATATTACATATTAAATATAAAAAAAGTATACATATATATATATATATATAGAACTGGGTTGACCTGTCGATTCAACCGGTTGAACCGGTTGACCCGTAAACCGGTCACTAGACCGAGTCAAGTAAACCACGGGGTTTTAAAACATTGGTAAATATGGCATCCGAACCAATGGTTTTCTTCTCACACGGACTTCATCTTTCGATGCATCATGAGGTTCTCTCCAACAAAAGTTTAGATTCTCACCAATATAAATATATAAGTACAGGAGAATTAATGTATTCTAATACTAATATAAACCTTCTTTTTAGCATAAACTACATCAACTAATTATATTCATCTAAATCAACTTTTCATTTTTTTTATAAAAAGTTAAATATCTTACAAACGGTAAATTATTAACCGACAAAAAATACACCGTAATGAGAATAAAATCATTTTTCTATCGAGGGTACATGTATATATACTTTCGATGAACTTTTTTTCCTGAGAAAATCATATATGATTCGTATCACGGATCATTATGATCTTCGAAAATCATATATGATTCGTGATACGAATCATAACTTTCTAAAAAAAATGGTTCGTCGAAAATATATACATGTGTCATCGGTAGAAAGTTGATTTAATTCTCGTCATGATTGTATGTTCCGTTTTACGTTACGATTAACGGTTTTTGAGATATTTATTTTTTTAAAATAAATTTTTTGTTAGATAATTAAAATAAATGATTCTAATTAATTGATTGGATTTATAAAAAATAAAATAATCGCTGTCTTTAGCGTTTTTGTTAGATAAGAAAAATGATATATGTTAACTTTGCCTTTCTGATACATTTAGAGACCTGGCCCAATTTTCAAGTTTCTTTTTAATTACACTTCATAGCTCACCCGTGTGGGCTGTTATAACAATAAGACGCAACTCAACTTGACCCATTATTATTAATAAACACATTGACAATGTTCGTTTCTGTCTTTGATACGTTTAATCATTATGGTCATATCTAGAATGCCCATATATTAATTTAATATAAGAGGATTTATCCTCATCATGTATCTTATTTACATCTAATGAATAAAATTAAATATATTTTATTTTTCATCTTATTTTTTATAGTTTATATATCTTCTAAACCGTTAAGTTTTAAACGAAAAATATATATACTATCGCGACGAGCATATAATCATTTTTTTACCAATATGCACTACGATATACTTTCGAAAAAAATAATTCGTTTTTTTCTTTTTGTTAAAATTTACGTGAAATATCATATATGATAATAGTTTTATCATATATAGTACCCGTGTTAAATAATAAATTATTATTAAATCATATACGATATTGATTTATATCATATATGATAAGTTGTAACATATATGATACCGGTGTTATATAATATATGATAATTTTCGAAAACGTGAAAAAAATGTAAAAAATATTTTTTGTTAAAAGTGTATCATATATGATATCTATAGAAAGAAAATTAAATGCTCTTCGTAACGGTATATTTTTTCCGCATAACGATTAACAGTTTAAGAGATATTAATGTTTGAAAAAATATGGTGAAAATAGATTTTGTGTTTAATCTCATCCGTTGAATTAAAATGGATATAGAAGGTAGGATTAGTCCCATCCAAATAAAATTTTGTATCCAAATAAATTTTAATCTAATTTAGAATTCTTTTAAAAAACATAAAAAAACACAAAAATACGTCTTAGACTTCTTTACAAAAATCTAATTGTTAAACAAATTATATTATTCAGATTTTAAACAATTTAAAATATTAAGAATTTTTTATTTAAATTTGGATTGAATTTAAATTTTGTAAAAAACTATATTTAACGTAAATTAAGCGTTACTTGAGCGTAAACTATAACTAAACTAAAGGTTAAATTAAATATAGAATAAACCAAACTAAAAAAAAACTAAAAACACACAAACCACAAGCACTCCGAATCAAGAAAAAAAAGCGACCCCGCCCGTTGGGCGGATTATGACGCTAGTATATATATATATATATATATATATATATATATATATATATATATATATATATATATATATATATATATATATATATATATATATATATATATATATATATATATATATATATATATTTATATATATATATATATATAAAAATATATATATATATATATATATATATATATATATATTTATATATATATATATATAAAAATATATATATATATATATATATAAAGGAAAGTGGTAAAATATATTTCCCTACTGGGAAGATATAAAACATTACTGTTCTTGCTGTTTGGTTGTTTGGTTGGAAGAATTACTGTTCGAGAGTTGTAATCTTAATGTTGATGGTTCGGTTGATGATTTAAGGTGGTGTTTGTATTCGGTTCTAATAGGGGGTTCAGCGCCACCCTACTTCCCAACGGATTTCGACAAAAGGTTTCTACTCTCTTTTTATTTACAAGTTTTTTATAAGTTTTATTTTAGTTTGATAAATCTGCTTGAGTTGTTTTTTTATTTATTTGTTTACTGTTTGTTTGAATCTACTTGAATTTGTTTATATTACTTGAAGTTGTTGAGTTGTTTGTTTACTATTGAGTTTATATTACTGTTGGATCTGTTTATTTGGCTGGTTACTGTTAATCTGCTTAAGTTTAGATTTATTGCTTATTTGATTTAGCTTCTGTTTGCATACCAACTTATCTTCATTTTATATGCTTTTTGCTTATTATTTTGTTTCCGCTTATTATCCTTTATATCTGCTTATTTGGTTCCATGTCCTGGCTTATTTGATTCTGCTTATTAGTTATTTTTACTGCTGCATATGAACAACAGACCCTATTGGTCTGTTTGTTTAGGTTCCAAATAAATTTTATATGTCTAAAAAATAATAGCTAAAAATTTGTACATTCCTGGGATTTGATCCTTCGACCTCTCGCATATCAACTAAACACCATTACCAACTGCTCTATACCTTTTCTTGTGTTTAGTTTCGTTTTAATTAATTAATATAGGTCAAATTAATCTATCAGTTTTTCATAATTATTAGATTTAATACAAGTTTAAAGTTTATTTAAATTTAATCACAAGTTTTATTTAGTTTTAGTGTTAAATAAAAAAAATTTAAAAGATAAAAAATATTTTATTTACTTTTAGGAATTTTGAATTTTATTAAATTTAGTTTAAATTTAGTTTTAAAATCATTTTATTTTAAATTTTAATTAAATTGTTTTTATAAATTTTAATTTTAGTTTAAATTTTAGTTAATATAGAAATAGTTTTGTTGTGTTTTAAGTTAAATTTAAAATAAATTTCATTTAAAGTTTTTTTTTAAAGTTATTAGTTTAAAATTAATTAGATTTAAATATTTTATTTAAAGTTTAAAATTAGTTTAAATTAGATTTTTCATTTAGATTAAAAAGTTTTTATTGTTAAATAGTCTTTATTTTAGTTTTTAAAATTCCAAAAAATATTATTTACCAAAAACAAAGTAAGTTTTACGTTGATTGGAAATCAATTCGAGTCGAGTCGAGGAAAAACGAATATTAATCGATTAAAGTAATTGCCTTGCAAAATCTTAAAATTAACACGTGTCGTCCTTGGATTGGTCCAATAATTGAGTTGTGGATCGTTATCTGTTTGAATAGAAGCATCCATGTGAAGTGGAATGGTGCATTGTGATTGGTTAAAAAGGTTGAGTGAGTTTTACTGTTGAGATACTTCTCAATAAACGACTAGCTGCTCATTTATGGCTTTGAACATGAGTCAATGATCTGAGTGAAAGCATTTGGCTCTTTTGATTGGTTAAGGCATATAGCAAATGGATTAAGCCTAGTTTATCTTTCCAAAATGGCAGATTTAACCCCTCAGCTTATGGCAGATTGGTATTTTGAGCTAAACACTTCATGAACTTGTCTTCTTCAGTCCTTTGACTTGTATTTTGAACATCATTGACCCTTTGACTTGGAGTTGACTTTCACTTGAGCTCTTTGACTTTCTTTGAATTTACACTTCTAGTCCTTCAACTTTGGCAGTTTGGCATGATAGGGCCTTTGACTTTGAAGACTTGTCACAATGAGTCCTTCTTTTGTCTTTTCTTCAATAGTAATGCCTTGAAATCTGTGTTTGCACCGAATCATATCTTTTTACCTACAAAATAACAAACAACAAAGAATACCTCATAATACTACTTTTTCACATAAAACTTGGTATTTTTCTTTGTGTTTTAGGGTTTGATTTGTTATGGAGGTACCATAACCATAACACTTAAGGCACCAGTGTTATGACTCTTCCGCGACGAGAGTGATTGCTCGCGGCGTCCCTTTCAGTTATTGGCCATTATAATTATTATCATGTGGGGCGAATGAGTGCATCCTAGTACATGTTTTGCAGATTACACGGTAACTATGGTGTGTGCTCTACATCAGTTACATGGACCTGATCCCTCTACCTAGACTATTATGATTAGAGGCAACCCCTCTAATTGCATGACGAGGTCACCCCTCTATGTATTCATGCACGTTGATACCTTCATGACCTATATGGGCTCTTGGGCATTTAAAATATAGTTTTTATGAATTAAACCTATGTCTTTTCAGATATAAACCAGTTTATAAAACATACTCCATGTTTTCCAGGACTTACACTTATTCCGATGCATTTTATACTTTACTTATGTTTCAGTCATTTTTATTATTGTCATATATCCGTTTTACTGAGCGTATTACTCAGCCATATATTTTATTTCCATGACCCAAACGAAAAGTACCCAAGGACAGACTTGAGCATGGAGAGGACGTGCATAAGATGGGAGCTACATTATACTTCTTTTCCTTTTTCACTTCATTTACTTTATGCACCTTTTGAGCTTATATTTGGGGGCTGATGTTTGATTCTGGTCTTCCTTTATGGTAATTTATACATTGCATGCTTTGATGACACGTCATAATTATCATGTAACAGTCCACTTATCAAAGTGGGGTGTTACAATTATGGTATCAAAGCACAAGGTTTCGACCTGTAAGCTCTAAAACTTGACATGTGACTAGTGGGTAGTCACCAGGATTTTTCTAAAACGACGTTTGTTACATTCCATGTAATGAAAATTATATTTTTGAGTATTGTTGATCCTTACTCACGACGTTTTCGTTGAAGTTTTGACAAGTATGGAATGGACCACAACCATCCATATTTAATCCCATGTTGTTAATTTCTATCCATGATGTTTTCTTTTGAAATTTAACATGTATGGATTGAAAAATGATCATCCATACTTAGGCACATGTATTTTCCTCGAATTTTATGAATTAAACCATAGCCGTCCACACCAGCCTATGTTAAATCTCGGTTGATTATGCTTTATGTCCTTTAAGACAGCTACGTTTTTATACTCTCATGTTGATTTCGTTTTCATGTTGATTATGTTTCATGCCTCCTTATGTTGATTATATTTTTATCATGTTAATTATGCTATCATGCTAGACATTGATGGATTTCATTTAATCCTGTTTTCATGATAGTCATGGTTGGTTTTCATTAATCATGCTTTCATGCTGAACATCGTTGAATTTCGTTCAATCATACTTTTTTGTTTCTCTATGCAATCAGATTTATGTCTACGCTGGAATTGCTAGGCTATCATGTTGCTCGTTTCAGTTTGGTTTTCTAACCGTTTAATCAATTATATCCTTTAAAAATCATGTCAGATGGTCGACACCCCTACAGATCATCTCATGTGCATTCCACGTGTACTCCACGCACCGTATTCCACGTGCACTCCATGTACCATACTCCATGTGTACTCCATGTACCACATTCCACATGTATTCCATGTACCGTACCCCATGTGTACTACACGTACCGTTATCCATGCGTAATTCACCTACAATACTCCATGAGTATTCGCTAGTCGATTCTCAATCATCTCAGGCGTATTCTGCTTGCCGATATTCTACAAGATGCTGATGCTGCTCATAATTGGGAGATTTTACAAGATGCGGATGTTGCTCAAAATTTGGAGATTCTACAAGATGCTGATGCTACTCACAACTTGGAGATCCTACAAGAAAAAGATGAATGCCTTAGATCAAAACGACCGGACGAGAAAAATACTTCACCAACAGACGACTACTATCACATTCCATGTCCCGAACTCTCCGTTAAATAACACACGTCACCCAGTTGTCTTTTCAGGCATAAGAGTGGGAACCGGTACCAGCCAACCACTCAGCTAAATAGTTACATGAATCACAGTCATGATAATGACTGTCATGGAAACTGACTGGCTGTGAGGTAGTGACAACTACCATGACAACAAATATCTTGCAATAACGACTAAAACTCTGGTCACGGATGTGACCAGAAACACAAAGGGTTAGCAGTTCAACCGATTCGCCAATTTTGGCATTTTAACCTAAAAGATTTTCGACTTTATTCGCTTTCACAGATCGAGACGCATGTCAAGACATCGGTCAAGACACATGTCTCACGTATATTTTCTGAAGACGCATGTCAACACATCCGTCAAGACACATGTCTCACGTGTATTTTCTGAAGACACATGTCATACGTATATTTTCTCAAAGCATGAGTCAAGACACACGACTCACGCATAACTTCTGAACTAGGCCTCAGTAATTCAGGATACCCTCCAAGGGGTACATCCATTATGTTGTGTCATGTGTGAATCAGACCACTAGAATTTCAGGTACCATCACTAACATATTTTTCATGTTTGGACACGCAGTGTTCGTTTTGTGTGAGACGGCCGAAACACATTCGGTGAGATCTGCCACGTTTACTTCATGTATTGACATGTCACTTTATTTTCTTGATCATATATTACATATATGCACGCCCATAAAAGACGCCATTCGTATATCCCATGTGTACAAAGGCTTTCCTTTCAGTTGACGACAAAAAAATTCATTCTGCTAATGCACTTCCTTTGGACATGTGCAAGTTCGATATGATTCTGATTATGGACTCGCTAGCATCACATCGCGCTACGATGATCGTCGTTCATATCAGATCATGTTTAGCGATGTTCAGGCTCCTGAATACCTTCATCATGGCCTTCTACCAGGAAAATCTATACAAATTATTTCTGCTTTACAAGCACGTGCTTTATTATCCCATGGTTACGAAGACTTTCTAGCTACCATTCATGACGCTATTTTTCTGAATTTATTAAACCCATAACCAGCCGATGTTTCAGAAATCCCAGATGCATTTCCTGAAGAACTACCAAGTATACCACCCATTCGTGAAGTGAAGTTTTACATTGAGCTCAAGGAGTTGGAGGAACAACCACAAGTGTTGCTGAAACGACGTTTTATTCGACGAGTGTACCACCCTGGGGTGCGCCAGTTCGGGTTATCAAAAAAAGAAGGACGGTAGCATGATGTTATGCATCAATTACCGTAAATTGAACAACATCACCATTCGTAACTGTTACCCTCTTCCAAGTATTAATAATCTATCCGACCAACTACCAGACTCTAAAATGGCGCCGCTGCCGCTTCGCTCGTACGATTGATGATTTTTCGTGAAGACGTTTGGATTTTGGGATCCGTTCTCTTTGAACGTTACGTTTCTTGTCAACAAAAATCAAAAATACAAAAAAAAATAAAAAACATAAAAATACAAAAAAAATTAAAAAATCACAAAAGCAAATTCTTTCCTAAGATTTGCAACACAAAAAATTAAAAAATCAAAAAGTAATACTTTTTCCTAAAAGTATTACACCAAAAATATTACGTATTAGTGTTATTTTCCTTAGTTCGATTTCTTTCGTTTTTATTGTGAATATATATTTTTCTAAAAAAATACAAAAAGATTTTTCATTTATTATATTATATTACGTAGAACATTAATTTACCTAATTTTCAAATAAGCCTTAGTTGGAATTTCATCACCTAACTATTGTATTCGCATCCATAACGAAATAAAAAGGCAAAATAGATAAATACTAGTAAGACGATTGAACTCGAAATATACAAACTATAAGGTGGGTATAAGGCGACGCGCTATAAAAGGCCGTCTAAGGAAAAAGGTTTTTAAGTGCTTTGTGCCACCTCGTTTCCCCGCTTGCTTGTGTGTATATTGAGAGAGACGATCGATTATTGGTTTGCCAACTCAAGTAGTACTTAAGTATATATTTTTGTAGATTTTTCCTATTGCACCTCGAGAGGGAAAATCCTTTTCCTTTCAAAGTCGACCGAGGTCACCTACCTTATTCTAAGTTTTAATTGTATGCGCACTCGCGCGCATAGATACATACCGATTGGTGTACCAAATTCTTCCAATTCTTCCAAAAAGAAGAAGAAGAAGAAAAACAAAAAGTCCGTCATTCAAGCCGATCCCGAGAATCGAGCTTTCGACAATACGATGGCAATGGATAATCGAACAATGATTGAGATTCTACAATCTCGCGTTGAAGGAAACGATGACGCGATTGTGGTGCCGGATATTGGAGCAAATCATTTTGAACTTAAAACGGGTTTTATTCAAATGGTTTCCGCTACACCATTTTTAGGTCGTACTAATGATGATCCACACACTCATATCAAACGTTTCATCCAATTAGCAAATACCGTCAAATACAATGGGGTGCCACAAGAGGCTATTCGTTTACAACTCTATCCTTTTTCCCTCGAGGGACAAGCTCCGATTTGGCTTGATAAGGAACCACCCCAAAGTATTACTACATGGATTGATTTAGAGACCAAGTTCATTAACTACTTTTTTCCACCATCACGGACCACCTCTCTAAGGAATTAAATCATTACTTTTGAGCAACAATATGGGGAAAAGTTTAGTGAGTCTTGGGATCGATTTAAAGAGCTTTTAAGAAAATGTCCTCAACACGGTTTCACTAAAGTGCATCAAATAAGTACGTTTTACAATGGTTTAACTCTAAATGACCAAGACTCACTTAATAGTGCCGCGGGGGGCAATATTCTTGTGAAAACCATGAACGAGGCTTGGGCCATAATTGAAAACAAGGCTAAAGTACAAACCAAAAGTGTTAGGGCCACTATGGCGAGTGCTAGTTCTAGTGAGAGTGACAAGAGAATCGATAAACTCACTTCGCTTGTTGAATCACTTGCTCTAAAAACCGATGCCCTAAATGGTCAAGTTAATGCCATGAAAGAAACTAGTGAAACGTGTGAGACTTGTGGTGGACCACATTCATATTTCAATTGTGACAAGGTTTACAATAATCAACAACAACAAGTTTGTTCTTTTAATGCTAATGAAAGGGTTCCATTTAAACCAAATGTTGATGTTAACCATTTGTCTTACAAGAGTACTAATTATTTGGCTCCCCCGGGTTTTGTAGCACCACAAAGACCACCCCCACCCGCCCAAAATACCCAATACCAAAATAGGAACCAAGGTCCTCAAATGGGTAATTTTCAAAGGAATGTTAATCAAGGGAATTTTAATGGTCAAAATCAAGGTTTTCAAAATAATAACCAAGGTTTTTATAATAACAACGGTTTTCAATCTCAATATCAAAACCAAGGTTTTCCTAATCAAGGGTTTAATCAAATGAACATGCAAAATCCTCAAATGGACTTGGTTCTACAAAAATTGACCGAACATGAGAAAATCATTAAAGCAATGCAAGAATCTACTAGACAAATGCAAGAGTCCAACGATAAGAAATTTTTGACATTGATACAAGCCCTTAGACCCCAAGGAGCCTTACCATCCAATACCGAGATTAACCCTCGTGCTAATGTGAGTGCTATCAATACTCGAAGTGGAGCCACTTTAGTGGGACCTTCCATCTCTTCGCCCATAAAGGAGAGACAAGGCCCGGAGGTCATAATGAGTAATCCTACTCCCCCTTCGGTGACTCCTCCCACTACCACTCCTAGTATTAGTCCTCCATTGCCGAAAGAGCCTATCCCTACGATTGTTCAAGAAGCGAGTCCTTCTCCTTCTCAACCTTCCAAGTCTAAGCCTAATATCCCTTATCCATCTAGGTTAGACAAGGCTAAAATGCTCACCAAAGATGACGTTCATGTTTCTAACTTTTTGAAAATGATTTCCAACGTCAATGTTAACATTAGTCTTATTGAAGCACTTGCTCAAATGCCAAAATTCGTCAAAATGTTTAAAGATTTGCTTAATAAGAAAGAAAAAATGGCTGAACTCGTGAACACCCGTTTAAATGAGAATTGTTCCGCGATTTTTCTCAAAGAGCTTCCCGAAAAGATAGGAGATCCCGGACGATTCGTGTTACCTTGCTCGTTTCCTCAAATCGATGATTGTATGGCCTTAGCGGATCTCGGCGCTAGCATCAATCTTATGCCACTTTCGGTTTGGAAACAACTCTCATTACCCGACCTTGTACCGACTCGCATGACTCTCGAGTTAGATAATCGAACTCTCGCATACCCCGTTGGTATTGCCGAAGATGTTTTTGTTCGAGTTAGTACATTCACTTTTCCCGTGGACTTTGTCGTCGTCGACTATGAGATGGATCCTCGTATTCCGTTAATACTTGGTATACCATTCTTACGATCCGTAAGAGCCTTAGTTGACGTGGCCGAAGGGGAGTTAATTCTTAGGGTTAGGGATGAACAACAAGTTTTTAAAATGGGTAAAATCACAACAAAATCAAATGGAAAAGAGTCGGTCAATATGATTGATGTTCTTAATTATGATAATGACGAGATTTTTATTAACCCTTTTGGAATTGAAAAATCTAATCAAAATGATTTTGTGATAAATTCATCCTTTCCCTTAGAGCCTCAAATTTTTGAAACTCCTATTTATGATACCTATAGTGATGACACTTCTTCAAGTGATCACACTATCTTCGGCTTAGACGATTCGTCTTTTGACCCACCCACCTTTGACCCACCCATTTATGATCAACCAATCTTTGATACCTATGATGATGACACTTCTTTAAGTGATCTCATTAACTTTGATGACCCACCCCATGATCTTAATACACCTCATATCTCTATGAGTGATTCTTCCATGGAGACTCCTTTTGACTTTTATACTCCAATTTTAGAAGTCATGACTTTTGAGGAGGATCCTCCACTCTTAGAGATCATACCGACTTTAGAGGTTATTCCATTTAAGGATGATTTAGATACCTTTCTAAATACCTATTTCCCTCATGAGGATGAGTTTTCCTATGACTCCGACAATACTTATGTTTTCACATCGTGTTTGGAAGAGGATGACTTTCCTACTTTGGATTTTGATGATGTTTTGAGCTTAAATGTCACTACCTCTTGCTATTTTACCGTTAAGGAATCGGTGTTTGATCCCGGAATAGAGACTTTCGTGCTTTCATTTCCTTATTGCCATAACACCTTTCCTAGTAAGAGACTTTTTCCTAAGGATACCCCACTCTTCTTTGACTTGCGTGATTTTACCACCTCGGGGTTTATTTCCTTTTGTGATGGAAATTATGTGTTTGACCCGGGTGGATTTTCATGGGGTATGCCTTATTTGACTTTGTTTCACCCTCTATCATGGAGAGATTTTCCTCCCTTGGAAATCTCGATTTTCCATTATTTTTCCATTTGAATGATGACATTCGGGAATTCGAGTCGAGCTAGAGACTCGTGATTAATAACTCAAGCATCGTTTAACTAGGTTAGATTTTTTCGCCTTCACCCATTTTCACCAATAAGTGTAGGGGGGAGCCAAGTAGGTTGTGTTGTGATGTTGTGTGCAGGGACATGTGCTTAATGATCCACTTTTGGTACTTTTGACGCGACCCGTGTTCCCGTGTACCCGGTTCCTTCGATAAGTTTTTGCTATTGTGATTCAATCTTGTATATAAATAAAACGTATAAATGCAATCACTTTAGTTGTCCTTTCCTTAGCTCGATTTTAAACAACGTACTCAATGTCCTAAGTGTAGGGGAGTTTATTCTCCCACATGCTTAAACATTGAGGACAATGTTTATATTAAGTGTAGGGGGGATTTCTATCGAAATTTTAGTGGACTGTTCCATGAATTTGACCCCATTTAACCGGAAAATTTAAAAAAATTTCAACATTTTTCAAATTTTTGATCTATTTTGGCCTAGTAGTATTTGGTTTTATTTTCTTTCTTTTTATCTTCGCATTGTATTTATATTTCCATTTCAAGAATAAAGTCAAATAATAAATAAATAAATAAAATGGTTTTAACAAGTTTTGATATCTTTGATATATTAGGCCCGTTATGAACATTTTGACTCAACCCGAGTTTACTTATCCAAGTTTACTCTAGCTAGTATCCTTAACCATATGGACCTTAATTGGTTTATTAGGCTAAGCATCCACGTGTCTCATTCCTTGAGATTTTAAATTGTGGAAAACGAGAAATGATAGAGTTGATAATAAGTTTACGGGTTAATTTTTGCTTATATGGTTTTTGTGGCTCTTTCTTCCCGCTTGTATATTTAATTGCTTAATAAATGAGGATTTTTGCGGTGTCGATTCGATATCTTAACTCTTAGCCAAATCTTTATTCTCCTTGTAATTAAAGCATGAACACATTGAGGGTGCCAGCGTTGTGGACTTCCGACTAAGGTGGCTCATAACCACTAAGTAGGAGGTATTCAGACCATGGGATCACGAAATTTGGCCTACTATATATATCATGAATAAAGAAAGAATAAGATTAAAATATGACCTCAATGAGCCTTAGGGTGTGGGGCATGTAGCACGAACCTTGTCATTAGAGCCTTAGGATGTATGGCATGGTAAGTGTTGAATAAAATTGATCAAAAAATCAATTCCCTCGTTTATCGTTCAAGGAGCCTTAGGGTGTGGAAAATAGACGGGGAGCATTTTTACATCTTACAGATCCTAAGGGTATATGATGTGAACTTGCTAAACTCCACATAAAGTCTACATGACTTTGGAGGAATAATTAATAAGTAGTACTATTGGCCAAATTTTGGGTCCGGGAATTTATTCCCCAAATCGTGTTAAATCATCCTTGATGTGGGCTTACTTTAGTGACAACGTTTTTGAGGACGAGGTTAGGTTTTGAGTGTCGGGTTTGCACCGTTTGGCCTTCATTTTTTGATTAATAATTAACAAATAAGTCAAATGAGCCTACGGGTGAATGACAATCAATAAAATCTAGAGATACAACGTAGGAATTGGAGAAAGAGTTTACACAATCGTCTTATATAAGTGATTTTAACCTAAGGACTTATGGTAAACAATGATCTCGTTTTTAAGCTTGGTATGGGGAACGTGAAACGTGAGGGTGATTAATATTCATGACACCAAAGCCCTAATTCAAGTCTTAGATTTCTTTACGAGTTTCTTCCATCAAATAATTTCAAGTTAATAAATCATTATAACTTTTGTCTCCTTTTAAGTTTTTATCTTTTCATCGTAGTAGTAATAGTATATCTTAATAAAGGCCGAGATGGATTAATAATGAGAAAAATGTAACTTTATGCTTTAAAATAATGCATTGCATGGGGTCATTGCAATGGTCAAGTGTAGGGGATTTAATAAGTGTGTAAACACTTATCCTTTTGCCACTAAAATCATGGAAAAACAAGACCTAATCATGTGTTTAATATCGTAAAAGTCGGAATTACGCGTGGTTTTGTGTTTTTTTGTTAAATTAGGTACAAATGATCAAAATAAGAGAAAACAAGGGATTTCACGGTCAAATGTCGAAGAAAAGTCCAAAAAGAGACGAAGATATAGTCAAAAGATCAAAAGTGTGCCCAAGTTCACAAAAACCGGCTAAACCGACACGGTTTTGAAGAAATGATCAAAGAAGCCGAAATCATGTTCGTTTTTAGCAGATTAAATCTTTTTGAAGTTAATTGGGCCAAGAGGGTTCCACATTTGGGTTAATGGGCTCAAAGGCCCATTTGAAAGTTGTATTCTACTTATTTAAAAGTTATTAGGCCCAATTAAGCCCAAATGCATTTGTTAAAGACGGTTGAAATCATAATTGGGCTAAGCCCATTTACACAAAATCATTAAACGGATGAAACATGAAACAGTTTGCTTGGTCAAACTTCTTATTCAACTCCCCCATACGTGTCTCCCTCACACGTGTATCCCCTTACCATCACCGCACAATAAATAAAACGGTTTTTTTATTCACCCCTCACCCTCAAACGATACAACCAAGAAAACAATTTACCCACTCTCACCTTCCTCTCCCATCTCAAAAACACAGAAAACTTTTTTACACAAACCCTAATTTACCCATCTCCAAAAAATAACCAACGAAACAAGGGGCTTTTATAAAAAACGTGTGATTCACACGGATGGGGATTAAATCCCCATCTTTTTCGGAACAATCACTCAATGTGGTCCTCATCTCTCACCTACGTGGCTAAATCCTTGGTTTTGATCGGTGGGAACACTTCACCCATACTCAAATCACCAATAAAAACTCTCCACTTCAGATTAAAGAAACACACCCCATGCCATGCTGGAAATTCATGTGATGGGAAATATTTTCAACCGTAGATGATGAAGAGAAGAAAGAGAAATCAAGAAATAACGAATTAAACGGCCTGGATTGATTTCTTACCTTTGAAGCTAAGAAGAAGGTTTATTAGGGTTTGCCTATAAAAACCCCTAATCTGTAATTTTAAGTTAGCACTTTTTCTTTATTTTTACTTTTCTACAAAATTAGATTAGGGTTAATGTAATTTTAATTTTCAGTCAATTGTAATTTTCTTTTTTTAATTAATGAAAAAGTTTATTTTAGTTTAAATTCATCTTGATTTAATTTTATTTCAGTTTAAATTTCGTCTCCATTTAATTTTGTCTCTATTGTTTAATCTTCAAATTTGTTCTTTGTTACTGTTCGTATTCATCTAATATAAAAAAATAATAAAAATAAAAATAAAAAAATATAAAGGAAAGTGGTAAAATATCTTTCCCCACTGGGAAGATATAAAACATTACTGTTCTTGCTGTTTGGTTGTTTGGTTCGAAGAATTACTGTTCGAGAGTTGTAATCTTAATGTTGATGGTTCGGTTGATGATTTAAGGTGGTGTTTGTATTCAGTTCTAATAGGGGGTTCAGCGCCACCCTACTTCCCAACGGATTTCGACAAAAGGTTTCTACTCTCTTTTTATTTACAAGTTTTTTATAAGTTTTAGTTTAATTTGATAAATCTGCTTGAGTTGTTTTTTTATTTGTTTGTTTACTGTTTGTTTGAATCTACTTGAATTTGTTTATATTACTTGAATTTGTTGAGTTGTTTATTTACTCTTGAGTTTATATTACTGTTGGATCTGTTTATTTGGCTGGTTACTGTTAATCTGCTTAAGTTTAGATTTATTGCTTATTTGATTTAGCTTCTGTTTGCATACCAGCTTATCTTCATTTTATATGCTTTTTGCTTATTATTTTGTTTCCGCTTATTATCCTTTATATCTGCTTATTTGGTTCCATGTCCTGGCTTATTTGATTCTGCTTATTAGTTATTTTTACTGCTGCATATAAACAACAGACCCTATTGGTCTGTTTGTTTAGGTTCCAAATAAAGTTTATCTGTCTAAAATAATAGCTTAAAATCTGTACAGTCCTGGGATTCGATCCCTCGACCTCTCGCATATCAACTAAACACCATTACCAACTGCTCTATACCTTTTCTTGTGTTTAGTTTCGTTTTAATTAATTAATATAGGTCAAATTAATCTGTCAGTTTTTCTTAATTATTAGATTTAATACAAGTTTAAAGTTTATTTAAATTTAATCACAAGTTTTATTATTCAGTTTTAGTGTTAAATAAAAAAAAGAAAATTTAAAAAGATAAAAAATATTTTATTTACTTTTAGGAATTTTGAATTTTATTAAATTTAGTTTTAAAATCGTTTTATTTTAAATTTTAATTAAATTGTTTTTATAAATTTTAATTTTAGTTTAAATTTTAGTTTAAATTTTAGTTAATATAGAAATAGTTTTGTTTTGTTTTAAGTTAAATTTAAAATAGATTTCATTTAAAGTTTTTTTTTCTAAAGTTATTAGTTTAAAATTAATTAGATTTAAATATTTTATTTAAAGTCTAAAATTAGTTTAAATTAGATTTTTCAATTAGATTAAAAGGTTTTTATTATTAAATAGTCTTTATTTTAGTTTTTAAAATTCCAAAAAATATTATTTACCAAAAACAAAGTAAGTTTTACGTTGATTGGAAATCAATTC
The DNA here is from genome assembly GCA_025667525.1 of Glebionis coronaria. Classification (NCBI taxonomy): domain Eukaryota; kingdom Viridiplantae; phylum Streptophyta; class Magnoliopsida; order Asterales; family Asteraceae; genus Glebionis; species Glebionis coronaria. The sequence continues at coordinate 193,769,081 of CM046880.1, forward strand.
GAGTCGAGTCGAGGAAAAACGAACATTAATCGATTAAAAGAATTGCCTTGCAAAATCTCAGAATTAACACGTGTCGTCCTTGGATTGGTCCAATAATTGAGTTGTGGATCGTTATCTGTTTGAATAGAAGCATCCGTGTGAAGTGGAATGGTGCATTGTGATTGGTTAAAAAGGTTGAGTGAGTTTTACTGTTGAGATACTGCTCAATAAACGACTAGCTGCTCATTTATGGCTTTGAACATGAGTCAATGATCCGAGTGAAAGCATTTGGCTCTTCTGATTGGTTAAGGCATATAGCAAATGGATTAAGCCTAGTTTATCTTTCCAAAATGGCAGATTTGGCCCTTCAGCTTATGGCAGATTGGTGTTTTAAGCTAAACACTTCATGAACTTGTCTTCTTCAGTCCTTTGACATGTATTTTGAACATCATTGACCCTTTTACTTGGAGTTGACTTTCACTTGAGCTCTTTGACTTTCTTTGAATTTACACTTCTAGTCCTTCAACTTTGGCAGTTTGGCATGAAAGGTCCTTTTACTTTGAAGACTTGTCACAATGAGTCCTTCTTTTGTCTTTTCTTCAATAGTAATGCCTTGAAATCCGTGTTTTCACCGAATCGTATCTTTTTACCTACAAAATCACAAACAACAAAGAATACCTCATAATACTGTTTTTTCACATAAAACTTGGTATTTTTCTTTGTGTTTTAGGGTTTGATTTGTTATAATTGATATGATATTTCACTCATATAACATGTTCACCTAGTTATGGAGGTACATTAACCATAACACTTGAGGCACCAGTGTTATGACTCTTCCGCGACGAGAGTGATTGCTCGCGGCGTCCCTTTCAGTTATTGGCCATTATAATTATTATCATGTGGGGCGAATGGGTGCATCCTAGTACATGTTTTGCAGATTACACGGTAACTATGGTGTGTGCTCTACATCAGTTACATGGAGCTGATCCCTCTAACTAGACTATTATGATTAGAGGCAACCCCTCTAATTGCATGACGAGGTCACCCCTCTATATATTCATGCACGTTGATACCTTCATGACCTATATGGGCTCTTGGGCATTTAAAATATAGTTTTTATGAATTAAACCTATTTCTTTTCAGATATAAACCAGTTTATAAAACATACTCCATGTTTTCCAGGACTTACACTTATTCCGCTGCATTTTATACTTTACTTATGTTTCAGTCATTTTTATTATTGTCATATATCCGTTTTACTGAGCGTATTGCTCAGCCATATATTTTATTTCCATGACCCAAACAACAAGTACGCAAGGACAGACTTGAGCATGGAGAGGATGTGCATAGGATGGGAGCTACATTATACTTCTTTTCCTTTTGCACTTCATTTACTTTATGCACCTTTTGAGCTTATATTTCGGGGCTGATGTTTGATTCTGGTTTTCCTTTATGGTAATTTATTCATTACATGCTTTGATGACACGTCATAATTATCATGTAACAGTCCACTTATCAAAGTGGGAAGCTCTAAAACTTGACATGTGACTAGTGGGTAGTCACCAGGATTTTTCTAAAACGACGTTTGTTACATTCCATGTAATGAAAATTATATTTTTGAGTATTGTTGATCCTTACTCACGACGTTTTTGTTGAAGTTTTGACTAGTATGGATTGGACCCCAACCATCCATATTTAGTCCCATGTTGTTAATTTCTATCCATGATGTTTTCTTTTGAAATTTGACATGTATGGATTGAACCATGATCATCCATACTTAGGCACATGTCTTTTCCTCGAATTTTGTAAACTAAACCATTGCCGTCCACACCAGCCTATGTTAAAACTCGGTTGATTATGCTTTATGTCCTTTAAGACAGGTACGTTTTTATACTCTCATGTTGATTTCGGTTTCATGCTGATTATGTTTCATGCCTCCTTATGTTGATTATGTTTTCATCATGTTGATTATGCTATCATGCTAGACATTGATGGATTTCATTTAATCCTGTTTTCATGATAGTCATGGTTGGTTTTCATTAATCATTCTTTCATGTTGAACATCGTTGAATTTCGTTCAGTCATACTTCTGTATTTCTCTATGCAATCAGATTTATGTCTACGCTGGAATTGCTAGGCTATCATGTTGCTCGTTTCAGTTCGGTTTTCTAACCGTTTAATCAATTATATCCTTTAAAAATCATGTCAGATGGTCGACACCCATACAAATCATCTCATGTGTATTCCACGTGTACTCCACGCACCGTATTCCACGTGTACTCCATGTACCATACTCCATGTGTACTCCATGTACCATATTCCACATGTACTCCATGTACCGTACCCCATGTGTACTAAATGTACCGTTATCCACGCGTAATTAACCTACAATACTACATGAGTATTCGCTAGTCGATTCTCAATCATCTTAGGCGTATTCTGCTTGCCGATATTCTACAAGATGCTGATGCTGCTCATAATTGGGAGATTTTACAAGATGCAGATGTTGCCCAAAATTTGGAGATTCTACAAGATGCTGATGCCACTCACAACTTGGAGATCCTACAAGAAAAAGATGAATGCCTTAGATCAAAACGACCGGACGAGAAAGATACTTCACCAACAGACGACTACCATCACATTCCATGTCCCGAACTCTCCGTTAAATGACACACGTCACCCAGTTGTCTTTTCAGGCATAAGAGTGGGAACCGGTACCAGCCAACCACTCAGCTAAATTGTTACATGAATCACAGTCATGATAATGACAGTCATGGAAACTGACTGGCTGCGAGGTAGTGACAACTACCATGACAACAAATATCTTGCAATAACGACTGAAACTCTGGTAACGGACGTGACCAGAAACACAAAGGGTTAGCAGTTCAACCGATTCGCCAATTCTGGCATTTTAACCTAAAAGATTTTCGACTTTATTCGCTTTCACAGATCGAGACGCATGTCAAGACATCAGTCAAGACACATATCTCACGTATATTTTCTGAAGACGCATGTCAAGACATCCGTCAAGACACATGTCTCACGTGTATTTTCTGAAGACACATGTCAAGACACCAGTCAAGACACATGTCATACGTATATTTTCTCAAAGCATGAGTCAAGACACACGACTCACGCATAACTTCTGAACTAGGCCTCAGTAATTCAGGAAACCCTCCAAGGGGTACATCCATATGTTGTGTCATGTGTGAATCAGACCACTAGAATTTCAGGTACCATCACTAACATATTGTTCATGTTTCGACACGCAGTGTTCGTTTTGTATGAGACGGCCAAAACACATTCGGTGAGATCTGCCACGTTTACTTCATGTATTGACATGTCACTTTTATTTCTTGATCATATATTATATATATGCACGCCCATAAAAGACGCCATTCGTATATCCCATGTGTACAAAGGCTTTCCTTTCAGTTGACGACAAAAAAATTCATTCTCCTAATGCACTTCCTTTGGACATGTGCAAGTTCGATATGATTCTGATTATGGACTCGCTAGCAGCACGTCGCGCTACGATGATCGTCGTTCGTATCAGATCATGTTCAGCGATGTTCAGGCTCCTGATTACCTTCATCATGGCCTTCTACCAGGAAAATCTATACAAATTATTTCTGCTTTACAAGCACGTGCTTTATTAACCAATGGTTACGAAGACTTTCTAGCTACCATTCATGACGCTATTTTTCTGAATTTATTAAACCCATAACCAGCCGATGTTTCAGAATTCCCAGATGCATTTCCTGAAGAACTACCAAGTATACCACCCATTCGTGAAGTGAAGTTTGACATTGAGCTGAAGGAGTTGGAGGAACAACCACAAGTGTTGCTGAAACGAGGTTTATTCGTCGAGTGTACCACCCTAGGGTGCGCCAGTTCGGGTTATCAAAAAAGAAGGACGGTAGCATGATGTTATGCATCAATTACTGTAAATTGAAAAACATCACCATTCGTAACTATTACCCTCTTCCAAGTATTAATAATCTATCCGACCAACTACCAGACTCTAAAGACTTTCCAAAATCGATTTACGACTAGGCTACCGTCAGCTGCGAGTGAAAGAGCAGGACATTCCATTACTGCTCTTCTCACACGTTATGGTCAATATGAATTCATGTTTGTGCCTTTTGGTCTCACGAATTGTAACACTCCCAAATAACCACGCAACGGAATACCACTTTGGGGCGCTACTCATAGCACATCGCACACAATCATAGACAACGACCTCAAAAGAAACGTTAAAGGAATACAAACCTTGTCTAAAATTGTAAAACCCGCATGCTTTTACCATGAATAGTACCCGTAAGATCGTACGTACTAGATTAAAACTTTCCTCATATAGTATGATCACAGTCACGTACTACTATTTAAGTATTACATACGTGTATAAACACGATAAGTATCGATTACGTACGAACACATGATAAGTATTCAACAAAAATTAATCACGAACGTAACTAAATCACGAGCTAATATTATTACGTATATATAACTATTACAAAGACGAATAAATATATTATGTCACGGAGATAACTAATTTAAATTACGTAAACTTCGTAACACGTAATCACGAACATTTAAACGATTATTATTATTACGTATTTTTAGAATAGCACAAGTAACTACGTAATTAATATTACGTTAAACACGCATGATAATAACAAGGATAATTCACGACATTAGATGCACGAACCCGAGTACGTATTAAATTAACGCGAATTATAAACAAACGTTTTAAGTGTTGGATTCGGGCTGTTTTAGACAAAATAAGAAAAGGTAAGGACTTGGACTCAAGGCCCAAGTGTATGTTTTTCTTTTGGGCCGTGTTTAATAAATAAACAGACGGGGGGTTTATTTTTCTTTTGTTTTCCTTTTTATGCCGACACAAACACACATACAAGAAACCCTAAAATAGAAAAAGTATGCACCCGCCTATGTTTTATGTGTTCTTCTTCCCTGCCGCGACCCACATCAAGGAAACAAGAAGAAAAGAATTGAGGGGTGATCCTAGAAGAACAAGGAATGCATTTGTTTTGAAACCCTAAACAATATGTAAGTATTGAACCCTAATTCGTTTTCTAATTCTTTTTTGTTGATCTTCAATCAGATTCTTTTAAGGGTGTTAAAAAAAACATGTTTATATAACAATAAGTGAAAGGGTTTCGTTTGCTTTGTTGCTGGGTTCGCAAGGGTACACAAACCGAGACTTATTTGAGTCTCGGTGGTAAAATGGTCACACCAGCCGCAACCCTAAAAGGGTGCAGGCTTGGTTTTGCTCGAGCAGGGGGAATAGCGAACGAGCAGGGGGAACCACTGGCTGCGGCCAGTGGTGTTATTCGTTCTAGCAGTGGGAACCGGCTGCTGCCGGTGGCACCATCACCATTGCCAGTGGAAACTGGCAGTGTAAGGGGGTGTTTGGGTTTTGTTTAACAGAAGTTAAGGGTGCGTTTGGCAGTGGGTTTAAATCAGAGTTAAGGGGCTGTTTGGTTCGGCTTACTTTAAAACATAACACGAGTTTCACCGTTTAAACTAATAAGACACGGGTTTGGTTTCCGATGCTTTTAATAAAATAATACATGGTTACGGGATTATTTTACTTTACTTATTAATTTTACAAGGTAATTAAATTAATAAGACACGACTTATAATTACAAGATTATTTATTTCAAGTTAATTAAATTAATTTAACATGCTATATAATTAATTTAATTAAAACATGGACTTAGGTTATTATTAATAATTAATAATACATGATTTAACCTAAGTATTTTAATCATGAAAAATTAGACTAACTAATTAATTAATTATTAAAACCATGACATATGATTAATTAATTCTCATGACTTAGGTTATATAAATATAATTAATAATGCATGTTTTAACCTAAGTAATTATATCTTTATTTAATTAAATCACATTATATTTAATTAAATGCCTTTAACCTATAGTTTATTTAAATGACATGTAATAATTAATAAACTATATATTATATCATTATGACTTAGAATATTAATCAGTAAACACTTAAACTTATTTATTAGCTTATTTAACCAGCTTATACCTATTTATGGAAACTTTCTATCTTTAGAAACTTAGCTATTTTAAGCAGTAATTCTATTTTTGGAAACTTTCTATTTTTGGAAACCTTCTATTTTAGGAAACCTGCTATTTTTGGAAGTAGGATTCTCTCTTCCGTTTATTCACCAGACTTGAGGTACGGATTCCCGTCCTTTCAGTATGGACATTCTTTCCTTATTAGGATTTCCCCGTATGCAGCCAACTGTTTTCCCCAGTATTTGTTTTATTGTTTTGAACTGCTTATGTTTAGTTAGCATAATCTATAGCCATATACAAGCATGACCAGTTTCACCTAGTTATGGAGGTACCATAACCATAACATTGGAGGCACCAATGTTATGACTTCCCCACGGCGGAGTGATTGCTCGTGGCGTCCCTTTCAGTTTTGGCCATATTATTATATCATGTGGGGCGTATGGGTGCATCCTAGTTACGTGTTTTATTCAGTATTTCATGGTGAATGTGGTGTGTGCCTTGCATCCTTCACAAGGAGTTGATCCCTCCTACCCAGACCAGTATATTAATTAGAGGCATCCCCTCTAATCAGCATGATGAGGTCACCCCTCCAAGTATTCATGCACGTGACCTTTTCATGACCTATATGGGCTATGGTATATATATGTTAAAACAGTCTTCATAAGATAAACATAAGGCTTTTCAAACTATAAAACCAGTTTTCTCAATACTTAACCAGTCTACTCAGAACTTAGTCTTCCGCTGTTATATGTTACATGCTTATCCTATTTCATGCTATATTGTATATCCGTGCACTGAGCGTTTTGCTCAGCCGTTACTTTCCTTTCCATGTCCCAAAACGGCAGGTACCCAAGACTCGAGCATTTGGAGGACATGCATAGGATGGAAGCTGCCGTAGACTTCTTCTCCTGTTTCCTTCATATATTTATGCTTGTTTAGTCTTTCATTCAGTTCATTTACTTTGTTATGTTTTAGGCTTATGTTTGGGAACCGATGTTTGATTCCGGTTTTCCCTATGGTCATGTATGTTTTACTACATATTACCTTGCATGCTTTGATGACACGCCATAATCACGCGTGACATTCCATTTATCAAAATGGGGTGCTACAATTATGGTATCAGAGCCAAGGCTTCGACCTGTAGGCTCTAAAACTCGACCTGTGACTAGTGGGTAGTCACCAGGAGCTTCCTAAGCCAACGATTGTTATTCCACGTATTGATGTTTCAGCGCGTTGTTTTAACCATTATGTTTCAACACCTTTTTGTTTTAGCCATGACGTTTTCAGCACCTTGTTGTTTTCACCAGTATCGTCTTACTAATATGGAATGAACAACCGTCATCCATACTTAGTTATGTGTCATTGTCTATGCATGATGTTCCTCGTGAACTGTGACGATGTGGACTGACCCCAGTAGTTCATAATTTTCACATAAATTTTTTTCTGTTAAGTTTTGACAATGACTTTTAATTATTATGTTTCATGCATTCATGCATTTATATCATATGTCATCTGTTGCAGGAATTTTGACTAAGTAATGGTTGGTACAGGACTGGCCCTATTTAGTCGCATGTGCTTTTATCGAAACTTTTAACTTTGGGACCGACCCATAGGCGTCCCCTCGCCATGTCTTTTGTTTTGGGACCGACCCATAGGCGTCCCCTCGCACATATAAAAGGTTTTATAAACTACATTACGCATTCATGCACTGTTTTTCTTGCATAAAATTTTTCTCATGATTTAAATTGGCATAAATTTTTTTTTCATGTCCCATCATAAGTTATTATGTTTTTATAGTATGCCTTCATACTGTCATGGTTAACTTCAGTTTCATGCTGATTATGTTATACACTTCTTCGTAATAGATGGTTTCATGTTTCCTCATGATAATTCCGTCTTCATGTTGATTATGTTTCACGCCTCTTTTGTTAATTTACGTTGTCCTGCAAGACATTGTTAGATTTCTTGAATCATGCTTTCATGATAGTCATGGTTGGTTTTCATTGATCATGCTGTCAGGCAAATCATCTTTGAATTTTGTGTAACCACACTTTAGCGTTTCTCTATGCAACCAGAATGATGTCTATGCTAATACTGCCAGGTTATCATGATGGTTTTCCTAACCGTTTAACCGGTTTACTTTCCTTAAATCATGACAAATGATCGAGCCCATACCGATCATTTCATGTGCATTCCATGTGTACTCCACGTACCGTATTTCATGTGTATTACATGTACCTTAATCCATGTGTATTCCACTTGCAATACTTCACGAGTATTCACTAGTCGATTCTAAATCATCTCAGGCGTATGTTCACAACCTGGAGATCCTAAAAGACGAAGACAAAGACGTCGGAGCAAAGCAATTGGACGAGAAGATGCTTCACCATCAGACAATTCCCATCAATCATTTTCCCAAATTCATAGTTACATGTCACACGTCGTTCGGCTGTCATTTCAGCCATATGAGTGCAAACCAGTACCAGCCGGCCACTCAGCTGAATAGTTACATGAGTCACGGTCATGAGAATGACCGTCATGGAACCGACAGACAAGATGATAGTAACCACTACTATGACAGCAACTATCTTAGAAATCGCAACCGAGGCTCTGGCCACGGACGTGATCAGACATACAAATGATCAGTAGTCCAACCGATCCGCCAATTCTGGCATATTAACCTAATATTTGTAGTTCTAATTGTTTCACATCTCGAGACACATGTCAAGACATCAGTCAAGACACATGTCTCACGTATACTTTCTGAGGACACATGTCAAGATACCAGTCAAGACATATGTCACGCTTACATTTCTCAAGACACGAGTCAAGACACATGACTCACGTCTAATTATGGAACATTTCTAAGAAATTCAGGGTACCCTCCAAGGGTATATCTATGTTGTGCCATGTATTAATCAGGCCACAAGAATTTCAATACCTTTATCGGCGCATCAGTGAGAACTGTCACGTTGCCGATGTCACTTTCATTTTTTTTTTTCACCAGACTTCATATATTCATGACCACGAAGGACGCCTTTCGTATTCCCACGTATACGAAGGTTTTCCTTCAGCTTAATGATGAGATCCAAGCTGCAAACGCACTTCCTCGGACAGACACAAGTTAAATTTTATCCTAATTATGGACTATGAACAGCGCACCATGCTACGATTCATAATTATGTACAGTAATGTTCAGGCTCCTGAATACTTTCAGCTTGATTTTCCATCGGAAAATCTGTGCAAATTATCTATGCTTACAAGCATGTGCATTGTTAGCCATGGTCGCTAAAATTTTCTAGCTGTCAGTAAGACACGACCACTTAACTCTTTTACGCAAAGCCAGTTGATTATTCCAAAGTCTTCCTATACATTCCAGGAGAACCTACAAGGATAAGGATGGTACCATGAGATTATGTGTCGACTGCCGTCGACTTAACCAAATCACCATTCATGACCGTTATTCTCCTCCACGTATTGACGACATGTCCAATCAACCGTATAGTGTTAATCACTTTTCCAAGATCGAACTCATGAACAAGTTGCCAATAGTGACGAGTGAAAGAGCAGGACATGTCCATGACTGCTATTCGTGCACGACTCGGTCATGCTAGATTTATGATTTTGGATTAGTCTCATCAATGCTCCAACAACATTATGGACTTAATAGATTGTGTTTCCATGAACTCCTAAACAAATTCATCAGCATTTTCATTGAGGATAACCTGATTATATTTAAGCCTAGAGAAGAACAGGAAGACCATATCTGCACTATGTTGCAAATTCTTGACAAGAGAAATTTTACCCTAGAAAATTTTCCAATATCAATTCTGTTTCATTACAGTGACACGCTGAATCACAAGGGTTCCTACGGTTAATCTTACCATGACTCTGCTTATGCGTAAAGGAGAGAACCCTACACTACATTAGGTGTTCTAGGAAATCCTACGCTAGGAGAAGTCTGATTCAAAGACTCAGAGTTTCGCAACCTTCTATGTATCAAGTTTCTACGAAGCAGGATACAGCTACGTCCATATCTATGTACCTGACATACCAACAGGCTAAGATAGGACACCAACAAACTGGGATGTTTCATCATCTGAAATTGTGAACTAAAATGGGACAAGATCTGCACGGATTTTGGTTACCAGATTAATGCAAACTTAGAAGAAGCATGATGCTATATGGGTTATTGCAAACAGTTTGATCAAGTCTGTAGAATCATTACATCCGCAAGGATTGTAGAACCGACAGATTGATCGGACATGTTCCAGCCAAGCTTCATCCGACCACTTGGTAATTCCGCAGCTATCGGGTCAGACAAAGATTCCCAATTGTACTCCTAAATTACTTCACGTCTTCATTCTAGTTCCACGTCTTGCTTTCGCGCTCACGTTCATGACACTATTCACGTTCATGATCGTATTTTAGCTTACGATTTTACGTTCATTTCTTTCTCATTCTGGGAAGTTTGCAAGAACTTGTGAGACCAGACCCAAGTTTAGTATAACTCTCCATCATCAGATAGACGTTTCACGTCATATTCCACGTCTCGCCTTGTAGCGTTTGGCGTTACCGCCATTATATTTTATGATCACGATATGTCTCACATGTCATGTTCATTCCACGTTCCTCATATCATGATCAAGATATGTTACACGTATCATGGATCACGATATGTTTACTCATACTACACTCGCCATATCTTCACGTATCACGTTCAAAATTTTTCACGTACTACGTTTCTTTATGTCTCGCGCATCGTTTCTAATTATCAGTTAAGTCAGATGGTCTTGCATCGTAACGTTTCAGTTACCCTTGCACGTTAACTCTTATTTTCCACGATCGAATTTAGGGGATCTACCTTCCGTTGATAACCAAGAATTTCTTCGTATTACAAGTCAAGGTCAGGAGGACCAAGATTTATCATTAGTGTCAGGATCTTCTGAAGGAACCGTTCCATTAGGGGGGCCACTTGGAAACGGACAAGTTCATCAGGACTTCTTTTCCATTTTTTTTCTCTTATCGATTTGATACGTCCTTTCAGTCACGTCACGTTCCATGTCTTTTCAAGACATGTCACGTTCCACGTTCCCTTCTACCATGTCACCTTCATTTCCGTTATTTTGCATACCTTTCCAGTTTGATTCGGGTATGTTTCGCTTCCAGTTACTTTATCTATAATTCGGGGACGAATTATTCTTTTTAGGGGGGAAGAATTGTAAAACCCGCATGCTTTTACCATGAATAGTACCCGTAAGATCGTACGTACTAGATTAAAACTTTCCTCATATAGTATGATCACAGTCACGTACTACTATTTAAGTATTACATACGTGTATAAACACGATAAGTATCGATTACGTACGAACACATGATAAGTATTCAACATAAATTAATCACGAACGTAACTAAATCACGAGCTAATATTATTACGTATATATAATTATTACAAAGACGAATAAATATATTATGTCACGGAGATAACTAATTTAAATTACGTAAACTTCGTAACACGTAATCACGAACATTTAAACGATTATTATTATTACGTATTTTTAGAATAGCACAAGTAACTACGTAATTAATATTACGTTAAACACGCATGATAATAACAAGGATAATTCACGACATTAGATGCACGAACCCGAGTACGTATTAAATTAACGCGAATTATAAACAAACGGTTTAAGTGTTGGATTCGGGCTGTTTTAGACAAAATAAGAAAAGGTAAGGACTTGGACTCAAGGCCCAAGTGTATGTTTTTCTTTTGGGCCGTGTTTAACAAATAAACAGACGGGGGGTTTATTTTTCTTTTGTTTTCCTTTTTATGCCGACACAAACACACATACAAGAAACCCTAAAATAGAAAAAGTATGCAGCCGCCTATGTTTTATGTGTTCTTCCCTGCCGCGACCCACATCAAGGAAACAAGAAGAAAAGAATTGAGGGTTGATCCTAGAAGAACAAGGAATGCATTTGTTTTGAAACCCTAAACAATATGTAAGTATTGAACCCTAATTCGTTTTCTAATTCTTTTTTGTTGATCTTCAATCAGATTCTTTTAAGGGTGTTAAAAAAAACATGTTTATATAACAATAAGTGAAAGGGTTTCGTTTGTTTTGTTGCTGGGTTCGCAAGGGTACACAAACCGAGACTTAATTGAGTCTCGGTGGTAAAATGGTCACACCAGCCGCAACCCTAAAAGGGTGCAGGCTTGGTTTTGCTCGAGCAGGGGGAATAGCGAACGAGCAGGGGGAACCACTGGCTGCGGCCAGTGGTGTTATTCGTTCTAGCAGTGGGAACCGGCTGCTGCCGGTGGCACCATCACCACTACAAGTGGAAACTGGTAGTGTAAGGGGGTGTTTGGGTTTTGTTTAACAGAAGTTAAGGGTGCGTTTGGCAGTGGGTTTAAATCAGAGTTAAGGGGCTGTTTGGTTCGGCTTACTTTAAAACATAACACGAGTTTCACCGTTTAAACTAATAAGACACGGGTTTGGTTTCCGATGCTTTTAATAAAATAATACATGGTTACGGGATTATTTTACTTTACTTATTAATTTTACAAGGTAATTAAATTAATAAGACACGACTTATAATTACAAGATTATTTATTTCAAGTTAATTAAATTAATTTAACATGCTATATAATTAATTTAATTAAAACATGGACTTAGGTTATTATTAATAATTAATAATACATGATTTAACCTAAGTATTTTAATCATGAAAAATTAGACTAACTAATTAATTAATTATTAAAACCATGACATATGATTAATTAATTCTCATGACTTAGGTTATATAAATATAATTAATAATGCATGTTTTAACCTAAGTAATTATATCTTTATTTAATTAAATCACATTATATTTAATCAAATGCCTTTAACCTATAGTTTATTTAAATGACATGTAATAATTAATAAACTATATATTATATCATTATGACTTAGAATATTAATCAGTAAACACTTAAACTTATTTATTAGCTTATTTAACCAGCTTATACCTATTTATGGAAACTTTCTATCTTTAGAAACTTAGCTATTTTAAGCAGTAATTCTATTTTTGGAAACTTTCTATTTTTGGAAACCTTCTATTTTAGGAAACCTGCTATTTTTGGAAAGTTACTTAATATTGCTCAGTAAGCACAATAATACATGAAATACAAGTAATACGTAAACAGAATATCCAGAATACACGATAAATACAGTATAACGTTAAAATCAGTAAAACATGACATGAAACATATAAAATAAGTTAAGACAAGACATAAAACCCAGTACGTATTCAGTAATTCGATACTTATACACGTGTGTATTCATGTAGTGTTAGTGATCCAGAAGTAGGATTCTCTCTTCTGTTCATTCACCAGACTTGAGGTACGGATTCCCGTCCTTTCAGTATGGACATTCTTTCCTTATTAGGATTTCCCCGTATGCAGCCAACTGTTTTCCCCAGTATTTGTTTTATTGTTTTGAACTGCTTATGTTTAATTAGCATAATCTATAGCCATATACAAGCATGACCAGTTTCACCTAGTTATGGAGGTACCATAACCATAACATTGGAGGCACCAATGTTATGACTTCCCCACGGCGGAGTGATTGCTCGTGGCATCCCTTTCAGTTTTGGCCATATTATTATATCATGTGGGGCATATGGGTGCATCCTAGTTACATGTTTTATTCAGTATTTCATGGTGAATGTGGTGTGTGCCTTGCATCCTTCACAAGGAGTTGATCCCTCCTACCCAGACCAGTATATTAATTAGAGGCATCCCCTCTAATCAGCATGATGAGGTCACCCCTCCAAGTATTCATGCACGTGACCTTTCATGACCTATATGGGCTATGGTATATATATGTTAAAACAGTCTTCATAAGATAAACATAAGGCTTTTCAAACTATAAAACCAGTTTTCTCAATACTTAACCAGTCTACTCAGAACTTAGTCTTCCGCTGTTATATGTTACATGCTTATCCTATTTCATGCTATATTGTATATCCGTGCACTGAGCGTTTTGCTCAGCCGTTACTTTCCTTTCCATGTCCCAAAACGGCAGGTACCCAAGACTCGAGCATTTGGAGGACATGCATAGGATGGAAGCTGCCATAGACTTCTTCTCCTGTTTCATTCATATATTTATGCTTGTTTAGTCTTTCATTCAGTTCATTTACTTTGTTATGTTTTGGGCTTATGTTTGGGAACCGATGTTTGATTCCGGTTTTCCCTATGGTCATGTATGTTTTACTACATATTACCTTGCATGCTTTGATGACACGCCATAATCACGCGTGACATTCCATTTATCAAAATGGGGTGTTACAAAAATATTCCCATCCCAATATATATAAATCAGAGTAGCGTTTAGTCCCAGAAATCGTTACCAATACATCCCATTCACTAAAGACTTAAAAGTCATTTAGTTCATTCAAAGGATGGAAAGATAATATAAAGTTTAGACAAGTAAGCACCAACTTCCTCCTCGCATACTCTGTTGCTATCCATCTTGATTACATGTGTAAAATCACCATCACAACGGTTGAGCAAGTCTATAGGTTTTACAAATCATTTTGAACACAAGCAAATATTATAAGTTTGTGGCATACTTGAAGGCAACAAGCATCGAATAATAATTTGCATCAACAATAATAATTGTATATAGCATAAATTGCATTAAGCTCATGGAACCGAACCCTTAGACACTCCCTTTAAGTCCAATAAGACAGGAGATTTATTAATTGTCATTACCTCCAGACTATAGGCACATTGCCGCGTACCAGACTTCTCAATACAATATGTTCAAACAGAGTGGATGTCAAGCATAAGCTTCTATGAACAAGTCCACACACACTGAACCGGGGCGGCTTCCCCCATAGATCTATTAATTGTACTAGCGGTTAACCCATCATAGGTTAATTAATGGTCTACAATTGAGGATTTAACAAAGGCAATCACTTAATGCAATTTAAGGCAACCACGGGTCCATTCATTGAGGGACAAGCATACCATAAAATACTTGTGTTCTAAGTTTATAAAAACATGTATTCCCCCTCGCGGGTTTAAAAACCCTTTACAAGATAGTATAAAAGCGAGGCTATAGAATTACTTTAGATGCAGAC
The DNA here is from genome assembly GCA_025667525.1 of Glebionis coronaria. Classification (NCBI taxonomy): domain Eukaryota; kingdom Viridiplantae; phylum Streptophyta; class Magnoliopsida; order Asterales; family Asteraceae; genus Glebionis; species Glebionis coronaria. Next base: position 193,784,261 of record CM046880.1, read on the forward strand.
AATCAGCAGAATATAAGTATCAACAACACACGGCTTATCATAGCCCAATACTGCTTCACATAATTATCAACACAACATCATAATCTATACGGCTTGATTCCAATAGTCGTAATACCCCATAAATAGCTAATAACCATGTAGCGTCAACAATATCCTTTCGCGGTTGTAATTAATTCCAACAACTATACTCCAATCATCTAGTGAGGTTTATGTTTTGGTGTTTTCCCGATGGATGGTTACATCAACTTGACACAGAATAAATTAATAAAATTTAACTCGTAAAAGTTTGGTGGTTGGCCAAGTAAAATAAAATAATAAAACAAATCATATAATATATCCAGTATATATTTTATATGTGAAATGACACACATAATTCATGTCATAAGTTACTATTTAGAACAAACATTCAAAAAGGTATTTCTTAAATTAAATACATAATCCTTCGAAAATAATAGTGTATATAAAATGATTTTTATATACTTCGACACTCGTTCGAAAATCATTATATAACTCATTAAAATTTATTTACCATCTATAGACGTTATATTTCATATTAACTAAAATAATACGTCTCGAAAATTATTATGTAACGTAGTTATTCGTTAACTATTTCTTTTATTAACGTATACATTTTTAGAAAATTTTGGCATGACTTTGCCATTTTTATAACATTTCCATGTATATAAAATACATAATTTTCCACTTTTCTCAATCAATATCCCAATTAATACTTTCCTCAATCAATATAATTTTTATATTAAATATATATATTCCTACCGTTAATATTTTAATTACCTTCCATATATCCTCAAATAATTTTATATTTTAGTACATCTTTTATTAATAATAATATTAATAACAATATCCTCCAAATATATATTTATTTATTTCTTATATGTCATCTAACAATTACCCCGCTATATCATATAATAATAATTATTTTTGTTATCATAATATTTTCCGAATTCTTCCATTTTATATTTTATTATACCATTTATTTATTTTAGTTATTTATTCATACCTATTAATAATAATTAAAATTAATTATATAGATTTATTATTACAAAACAACAATTAACAATAATTAATAACAATTAGGCATCACCACCATAACCTAACACCACCATGGCGCGACCATGGTGGCTGTGATGAAGTCCGACCGCCACCACAGTGGTGGTTTGAACATACCATGTGCTGTGGAAGGTACTGCGCGCAACGTCTTTAGTGTCGGCTGTCCAATTATCCCATTATACGAGGATTGAGAGCGCACAACCATGAAGTGCATCCACTCCATCGTCGAGTGTTCCGCGTTTCCAATGGTCACCTGTGTGAAGAAATGCCCTATTGGTCCAGTCTTATCACCGCTAAACCTTGTGAGAATCTATGTTGTCTCTTCTAGCTACTTCCTTATTTTCCATGGCTGCCATGCAAAACAATGTTCGTTTAATATGTTCGCTGCAGACCCCCCATCGACGCACATGCCTTCTATAGTGTGGTCGCCGAGGGCTATGTCGATTTTCAACGACCCGACTTTATAGTCCATATTTGAAAGGATAGGGAATGTTATTTCTTTATCGTGCAAAAATTCCGTGACCACTCTTCTTTGCATGAAAGATTTTTCCCTCTCTACCATGTATATGGTTATAGGTTTTTCCTTCTGTTTTTTCACTTCGACCTTCTTCGCATCTGCGTTCCTTGTCTAATCCCTTATCAGGTGGTTTAGCTTCCCTGCTTTTACCAGGCTTTCAATGTGTCTTTTCAACTGAATATACTCATCAGTAGCGTGCCCTTTATCATCATGGTACTCGCAGTGCTTTGTGTTATCCCGTTTATCCACTAGTCCCAACATTGGGCTAGATTTTGGAAAATTTGCTCCTTCTGATAGAAATATCTCTCTGGAGGTTTTTTGCAGCGGGGTGAACTTGTTGTTGTTGTTGTTGTTGCGCCCTTGCTTTGCCGCTCCTTGTAAGTCCAACGTGCGACTGATATTTTGCCCATATGTTTGTTTCTTGGGCCTGTCTTTGTACCTGTACCCCGACGCCATCTGTCGGCTATCTGCTGCTGCGGTTTCTCCTTGAATAAATGCTCGGACCTTTTTCATTACCCCGTCAAATTTTGTCGGGGTCCTGTCGTTCAACTTTTTTATTAGGTCCAGATTTGTGATGCCTGCGAGGAATCCAGAAATATTTAGAATTTCCGGGAAATCCTTAATCTGGTTGCATTCAGATTTAAAGCGTTCCATGAAGTCCTCTAGGCTCTCGTTATGCCTCTGCTTCACTCTCGCAAGTGCAACCGGGCTTTTGTCATACTTCTTCTGCTGCACATAGTTCCTACGGAACGCACTTCGAAGTTCTTCAAACCCATGAATTGTGACAATTCGTCAATTTATGGTTGATATTTTATTCTCAAGTATTATTTAAAAATATTATTTTAATGTTATATTATGAACTCATTTATTTATGGGAAGAAATTTGGATTTACGTCTTGAAGTAGCATCGACTACGTCTAAACCGGAGGATTCTACGTTACGTGCTTATGTTTACATACACCGTTTTGGTGACATTCGGACATTTCAGGAAATAAATTTATCCGTGAATATTATTTGGGTATTTTAGTTTTGAGTTGGTTCATAAACTCACAAATTTACGAGAAGAGATTAGGACTTACGATTTTAATTTAACGTCCTTTACGACTAAACCGGAAACATGAGGATTACGTATTTACGTTTTTGAACTCCGTTTTAGATGAGACAATTTTTATTAGATTCGTTTTGTGCCGTTGATTCATAATTTATAAAAACGTTTTTCGTAAAACGACCCGAGGGCACGCAAATCAAGGAAACTAGAATCTAGGAATACCCGTAAATTAGCGGGATGGGACAAAACAAGTTTATCCCACCCTACTAACACATGGGACGGCCAAGAGGACACCACATCCTTTGATGTGGCATCCTTACACTTTGCTAGCTTACACATGTAAGCTTAGCTTCACATTAAAGCTACTCATATCCACCAAACTATCAAAACCACTATCATTTACCATTTTCTTCCACTTTTACATGCAAACAACTCACAAATACTCTCTCCCATCCTCCATTGCCGTCCCACAAACACCATCAAACACCCCATTTGATCTTTTCTAGCCATAAATCTCATGTTATCTAGCCATATTATGGAGAAACCTTGAAGCCTTGATTGATTGGTGGCCATATTCACAACAAAGGAGGTGATTTGCTTGTATCCTAGGGCTAATTTCTCAACAAACTATGTTGGTGGTTGATGATCTTGGATATATATTTGGTGTTCATCAAGTTGTTGTCATCCAAAAACAAGATATAATCTTGGTTGGTAAAGAAGATCATCCTTTTCATTTCTCTTGTTATTTTTGTAAAGATCAAATGTATTTTAATTCTTGTTTTATATGTATATGATGAATATATGATGATAAAAATGTTGTGTGGGGATCAAGTGTTGATAAATATGATTAAAAAGATGAAAAACCATAAGAAACAATGCTAAAATCTTGCTTAAATTGTTGGCTGTATAAAAACAGTAAGTAACCAAGTTATAAACTGATAAAATTGCATGGTGGAATCCATTTACAGTAAGTGTTAGATTTCATACACATGTGAGAGTTGGCCATGCAATGGAATCATCAAAATGAGTGAGATATGATCAAAACAAGATGAGTGTACCAATCTTAATAGTCTGTTTTGTAGGGACTGTTAAGGATAGTTAAACATAGAATGAGCAGTAGCTATAACTAACTTATTTGTAGCACATAATATGAAGTTTATGCCATCCAAAAATGAGCTTCTATGTCCTTATAGAACTCAAGATATGATAAAAATGGTGAAGATGAAACTAAAAATCAGATTTTGAAGAATTAATGTTTAATAGTATTATATAAGCACTCAAACTAATATAGTATAAAATGTGAATTAAAACCCATTAACTTATAAATTTCATTTATATAAATATGTATAAGGTTAAATAAATGGACAATTTATAAAAATGGTAGTTGAATAAGTTTTATAAGTTATAAAAACTATAAACATGATTTTTACAACTTTTTCGGCTATTACCGTAAAATTAACGTTTTTCGCCAATTAAAACTTAGATGATCGGACCCGTCTAATGTAAAGTTTTTAAAAGTCATATACTGATATATATAAGTACCTAATACAATTAAAAACCGATAAAACCCGAACTATATGACATACGGACATTAACGAGCTAAGTTAGCATATTTGGACTAATAATTTAACTAAATAAGTTAAACACTTATAAAAACTACTTATTTGGGCTTAACCCATTTGGGCCAATCATGTAAAGTATAAATACTGATAATACAAGTTTAAAATGGATTAATACAAGTTAAAGAACTTATAATAGGCTTATTGGGCCTAACACATGTAAATAAGTAAAACTAGTAAACTAGTATAAAAGTTACCAATACATAACACTAAAATGAGTAAATAAGAATGTATAAACCCACTTGATCATCATATATATGAAATCATCATATGTATACATAATTGTTATTTTTATAAAGTCATTGGACAAAAGTCTAAGACGAGTATTATTTGTCTAAGTTTCCGTGATTGAAGCACGTACCGTACATCCGAATTGCCGATAACCCGCTTTGCCACATCAACGTGAGTTCATAGCCCCGCACTCTTTTAATGTTTTCATGAAATGTTTTATAAACCCGCGAGGGAGATAACATGTTAGTTTTTATGAAATAGGACACTAGTTGTCCCGATTGTTTGTTTATTGATTTGGACCCGAATGATTGTATGACCCGATGAATGATTAAATGACCCGATAGATGAAATGAAATGGATTATTAAAGTTAGGTTATGTCATTAAAAGTCCCATTAGCATGAATTGTGAACTACCGGATTTGGTAGAATCTTATGCATATAATAGTACTATTTAGGGACAATCACCCCAGTTCGCGCCTTGACGGTTGATCCACGTCGTGCCACATTGATTGGTAAGAGAATTTATGTATGAGAAGATTTACACAAGCGTGATCTTTGTGACGAAACGCTAATTTAGATGGGAAAATTGAGTTTCGGGCTAGCTACCCGTTGTTTGTTATAGTAAGGTAACAATGTCATGCGGCTTATAATCATCAGAAAACAACGAAATACTGCTATACGCACTAAATTACGGTATATTGCCTGACTAGCAATACGGGGTCTTACTATTGATATTATGTTCGTGTTTTGGTTTTTCATAACCATATTCATATAATGGTTTTTTTTAACTTTATACAACGTTATAAAACGTATTATATGATGTTTTTACGACTTTGGTTCGTATAATGATTTTGAAGGCAAAAGCCTATATTATGATTTTGATAAGGATTTGTATAAAATGACTTTGGCTATTTTATGGCCTATTACAAGGATTTGTACAAAATGATTTTCGGAAATAATTTTATACCGATGTTATATTAATGGTTTTATTAAACTCTATGAATTCACTCGGCGTTATCCATGACCTTTTCTTTTTAACATGTTTTGTCTCAGGTACTTGAAGGTAATTCTCGGGAAGACAACAAGAATTCATGGCCCGCACTTAAATAACAATTTCCATTCAAATCTTTTGTAAAATTTTATGAAATGAATATGACTTGGGACCTATATAAATTTGATATTTATGAATGGAAATGCTTTATTATTAAAACGACGCGATTTTTAAGCGTTGTCTATGATGTGAGTAATGTGCTATCCCGTATCACCAACGAGTCTTCCGCTGTATTGAATTGTATAAATTTGGGGGTGTTACAGTTTGGTACCAGAGCTCTCGTTATAGAGAACGAAAGATTTTTAAAACCAAGGTTTTGAATAAAACATTTCAAAATCTTTTAACTATAAACATTTTTCTAAAAATGTCTAAAAATCTTTTGACTATAACGGTTCCGAAGAATTCCCGAGTTACCGACAAGGCCAGACTAAGAAGTGTAATATATATATGACTTGGATTATATATATACATATATGATGTAGTTTTATTACATGATTGTTTGATGATTATTTTGATATCTATACGAGGTATTTATACGACGTAGATTGTCACGAGGAACCATAAATCCCCTAGTAAATTAATCGAAGCTATTCTCGTATGAATTCTAGCTATCCTAGATCTAAACCAAGTTGTAGATATTTATGATCCCAACAAATGGTTGATATTCGTAGAAATGTTGATATTAGTTGATTGTGATGTTAAAGAAGAATTGGCGAGATTAAATCTGATATCCATGTCATGATGATCTTTCCTTATAAAGTGGAGTTTGACAAAACGTTACCACCTGGAAAGGTGTCATTTGATTCGTTGTCACCCAATTCTTAAATTGAAATCGAAAGGGTGAATGTTGCACTTGAGGCTGTAATTGGAGCCTTTACCCAAAAGCCTCATGCCACTAGTACCTTTCCGAGAAGTCTAATTGAATGTGTGATTCGTTTCATACTAGTGACTCATTTGATAACTATTGATGAAGGAGCTATAGGATTGGAAATTAAGTGTTATTCATATCAAATTTTATTGCCCTTTTAATATTCGAGAATATGGTTGAAAATATTGGAAGAACGAGGTAAGATATCGAATTAAGTATGAGTTGGTTGAAACTTGGATAAAGTAAAATTTAACTCGTATGGAATATGAGATTGATAAGAGGAAGTCGTTAAGCCCTGTGATTGAATTATAAGGTTTTAATTGATTGTTGATTCGTGTTAAGGGTTGTTCCTAGGCCATTGTCCAATGACGAGGATGCCCAGTGTCCAACAAATAAATTGAAGAAATCTTCTTCTGAATTGGGACCGATGGATCTTCCGGGACAGGTGGAACACCTAATGACTCTTGTAGATTAGTATTCATTGTGGTATCTTTTAAAAATCCCTAACTTAACTGAGACGTCAGTTGGTAGGATGAGTTCTTGGAATTGTATGACATAGTGACACGTAATGTGTTACGGTACAATTTTGACTTGTTTGTGATTAATGAAAATACTACCTTTAATTGCTAAATTGTACATGTATCGATGTTATCTATCTTTTCTTGCTTGTTCCTATGTTCGCATTAGTGATGTAGCCATTGAACAAGTACTCATCTCGAATTGAGTTACGTTGTCAATTATTCTCTTTTGAGTGCCATCGAGGTCATGAACCTCATGATTATTTGGCTAAACTCATTTTCTATTATATTGTAGTTAGTTCTTGGTGAACAAGCTTTCATCACTCTTTTGCAGATCACTCATTGTTTTTATAAGATAAAACAGTATCCCTTGAGAAAAATTGAATTTTCATCACTATAGGGATTATCCAAAGTAAGATTTATAAGTGATTGTTATCGAAATGAAGTTTTTTATAAAACACCCTGGAAAACTTAATTGTTTTCATAACAATGAAAATCTTTGTAAATTTATTTTTTATTCTTATTTAAGAATTAAGCATGAAAGTTTTTTTATTATAAACATGATGATAAAATTTTGACGAACTGAGTATTGCATCGTTAATCTTGAAATTGTAAATAGTTGCGCGACTACATACAATTTGGAAGTGACCATGCAAGGCTAATTAGTAGTCACCTTGAAATTATTAATAAACACTAAATTTTCTTTGAAGATTGTGAAAGATTAAATTTTATAAGATCTGCAAGAAGTGAAAAATAGGGACATATTGATAGGGACACCTACATATGTGCCCGTACTATTTATTCTTCTGAGTCAAATTTACTCATCTGTGGAATTTGTCTTATTTGACAATTGATATTCCCTTCTTGTCCAATTCTCTCGCAGTGAGATTCTTAGGAAAAGTATCTAATTGCCGAGTGTTGATACCCGACTGGATGTATCGACGTTCTTATCATTTCTTTTGATTTGGTTTCATTTGAATGACCTGGGTAACGATCCGAGGAGCTTTCGAATACGTACTCAAATTATGAAAACATGGGATAAACTCATATTCGTTAATGTTTTCGTCTGTATCTGATTTGAAATTCTCTCGCATAGATTATGCGTTGACCTTAATCTAGTAGTGTTAACAATGTCTCCAGACATCCTTGAATTTGTGAAGGATTATGAGTTATTATTAGTCTTTTGAGAAGTTTACATCTTATCAACGGTGATGAAACTAGAAAGTTGATAGTTCCAGTATAAGGGATTGATTGATTATGACATGACGACATTGTCTTAATTGATGGGAACTCAATTTGAATTCCCCAAAATGATAAGATGTTGATTATCAAAAGTGATCTAAATAATTCTTGATGGATGACCATATCCTGCATTTAGACTTGAAATTATACCGTGAATGGTTGTGAACTAGTCATAGATATTATAATCTAGAAAGAACCTAATATGAATTTATTAAAAGATGTTTCTGTTATCTGAAACTTTAGGAGGTCTTTGCTGGTGAATTACCTAGACTTTCGCCATTAAGGCAAGTTGATTTTGGTATTGATTATATTCCCGGTGCTGCACCTGTGTCTTGTGCACTGTACGTCAGCACCATCTGAATTAAAGGAATTACCGTACATCTGAGAGAGTTGTCGGAGAAAGCTTTTATTCTACCAAGCTCGTCATCATGAAGAGCTATGGTATTATTATTCCTTATATTTGTTGAATTACCGTGAACTAGGTAAATTGACGATTAAAAATCTATATCCACTACCCAAGATGATAGATTTGTTCGATCATTTACAAGGTTCTAGCGTATGTTCTAAAGATTTGATCCACCACATGGTTATCATCAATTTCGCATCCGCGAAAAAGATTATCTATTCCAATCCCTACATCCGATACTTGTAATGAACATTATGAGTTTCACGTGATGACGTTCGGATTGACCAATACACATGTAGCATCCATAAATTTGGTAAATCACGTTTGTAGGATGTAATTTGATAAATTCATGCTTGTGATCATTAAGGACCATTTGTTTGTTTCTAAGTATAAGAAGGAGTTAATAATTATTTATAGACTGCCCTGAATTAACCGAACAATGAAAACTTGTACCTTGAGTAATTAACATGTGATTAACGGCTTAATCCTTTACATGATTTGATCGTGTGATTAATAAGATAATGGGATCTACATTGACATTTCAAAAATTAGAGTCATTTAAGACATTGGGTTTTACCAAAAAAAAAAGAAAGTGTAAATATGTTTTGACAAATGTTTTATCAAAAAGAACTTTTGAGGGATTATACCCTTATACCCAGAACACTTAACTAAACTCCTGTTTAGGGGTAAATGTTCGTGTATACCTCAAGACAACCTAAGAGGGATTGAGGAAACCATTTAAACCATGACTTGAAATTTGAAACGACACTTTTTGCTTTTCAACTAAGAAAATTTTGACCAAAGTATAACCAAAGATTTTTTTTCAAACATTTACGAATCTTATTCATTATTTTTGATAAATCAGCAAAAATCGTGTTAATTAAATTGAAATTTATTTCGAACATTTTATTATAATTGGTCGAACTAAGAAATTTAAACTTTTAACGTTTACGTTTCATAAAAACTTAATATTTATTGGTAATTTACGTGTAATAATTATTGACACTTTAAAACGTCAGATCAAGCAAAACTGATAAAAATAATAGTTGAGATAGAACTAAAACTTAGAAAATATGAAGAAAGAAATTTTGAATGAATACGGTCATGATAATTGTTTCATCAGGGAAGGTGAATGTAAATACTGACACATTATGTAGAAAAGATAAAGAACCAATTAGGACATGTTCCTTAATAATGAAGGTGCAAAATAAATTGCCGAACGATATAAAAATAAACAATGTTTGTAAAAAAAGGATAATATAGATAATAAAAAGGGGTTCGCGGCTAATGTGAACCATTAGAATTGAGAAGCCGATAGCATTAAATGTATAAAAGGCCACTTGTGGTTACCTGAGTATAGAGGATTTTGAGATTTAGTTATACTGAAATCTCGTAGGATTAAGTATTCTATTCATGCCATTTCTGATTAAATGTATCTCTATCTGAAGAAGTTGTACTGATGGCAAATTATGAAGGCAGACATCGCCTCATACATTAGTAAACGTCTAACTATTGCAAAGGTCATCATCTGAATTTGATTCGATTTGGGTCATCGTCGACAAACTGACCAAATCTGCTAATATCATTCTCGTTAATGATAAATTCTTGATGAAGAAATTGACTCTTTGGTATTTAAAGGAGTTGTGTAAACATAGTGTGCCTGTATCGATCATCTCTATCAAGATCCTCGCTTCGCATCGAATTTCTAGAGATTTGCTCAGAAGTCATTAAGAACGAATCTTGATGAGAGTACTGTGTACCAACCCAATCGAAGGGACGAGGTAAAGTAACGATACAAAATGCTAGAAGCGCTGTTTTATGCTTGAATGATTGACCTTTGGTAATAAAACGTATAATCGCTTTCCTTTGTAGAGATTGTAATTGATAATTATCGTGTTAGGATCGAGATCGGATCTTGTAAGGATCTAAATATTAGAGCATCTGTAAGCAGGAGTTGGGATGAAGACACCCGACATACACCCATTGTGAGTTGGACATGTCTTTTGGGTTTAAGGTTTCCTATGATGGCGAACCTAACCTTACAAAATACTCGACCCGCGAGACCTGAAATGATTGTTGAAATTAGGATCTGATTATTGACTGCCGGTAGTGGGCAGGAGGTTATGTGAATATGAAATGTAGATCTTGAAATGCCAGATGGGTAGCGAAGTTATGCCAAAATTTTAACCATGGAAAAATGAATTGATGATCTGAAAGATCATGGTATATAAGTCCCCGTTGTATGGGACCATTGAGATGATGTAAAAGATTGGTTTGAAAGGCATATAAGCTGGATCTACCCTAGGAATTCAAGAGCTGCGTGAATTATGTTTCGTATATCGAACTTGATAAAATGTCTATTAAGTGAGAATCTGATCACTTCTTGATAAAGTTTAGAACGGTGAAAAGTTGCATTCATCAAAAACCCGTGAACATCATGGATAGAGAAAGTAAGTCAACATTAAGCCTGATCTTATTCCCGTAGTTATGTTTGATGAAACTCGCGTATTGTAATGAATTACACTTGTGAGAAAAGACCGAATTTGGAGGAAATACCCACATGGCTTTAACTCTATAAGAAGTGAGTAGTAAGATGATCTTTGAGGACAAAGATCCTGTTTAGGGGTAAATGTTGTGACAATCCGTCAATTTATGGTTGATATTTTATTCTCAAGTATTATTTAAAAATATTATTTTAATGTTATATTATGAACTTATTTATTTATGGGAAGAAATTTGGATTTACGTCTTGAAGTAGCATCGACTACGTCTAAACCGGAGGATTCTACGTTACGTGCTTACGTTTACATACACCGTTTTGGTGACATTCTGACATTTAAGGAAATAAATTTATCCGTGAATATTATTTTGGTATTTACTTTTGAGTTGGTTCATAAACTCACAAATTTACGAGAAGAGATTAGGACTTACGATTTTAATTTAACGTCCTTTACGACTAAACCGGATACCTTAGGATTACGTATTTACGTTTTTGAACTCCGTTTTTGATGAGACAATTTTTATTAGATTCGTTTTGTGCCGTTGATTCATAATTTATAAAAACGTTTTTCATAAAACGACCCGAGGGCACGCAAATCAAGGAAACTAGAATCGAGGAATACCCGTAAATTAGCGGGATAGGACAAAACAAGTTTATCCCACCCCACTAACACATGGGACGGCCAAGAGGACACCACATCCTTTGATGTGGCATCCTTACACTTAGCTAGCTTACACGTGTAAGTTTAGCTTCACATTAAAGCTACTCATATCCACCAAACTATCAAAAACACTATCATTTACCATTTGCTTCCATTTTACATGCAAACAACTCACAAATACTCTCTCCCATCCTCCATTGTCGTCCCACAAACACCATCAAACACCCCATTTGATCTTTTCTAGCCACAAATCTCATGTTATCTAGCCATATTATGGAGAAACCTTGAAGCCTTGATTGATTGGTGGCCATATTAACAACAAAGGAGGTGATTTGCTTGTGTCCTAGGGCTAATACCTCAACAAACTATATTGGTGGTTGATGATCTTTGAGATATATTTGGTGTTCATCAAGTTGTTGTCATCCAAAAACAAGATATAATCTTGGTTGGTAAAGAAGATCATCCTTTCCATTTCTCTTGTTATTTTTGTAAAGATCAAATGTATTTTGTTTCTTGTTGTATATGTATATGATGAATATATGATGATAAAAATGTTGTGTGGGGATCAAGTGTTGATAAATATGATTAAAAAGATGAAAAACCATAAGAAACAATGCTAAAATCTTGCTTAAATTGTTGGCTGTATAAAAACAGTAAGTAACCAAGTTATAAACTGATAAAATTGCATGGTGGAATCCATTTACAGTAAGTGTTATATGTCATACACATGTGAGAGTTGGCCATGCAATGGAATCATCAAAATGAGTGAGATATGATCAAAACAAGATGAGTGTACCAATCTGAATAGTCTGTTTTGTAGGGACTGTTAAGGATAGTTAAACATGGAATGAGCAGTAGCTATAACTAACTTATTTGTAGCACATAATATGAAGTTTATGCCATACAAAAATGAGTTATAGAACTCAAGATATGATAAAAATGGTGAAGATGAAACTAAAAATCAGATTTTGAAGAATTAATGTTTAATAGTATTATATAAGAACTCAAACTAATATAGTATAAAATGTGAATTAAAACCCACTAACTTATAAATTTCATTTATATAAATATGTATAAGGTTAAATAAATGGACAATTTATAAAAATGGTAGTTGAATAAGTTTTATAAGTTATAAAAACTATAAACATGATTTTTACAACTTTTTCGGCTATTACCGTAAAATTAACGTTTTTCGCCAATTAAAACTTAGACGATCGGACCCGTCTAATGTAATGTTTTTAAAAGTCATATACTGATATATATAAGTACCTAATACAAGTAAAAACCGATAAAACCCGAACTATATGACATACGGACATTAACGAGCTAAGTTATCATATTTGGACTAATAATTTAACTAAATAAGTTAAACACTTATAAAAACTACTTATTTGGGATTAACCCATTTGGGTCCAATATGTAAAGTATAAATACTTATAATACAAGTATAAATTGGATTAATACAAGTTAAAGAACTTATAATAGGCTTATTGGGCCTAACACATGTAAATAAGTAAAACTAGTAAACTAGTATAAAAGTTACCAATACATAACACTAAAATGAGTAAATAAGAATGTATAAACCCACGGGATCGTCATATATATGAAATCATCATATGTATACATAATTGTTATTTTTATAAATTCATTGTACAAAAGTCTAAGACGAGTATTATTTGTCTAGGTTTCCGTGATTGAAGCACGTACCGTACATCCGAATTACCGATAACCCGCTTTCCCACATCAACGTGAGTTCATAGCCTCGCACTCTTTTAAATGTTTTTATGAAATGTTTTATAAACCCGCGAGGGAGATAGCATGTTAGTTTTTATGAAATAGGACACTAGTTGTCCCGATTGTTTGTTTATTGATTTGGACCCGAATGATTGTATGACCCGATGAATGAATAAATGACCTAATAGATAAAATGAAATGGATTATTAAAGTTAGGTTATGTCACTAAAAGTCCCATTAGCATGAATTGTGAACTACCGGGATTTGGTAGATGCTTATGCATATAATAGTACTATTTGGGACGATTACCCCAGTTCGCGCCTTGACGGTTGATCCCCGTCGTGCCACATTGATTGGTAAGCGAATTTATGTATGAGAAGATTTACACAAGCGTGATTTTTGTGACGACACGCAAATTTAGATGGGAAAATATAGTTTCGGGCTAGCTACCCGTTGTTTGTTGTAGTAAGGTAACAATGTCACGCAGCTTATAATAATCCAAAAATAACGAAATACTGTTATACGTACTAAATTACGATATATTGACTGACTAGCAATACAGGGACTTACTATTGATATTATGTTCGTGTTTTGTTTTTTCATAACCATATTCATATAACGGTTTTTATTTAACTTTATGCAACGTTATAAAACGTATTGTATGATGTTTTTACGACTTTGGTTCGTATAATGATTTTGAAGGCAAAAACCTATATTATGATTTTGATAAGGATTTGTATAAAATGACTTTGGCTATTTTATGGCCTATTACAAGGATTTGTACAAAATGATTTTCGGTAATAATTTTATACCCATGTTATGTTAATGGTTTTATTAAACTCTATGAATTCACTCGGCGTTATCGCTGACCTTTTCTTTTTAACATGTTTTGTCTCAGGTACTTGAAGGTAATTCTCGGGAAGACAACAAGAATTCATGGCCCGCACTTAAATAACAATTTCCATTCAACCCTTTTGTAAAATTGTATGAAATGAATATGACTTGGGACCTATATAAATTTGATATTTATGAATGGAAATGCTTTATTATTAAAACGACGCGATTTTTAAGCGTTGTCTATGATGTGAGTAATGTGCTATCCCGTAACACCAACGAGTCTTCCGCTGTATTGAATTGTATAAATTTGGGGGTGTTACATGAATGCTCCTTCGTGGGAGATGATCGAACCATGTCCGAGCGTTACCGATGAGCGTTGAGTTGAACATATGACACCACACGGCTTCTGGCCATTGCTCTATCACTGCTTGAGATTCGAATACTTTCAGGTGATCATCTGGATCTGTCGTGTCGTCGTAGGTCTTAACATATGACGACATGCATCTTTTTTTGTTATCCCTGAAAGTAGTTATGCGTTCTGAAAACGCGCTTCCTTTCTCTCGACGCCATGGCAAGGTCCATTGATCTTCACCTTGTATCCTTGGTCTTTTTGGTGCCCTGCGGTGTTTTCTGTCGTAGTCAGAGGAGTCAGAGTCCTCAGTAGATGAAGGAGAGACCCTTTTATGGCGGGGGTGGCGGTCATTATGATTAGAGTTTGAGGAACCTTCGCTTGAAGAATCCCTCTTGCGCCTCCTTTCAGTGCTCTTACTCTTTTCCTGAACTTTCAGATCCTGAGATTTGTCTCCTTCTAAGGGGCCTAGCCTTTTAAGGGCGCTTTGTCTACTAGTAGGGTTAGGCCCTAGTCTGTCCTTCACGCTTGTGTGTCGGTGGTCTTTGACTGGTGTCATGAAACCATCCTCTTCACCTGAGTCCCTGGAGCTGTCTGAGGACGATGCGTCTTCAATGAGAGGCGCATCCGAAGGGGATGCTGGGATCTCAGTCACTCTTTGCTTCCTTTTCTTCTCCTTTCTAGCTTCCTTACCAGATCTTGAGCCTCCCTTAGACTTGAATTCTTTATCGAAGTCCAAACTGATCCGAAGATCTCTTACTGATTTCGCCCTCATTTGCGCCCTCATGAGTGGGATTAACGCCTCATAGTTTTCTGCGACATAGTCACTCATTCTTTTCTTTGCCGAGGGGAGAATTTCTATCTCCACCTACGGATCTATCACAGCCCTTGCGTCCAAGGTCTCCTTGTGGCCTTGATTAGGTATCTCCTGAGAGGATGATGCGGTTCCGACCATCTGTAGAGTCGGAGTGACCAGTGGAGAGAAAGATACTTGTAGTCCTTCCCCCCACGACTTGGGTTATTGGGTTCAAGGCTTGAGTAAGGACCTGTTGCCTTCTTGGATCCACCTTTGGGTGGGGGCGGGTTTGCGCCTTTTTTCGTCATTGGCTAGAGTTTTGTTTGGGGTCCCACGGATGGCGCCAACTTGTTGATATAGAAGTTGGATGGACCAAGCTTTACCCAAATTAGGCTTAATTTGGGGTCTTGTGGACTCCGGCTCTTGCACCAAGTGAAACTTGTTAAAGGACCCTACGCACTAAACAGTCACCGTTGGGCTTACCGTGGGTTTGTGACTCACGATTAGAATCTATCGTGAGAGTAAGTAATTGGTTTGAGTATGTAAGTGTTTAAGGTATTATGTGTATCGTACCTTTGTGGAACCGAAGGGGTTCCTTTTATACTCGAAAGAGTCGAGCTCCATGTTCTTGCGGCCTAAGGAAGAGATAATGACTCAAAATAGCTTGATCTTCATTATCTAACTAAGGAAAGTGTATATCCCTTTTCCTTAGGCGAATATAACTATAATATAAGTTATATTATGTCTGACCCTGTCAGTAAAACCCACGTGCTTTTACCATGAATAGTGCCCTTATGATCGTACGTACATGATTAGAACCTTCCTTTTATAGCACGTTTACGATTAATGAACAAGATTTACAAGTATTACGTACGTGTATTAACACGATAAGTATTTAATACGTATTAAGACACGATAATTATTTCAATAATAATTATAATCACGAACATACAAACATGAAATCATGAGCGTAAATAATCACGAGCTTAGTATTACGTATTTATGTATATTTATTACGATCATGAATAAATATAATAAGACACGAATGATAACTATTTAAATCATGTAAACACAAACACGAGAACACACTTAATATTAGACACAAGAAAACTATGGGTTACCTTTGTGGGCCCCATCCTACCCGCGGCTAGAAACAAGACAAAGGGCCAAGCCCATGCAATTTTTACTAAACAAGAAATAAAGGGAAAACTTATTTTCATAATTACAAAAATTAGAAAATGAACAAAACCCTAATCTCTTTTGCTCTCTCTCTTGGACGCCGGGTATAAACACACACAAGGGTGTGTTGGTTGATTTTTGGTGATTGATTTCTTGCAAGGTTGTTAGTGTTATCGTTCTCCTTGGTTTACACGTAACTGGTAAATCCTTAAACCCCTTTTTCTTTATGTTTTTATTTAATCTAGAACATATGAAATCATGGTTTATTTGAAAAAAGTAAATAACATGTTGATAAAATCATGGGGGAAAATTAATTATGGTTTAAGGGGTGTTTGTTTCGGCCGGAAACACAAACCGAGAGCCCAAGTCTCTCGGTGTACCTCGTGTGAACACAGTCGAGACCTACGGGTCTCGGTGTGGTGTTGTTGATCTCGGCCGCAACGAGCAAGGGAACCCCCGACCATGTCGGGGGTGTGTTTGGGCTCGGTTGGGTCTCAGCAGAAACAGGAAGCACCACTGGCATAAGCCGGTTGCTATTTTTGGTAAGCAGGGGGAACCACAGCCGCGGCAGCAGGGGGAACCTTGCCCAGCCGGCGGCTGCAGCCGAGAAAATAGGGGGAACCACTGGCTTGGGCCGGTGGCTGTTTGACACAAACAGTGGCAACCGGCTAGGCCGTTTATCCTCTGTTAAGGGTGCGTTTGGTTGGTCGGTTCATAGGTTAAACCGGTCCAGTTCACGACATGTTTAGAGTAAAACACGGGTTTGGTTCATGGGTTATTTTTGCAAGTTAATTATTTTACAAGGTTAATTATTTTTAACAAGATTAAATTAAATTAATTAAAACATGTACATGATTAATTTAATTTATACATGACTTAGGTTATTAATATTATTAATAATACATGGATTATAACCTAAGTAATTATCGTTTTATTTAGACTATATAATTAATAATTATTAAAATCATGACTTATAATTAATTAATTTACATGACTTAGGTTATATTAATATCAAATATTAATACACGTTTTAACCTAAGTAATATTACCTTTTATTTAATTAAATCATGATATATTTAATTAAATACTTTAACCTATAGTTTATTTAATTTACATGAAATAGTTAATAAACTATACTATTAAATCACATGACTTAGAATATAAATCAGTGAACACTTAATCTTATATTATTAGCTTAATAATCTAGCTTAATTCTATTTATGGAAACTTTATATTTTTAGAAACTTATCTATTTTAAGTAGTAAATCTATTTTTGGAAACTTTCTATTTTTGGAAACTTTCTATTTTTGGAAACTTTCTTTTTTAGGAAACCTGCTATTTTTAGAAAGTTACTTATTATTACACCACAAGCATAATAATACAAGAAATACAAGAAATACTTAAACAGAATAGATAGAATACATGGTAAACACAGTATAAAGCTTAAATCAGTAAAACATGACATGAACATATAAAACAAGTTAAGACATGATATAAAACTAGTTACGTACTCAGTAATCAGATACTTATACACGTATGTATTTATGTAGCATTAGTGATACCGAAGTAGGACTCTCTTCCGTTCGTCTTCTTCGTTCACTGGACACAAGGTACGGATTCTCCGTCCTTTCAGTATGAACATTCTTTCTTATTACGATTCCCTGTATGCAGTCAACTGTTTTCCCTAGTATATGTTTTATATGTTTCAGAATTGCTTATGTTCAATTAGATACTTAAAGCCATATACATGTATGACCAGTTTCACCTTGTTATGGAGGTACCATAACTATAACACTAGAGGCACCAGTGTCATGACTCCACCACGACGGAGTGATAGCTCGTGGCGTCCCTTCAGCTTTGGGCCATATTATTATTATTATCGTGTGGGGCGTATGGGTGCATCCTAGTTTACATGTTTTCAACAGATTATTCAGGTGAATGTGGTGTGTGTCTTGCATCCTTCAAAAGGAGTTGATCCCTCATACCCAAACCAGTATATTAAATTAGAGGTAGCCCCTCTAATTTGCATGACGAGGTCACCCCTCCAAGTATTCATGCACGTTGATATTTCATGACCTATATTGGCTAACGGTAAACATGTTAAACAGTTTTTATAAGAAAAACATAAGGCTTTTCAAACTATAAAACCAGTTTTAATAAGATATACCAGGTTATCCAGGACTTAGTCTTTTCCGCTGCTTCATGCTTATATGCTTATATTATTCATGCTATATTTGTATATTCGTGCACTAAGCGTTATGCTCAGCCGTTTTCCTTTCATGTTCCCAAAACGGCATGTACTCAGGCACGCTCGTAGACCTTAAGCGTACGTGCATATGGATTGGAAGCTTCCCAACCTTCTTTACTTTATGCATTTCTTTATACTTTGATACTCCTTTCCATGGACATTGTCTAGTCCTTTTCATTTACAGTACTTATGTTTGTGTGTGATGAGTTCTACTTTTGGGATACTGATATTTGTTTCCGATATTTCCTTTATGGTCATGTGATGTTTAATACATTATCCTTGTATGCTTTGATGACACGCCATAATCACGCGTGACATTCCATTTATCAAAATGAGGTGTTACAATTATGGTATCAGAGTCCAGGCTTCGACCTGTAGGCTCTCAAAACACGACCTGTGATTAGTGGGTAGTCACTATGGTCTTCCTAGAACTGACAGTCGGTTTTCATGCATTCATCATTTTCATGCATACATATATATGTCATTGTTACAGGTTTATGACTAAGTAATGGTTGGTACAGGACTGGTCCTATTTAGTCGCATGTGCTTTTATCGAAACTTTTAAATTTGGGACCGACCCATTGGCGTCCCCTCGCCATGTCTTTTGTTTTGAGTGAACTGACCGTAGCCGTTCACTCTCGCGCATAAAAAGTTTTCATAAAACTGCATCATGCATTCATGTATAAATTTTCTTGCATAAAATTTTTCTCATGATTTATTGGTATAAATTTTTTCATGTATATAGTTTATGTTTTGATCAGTTTAATCATGTATTTTATGTTATACTTTCAGATGGTTCTCACACGCGAGCAGGAACAACTCAATGCAGCAATCCAAGCTGCAATGCAAGCTATGCTTCCTCAGCTGAGGAACGAAATTAGGGCTGAGGTTCAGGCTGCCAACAATCAGCAGCAACACCCAGTACCTCCTCCTCCTCCTCCAACAACATTGGTCACATGGCTGGAGAGATTCAATAAGCTACGCCCTCGAGCTTTCAAGAGAATAGATAGCCCCAGTGAAGCTGAAAGCTGGTTGGATCACATTGAGAAGATCTTCGATGCTATGGGCTGTGACCCTGTCTTCAAGTCGAGGTTGGCCTGCTACAGGTTCGAAGGTGATGTGCTATCATGGTGGATGGCACTGAAGCAGTTTGAGGGAGGTGATAATTGGGTGGCTGGTTTTACTTGGGCTCAGTTCAGGGATTTGGTGATGGGACAGTTCTTTCCCAAGGCTGAGCAAGACAAGCTGAAGAGGGAGTACCATGGAATCTGACAGAGAGCTGGGGAGAATAGCAACGAGTTCATGCAGCGCTTTCTTCGCTTGGCTGGTTTCCTTGGTGCAGCAGCAAGTACTCCTGAAGAGCAAGCACACCACTTCAGGTGGGCTCTTCGTACATCGGTCGCAAACAACTTAGTGTGTGCTACGTTCAACACGGTGGCACAAGTGGCCAATGCAGCACGTAAGCTGGAGATGCTGCAGGAAAGAGATGAGTTCGGGGAAGCAGAGAGACCCGATAAGAGGTAAACATTCGTATTCAACGGTGACCACTCCGTATTCTTTTAGTATATGTCAATATTTCATCTCTTTAAATGTATCTTGCAGGCAGAAGACTGGGGACCAGTCTCATCCGGCTACTCAACATCAGCCTACTCAGCCCAAGGGAAACAGTTAGACTCACGACTGTTCTGCTACGGACATGCGTGGGGGTAATGATAATTACCGTAACAACGCTGGACACTCCAACAGCAGCAAGTACTTATACTTACTCATTTTTCTTATGATTACATGTTATAATTCTTAATTTGACACATTAGAGAATCTTCTACCAGGAATCATGGTAACGGGAGGGACCAGAACCTGAGAGGTTCACAGCCTAACCGTCCAGCTATCACTGGTATTCCATCTTACGATTTATTCGCATTGTCCTTTGTACCTTTTTACCATGTTTCATGTATATTGTTCTTATCAGGCTCTCAGCCAGTCAGGACACCTACTGGAGGATATACTCATCCTCTTTGCTCTACTTGCCACCGTAGGCACCCAGGGCCATGTCGCTGCGACAGCGACACATGCTACAAGTGTGGTCTTCCTGGACATCGCATGAAAGACTGGCGCAAGGGCGAGATGGAAGGCACATCGGGACATGTTGATACCAAGCCGCCTCCTACTAGTGGACGCGTTTACACGACATCTCGCGATCAGGCCAACAAGTCTACAGGTACCATCACTGGAATCTTGTATATATATGGTCAAGTTGCATGTGTTCTGTTTGATACGGGTGCTACTCACTCGGTCATTTCTACTGCTTATGCCAAGAATGTTAGGATACTCCCCATGCCACTAGAGAATATACTGAATATGTCCATGCCTTTGAGAGACTTTGTATGCATAACCCATGTGTACAAGAGCCTTCCCATAGAGTTTGATGACAAGATTCGTCTTGTTGATGCACTTCTGGTGGACATTAATGATTTTGACATGATTTTGGGCATGGATTGGCTATCCAAGCATCATGCTACAATAGACTGCCATTCATATCGAGTCATCTTCGGTGATGTTAATGCGCCAGAGTACATTCACAACGGGTTCATATCCGGAAGGTCTGTACAAATCAAATCAATCCTGCAAGCACGTGGATTACTTTCACATGGTTGCGAGGGCTATCTAGCTACTGTTCATGACATGGATGCTGAATCCCCATCAATTCAGAATCAGCCGATAGTGTCAGAATTTCCAAATGTATTTCCAGAAGAACTTCTGGGCATACCACCTGCACGTGAAGTAGAATTTAATATCGAGCTCATCCTAGGAGCTGAGCCGATTTCCAAGGCTCCTTATCGCATGGCTCCCATAGAGTTAAAGGAGCTGAAGAATCAATTGCAAGAACTTCTGGAGCGAGGCTTTATTCGAACGAGTGCATCTCCATGGGGCGTACCGGTCTTATTCGTTAAGAAGAAGGACGGCAGTATGCGTCTTTGCATATACTATTGCGAGCTCAATAAGATTACCATCAGGAATAGGGATCCACTACCACGTATTGACGATTTGTTTGACCAACTCCAATGGGACAAACATTTCTCCAAGATTGATCTTAGGTCGGGCTATCATTAGCTACGAGTTAAGGAGCAGGACATCGCCAAGACTGCTTTCCGTACACGCTATGGCCACTACGAATTTGTAGTCATGCAATTCAGCCTTACGAATGCTCCAGCAGTGCTTATGGATCTGATGAAAAGAATCTTCCATTAATTTCTGGACAAGTTCGTCATTGTCTTCATTGACGACATCTTGATATTCTCTAAGTCCAAGGAGGAACACGAAGACCATCTTAGTACAGTACTACAGATTCTTCGCCAGAAGCAGCTGTATGCCAAATTCTCCAAGTGTGAGTTCTGGTTAGACAAGGTGGCATTCTTAGGTCACATTGTATCAGCAGAAGGAATCACGATGGATCCAACGAAGGTTGAGGCTATTACCAAGTGGCCAAGACCGACATTAGCGACTGAAGTTCCCAGTTTCCTAGGCTTAGCTGGTTATTACCATAGGTTCGTTGAGAACTTTTCTCGTTTAGCACTACCATTGACCAAACTGATGTAGAAAGGGGAGAAATTCGTCTGGACTGAAGAACGAGAGAAGAGCTTTTAAGACCTAAAGCAGAAGTTAGTATCTGCACATATTCTTACTCACCCATCTGGTACAGGTGGATTTCAGATCTATAGTGATGCATCGGGGAAGGGACTTGGCTGTGTTCTCATGCAACATGGGAAAGTGATCGTGTACGCTTCACGGCAGCTTAAGCCTTATGAGGAAATCTACCCTACGCATGACTTGGAACTTGCAGCGGTCGTGTTTGCTTTGAAGATATGGAGGCACTACTTGTATGAAGAATCATGTGACATTTTCACGGACCACAAGAGCTTGAAGTATATCTTCACTCAACGTGAATTGAACATGAGATAGAGGAGATGGTTAGATCTGTTGAAGGATTATGACATTAATTTGCAGTATCATCCCGGAAAGGCGAATGTAGTGGCATATGCACTTAGCATAAAGTCCGGAATGATAAACGACATTAAAATCAAGGAGGAAATTATAAGAGACTTGGAGCGACTAGACATAGAGATCATGGTATGTGGACAGCACGCTTACTGGGCTAATCTTAGAGTGGAACCCGAGTTACTCTCTAAGATCAAGGAAGCTTAGAAGGATGATGGTGAAATCTGGGCGATAATTCAGAATTTGGAGAAGCATACAGAATTTTGAGTAGACGCAGATGGCATCTTATGGCATGGCACGAGACTTTGTGTTCCTAATGATCAAGAACTCCGGGAGGCATTGTTAGCTGAGGCTCATAGCTCCCCATTCTCTATTAATTCTGGTTCGACCAAGATGTACCATGACATGAAGCAATACTTCTGGTGGAGTGGTATGAAACAGGATGTTGCGACTTACGTCTCCAAATTTAAGATCGAGCATCAGCGATCTGGCGGTCTTCTTCAACCGTTAGATATTCCAGAGTGGAAGTGGGACAAATCACCATGGATTTTGTTACTGGTCTTTCGCCGACAAAGAAGAAGCACGATGAAATTTGGGTTATCGTTGATCGACTTACCAAATCAGCTCATTTCTTACCGATCCGCAAGGAAGATTCGGCCAGTAAACTCGCAGATACTTATAGGAGGGAGATCATGAGACTTCACGGTGCTCCATCCAACATCTTCTCAGACAGAGATCCTTGGTTCACTTCGCGATTTTGGAAAAGTCTACAGAAAGCTTGGGGTACAAAACTTAAGCTTAGCACGGCTTTTCATCCTCAAACAGACGGGCAGTCAGAGCAAATGATTTAGACATTAGAAGACATAATCAGGTCATGTGCGTTGGAATGGACGGGAGATTGGGACGATTACATCTGTTTGGTAGAGTTTGCATACAACAACAGTTGGCACGTAAGTATCAAGTGTGCTCCATTCGAGATGTTGTATGGCAGAAAGTGTCGCGCCCCAATCTGCTGGGATCAGGTTGGTGAGCAAACACTTGAATTACCAGAAATGATAGAGTTGACTAATGTGAAGGTCGCAGTAGCTAAGCAAAAACTGCAAGAAGCACGGTCACGTAAGAAGAGTTATGTAGACAAGCATCGTAGGGACTTACATTTTAACGTAGGAGATCACGTTTCCCTTAAGGTTTCGCCGGCACGTGGTGTTAGACGTTTTGGAATCAAAGGGAAGCTCAGTCCTCGATTCATCGGACCGTTTGATGTCATTGAACGAGTCGGTAAAGTATCTCACCATTTAGCGTTACCTCTGCAGCTTTCTCATGTTCACAATGTTTTCCATGTGTCCTTACTCAGAGGGTACAAGTATCATCCCCTTCACATGGTTCAATATCCACTAGAACAGATTCGTGAAGATCTCACTTTCATAGAGGAACCCGAACGAGTTCTTGACAGACAAGAACGAGTCATAAGAAGGAAGACGATTCCATTCGTTAAAATCCTCTGGAGGGATCATACCGAGCGGGAAGCCACTTGGGAAACAGAGGAGTCTATCGGGGCTTCTTACCCTCATTTCATATTTTGAATTCAGGTATCTTCTTCTTTTCCAGTTTACTTTATCTATAATTCGGGGACGGATTATTCTTTTTAAGGGGGAAGAGTTGTAAAACCCGCATGCTTTTACCATGAATAGTACCCTTATAATCGTACGTACATGATTAGAACCTTCCTTTTATAGCACGTTTACGATTCATGAACAAGATTTACAAGTATTACGTACGTGTATTAACACGATAAGTATTTAATACGTATTAAGACACGATAATTATTTCAATAATAATTATAATCACGAACATACGAACATGAACTCATGAGCGTAAATAATCACAAGCTTAGTATTACGTATTTATGTATATTTATTACGATCATGAATAAATATAATAAGACACGAACTGATAACTATTTAAATCATGTAAACACGAACACGAGAACACACTTAATATTAGACACGAGAAAACTATGGGTTACCCTTGTGGGCCCCATCCTACATGCGGCTAGACACAAGACAAAGGGCCAAGCCCATGCAATTTTTACTAAACAAGAAATAAAGGGAAAACTTATTTTCATAATTACAAAAATTAGAAAATAAACAAAACCCTAACCTCTTTTGCTCTCTCTCTTGGCCGCCGGGTATAAACACACACAAGGGTGTGTTGGTTGATTTTTGGTGATTGATTTCTTGCAAGGTTGTTAGTGTTATCGTTCTCCTTGGTTTACACGTAATTGGTAAATCCTTAAACCCCTTTTTCTTTATGTTTTTATTTAATCAAGAACACATGAAATCATGGTTTATTTAAAACAAGTAAATAAAATGTTCATAAAATCATGGGGGTAAATTAATTATGGTTTAAGGGGTGTTTGTTTCGGCCAGACACACAAACCGAGAGCCCAAGGCTCTCGGTGTACCTTGTGTGAACACAGCCGAGACCTACGGGTCTCGGTGTGGTGTTTTTGATATCGGCCGCAAGGAGAAAGGGAACCCCGACCATGTCGGGAGGTTTGTTTGGGCTCGGTTGGGTCTCAACAGAAACAGGAACCACCACCGGCATAAGCCGGTGGCTATTTTTGGTAAGCAGGGGGAACCACAGCCGCGGCAGCAGGGGGAACCTTGCCCAGCCGGCGGCTACAGCCGAGAAAACAGGGGGAACCACCGGCTTGGGCCGATGGCTGTTTTACAAAAACAGTGGCAATCGACTAGGCCGGTTAGCCACTGTTAAGGGTGTGTTTGGTTGGCCGGTTCATAGGTTAAACCGGTCCAGTTCACGACATGTTTAGAGTAAAACACGGGTTTGGTTCATGGGTTATTTTTGCAAGTTAATTATTTTACAAGGTTAATTATTTTTAACAAGATTAAATTAAATTAATTAAAACATGTACATGATTAATTTAATTTATACATGACTTATGTTATTAATATTATTAATAATACATGGACTTTAACCTAAGTAATTATCGTTTTATTTAGACTATATAATTAATTAATTATTAAAATCATCACTTATAATTAATTAATTTACATGACTTAGGTTATATTAACACCAAATATTAATCCACGTTTTAACCTAAGTATTATTACCTTTTATTTAATTAAATCATGATATATTTAATTAAATCATGATATATTTAATTAAATACTTTAACCAATAGTTTATTTAATTTACATGAAATAGTTAATAAACTATACTATTTAATCACATGACTTAGAATATAAATCAGTAAACACTTAAGCTTATATTATTAGCTTAATGATCCAACTTAATTCTATTTATGGAAACTTTCTATCTTTAGAAACTTATTTAATTAAGGCAGCTAATCTATTTATATGTGACAACCGTGGTTTTGGGTTTGTCACTTGGTCTTACTTTTAGGTTATTTTATGTGTGCTTACTTGAATTGTATGTTTACGTGTTTATTTTATGTGAACGAGGTTGGTGTGGTTATCGTTTATGAGTATAGAGTACTCATAAGTAAATCGAGGAACGGTTATTTCATGTTCATGAGCTCACAAGGGGTGACTATGAAATGAAAATGGTGATATTGTGGTGTTTACGTATACGTATAAGTATTATAGTAATAGTATTTTTTTTAGGATTTACGGTTTAGCATTTGGAGGTCTCGGGTGAGGTAATTATCCATATAAATATTTTTCGGGATGGTTTTAAGTCATTTAGGACTTAGTTATAAAGTTTATTTCAAAATTTGAGATTTATTATAAAAGTGTATATTTTACGTCTTTTACGGTAAAACGCGTAAATTTGACTAGTTTTACGGTTTTGAGGTTTTGGAAACTTTAGGAGCTGAAATAAATTAAGGAAAATTAAGGTAATATTATTAACATAATATTAAATAATAAAAATTAAAAAAAACAAATATATTGGGTGTTTGGGTCGGTTTAGACGCACCAAAGAAAGAGAAAAAGGGAAAAAAGGAAAAAAAAAATGAAAGTTGGGTGTTATACTTGGACTAGGATTTTATGTACTCACTATATAAGGTTATCTAATAAATAAATAAAAAACATAAATCCCTGGAGACAAAGAAAAATTCGTGGGTTCCATAGAGGAGAATTAGGGTTCTTCAAAAAATTAGGTTTTCTTCATCTTTTATTGATTTAAGGTAAAAACCTTCATTAACCTTTTTAATTAAATAGTTTTTATGTTTAATTAATCATTCTTATGATGGATTAAGGGTTAGGGTTTATATAAAAACAGTAGATTAATGATGTATTAATCATAATATGATGATCATATAATCTAGGGCTTGTATTAGAAGGGTTATAGGTGATTAATTAGATCAATTTGTTTAAAACCCGTTTTCAAAAACTAGGCAGAATTTTGAGTCTATTGTTTTGATCATATCTCGAGTTCTAGGAACATTCAAGATGCGATCAAACTAGCCCTGGATAGGTGATTGAGTTGGCTTTCTAAATCAAGTAACGAGAACTAAATTGGAGGTCGGGAAGTGGGTCAAAAATAGGTTACAACAGTCAGAGGTCAAAACAGTTTTGAATTCAGCCTATTTTCTTTCTAAGTTTTGGGTTGCTTGGGGTACTTAGGTTTGCATTGGGATCTTATCACGAACATGAGAGATGGTTTATATATTGTAGTAAGGATATGAACTTGGGATAAGATTGTGGTTTAGGGTAAGACCCTCTAATGGTAATGAACTTTTCATACGTTTAAAATTAGTGAATTCTGGATAGGTAGCAATATATACACATATATCTGGGCCTTAACAGTAGCTTTAAGGTTAGGTCATGTGAGGTTTTAGCTAACATGTATAAAAGTGTGAATATTCCTTTTACCGAAACCATAGGTATGTTTAAGTGGACGTTTGACTTAAAGTTTTGAGACCTTAAACTGGGACTGTTTTGTGTAAAATTATGAACGGGATAGCTATTAAACTTAACCAAGTTAGGGACTTGTTAAGGAAGGGTAATGGGGTGATTAGAGCTTAACAATGAGGTAATTATACGGTATTAGACTAGATGTCCATCATAGGTTGATGAGCCATCTTAGTGATTGGTTCGTGTATTGATTTCGTGTTTTTGGTTTGTTAGCTTGTTGCTAGTGCGAGGACTTGTGAAGAAGCTATCAGGTGAGTTTCATAGTCCCATGTTTAATATTGATTTTGACTTCCAGATGGGATGGAAGAGACATTGTGTTGAGTTATTTTCTAAATTGATGCTGTGAATATGTTTGTGATTTGAGATGGACTTGTGTGTACATTATGTGATTAACTGCTATGTCATTTTTGATTGTGTATGATCTGGATCGGGGGACACGTGCCGTCTCAGTTAATGTGGTTTGACAAGGTAGTGGCCTTGTGGTTTGACAAGGTAGTGGCCTTGGGATAGGTACATAGTGTGATCATCTATGGTACCATGTTGTTTGGCAAGGTAGGAGCCTTGGATTTTGGTTTGGAATGATTGATCTTGAATGCTAGTTGTTAGTACATAATTGTAGCACATTGTCCATATGTTATTGTGTTGATGGTTGTTATTCACAGCTTGTAATTGATTTAGCGTTGGAGTCTAAACCTATGACTCTCACCAACTTTATGTTGACGTGTTTTAGTGTCTCTTTCAGGTAATACTATGGTTAAGCATGAGAACATAAGTGGCTAGGATTGGAGAAGCTTAGGAATGCATATAGAAGGAGAATCTCTGTTTCCTTCTTAGTTTTTATTTGTTCTTTTAATAAGTGATACTGTGGCACACATATATTTGTTTGGTTATGTTATTTGTTTGTCTTGGGTAAGCGGTAGGACTGTTACCTACTTACCTAGACTCCTGAGTCTGATGAGATATTGTCATGACTTTGTGTCTCCATTTTATGACATTTTTAATTCATATAGTTCTCTCTATAGACACGCTGTTGTTGTGATGATATCCATACGTCGCGCCCCATATTCCGCCATGGTGGGGTGTGACAGAATGGTATCAGAGCCAATGGTTATAGAGAATTAGGTTGCCTAGTCGTGTAGCCTAGTTTATAACTTAAGGGTCCCTGCATATAGGCGTCATAGGAGTATGTGTGCATTTATAGTAATTGATGTGTTTGAATATTATTTTCGCAGTATTTGTTAGGTTATGAACTACTATGGTTCATAATTAACTACATGTTATTTTCTTTACGAGTTTTGATTAGTGCGGGTGGAACCATGGTCGTATACGTTAGTCATTGTTGGATTTCGCTTAATTATGTGTTCATGTTCTTTATACATTTTGAATTTTGTCTACGCTGGTTCAGCTGGACTACGAATTTATGTGTTTCGTGCATTGGCTATGTTATTTTAATACATGGGGTTTTGGATCTTATCTTGTGTGGTTATGTTCTTGTGAGTTGTTGGATTATGTGTTATGTGTAGTATTAATTTCTTATAAGTGTCATCATAGGAGGGAGTACATTGGTGAAAGGGAACATGTATATATATGGAGGCCTACATAATTATATATGTGCCACAACACCACTGGACTTTCAAGTATGATTGCATGAAAGAGAGTTAATACATGCTTGTATAGTATATGTTGGATGTATTTGAGTGTATGTACGCTTATGCCTATGTATGTAAAATTATTTTCTACTTACCGGTTGTATTCTTAGGATGGTTGCTAGCTCGTTTCTCTTTGAGATGTTCAACTTCTGTAGTAGCACATTTCTCGGGTCCTCATTTCACGTGTTTGTTTGTACGGTACTTTTGGCGTGAAGGATTTTGAGATGGTGGAGATTTCTTTTTGGGGTAACGATGTCTTTTCTTTCGAGTTATACATGGTAAAAAAATAGAACATGTAAATTGAAAAAAAATAGTTGTTGGTAGTCGATGAAATAAGAAAGTGTCGGGATCATGTTTCAAATAACGTGGAATATAAATTCTTTAACATATAATCATGACTCGGTTATTTTAAAATATTTTGGTTTTGATCACCTAAAGTTATTGTTCTTAAGTTAAAAAATTTGTTCTTATTTAGTGAAATATGTTAAAATCATGTAATTAATAGAGTTTTAATTTTCTAGAATTAAAATAAATTATGTTCTAGTTTTGGTAATTAATGGGGGTTTTAGGGTTTAAAAATCGTTTTTTTTGTATAAATCGGAGTAGGCAGAAACTGTCGCTAAACTGTCAAAATATGTCGCTAACTGTAAAAAACTGTCGCTAATGCCTAGGCAGATTTTGAGAAAAATCGTTTTGGTCATAACTTATTCGTTTTTAAAGGTTTTTGGGTGATTCAAAAGCCTACAATTATGTACTCGGAACATACTTTTCAAATATTCAGAAAGTTTCGTAATTGGAAGTCAGTAGCTTGGTCGAATTAATTGTACAAGTGTTGAGTTCAAGGTTAATTTTCGGACAACATGGTTTAAACTCGTGTTTTGGGTATTTTGCGGTAATAAACACTTGGAGGGTTAACATAGAGATGAGTTGGGAAGGAATTTGAGAGTTCTTTAGACCTTATTATACGTGGTTATATTTTGATGATTTTTGATTTATGGTATTTATGAGTAAGACTGAAATCGGGGTGACATTTTTAAACCCATTGAGTTATGTGACGGCTCCTAACTTGGTTTCAAGATAGTTCTTGTTTGATGAGTTGCAAGATTTAGTTAGGTTGGTTACATAACTTTATGGTTTTGATAAGTTTCCTCACAGACGGTTAAGGCTCATGTGTTGTTGGTTGAGATTATTTTCGTGTAAACTGAGTTCACTTTTGAACGTGAAGGTTTTATCAGGGATATGCATCCTCGTTTGTTGAGAATAAGTTTAAGTTTGGGAGTGAATCTCGGGACGAGATTTCTATTAGGAGGGAGTGATGTGACAACCGTGGTTTTGGGTTTGTCACTTGGTCTTACTTTTAGGTTATTTTATGTGTCCTTACTTGAATTGTGTGTTTACGTGTTTATTTTGTGTGAACGAGGTTGGTGTGGTTATCGTTTATGAGTATAGAGTACTCATAAGTAAATCAAGGAATGGTTATTTCATGTTCATGAGCTCACAAGTGGTGACTATGAAATGAAAATGGTGATATTTTGGTGTTTACGTATACGTATAAGTATTATAGTAATAGTATTTTTTTTAGGATTTACGGTTTAGCATTTAGAGGTCTCGGGTGAGGTAATTATCCATATAAATATTTTTCGTGATGGTTTTAAGTCATTTAGGACTTAGTTATAAATTTTATTTCAAAATTTGAGATTTTTTATAAAAGTGTATATTTTACGTCTTTTATGGTAAAACGCGTAAATTTGACTAGTTTTACGGTTTTGAGGTTTTAGAAGCTTTAGGAGCTGAAATAAATTAAGGAAAATTAAGGTAATATTATTAACATAATATTAAATAATAAAAATAAAAAAAAAAACGAATTTATTGGGTGTTTGGGTCAGTTTAGACGCACCAAAGAAAGAGAAAAAGGGAAAAAGGGAAAAAAAAGGAAAGTTGGGTGTTATACTTGGACTAGGATTTTATCTAATAAAAAAAAAATAAATCCCTGGAGACAAAGAAAAATTCGTGGGTTCCATAGAGGAGAATTAGGGTTCTTCAAAAAATTAGGTTTTCTTCATCTTCCATTGATTTAAGGTAAAAACCTTCATTAACCTTTTTAATTAAATTGTTTTAATGTTTAATTAATTATTTTTATGATGGATTAAGGGTTAGGGTTTATATAAAAACAGTAGATTAATGATGTATTAATCATAATATGATGATCATATAATCTAGGGCTTGTATTAGAAGGGTTATAGGTGATTAATTAGATCAATTTGTTTAAAACCCGTTTTTAAAAACTGGGCAGAATTTTGAGTCTATTGTTTTGATCATATCTCGAGTTCTAGGAACATTCAAGATGCGATCAATCTAGACCTGGATAGGTAATTGAGTTGGCTTTCTAAATCAAGAAACGAGAACTAAATTGGAGGTCGGGAAGTGGGTCAAAAAACAGGTTACAACAGTCGGAGGTCAAAACAGTTTTGAATTCAGCATGTTTTCTATTTAAGTTTTGGGTTGTTTGGGGTACTTAGGGTTGCATTGGGATCTTCTCACGAACATGAGAGATGGTTTATATATTATAGTAAGGATCTGCACTTGGGCTAAGATTGTGGTTTAGGGTAAGACCCTCTAATGGTAATGAACTTTTCATACGTTTAAAATCAGTGAATTCTGGATAGGTAGCAATATATACACATATATCTGGGCCTTAACAGTAGCTTTAAGGTTAGGTCAAGTGGGAGCTTTTAGCTAACATGTATAAAAGTGTGAATATTCCTTTTACAGAAACCATGGGTATGTTTAAGTGGACGTTTGACTTAAAGTTTTGAGACCTAAAACTGGGACTGTTTTGTGTAAAATTATGAACGGGATAGCTATTAAACTTAACCAAGTTGGGGACTTGTTAAGGAAGGGTAATGGGGTGATTAGAGCTTAACAATGAGGTAATTATACGGGAATAGACTAGATGTCCATCATAGATTGATGAGCCATCTTAGTGATTGGTTCGTGTATTGATTTCGTGTTTTTGGTTTGTTAGCTTGTTGCTAGTGCGAGGACTTGTGAAGAAGCTATCAGGTGAGTTTCATAGTCCCATGTTTAATATTGATTATGACTTCCAGATGGGATGGAAGAGACACTGTGTTGAGTTATTTTCTAAATTGATGCTGTGAATGTGTTTGTGATTTGAGATGGACTTGTGTGTACATTATGTGATTAACTGCTATGTGATTTTTGATTGTGTATGATTTGGATCGGGGGACACGTGCCGTCTCAGTTATTGTGGTTTGACAAGGTAGTGGCCTTGTGGTTTGACAAGGTAGTGGTCTTGGGATAGGTACATAGTGTGATCATCTATGGTACCATGTTGTTTGGCAAGGTAGGAGCCTTGGATTTTGGTTTGCAATGATTGATCTTGAATGCTAGTTGTTAATACATAATTGTAGCACATTGTCCATATGTTATTGTGTTGATGGTTGTTATTCACAGCTTGTAATTGATTTAGCGTTGGA
This sequence comes from Glebionis coronaria, assembly GCA_025667525.1. Classification (NCBI taxonomy): domain Eukaryota; kingdom Viridiplantae; phylum Streptophyta; class Magnoliopsida; order Asterales; family Asteraceae; genus Glebionis; species Glebionis coronaria. The sequence continues at coordinate 193,817,179 of CM046880.1, forward strand.
GTCTAAACCTACTCTCACCAACTTTATGTTGACGTGTTTTAGTGTCTCTTTCAGGTGATACTATGGTTAAGCATGAGAACATAAGTGGCTAGGATTGGAGAAGATTAGGAATGCATATAGAAGGAGAATCCCCGTTTCCTTCTTAGTTTTTATTTGTTCTTTTAATAAGTGATATTGTGGCACACATATATTTGTTTGGTTATGTTATTTGTTTGTCTTGGGTAAGCGGTAGGACTGTTACCTACTTACCTAGACTCCTGAGTCTGATGAGATATTGTCATGACTTTGTGTCTCCATTTAATGACATTTTTAATTCATATAGTTCTCTCTATAGACACGCTGTTGTTGTGATGATATCCATACGTCGCGCCCCATATTCCGCCATGGTGGGGTGTGACATTATAGAAACATACTATTTTTAGAAACTTATCTATTTTAAGCAGTAAATCTATTTTTGCAAACTTTCTATTTTTGGAAACTTTCTATTTTTGGAAACTTTCTATTTTAGGAAACCTGCTATTTTTAGAAAGTTACTTATTATTACACCACAAGCATAATAATACAAGAAATACAAGAAATACTTAAACAGAATAGACAGAATACATGATAAACGCAGTATAAAGCTTAAATCAGTAAAACATGACATGAACATATAAAACAAGTTAAGACATGATATAAAACCAGTTACATTCTCAGTAATCAGATACTTATACACATATGTATTTATGTAGCATTAGTGATACCGAAGTAGGACTCTCTTCCATTCGTCTTCTTCATTCACTGGACACAAGGTACAGATTCTCTATAACACCCCAAAATGTGATATGCGGAAGCGGTGAAGCTCGGGGGCTGTTACGTCATTGTATCATAGTTCAAAGTACAAGAGAACGACTCTAAATGAGACGTTTTATAAAAATACCTCGTTGAATTTAAATTAAAAGCATCACAGTACAAAAGGTCTCAGTTTCAAAAGATAGTGCAGCGGAATGTAAAAGTTTTAAACATCAATGAGATAATAGTTCAAAAACATAAGTAAATAAATGTCCGAAGATAGCAAAGAAATGCATGCGGACTCCAAGTACTTCACACAGCAGGTACAACACATCATCAATTACCTGAGATAAATGCTAAATTGGGTCAACATAAAGTTGGTGAGAATATAGGTTTCAAGTAAAAATTCATAGCAGTTCAATTTCAGATTTCATTTCATGTACACATGCAACTATAGGAGGTATAGTGCCAAGTGTAGGATAAATTGGGTGTTCACAATATTTATGATAGCTAAGCTCGTGACATCGAAACTAGTGATCCAGTGCATACATAAATTTTGCCCCAATGGAGTACCTAGCCAAGATAACTCCGTTCATACAAATGGTACACACTCGTCCGGCGTTAGAATGCCCGAGTGGAGATTGTCAACCCTCAATAGATCTATCCGTAACATAAGAGCTTACTCCAATAGAGTAACTAACGATTCACGATAGTGGGGACTATGGCTAAAGCAACTTAAGATATCTCATAAATAGTGTTCACAAAGCGTTCACAGAAATCAAGTTTTACTTGCGTCCAGAAGCAAGTCATCAAAGCATTTATCACATCCCAAAACATTAAACATAGAAAGCAGTTTAATAGGGATTTATAAACTCACCTCAAGCAACGATTCAAACCGCACAAGTAAGATCAAATAGTAGCGAGCAACCCTAGCAACAACCTAAATATAATACTATAGTTTAGGCGCTAGCAAATAAGTCACATTAGTTTGTCACGTACGTTACTCATCAATCAAGTATATATTTTGATGTTAAAATTATGACTTGTAAATGTTATATCGTTATAAACATTATAGTATATATATACTTAGGCAAAAATATTTATTTTTGACTCGACGAAATTTCGACAGCCTTTCGGCGTAAATTTTAATTTACCAAAATTTATGTTAACAAATTTTCCTACCCGATTTCTAACGAAAATTCGACAGCCTTTCGGCGTCACGTAAAAATTTGCCATTTTTAGTAGGTACCCAAATCTCGTCCTAAAACCCCTATTTTCAACAATTTCTCAATCACCAATATTTCAACAAGCCATTTTTCACAATAGTATCAATTTCCACTTCCAACGTTCAAACTTTTAACGTTACAATAAGTACTCACATTTCGAGCTAATACGCTTTTACAAAACAAATCCAACATTCATACATACCATTTAGTAACCATTTCGACACTCAAAACAACTCCGTTTGACTCGAAAAAGTCGTTTCGACCACTTTAAAAATCTGGACAGCAACCACTTATAGTGTTGTTCTCCAAAAATTAAGTTTTCCGACAATGAAATTTATACGACAATATCTTACTCATTTTAGCTCCGTTTTTAGCCCATAATATATCGAAACGAAGGTATTAACTTATATTTTCATAATCTCGTAGTAAACTAGTGTCAAAACAATTTTTACGACCCTCTACGCCTCTTACAAAAATCGGACAGATTGTATGTTTTTCGTAAAAACTCGTTTTCGACCATTTTCAAGTGTAACCACTAGTAGTAACACTACTAGTTCCCTCCAATTTTTCATAAACATCAACAAAATCAAAGTTTTTACTTCAAGTTCACAAATTCAAAATATACATACTTATATTTTTCACAAATCTTACAATTAAACCATTTTCATGTATGGATCTAATAGATCCACACATAATTTCCATAGATCTTAAAATATTTCATGACCAAAATAGTTTTTATCATTTTATTTCAAGAAAATACTTGATGAGTAACATGCATGCATAGATCTACAAAGATTATGCATGAAAAATGAAAAGATGAAAAAGGTTTAAGAAGTAACCTTGAGTAGCGACTCTACGTAATCACAACGACCCGATCTACAGTCTAACCCACTAATAATCAACAAGAACTCTACTCTACAATTTCAACCCAAAAACTACTCAAATCATCAAACCAAGAAAGACCATTCTTCTTTATGCTTGTACAAACTCTAGGGTGATTTTGTTTTGTGTTAATTCTTGTTAAAATTAAGCTTTTAGAAATCAACAATGGTGGAATGTGTTTGTGTTTGTGTGAAGTTAGGGTTAATATGGATAATAAGTTAAATGTTGTAAGATGTGTAAGTTTAAGCTTAAAAGGGTAAGGAGTAAAATTTTGGTGTATCTTGCATGTGTGATGTTGTTTGGCCGGTTATGGGGTCCCACATGGGGTAAATTATTCAAAATTTTTACTATGGTAATTAGTTAAAAGGTTTAAGGTAAAAAGGTTAGTTAGTTTTAGGTAAATATCAAAAAGTATATAGTTAAGTTAAAAATTAAGTAAAACTTAAAAATTTGACGAAATATATTAAATTTACGATTTTTCGACGAAAACTGACATTTTATGATTGGTAAAGTATTTTATGCACGCTAACGACGGTTAAACGTAAAAACGACGTAAAATACGAAAACGTGATACATTAATTAAATATTCACAGTAAATACGATTTATTACTATAAATAGCAAAATACTAAAATACAGGCATATATAAACATATACAGAAATATTTAAATACGATGCTCAAGAAAATACGATCACATTGTTAAAAACTAAACAGTTAAGCACATAATTCACAGATAACAAATAATCTCATGGATTAGCGTCAATTCATTGACCGTCTCAGCACTTTGGTCAGGTTCACAGAAAATGTTCAGAATAATGACTGAGCACAGTGTCAGGCCATTACTTGTCAGCAAACAGTTTTTCAGAAGACGCGGGATAACTTCCCGGTTCCAACACAGTTAAATCACATAGTTGACTAAATAAAAAAGTTAAAGGGTAAAATAGTCATTTTATAAAGTAGGGAAAATTACCAGGTGTTACATTCTCCGTCCTTTCAGTATGGACATTCTTTCTTATTAGGATTCCCCGTATGCAGCCAACTGTTTTCCCCAGTATATGTTTTATATGTTTCTGAATTGCTTATGTTTGATTAGATACCTAAAGCCATATACATGCATGACTAGTTTCACCTAGTTATGGAGGTACCATAACCATAACACTGGAGGCACCAGTGTTATGACTCCACCACGACAGAGTGATAGCTTGTGGCGTCCCTTCAGCTTTTGGCCATATTATTATTATTATCATGTGGGGGCGTATGGGTGCATCCTAGTTTACATGTTTTCAGCAGATTATTCAGGTGAATGTGCTGTGTGCCTTGCATCCTTCACAAGGAGCTGATCCCTCCTACCCAAACCAATATATTAAATTAGAGGCAGCCCCTCTAAATTGCATGACGAGGTCACCCCTCCAAGTATTCATGCACGTTGATATTTCATGACCTATATTGACTAATGGTAAACATGTTAAACAGTTTTTATAAGATAAACATAAGGCTTTTCAAACTATAAAACCAGGTTTAATAAGATATACCAGGTTATCCAGGACTTAGTCTTTTCCGCTGCTTCATGCTTATATGCTTATATTATTCATGCTTTATTTGTATATCCGTGCACTGAGCGTTATGCTCAGCCGTTTTCCTTTCATGTTCCCAAAATGGCAGGTACTCAGGGACGCTCGTAGACATCAAGCGTACGTGCATATGGATTGGAAGATTCCTAGCCTTCTTTACTTTATGCATTTCTTTATACTTTGATACTTATTTCCATGGACATTGTCTAGTCCTTTTCATTTATAGTACCTCATGTTTGTGTGTGATGAGTTCTACTTTTGGGATACCGATGTTTGTTTCCGGTATTTCATTTATGGTCATGTGATGTTTAATACATTATCCTTGTATGCTTTGATGACATGCCATAATCACGCGTGACATTTCATTTCTCAAAATGGGGTGTTACACTGTCGCACTGCGACGATGACTTGGCTAAGTAATCAGCCTCTTGTGCGACAGCGGCTTACCGGGCCTTCTGGGATGTGTGCGCACATTGCACAAGTATCCTATCCATTCCTGATGGATGCGGGTAGTACACGTGAGTCGAACTATCCAGACCTACTAGGGACTATACGTCATCAATCGGTGATTGGCAGTGAGGCCAAATCATATACAAAACCGTATTATAAAATGTACGACAATCATTCAAGGACCAATGCTTCACGTACAATGCCTTTAAATACCACAGTATATTCATACATATACATACTACCATTCCTATATACACATAGTGTCACACCCCACCAATGGTGTAATATGGGGCGCGACGTATGGATATCATCACAACAAATGGTGTCTCTATAGAGAAGACTAAAATGCAAATATAATGTCATAAATGGCGACACAAATGTCATGACAATATCTCAACAATGCAGGAGTCTAGGTAAGTAGGTAACAGTCCTACCACTTACCCAAGACAAACAATAAACATAAACAAAACAAACATATAGGTGCCAACAGTATCACTAATTCAAAAAAACATAAAGGTAAACTAAGAAGGAACGGGGATCTCCTTCTATATGCAATCCTAAGGCATCCAAGTCTAGCCACTTCTATCCTCAAGCTTAACCACATTCTCACCTGAAAGAGACACTAAAACACGTCAACATAAAGTTGGTGAGAGTCATAGGTTTAGACTCCAACGCCAAAACAGTTATAAGCTGTGAATAACCACCATCAACAAAAGAACATATGGACAATGTGTTACAAATATGCATTAACAATTAACATTCAAGATTAATCATACCAAACCAAAATCCAAGGCTCCTACCTTGCCAAACAACAAGGCCACTACCTTGTCAAACCACAAGGCCACTACCTTGTCAAACCACAAGGCCACTACCTTGTCAAACCACAAGAACTGAGACGGATCATACACAATCAAGAATCACATAGCAGTTAATCACATAATGTACACACAAGTCCATCACAACCATAAAAACATTCACAGCAACAATTTATAAATAACTCAACACAGTGTCTCTTCCATCCCATCTGGAAGTCAAAATCAATAGTAAACATGGGACTATGAAACTCGCCTGATTGCTTCTTCACAAGTCCTCGCACTTAGCAACGAGCTAACAAACCAAAAACACACAATGAATACCCGAACCAACCACCAAGATGGCTCATCAACCTATGATGGACATCTAGCCTATTCCCATATAATTACCTCATTGTTAAGTTCTAATCACCCCATTACCCTTCCTTAACAAGTCCCTAACTTGGTTAAGTTTAATAGCTATCCCGTTCATAATTTTACACAAAACAGTCCCAGTTTTAGGTCTCAAAACTTTAAGTCAAACGTCCACTTAAATATACCCATGGTTTCTGTAAAAGGAATATTCATACTCTTACATATGTTAGCTAATACCTCCCACTTGCCCTAACCTTAAAGATACTGTTAAGGCCCCGATATATATATATATATATATATACTTTTATCATTCCAGATTTCTTGATTTTAAACATACTAAAAGTTTGTTACAATTAAGGGGTCTTACCCTAAACCACAACCTTAGACCAAGTCCAGATACTTACTACAATATATAAACCATCTCTCACGTTCGTGAGAAGATCCCAATGCAACCCTAAGTACCCCAAACAACCCAAAACTTAAAAAGAAAACATGCTGATTACAAAACTGTTTTGACCACCGACTGTTGTAACCTGTTTTTGACCCACTTCCAGACCTTCAATTTAGTTCTCGTTTCTTGCATTGGAAAGCCACCTCAAATACCTTTCCAGGGGTACTTGGATCGTAAAATAAGAGTTCATAGAACTCCCAATATGATCAAAACAATTGACTCAAAATCTGCCCAGTTTTTAAAAACGGGTTTAAACAAGTTGAACTAATTAATTACCCATAACCCCATCTAATACAAGCCCTAGATTATATGATTATCATATTATGATTATAACATCATTAATTTAATGATTTTATATAAAACCTAACCCTAATCAATCATAAGAATGATTAATTAAACATAAAAACTATTTAATATGAAAAGGGTTTTGAAGATTTACCTTTAAATTAATGGAAGATGAGAAAACCCTAATTTTATGAAGAACCCTAATTTTCTCTTCTATAAGTCGACTATAAACTCCAGGGAATGAATATAATTCGTTTGGTATAAGTGTGGGGGTTTCTTATATAGCAAAACAATCCTGGTCCAAGTATAACACTTGTTTCCTTTTTTGCTCTTTTCCCTTTTTCTTTCTTTTTTTTAAACCGACCATACCCCTCAAAATTCGTTTTTTATTTATTTTATTATTAATATATGTATTATAATATTACCTTAATTTACCTTAATTTATTTCAGCTCCTAAAGCTCCCAAAACCTCAAAACCGTAAAACTAGTCAAATTTACGCGTTTTACCGTAAAAGACGTAAAATATACACTTTTATAAAAACTCTCAAATTTTGAAATAAACTTTATAACTAAGTCCTAAATGACTTAAAACCATCCCGAAAAATATCCATATGACTAATTACCTCATCCGAGACCTCCAAATGCTAAAGCGTAAATCGTAAAAATACGATTTTCTATAATACATATACGTATACGTAAAACCACTAAATAACACCATCTCACTTCATAGTCACTACTATGTGAACTCATGAACATGAAATCATCACACATCATTTCACTCACAAGGTACCCCGTACCGAAAACGATATCCAAACCACAATCTATACACACCATTAAGCACATAAACACGTAAAGACACGTAACTAGCACAAAATAAAACTAAGTGACGAACCTCAAAACCAGGGTTGTCACATCACTCCCTCCTAATAGAAATCTCGTCCCGAGATTTAATCCTTAGGATCAAACACACAAACAACAAATCACACGAGGATACTTGTTCTAAATGAACTCCTCTCATTTCCATGTGAACTTCAGTTCAAGTTTCAAGATACCACATGTACAAACCAAAAATAATTAAACCCATTGCCAAACTCTTGACCTCACTGTCAATAAATCTCGCAAATGACTCTTCGATAAAACAAAGACCCTTATTAGCACAAAACTCAAATAACCGGACATGCAAATATGCATCCTCAAACAACATTTACCAACCCCAATACATGAAATGTATCATGTATACAATTCATTTCCCCCAGGTAATTCTATGCTCATAAGCTAATGGTCTGATCTTCCCAAGATCATAAATAGACCTATAAAACTCTACATCAACACTTCCATCTTTCCAAATCATACCACCCGTTACTATGGGTGAAACTCCATACATAACTTTGTCACTAAATCTAGTGGTTTCCTCCTTTTCTACATAGCATCCCTTGTTGCTCTCATTCTATCCACAAACACCATTACCACATTAGTAGCCTCTTTTACCAATTCTAGTCCACAATGAGGACAACTCACCCTATCCTTTCATATCGTGCCTCAAATTGCATTTATCGACTTCTAGTACGATAACTATCATTATATGAAAACTCAGCCATCGCTAACGAGTTTCCAAACTACCTCTAAATCAATCACCCATGTCCAATTATGTTCATCAACTCCCTTCAGTCCGTATCCCAAACTACTTTAAATTCCAATTTTCTTACAAAGTGACCTATGACGGTCTTTCACATATCCATTAATTCTTCCAACTTCCCAACTACGTGACTTCTCATTTCTCTTGAAATAGGTGATGAATTAGTCAGTCTATCGACTATCACCCAACTCTCATCGTACTTAATCCCCCACCGCATTATGTATCCCTTCCACCAACTTCGTCCTTACATCGCCCTTTCTAAACTACTCCTATCCATGTAGGAAGTATAGTCTACGTCCCTTTCCTCCTTACGATTGTCCAAGCCACGCAACATAAATGTTGACGCGTTCACTGCTTTAGACAACTCAGCTCGTGCAACCCACATCCTTCATCCAAACCACTCTAATACATCATCCCTATAGTTCAAGTTCGTCTCAGCTTCACCTCATCCTTCTAATTCCATGTCTCATCGACCATGCTTGCCTTTCCCAGATGGTACTTGGCCTTGCAATTTTCTTTCATCAATTAAATCCACCCATCACCTTTGCCAAATGTTCAATCAAGATGATTGAATATGTGTTAGAGATGTTCATCATCCGTATAGATCATTCTCCACGTCTCTTACACCAAATGCCTCTAGCATTCTAGGCAGATATAAATGTCCAGCTCCACTAACTAAGTCTATCCAGTTCTTCCAAATCTTCCGTTCCTGCAACGTATAGTGATCGCCTTTCTTTGTCGTCCTCGTACGCGTCTAAATCCTTGCTCCACGTATCGTCATGCTTCGCGAATTTATCCAGCCCTTCCGATAATGCCAAGATCGGCTCATTATCCAATCCACTTCTTCAGCCTCCAAAATGCTTCCTCATCCTTCTTCACTTTGCCCTTGGCTGGTTCCATGATATGCCATCATCTCTAACTACTCATCACGGTAGACTTAATACTAAAACTCACACTTGAAAACCTCACGTATAATTCCACTCCAAAACCAACACATACTTCGCCTCACTCTCCTTCTTAGACTTTGAGTAGATCAAGATGTCGTCGATACTCCCGATGACAACTCATTCATATACGTTCATGCACACACGCTTCATTGACTCCATGAAATCGCTAGTGCTTTGGCGAAGCCAAATGCATAACCGTAAACCCAAAGCGTTCATACAACATCCTTAGCAGTTTCAAACATGTCCTCCTTGCACCCTCTCTTAGCGGCAATACGAATAAATTCCTACCTCGTTCTACTTTCAAAATTCTACACGCATTTTTAAGATCGGTACTTCCTCTCATCAGACCACTCAACCTCTTTCCTCATCCAATCTACTACTAAGCAACTCAACTTCTATCCGGCATTCCTTGCAATTTCTAAAAGGTCTTGTTTTTAAATCACTCCATCAATGATTTTCCTTGGAAAGGCATTAACTACAACTCCTCTCACTTCTCCTACTTGCTCTATTTATGGTTCTACCTCACGGTAATAGGCAAACCTACTAAATTTCAGGAAATTTTCGGAAAACTTACATGCCCTACGAACAATCATAAATACCTTTGAGGTATTGTATCCCCTTCCAACACTCTCTATGGCGCGTTACTTGTGCTAGTATCCCACAAATCTCTATTCATCTCCTTGGTACTCCAAGTGACCATATATTCACATTTGTTCGTCTACGAACTTCTTTCCTCCCCACTAAGGGCATTCCGACCGTTCTCTCATGGCCACCTACTTAAGCGTGTAGGCGCGACCAAGTCATTCATATGACTACCTCAACGCTCCCGAACAATACGAAACCAAAACTACATCCTGAATCCATCAGATACGATCAACAAATCAAACCAACGGATAACTAACGACATTTCACGTGCACCAGTTAAAACAAGTCAAAACCATGAGACTCGAAAGAAAACTCAAACCCAAAACATGTATCAATTCAAAATGACCCATGACAACGAAAAATAATCCAAGAAACACCCAATGGCAACCAGAAAAAATGACGCACCGCGACATATTATTTAAACCGTACAAAAGACCGACCTTTCCAAAAGAATATATTTTTATTTATTATATATATATATTTTTTTACCTCCCCACATCTATGTGACTCAAACCATCTACAAATAACCTTCTAGGCGATCTCAAAACTCAACCCAAAGACTAGGTATCCCGTGCACCCCAAATAAAAATAAACTACTATTCAAAACTTAACCTTGAACCCGACACTTGTACAACAATTTCGACCAGTCCCCTGACCTCCCATGACTATACTTTCTGAATATTTGAAAAGTACGTTCCGAGTACATAGTTTTTGGCTTTTGAATCACTCAAAAAGCTCTAAAAACGAACAAGTTATGACCAAAACAATTTTATGTTAGTTGTTTTAAAAACTAAAGAATAGACTTAGTGATCAATGCAATCCTTTTCAATGAAAGATATAATTGTATGTGAAATATTCATAAACTCTTTTTAACCTTATATCAATAACTATAAATGACATGAATCGGTTAAATCCGATTATATAAACTATGTAAGTAGAAAGAAATTTTACTTCGTTTTATTTTAAAGAAAGTCTTTTAGAATTTGAAATAAATAAGTGTTGATAAAAAAAACTTATGTTACATCTTGTTTCAAACATGACTCCAACACCTTACCCTTATTTTACCGAATACAACCAACTATCTAACTCTATAGTAGATTTCCAAGTCCCCCCTTTTTCCATATACCAACCAAAAGAAATTTAAGACTCAACCCAAAAGATTTCATTATCCCAAAAAAAAATCTCCATTTATTTCAACGGACTTAAAACCCAGAACAACATTTTAAAACGTACACGTGAAATATGAACTCAAAGAATACGCTACAAGACACAGTTCAAAAAAATCGAAACATTGTTGAAACTCCATCAACTCCAGCACCATAAAACACGAACAAACACAAGGTACGTTCAAGTTATAATAACTAGTGAACGACCATATACCATAACTTAACACATAGTAGTATATATACATCCGCATATATATACCTATTAAATCACCCAAAACATACTTGTTACCATACATGTCGGATCAACCAATCACGTCATACACTCGTTTTTCCACACGAGTAATCACCATCTCACCGTGCCACAACAAAGCATAAAACCCACCTCCAAAACCAAACCATATCGTGTGACCCCAAAATCACACAACACAACTATAACCCAAAACATATAACACACTAATAAAAATAGCCATATCGTAGGCAGTCGTTACATAAACCCATATATTATACGTATACCTAATATCTACATCTCACCATATACAAGCATGTACTAATCCTCTTTCATGCAATCATACTTGAGAACCCATTGAAGTTGTGGTACTTGTATAACTATGTTGGCCACCATACTTATACAATTACCCTTTCCCCAATGCACTCCCTCCTATGATGACACTTATAAGAATCAATACAACATATAACACATAAATCCATCTACTCACATAAGCTCATAACCACATAACCAAATAGGTCCAAAACCCCATCTATTAAAATAACATAGGAAAACTCTTGGAATACCGAAATCCATAGTCTAGCTAAAACAACATAGACTAAATCCAAAACGAAAACATAATCAGATATAAGTCATGTCGCCCATAAGAGTGGAAACAGCTTAAAATCCTTCCTGCCCACCTGCTCCTAATAACTCGAACCACCACATGATTCTTAGGGAACATGACTTAAACATCAAAAGAAAAATAACATACCTCAGGTATGTAAAATAACTCGACAAAAGATAGAAACTACCATGTACCAAATTATGTACTATAATGTACAATTTAAGCAAAATACGACAATGACTAGCGTGGACGATTATGGTTAAACCCGCACTACTCACAACTCGAAAAGAAAGTAACATGTGGCTAAGTATGAATTTACTATGGTTTAATTCATACCAGTCAAAACATCACAATAAATAACATTCAAACACATCAATTATAATAAAATGCACACATACTCCTATGACGCCTATATGCAGGGACCCTTAAGCTATAGACTAGGCTACGCGACTAGGCAACCTAATTCTCTATAACCATTGTCTCTGATACCATTCTGTCACACCCCACCAATGGCGGAATATGGGGCGCGACGTATGGATATCATCACAACAAATGGTGTCTCTATAGAGAAGACTAAAATGCAAATATAATGTCATAAATGGCGACACAAATGTCATGACAATATCTCAACAATGCAGGAGTCTAGGTAAGTAGGTAACAGTCCTACCACTTACCCAAGACAAACAATAAACATAAACAAAACAAACATATAGGTGCCAACAGTATCACTAATTCAAAAAAACATAAAGGTAAACTAAGAAGGAACGGGGATCTCCTTCTATATGCAATCCTAAGGCATCCAAGTCTAGCCACTTCTATCCTCAAGCTTAACCACATTCTCACCTGAAAGAGACACTAAAACACGTCAACATAAAGTTGGTGAGAGTCATAGGTTTAGACTCCAACGCCAAAACAGTTATAAGCTGTGAATAACCACCATCAACAAAAGAACATATGGACAATGTGTTACAAATATGCATTAACAACTAACATTCAAGATTAATCATACCAAACCAAAATCCAAGGCTCCTACCTTGCCAAACAACAAGGCCACTACCTTGTCAAACCACAAGGCCACTACCTTGTCAAACCACAAGGCCACTACCTTGTCAAACCACAAGGCCACTACCTTGTCAAACCACAAGAACTGAGACAGATCATACACAATCAAGAATCACATAGCAGTTAATCACATAATGTACACACAAGTCCATCACAACCATAAAAACATTCACAGCAACAATTTATAAATAACTCAACACAGTGTCTCTTCCATCCCATCTGGAAGTCAAAATCAATAGTAAACATGGGACTATGAAACTCACCTGATTGCTTCTTCACAAGTCCTCGCACTTAGCAATGAGCTAACAAACCAAAAACACACAATCAATACCCGAACCAACCACAAAGATGGCTCATCAACCTATGATGGACATCTAGCCTATTCCCATATAATTACCTCATTGTTAAGTTCTAATCACCCCATTACCCTTCCTTAACAAGTCCCTAACTTGGTTAAGTTTAATAGCTATGCCGTTCATAATTTTACACAAAACAGTCCCAGTTTTAGGTCTCAAAACTTTAAGTCAAACGTCCACTTAAATATACCCATGGTTTCTGTAAAAGGAATATTCATACCCTTACATATGTTAGCTAATACCTCCCACTTGCCCTAACCTTAAAGATACTGTTAAGGCCACGATATATATATATATATATATATATATATATATATATATACTTTTGTCATTCCAGATTTCCTGATTTTAAACATACTAAAAGTTTGTTACAATTAAGGGGTCTTACCCTAAACCACAACCTTAGCCCAAGTTCAGATACTTACTACAATATATAAACCATCTCTCACGTTCGTGAGAAGATCCCAATGCAACCTTAAGTACCCCAAACAACCCAAAACTTAAAAAGAAAACATGCTGATTACAAAACTGTTTTGACCTCTGACTGTTGTAACCTGTTTTTGACCCACTTCCAGACCTCCAATTTAGTTCTCGTTTCTTGCATTGGAAAGCCACCTCAAATACCAATTTAGTTCTGCCCAGTTTTTAAAAACGGGTTTAAACAAGTTGAACTAATTAATTACCCATAACCCCATCTAATACAAGCCCTAGATTATATGATTATCATATTATGATTATAACATCATTAATTTACTGATTTTATATAAAAGCTAACCCTAATCCATCATAAGAATGATTAATTAAACATAAAAACAATTTAATATGAAAAGGGTTTTGAAGATTTACCTTTAAATTAATGGAAGATGAGAAAACCCTAATTTTATGAAGAACCCTAATTTTCTCTTCTATAAGTCGACTATAAACTCCAGGGAATGAATATAATTCGTTTGGTATAAGTGTGGGGGTTTCTTATATAGCAAAACAATCCTTGTCCAAGTATAACACTTGTTTCCTTTTTTGCTCTTTTCCCTTTTTCTTTCTTTTTTTTAAACTGACCATACCCCTCAAAATTCGTTTTTTATTTATTTTTATTATTATTATATGTATTAATAATATTACCTTAATTTACCTTAATTTATTTCAGCTCCTAAAGCTCCCAAAACCTCAAAACCGTAAAACTAGTCAAATTTACGCGTTTTACCGTAAAAGACGTAAAATATACACTTTTATAAAAACTCTCAAATTTTGAAATAAACTTTATAACTAAGTCCTAAATGACTTAAAACCATCCCGAAAAATATCCATATGACTAATTACCTCATCCGAGACCTCCAAATGCTAAACCGTAAATCGTAAAAATACGATTTTCTATAATACATATACGTATACGTAAAACCACTAAATAACACCATCTCACTTCATAGTCACTACCATGTGAACTCATGAACATGAAATCATCACACATTGTTTCACTCACAAGGTACCCCGTACCGAAAACGATATCCAAACCACAATCTATACACACCATTAAGCACATAAACACGTAAAGACACGTAACTAGCACAAAATAAAACTAAGTGACGAACCTCAAAACCAGGGCTGTCACACATAGGTTCACATAATCACAATCAATCATAAAGTAATGCAAGAATATCCTTACCGGAGCCATGCGGAGTAGTTGTGTGCTTAAAACTTTTGTAGAACACACCAAAGTTATAGTTTAGGTTTTTCAAAATCGACCTAGTTCTCTATAACTTGCGGCTCTGATACCAATTTGTAACACCCCCAAATTACCACGCAGCAGAATACCACTTTAGGGCGCTATTCATGGCACATCGCACTGATGTAGTGGTTTTACTGCTCTCTAGGAAAAGAGAGCAAAAGCGGCAAGTATTAAGTGTCGGTTTAGGAAAACCAAGCACAAATGGCCCTAAATGGGGATCGTTATCAAGGAGGCTTAGTGTGTGTGTAATGAATTGATTAACTTTGTGATTATATTTGTGAGAAAGAAAAATAGAAAGGGGATAAGAAGAGATTGACGTTTACGATAACGGATTACACTAAGATGATAAAGGCGTACACGTAAAACCGTAAAAAGCACCAAAATTATAATTTTACTCTAAAAATTACCAAAAATCACTAAAAATCCACAAAAATATTCTAAGAGTTTACAAAAAAATCCAAACTTGCTAAAACCTTTTAATTAATTAAATATTAACTTTTTAATGCTAATTAAAGCCCTAAAAATCAATATTAACTAATAAAAAGTCCCAATCAAGATCTTAAAGTTTGTAAACCTTTAAAATAACCTAATTAAGCTAAAAAGTATTTTTCAAAGTTTTAAAACCAATAAAAACTATTTTTTAACAATTAAAAACTATTAAAAACTATAAAAACTTAAAATAATTCTAGAAAATAATTAAAAGACCCTAAAAATATTTGGAAAGTTGTAAAATTCCTAATTAAGTGTTTAGAACCTAGGAAAAATATAAAAACTTAGAAAATCGGACTTTTAATTTTTAACAATAAAATAATATTAAAATATTATTAAAAATCCAAAAATCATTAAAAATTCTAAAAAGTTGAAAACTAGCTTAATTTAACCTAAATAACTCAGAAATGAACTTGAAATTACCTAAATACCCTTAATGGGCCTAGAAAATGGGCTAAACCCAAAACAGATCCTTATTGGGCCTAATTTGAGCCCAAAATGAAAAAGTGACCCAAATAAGCCCAAAAAGCACTAGTTGACTCAAAATTTGATTTTAAACAACTTTTTCCAAAGGCCCAAAAGCTGAAAGTGTGAAATAAGCTAGCTTATACCAAACAGCTTATTCTTAATGGGCTTTTTGGCCCGTTAAGCTATAAGCTAATGCCATAAGCTCAAATTAGACACACGAGCTTCTTTTGTCCTAAATAAGACTTCTATAAAAAGAAATTTGTAATAAGCCCAAGGAATAAGCCTGAAAATGCAATAAGCAATCTATAGAAAACGACAAAATAGTCGTTTTTGAGTTCTAGGCCACCCCAAGAGCTGATTCAAGTTTCTAAAGCTTTTAAATGACTTAATTAAGCTATTTCAACAAAAAGTTTTCAAATAAGCTGACTCAATAAGCTAGAAAAAGCAAATAAGAACTTATGAAAAAGTCAAATAAGTTGGTTTTCTAACAAAAAGTCAAAGTCAAAGTCCAATAAGCTCCAGTCTAATCAAATAGGTCAAATAATGAAGATCTATCACAAAAAATAAGTTGTTGCAGATCTGGATAAGCTAAAATGGCTTATTGATAAACTGAGTACAAATTAACACTAGCAGGGGCTAGTTTTGGGTGTTGAGCAGTGGGAACTTTTCCCACTGTTTGACTTGTAGACTTTTTGTCTTTAGTGAACTTTTTGGAGATTCAGATTTCACAAAGGCACCCAAATGATCTTTGGATCATAAGGAGTCAATAACAATCAATAAATCACAACAAGAAACAGCCAATTTGTACAGTTAATTCAAACAAGCACCAGATCTATCACAAACTTAGAACAATAAGCAGTTTAGGTTCAATAAGCACTTAGAGCAATATTCAGCCAACCAAACTCAACCAAATGCATACACAAGATATTATAAACTCAAATGAACAAGTCTAAACAGGTTTCATGCAATGATTCAAAGTTTTAAGCAAGATTCAAGCAAGATTAAGTTACTGATGAACACTAACACATGCAGTTTTCACTTTGCTGATGTATTTGACCAACAAGCCAGATTCAAACCTCAAGATCTATCAAGTATGTTATAATAATGATGTTTTAACAGCTTTTAACCCTAAGCATGCATAAACTCTAGGTTTTCCCAAATTCTTAGGTCAAAAACAGTCAAACTCAACAAGCATATATCAGATATAAAGCACAAACACAAACTTCCCTTCACACAATAACAAGATTTGAACTTAAACAGGTAGTCCCAAACACCCTTTTAACTTTTCAATTCAATTTTTAAACAAGAAAAAGTGTGATTCAGTTTACCAGATGATCAATCTAGCATATAAACAACATTATCATGCAAGACTAAGCAGATTCAAGCCAAGAAATCAACAAGAACACCAGTATAGCACAAATCCACAAAAAATCCAAATTTTATCAGATTTTCAAGGTTTCAAGACAAACCTCATGGATGTACATCCACACCCACGAATGTTAGAGCTTATGTGCTAGCTAGAACAAGCACAAGCTTCCAACAGCAACCCTGCTAAGATTCAACAAGGTAAGTAGCACAATATCAAAATCAGAAAAGTAAAAAGCCTTGGTTGATGCAACCTTGTTACCCCACACTTGATTATCCCTAAGTTATAAGCCTCACCACACCTTGATAACACAATATTAGGATGCTATGATCAGCCCTATAGCCTAAGAATTCCAAGGTTTGAACAAGAACTTATCAAAATATCAAGCTTGAAGGAAAAATTAAAACTTTTGCACTCTCCTTAAAAACAGGTTTTGAGATTCAATTTCAGTTAACAAATAACATAAAAAAGCATAAAATTAAGTGGCACTTGGTCTTTCTTCAACAAACTTAACACACTTTCATTAATCAGAAAAGGGGATTTACAAGTTGTTGAACAAGGAAAAACCAAAAGCAAACGTAAATGAGAGACCCTATACCCTTTATATAGAGGGTGTACATGGTCTGCATAAGCTAAAAACTCAAAACCCTACCTTGTAGAAGTCCCAAAATACCCTTGCTGAATTTTGAAAATCTTGGCTTCATGTGACTGATCTTGTATTGTAGCATGAGTTGGCAGTGTGAATTTTGATCTAAGGGCTTATACAAAGCTTAGAAACAAAGCTGGATTGTGGGGCGTTGGATGAGGGCCTACTGTTTTGGCATCTTCTCCAAAGTGAAAAGCAGGGTAAACATGTGACTTGGGTGATGATATTGCAGGCTGTTTGAAAGTTGGGATGTGATTAGGGTCACTTTAATCATTAATCTGCACAATTTTGGGGTTTAATTTTTGCTAAAAAAAATCCCTAATTGTGTTCTTGAGCTGATGAACATAGGTTTTGATCTGTTTAAGGGGTGATTAACATTTAAATAAATGTTAAGGCGCCAAGGTTTTGTTAATTATTTAATCAGGGGTGAGTGGGATCTGATGTGGAAGGGTGGAGTGTTGTGATTGGTTGAAGTGGTGAGTGGGGTGAGGTGGCAGATTCTGGTTGGTCTAGGTTACAATGGTTGTCGGCCACAAACAAACCCCCATCTTTGCAAAACTTGTCATTTCCATCTAAAAACCTGTCAACGCCTATTTACTTCATAACAACTTTTGCTTCTTTACACTTTTCCCCAAAATGTTTTATAAAGTGAATTCAGGGGTAATTCTTGCCATTTTGTGATTCTTGAAGGACTGGTTTGGTATTTTCTTCAAGGATAATGGTCTAAACTTGTATGATTGACATTGTGGAGGACTAAAATTGTCAAATCATGTTTGATGAGGGACCATTTTTGCCAAATCTTCAAAGTCAAGGGTCCTTTTGGTAAGTTTAGGATTTTTAAAGGACCAATTTTGCCATTCTTGTAACTTGGAGTTCTTCATGTTGTATTTGACATTGAGGAGAATAAATATTGACATTTTAGCTTTGTTGAGGGGCTAAAATTGCCAATTCTTCAAAGTGGAGGGCCCTTTTTGCAATTTTGACAAACTTTAGGGACCAAACTTGTAATTATGAAGATACAAGGGTATAAAGTGTCAATTCTTCCATATTGGAGGACCCATATTCATAATTCTTCAAGTCTTCAAGGTTTTTCTTGTGAAAATTCTTCATTAGGGCTTGGTTCATTGTGCGGCTTCGTTTCTCGTGTTCGTTTTTGCATGATTCTTGTGATCTTTTGTCATTTTCTCAATATCCGTACCTAAACTACACAAGCAACAAACACAAGCATATATACGGGTATTTTGATGATATTTAATGCATTTTAAGCCCTTTTTGGACGATGAGACTTTGTATAAAAGCAGTCTCATCACTCCCACATACTAAACCATTACCGTGCCCTCACGCAATGCTAGAATAAAGTATCGTAGCACCTCCAAAATTCATTTTTATTCACTTTATTGAATGATAAACTAGCTACACTACTACTATTGCTACTACTACTTATGTTTTAGACATAATGTATGATTTTCATCGCAAAATGGGACGTTTAGGTTCATAGAATAAGAACAAGTGAATGCTTTGTTAGAAATAATTTCATCGTCCTCAATTTTCACCCCAATTCCATGCCAAGCGTGTAACGAGATCATTGTCATTATAAGTTAGTAATGCTAACAATACTCATATGCCCTAATCACGTACTTATCCTCCCATTTTCCTAAGTTTTAACTCTTATATTTTATTTTGTCTTGAATGTTTCACGAGGATACAATGTTTGACTTATGCGATAATAGAGGTTTAGGTCTAAAAATAGAGTCCTAACGGTGTAACCAAGACCATCAAATCAATAACCCCTCCTAATAGACAACGATGTCAAAAAATTAAGTCAACAAGAAGGATCGATAAACACGGTTTTATAACAGTTTTGAACATGAGACTTATTACCAAGACTTTTATACGCCCCCTAACGGAAGGGCCTTATTATCTTTGGTTTACCTCCATCTTTTATTCAACTTTGCCATGAAGCTTTTATTATGACTTTGGTCTTGCCTTGCCTTTTATTATCCGCCTCATCGGTGGTTTTATTAGCCAAAGACGTATATCCTCACGCTAAGGCGAATTTTGGATCTTTAAAGCTTCGAAGATTAAGGCTTGATACACTTTCAATTTTGCATAGATTTTTCGGCTTGTGGGGCTTCAAATTGTTTGCTTGATTTAGGTGAGCACTTGAAATCTTATTATTGGGTGAAGCTTTCGATTATTCGGGTGACAATACTTCAAAACCGTGACGCTGGTGATACCTTTAATGTCTTCCCAATTTAATTACACGGAAGCTACTAGAAAAGACTAGAAACCCAACAATCCCAACTAAACCGCTAAGTCAATATTTATTAAGGAAAAAATATTTACATGCGAAGGGAGAATAAGCAAACAATGAGAACACATGAGTTTTTGAAAGAATACGAGACTCTACGTTTAGCATAGTAACTTATAATTAACCGTATCATTTCTCGTCCTCATTTAAGAGACTTAGCTATTGGAAATACGTTTTACGTATTAAGAAGGATCGGTCACTCCATTAATAGTCCATGTAATAGTTCGTAGTTTAGTTAACTTTCTTTCTTTATTAAACAAGAACAAGCCTAGCCTACAACATGTGTAGGCCGGCCCATATGTAAGCCCAAGCCCATGACAAAGGCTTGGGTATATAAACCCTCTCCTTAGATGGAGAGGGTGATGTGGTCTTCATTTTTACACATAGTAGAAAAGTGTTTTCCTTTCACTTTCTCTCTCTAAGTGTGTGTGTTCTCACCATCTCTCTATCTCTTTCTCTCTCTAAAAACATAAGCAAGATTTACAATCCTACAAATGGTATCAAGAGCCATGGGATGATTGTATTGTTCATGTGTTTGTGTTCTTGATTATCTCGCCATTTTTGATCCATTTTCACACGTCAAATTTTTTTTTGAGTTTTTTATCGTTTTTTCTTGATACAAATCTGCTACATAGTTGTGGTAGGGATTTGGTATAGTTACTTTGGCTAAAAACACAAAATTTTTGGGTGTTTTGATCATTTTTTGGCTTAAAATCACGAATTGGTTGAGTTTTGTCCGAGAAAAGTGGGAATTATTCCGATCTGGTCATCGGAAAAGGGTTTATAATACATTCCGATCAGTGTAATCGGAATAGGGTTTAGGGATTCCGATTTTGGGAACATTCCGATTAGGTATTCCGATTGGTATTCAGATTTGGTATTCCGATCAAGGTATTCCGATTGGTATTCAGATTTGGTATTCAGATTAGGTACATTCCGATTAGGTACATTCAGATTTGTTATTCCGATTAGGTACATTCCGATTGGTATTCAGATTTGGCATTCCGATCAAGGTATTCCGATTCGGTTTATTCCGACTAGGTACATTCCGATCAAGGTTATTCCGATTAGGGTTTATTCCGATTTGGGAGATTCTGACTGATATTCCGATCACTATTCCGACTGATATTCCGATCACTATTCCGATCAACATTCCGATTACAAAAATTATTCCTTAAAAAATTTCGAACATATTTTAGGGGATTTTAACATTGTTTCTCGACTTCAACTCTCACCAACAAACACATTTACTTTCTTTCATTGATCGATCAACGTTTGTAAATCTTAACTTATTGAAATGGAGTACACATCTCTTACAGATAAGTCCATCCTCTCGGGTACGGATAATCGTCCACCAATGTTGGTGAAGACTATGTATGAGGAATGGGCTTCCCGAATGGAACTTCATATGTTGAACAAGGAGAATGGACATCTAATTTGGGCATCGGTGCTCAATGGACCATTAGATTATGGTACAGTGACGGAAGGTACGACTACTCGTCCTCGCACAACGGGTGAGTTGACTGGAGATATGAAGATTCAAGATAAATGTGATAAGTATGCTACAAACATCATTCTCCAAGCCCTTCCTCTAGATGTCTACAAACTCGTCAGCAAACACAAAGTTTCCAAAGAGTTATGGGATAGAATTCGGGTTCTAATGCAAGGCACCTCGTTAACTAAACAAGAACGAGAGTGTAAGCTTTATGATACTTTTGATAAGTTTGCCTATGTGCCAGGGGAGACTCTCAATGATTACTATCTAAGATTTACCCTATTGTTGAATGAGCTCAATATCTATGGCATGATAATTCCTACCTTTCAATTGAACACCAAGTATTTGAACACTCTTCCTTCAGAATGGAAAAAATACGTGACGGATGTTAAATTGGCTAAGGACTTGCATAACACCAATGTGGATCAACTTCAAGCTTTTCTTCAACAACACGAATGCCATGTGATCGAGGCTCGGTTGTCTACACCTCAAGTTCATGATCCACTTGCAATGTATGCTTCTCAACAAAACATGGCTTGTACTTATTAGCAACCATCATACTTGCAGCAGACACCACCACACAACTATCAGCAACCACAACAACCATCTTATCCACCACTAGTGATGCCACAGCAAGCATATCAACAAAGTGTTCATCAACAATCTTTTTCGCAGCAACCACCATATCAGACATCACCATCACAAGCCAACACTTCTCCAATGGGCTATACTCCTCAGCAAGGATATTTCCCAATTGAAGCACAACCAGCACAAGCTTTCTACTCTAATGAACTTCCACCAATCCAAGAACCGGTCTTTACTCCAAATGATACGCCAGCTGATGTTCTAAACCATCTCACAGCCTACTTGTCAAAACTTGTTGCAACTAGAGGATTTCCACCAACAAACAATCAGCTCCGCACCTCATCAAATCCTCGACAACAAGCCACTGTTCAAGATGGTCAAGTGACGGTGCAACCAATTCAGGGAAGGCAAAATTCATATGGACCTCCTACAAGTAGTGGGAACAATCAAGCTGTGAATTCTCAAGCTAGTGGAAATGGGAGTCCTATTGGTCCTAAGAAGGTTGTGACTTGCTACAATTGCCGAGGACAAGGTCATATGGCTAAGGAATGCACTCAGCCGAAAAGGAGGAGGGATGATGCATGGTTTCGTGAGAAGATGTATTTGGTTGATGCTCAGTCTAAGGGGAAGATCTTGGATTCAGAGGAGTTAGCATTTCTTGCAGACCCAGGGGCAGCAGATACTGAAGGCATTGCAGTCGTTTCCACTTCTAATGCAGCTTATCAAGCGGACGATCTTGATGCATACGATTCGGATTGTGTTGACATTCACTCTGCCCAAGCTGCTCTCGTTGCTAATCTCTCTCACTACGGTTCTGATGTCATCAGTGAGGTACCAACCACATCTAATAATATTGATGATAACCAACATCAAGTTGGGCATGAAAATGACAACCTCGAACAGCATTCGGGAACTAGTAATTCAAATGATGTGGTACCCAAACCTACACATTTGAGTGAACTTCAACCAAATGCTACGACGGGTATGGAATCTTATGCTCAACATGATTTGGTCATGGTGCCTAAACATATTATTGATCAAATGCATATGGCCCTCAGACAATCCGTAGATACGAATTCCAACCTAACTGCTGAGCTTGCGTTGCATAAAGAAAAGGTCAAAGCTTTTGAAATGGTCCCTCAAGCAGAGAAAATAACATGTTCTGAATTTGACAAATTTCGTTTTGAAAAGATTGAACACTTGAAAAAAATAGAATCATTAAAAGCTAATCTTTCCAATGAATTAAAAGCAAAAGAATCGGTTGTCAATGATTTTCAGAAACTTAAAATGGATTTCGAAACTCTCGAGTCTAAAAAGGTTGAATCAGAAATTAATGCTACCAAACTTCTTAAATTCAAGGAACAATAGCTTTTAAAACAATACGCATCCACAGAAAAGGTTCATCTCTTAACAAAATCATTTCAAGAATTCGAACTTAAGAGTCTTCAAGATTTACCACCTAATCCCGGTTATGCAAAACAAGCTCAGGAATATATTCCCGGTCTTTATGATATGACCATAATTGGCAAATCGAAAGACGCACCTTTTGTTCGTAGTTCTGACGCGACACAGTCACTTGCGGATGAAACTCATTCTAAAATGCTTTCAAAATTCCATACAATTGATTATGATCAACATAACAAAGATCAATTTTCTAAAAAGACCCACATTCGCCTACAAAAGGAATTAGCTGAATTGACAGTTCTTGTGCCACAAAGTTTGTCAAATGAAAACCCTCCTAGTACGTCTCCTACACTTGTCAAAAAGGATTTAACGAAGTTAATTCCACCGGTAAGTAAGCCGTCCGTTAACTTAAATGCGGTACACCAACACTTAGCCGATTTTGACAAGGTCATTTTGGAACGTACGACGGCTTCGGCCATAACGGAAGGTGAATGGAACTTTGAGCACACTAGAGCTGCGTTCCGAGATGAAATTATTCCGTTTGTAAAGAATGTTAAAGTTTGTCTTAGTAATCTTGATCAAGATTTGTATTTTGAAATAGAAGAAGTTAAACGTGTTTTTAATGAAATGGATGATGCTTATGAAAACAGTTTACTTGAAATAGAACAGGTTTCACGCCATAATGATCTGCTTCTGAATCAAGTGATGTCTCTTGATATAGTTTATGTCTGTGTGAATACAAGTGTTGATAATGATTCTATTGTGCATAATGTTGAATCTGTGGATACTGTGGTAGATATTACTTGTCACGAATCTGACGCTGAATTTTTAAAGCTTCAAGATTCATATTCATCGCTTTCAAAACGTTTTGATGAGATTCAAACACATTGTATTTCGCTTGAATGCAAGCAACAGTATTCAAGAAATCTTTGAAACGTCATTCGAAGGTGTTAATATCGATGATGCAAATTTTGAAAAAAGTTTTCGATTGAATTTACAATCGAAACAGCGTCAGCCAAGTGACAAAGTTGCTAAATCTTTGCCGATAGAAATAGAGAAATCTAAGGAGCTTAACTGTGTGAACGTACTTGAGGCCGTTGAGAATTTTAAACTTGATCTAGACAATCGAGTTTCCAAGATTTTGTCCAAAGTTGATAACTTAAAACAGAAAGATACACGACTCTTTGATTCAGTAAAGTACGCATGTGCTGATACCACTACACAGAATCAATCCTTGATTGAAAAATTGAATCGAAAGTCGGTGGAAATATCTGATTTGACGGAACAAATTTGTGATAAGAATCTGGTCTTGGCTGAGTTAAAGGAAACACTTCGTACTCTAAAAGGTAAGAATGTTGTGGATAACGCATCCACTGTCTCAGCATCGTCCTCTAGTGCAATCAAAAGGAACCTTATTGCCGTCACACCACTTAATAAGGGCCATAGGACTAAACCATCTCAAACTTTGGTCACTAAAGATAAGGCGGAATCAAAACCAGCTTCTAATATTCCCGTGTTGCCTTCTACAGGAGTAAGCACCACTACTAAGGCTCAAAGATCTAAGCTTAAAAGAAACAAGAAGAATGATAGGATCTTGACCCCATCTAGTAGTCAAGTGAAGAAGAAAGTAGAAGCCCATCCTAGGAATGTTATTTCTATTTTGAATAAAAAGAATCATGTAGCTAAACCTAAAGGCTCTGCGGTTGTGCAGCGTTATAAGCCTACTGTGAATTCTAATTTAAAATGTTGGAATTGCAATGAATGTATGTTTTCTAGTCTTCATGATTCTTGCCTTATTGACCATGTGAATGAGATGTATGCCCGGAAAAATGGATTAGAATGGAAACCGACTGAGAAAGTGTTAACCCAAGTTGGTTGGATGTGGCGCCCCATTGGTAGAACTTTCACTATAGTAGGAAATACGTGCCCTTTGACTAGGATCACTCCCACTAAAGCGAAGAAAGCGTGCCCTTTAACTAGGAGTACCAAAGCTACCAAAACACAAGCGTGTCCTTTAACTAGGAACACTAACACTACTGTAGGAACCAAGTGCCCTTTAAATAGGTCTACTCCCACTGTAGTGCCCGCGAATAATCCAAAACCTAAGAAAGTTGGAACAGTAAAACCTGTTAGTGCTACAACTCACATTAGAAAACGCAGGAAATCTAAGGGTCAAACAAATGTTAGCAATTCTGATAATCTTATATCTGTATATGCTAACACTCCGGAACCAATAGTTTCCAATGCATTGTCTACTGTTGTTATTGAAAACAGGTGGTCCAAATTGTTCTCTGGTATTTGGACTCTGGTTGCTCCAAGCATATGACCGGAGATCGCTCTCAGCTCAAAAATTTCGTCAGCAAGTTTCTTGGTACGGTTAGATTTGGAAATGATCATATTGCAAAGATAATGGGTTATGGTGAATATCATATTGGGAATGTTATAATTTCAAGAGTGTATTATGTGGAAGGTCTCGGTCACAACTTATTTTCTGTGGGACAATTTTGTGATGCAAACCTAGAAGTCGCTTTTCGAGAGCATACCTGTTTCATTCGTAATTTGGAAGGGGTTGATTTATTGAAAGGTACTCGAGGGAATAATTTGTATACCTTGTCTCTACAAGACATGATGGCCGCTTCTCCCGTATGTCTTCTCTCCAAAGCATCGAAGACTAAGTCATGGTTATGGCATCGACGGTTATCTCATCTTAACTTTGACGCTATTAATCACTTGGCGAAAAACGAACTTGTTCGTGGTCTTCCTAAACTATCATTTCACAAGGATCATTTGTGTTCCGCGTGTACAATGGGGAAAAGCACTAAGAAATCATACAAACCCAAAACAGAAGACACCAACCAAGAGAAACTTTATCTGTTGCATATGGATCTTTGTGGACCAATGCGTGTTGAAAGTATTAGTGGCAAAAAGTACATCCTCGTTATTGTGGATGATTACTATCGGTTTACATGGGTGAAATTTCTTAAAGCCAAAAATGAGGCACCTAAATTCATCATCGGATTTCTCAAGATGATTCAAGTGCGTCTCAACACTGTTGTCCGACGCATTCGTACAGATAATGGAACCGAATTTGTGAATCAAATCTTGCGTGATTATTATGAAGAAGTTGGCATATCTCATGAAACATCCGTTGCACGCACTCCACAACAAAACGGTGTCGTTGAAAGGCGAAATCGCACACTTATGGAAGCTGCTCGAACGATGTTAATTTACGCAAAGGCTCCATTGTTTTTATGGGCAGAAGCAGTATCTACAGCAGTGTACACCCAAAACCGGTCACTAATTCGTAAACGCCATGGTAAAACACCTTATGAGCTTCTCCATGGAAAAGTACCAGATTTATCATATCTTCATGTATTTGGTTCTCTTTGCTATCCAAATAATGATGGTGACAATTTGGGAAAACTTCAACCAAAGGCTGATGTTGGTATTTTCATTGGTTACGCCCCCGAAAAGAAGGCATACAAAATCTACAACCGTAACTCTCGCAAGATCCTCGAAACTATGAATGTTGATTTTGATGAGCTGACAGCAATGACTTCTGAGCAAAGCAGCTCTGAACCCGTACTTCATGAAATGGGATCCAGTAACATTAGCTCTGGTCTTGTCCCAAACAACCCTACTTCATCATCATTTACACCACCTTCTAGGACTGAATGGGATACGTTGTTTCAACCGTTATTTGATGAATTCTTTACTCCTCCAAGTATTGTTGCTCCAGAACCTGAGGTAATAGCTCCGGTTACCGAAGTTGTCGCTCCAGCAACCGTTGCACAATCAGATACATCTGCACCTACAATTGGTCAAGATATACCATCAACAAGTAATTCTCAACCAACACCTGTTTCAACTACCCATGTCATGCCTATTGATGATGAAGAGGATGATGATGATCACGATTTGGAATTCTCTCAAATGCGTGAACTTCCATTCTTTGGTGTACCTATTCCCGACCCTAATCAAGCCGGGTCGTCCACCTCAAAGGAAGCTCCTTCTACGGTTTACTCCAATCCACGGATTCGTGAACATGACAGCAAGTGGACAAAGGATCATCCTATAGATTCTATTATTGGTGACCCTAATCGTCCGGTATCCACACGAAGTCAGTTACAAGAAAGTGCAATGTTTTGTCACTTTGATGCTTTTCTCACTGAAGTTGAACCTAAGACATGGCAACAAGCTTTTACTCAATCATGTTGGATAGAAGCTATGCAAGAAGAACTTAATGAATTTATACGTCTTGAAGTTTGGGAACTTGTCCCATGCCCGGATCAAGTGCAGTTACTCACTTTGAAATGGGTTTACAAGGTGAAACTCGATGAGTTAGGCGGAATACTGAAGAACAAAGCTCGACTAGTAGCTCGTGGATACAAGCAATTATTGGGCATCGACTTTATAGAATCCTTTGCACCTGTTGCCCGTTTGGAAGCTATTCGACTATTCCTCGCTTATGCAGCCCATATGAATATGATCGTCTATCAGATGGATGTGAAGACGGCATTTCTTAATGGTGAACTAAAGAAAGAGGTCTATGTTCAACAACCGGATAGTTTTGTGAATCCTAATTATCCTAATCATGTGTACAAGCTTAAGAAGGCTCTCTATGGGTTCAAGCAACCTCCACGCGCATGGTATGATCTATTGTCACAATTCCTCATTACGCAAGGCTTCACTAAAGGCAAGGTGGATCCCACGCTGTTCATTCAAAAACGAGGTAAAGATATAATTATGGTACAAATATATGTTGATGATATTATATTTGCAGCCTCGACCCAAACCTTATCGGATGAGTTTGGGACACTTATGTCTTCCAAGTTTAAGATGTCAATGATGGGCAAGGTATCATTCTTCTTAGGTCTTCAGATATCTCAGAGTCTCAGAGGCATCTTTATCAATCAATCCAAGTATGCCCTTGAATCGCTTAAGAAATACAAGATGGAATCTTACGACCCCGTGGATACTCCAATGGTGGAACGAACTAAGCTTGATGCAGATCCACATGGAGTTGCCGTTGATCCGACGCTTTATCGTGGAATGATCGGTACTCTTCTGTATATGACAACCAGTCGACCTGATCTTCAGTTTGCTATATGTATGTGTGCCAGGTATCAAACTAGGCCTACTGAGTTACACTTAGCTACTGTTAAAAGGATCTTTCGATATCTTAAAGGAACCATTAATCGGGGACTTTGGTATTCGAAGGACTCTTCTATTGCACTAATGGCATATGCAGATGCGGATCACGCGGGTTGTCAAGATACAAGGCGTAGCACGAGTGGAACTTTGCAACTACTAGGAGATCGACTAATCATTTGGGAATCGAAAAGGCAGAAAAGCGCT
Source organism: Glebionis coronaria (assembly GCA_025667525.1). Taxonomy (NCBI): domain Eukaryota; kingdom Viridiplantae; phylum Streptophyta; class Magnoliopsida; order Asterales; family Asteraceae; genus Glebionis; species Glebionis coronaria. The sequence goes on from CM046880.1 coordinate 193,846,470, forward strand.
GCAATTTCAAGTACGGAAGCAGAATACATAGCTATGTCCGGTTGTTGTGCTCAAATTCTTTGGATGAGATCGCAATTAACCGACTATGGTCTAGGATTCAACAAAATTCTGATGTACTGCGACAACAAGAGTGCAATTGCCTTATGCTGCAACAATGTTCAATTCTCCCGGTCGAAGCATATTGACATTCGCTACCACTTCATCAAGGAGCAAGTGGAAAATGGAGTAATAGAGCTTTACTTTGTCCGATCTGAGTATCAATTGGCGGATATTTTCACGAAGGCTTTAGATCGTGCTCGAATTGAATTCTTGGCCGACAAGCTAGGAATGAGAACTTTCTCGCCTGAGAATCTAAAGGAACTGGCAGATGAAGCGAAAGAATAGTGATGGTAAACTATTCTCCGTATCCTTGGTGATCATTTGTATATATTGTTTATATTTTTATCCACAAAAGCAAAATACAAAAATATAAAACCATATGAAAACCATAAAAATTGAAAAATCTAGAAAAATCCAAAAATATTTTACTTTATTTTTCAAAGGCATGTCTTTTGGTACGATAATATTTACGGCCTTAGAAATGTTGATTAATATTGACACGGCGCCATAAATAGAGTTCGTACAAAAGTTGTAAATATTTCATAAAACATGCCTAAATGGCTTGTAGTTATTTCTGACTGCAACCCGGTTTTCACATTAAAGTCAAGTATTTCTCATGAAAGATTTGGCTCACAACGGGAATTAATTTTCTCGGGAAAGGTTTACTTTAAAACCTTGTAAGGGATCAAGTTTACTTTATAACTTAGTCTAACACAGATATATGTACGTTTCAGTGCATTTATTTGTTAAAACAAGAGAAGTCTTGTTTTTATGAAACTATCATCTCTACAACCATGATATCTACAATTGGTATCTACATACTCGACGATGCAACTACTCAATCGACGACTACAACTCTTTCAATAGAACACGGGTCAACAATTGAGGGGGAGCAATTGTCAAGCATTCAGAATCTTCGATGCCGAACGTGCCAAGTTCACAAGTTGGTGTCAAGACAACAATACCAATCGTACATGTGGTGTCAAGAGATGACTTCAGACGTGACGAGGCGACCAACATATGCTGACAAGAACCTTTTGATCTTATCATATGATGTTCTCATCAATCAGGTCCAACCTTGTCAATTCTTTTCTAATATGGTGAATATTTGATCATGTTACAAATCAGTATCATATCTCATACGTTTGATATCATGAAGATAAAATGGACTTGCATTTTTCTTCCCAAAACCTTTGTTAAATCTTCATTAAATCAATTGATATTAAAAACATCGATTGGGTTAATATTTTTGATATGGGGGAGAAAATGTGATTTAATATGGGATATTATCACAAATGGTTTGACTTAATGTGCTGGCTCATCCCGACATATGTGAAATGTTTTCGAATATCGTTGCATATGTTAAGGGGGAGCAAAATGGATTTGCATATCAAAATGGACTTTCATGATGACATATACTTACCCAAAACCCATTTATTTCACGACGATGAAGATTGTGGTGACATAAGGATGGTAGGATAGGTTAAGTCCAATGATTCTTCCAGAACTGGAGGAATCTTCCCAAGGACATTCCATAGCTAGATATAGTAGTCCTTAGGATAGATGGAGAAAGATTGTGAACGTAGCTGAATGCCGACCAAGTACTTAAGTTAGCACTGGAACAATCACAACAAGGTGCTAGTTATGACGTATTGGTAAGCATTAAAGGGGTTGAAGAATGAAAAAGAATTGTAAAGATAAAGGGTGTAAAGAAATAAGCCCTCCTTACAACTTTAGGCAGAAACCGGGTCAATACATATGCTATTGAGATCATTTTTAATGATGCTTTATATTGAAGATAAGACATCATGGACCCAGTGATGCAATGCACAACCCATCCCAGCTAACTCAGATATCTCTCAAAAGGTATTTGTTTTAATCACACGGAGACAACACGTTATCTATTGATTTATTCACTCCAAGTAAATTGGTATTGAAAAGGTGGCACTCCTCTCCAGCCTCCGATCACTAAAATCCAAAGTGCACGATCGAGTCTAGAGCCATTTGAGATCATCAAATATCTCATTAGGACACACTTTCATATTTCCTTTCTTCTTCACACACTGTGAAAAGTAAGAAAGATTTTAAGAGTCCTACGCAAAATCTTCATGATCTTGCCTGAACATCCGAGTAATATGAAAGTATTTACAATGAAGATGGAAATCCTTCTTGAGCGAATATCAAAAAGCTCATGGTAGGTGACTTGTGCGATTCTTTATGAATCAAACTTGTGATAACTGGAAAGCAACAGCTGTTTAATTCTTAACTGAATTTAAACACGTTCCAGGCCTCTACGCAATATCTTAGTGATCTTTCCAGAACACTCAGAGTGATACCTTAGTGTTCACAGTGATGAGTGGAAATCCTTCTAGTGTTAACCTCAAACAGCACTTGGTAGGTAACGTGCAAGATTCTATACGAATCAAGCTCGTGACAACTGGAAAGCAACGATGGTGCGGTTCTTAATTGAATTTCACTTGTTCCAGGAACATGAATTGACGGCTTCAAATCATGCGGATATTATTACCCAAATGATTCACTCTTTATGTTCGCAGTCAGCTTTGGACGGTCGAATAAAGAGAACGGGTTTACCCGCGAAATCCTGTCAGGAAGTTACTTAATTGAAACTATCCGTCACGGGTACGATATCTAATATCGTCCAACGGTCTTCACCGACCGGAGGTAAAATGCTACCGAATTAGAATAAAATGTTTAAAGCCATTTCGTTCGTGTCTACTTATGTTGCGGCATTTGAAGACGGTGGTGTTGCGGGATCCAAGAACAAGTCGTCCCCGCATGCTTATACTTTATGCACTTAATACCTCATCAAATTCAAGAAAGCCTAAAAGTTAAGTCTTCCGCTGTATCGAACTCTGAAGCTTTCAAGAATTACTAAGGTATAAGTATGTGGGACGTGAGGTCACGAAGAGGCGAAGATCACAAGTGATGGATGCATGAGATCAAGGCAAGATATTAATGCTAAAGATTGATATCAAAGATCACATCAGCATGTTCACCAGAAAAGAAAAAGAAAAGAAAGACGAAGACTACGAGCTCAAGACAAGCATAGTATGCTAGGTCTATTTAATTATTGTAACTTGGGTAATGCCCTTGTTTGGAGTGACCTCTCTTAGGGGAAGATTGTTGGAAATACGTTTTACGTATTAAGAAGGATCGGTCACTCCATTAATAGTCCATGTAATAGTTCGTAGTTTAGTTAACTTTCTTTCTTTATTAAACAAGAACAAGCCTAGCCTAAAACATGTGTAGGCCGGCCCATATGTAAGCCCAAGCCCATGAAAAGGGCTTGGGTATATAAACCCTCTCCTTAGATGGAGAGGGTGATGTGGTCTTCATTTTTACACATAGTAGAAAAGTGTTTTCCTTTCACTTTCTCTCTCTAAGTGTGTGTGTTCTCACCATCTCTCTATCTCTTTCTCTCTCTAAAAACATAAGCAAGATTTACAATCCTACATTAGCCTAATGTGAAGTTAAGGAATCAAAACTAAGTGATCAACACGCACGGTCGAGTAAAAAATTATTCTTATTCTCGCCATCGGAAAACCTACATTCGTGTCTTCAAACACTTATAAAATATGAGAAAATTTTCAAAATTTGGCCATTTTTAGCCTTATTTTGCAACAAAACGATAAACAAAAAGATAAACTTTGGAAAGCGTGAAGGTTTGGCAAGGCAAGTATCTATTCACCCCCCATACTAAAGTTAAACATTGTCCTCAATGTTTCGAGTCTAGGGGTGCAAACACCCCCATACTAGAGACGTAGTCGAATGCCTAATCTAGCATGGAAAGGTGTAAACGTTAAATTCAAAGCCGTTTATGAAGTTTGCTATAAACCTAAGGTTAGAACATCAAAGGATATATCATGGATATTGAGAAAGTCTTCAAAGCAAACGATCGAGTGCTCCCATAAAACGAACACGAGAGGCTCCAATCGTGAAGATCATGATCATCTAAAGTCCACAATTCACAAACAACCACGAAACAAAGGTTGGAAGGGCACAAATCCCCACACGTTACTACATTAGAAAGCGATAATATTTACATAGGATAAGCATGGGACTCCCCCACGAGGCACCGTGTTTTTTATTACTGAGTCATGAGCTCGACTCGATCCCCTCAATACTAATTATCATTAGGGAAGGTGACTTGGTCGAGGTAGTTCAAGGATGGAACTTACCCGCCAAAGTAGTGCTTCAACCTATGTCCATTCACCTTGAAATTGGGGCCATCATTTTGAGCTAGCTCGATGGTCCCATATGGAAAAACTTGAGTCACGGTGAATGGACCGGACCAACGAGATTTCAACTTACCGGAAAAGATTTTCAAGAGAGAATTAAAAAGCAAAACTTGATCCCCAATGTTAAAAACCCGGTTTTTAATTTTAGAATCATGCAACTTTTTAGTTTTTTCTTTATAAATCAATGAATTTTCATAAGCAATGTCCCTCAATTCATCCAATTCGTTTAATTGCATTTTCCGGTGTTTTCCCGCGGTCTCCATATCATCATTACAATGCTTTAGGGCCCAATAAGTTTTGTGTTCCAATTCGATTTGAAAATGATAATTTTTCCCATACACAAGCTTATTGGGAGTGCACCCAATGGGCGTCTTATGAGCGGTCCTAAAGGCCCATAAAGCATCGTCCAACTTATCCGACCAAGATTGTCGGTTTTCCCCAACGGATCTCTCCAAGATCCTCTTCAACGCTCGGTTTGAAACCTCGACTTGCCCACTCGTTTGTGGGTGATAAGCCGTAGAAAGCCGATGTGTAACCCCATATTTCCTTAGGACCCTTTCGAATTGGTGTTACAAAAATGGGACCCACGATCGCTTATGATTGCACGAGGGGTTCCAAACCGAGAAAACAAGCTTTTCAAAAACTTGACTACCACACGAGCATAATTGGTGGGTAAAGCCTTAGCTTCCACCCACTTAGATAGGTAGTCAACCGCAACGAGGATGTACTTATTACCACGAGATGATGGGAACGGCCCCATAAATTCTATGCCCCAAACGTCAAAGCTCTCACACACTTGGATGATATTTTGTGGCATCTCATCTTTTTGTGAGGCTTTTCCTTATCGTTGGCATGAGTCACACGACTTCACAAGATCTTGTGCATCTTGGTAAATAGTAGGCCAAAAGAAGCCGACATCAAACACCTTCTTAGCCGTGAGATTAACACCATGGTGACCACCCATGGGCCCCTCATGACAAGCTCTAAGGATATTAGAAGCTTCGGTGCCAAATACACAACGTCGGATGATTTGATCCGCACAAGTTCGAAACAAGTAAGGGTCGTTCCAAAAGTAGAACTTGACGTCACGAAAGAATTTTCGTTTTTCTTGAGTCGTCATACCCTTAATGATGAAGTTACCCGCATGGTAATTTGCAAAGTCCGCAAACCATGGGGTGGAAGAATCAAGCTTATAATTCACTAAACCAAGTGTCTCGAGCGGAAATGTTTCGGTGATTTCCTTGGGCTCGTAAACACTTTGGTGAGGATCTTCCAACCGAGAAAGATGATCGGCCGCTAGATTCTCGGCTCCTTTTTTGTCAACAATTTTGTGATCAAATTCTTGAAGGAGGAGAATCCAACAATGTAATCTCGGCTTTGCATCTTGTTTAGCCATGGGATACTTGATAGCCGAATGATCCGTATACACTATGCATTTCGTCAAGACGAGATAAGGTCGAAATTTCTCAAATGCATACACCACGGCAAGGAACTCCTTCTCCGTTGTAGTGTATTTAAGTTGAGCCTCGATCATCGTCTTGCTAGCATAGTGAATAGGAAAGAAGTGCTTTTCATGACGTTGCCCCAATACGGCCCCAATAGCGTAATCACTAGCATCACACATGAGCTCAAAGGGGAGGTTCCAATTGGGAGCAACAAGAATGGGAGCTTCGGTAAGTTTCCTCTTAAGGATTTCAAAGGCTCGTACACAATCTTCGTCAAAGACAAAACGTGCCTCTTTTTCAAGAAGATGTGTGATGGGTCGAGAGATCTTTGAAAAATCCTTGATGAATCGACGATAAAAGCCCGCGTGGCCTAGGAAACTCCTAACTCCCTTAACGGTTTTGGGATGAGGTAATTTGGCGATGATGTCTACCTTAGCTTGATCTACCTCAATCCCCGCTTTCGAGACCTTGTGCCCTAAGACGATTCCACTCTTAACCATAAAATGACATTTTTCCCAATTGAGCACAAGTTTGGTTTCCTCACAACGTTTCAACATTCTCTCAAGATTCGACAAAAACGAAGTGAACGACTTACCAAACACGGAAAAGTCATCCATGAAGACTTCCATCGTCTTCTCGATCATGTCATGAAAAATAGCCATCATGCACCTTTGAAAGGTTCCCGGTGCATTGCAAAGTCCGAATGGCATTCTACGATAGGCAAACGTTCCATATGGACACGTAAACGTAGTTTTTTCTTGATCACGAGGATCGATGGGAATTTGGAAGTAACCGGAAAAACCATATAAAAAGCAATAGAAATCGTTTCCCGCAAGACGCTCCAACATTTGGTCCATGAAGGGCAAGGGAAAATGGTCTTTTCGAGTGGCTTCATTCAACTTACGATAGTCAATGCACACTCTCCATCCGGTCACGAGTCTAGTGGGAATTAACTCGTTGGCATTGTTCGGCACAACGGTCATTCCTCCCTTTTTAGGGACACAATGAATAGGACTCACCCAAGGGCTATCGGAAATAGGGTAAATCATTCCCGCCTCAAGGAGTTTAAGGACTTCCTTTTTGATGACGTCGTGAATTTTGGGGTTCACCCTCCTTTGACATTGGATTGCGGGCTTGTAATCCTCCTCCATTAAGATTTTGTGGTACAAAATTTGGGATCGATCCCCTTAATGTCGGATAACTTCCACGCAATTTCCCCTTTGTGATGCTTTAGAACATCGACAAGTGCGGTTTTTTCATCATTCGAAAGTTCCTTCGCAATAATAACCGGCAACTTGTCGCCCTCCTCCAAATAGACATATTCGAGATGAGGAGGTAAATCTTTCAACTCGAGGATAGGTGGTTCCTCTAGTGAAGATTTGGTCTCGATACTCATAACCTCCTCGGGTGGAGGAAATGGGAAATCATTAAGAAAATCCTTGATAATCGAGAAGTCCTCATCGTTGTCGAGGTATTCGTTACAAGTACGTGGAACATTGAATTATTCCAACGTAAAACCACCACCTTCAAATGGAGTGAAGGTTGGTGTCGAATTATCAAGAATTGGATCTAACATAGTGGGATTGCCACTAGTTTCTTCATCACCAAAACCTAGAACTTCTTGTGAAAATTCCTCGCAAACCACGTCAATCATGTCAACGAGGTTTATGGTTGCAACGGAATAAACATGAGAAATTTGAGAGTTGAGTTGCGTTTATAACAAGTTCCTCGTCGTTGAAACGTAAGGTGATATTTCTAGCATGAACATCGATTAAAGCCATAGACGTATTTAAAAACGAACGACCTAAAATGAGAGGAAATTGAGGATCCGTGGGAATATTAACAACGATAAAGTATACGGGATAGTAGAACTTCCCCACTTTCACAAAAACGTCTTCTGCCAATCCACATGCGGGAATCGTGGAATGGTCGGCCAACTCGATAGACATTAGTGAAGGGGTAAGATTAGGAAGATTGAGCGACTTGAAGATTGCAAGTGGCATCAAGTTAATGCTAGCACCAAGATCGACCGGCGAAGCATTCCTCCATATCTTAGATTGCACAAGGGATCAAAAATTTACTGGGATCACCAATTTTTTGAGGTATGCGATTAAGATAAACCGATGAACAACTAGACAATTGGTGCAATTTCTCCTTGTTGTTCAACATACTCTTAAAGTTAGCGGCAAATCGAGGCATCATGACCAAAGCATCGGCGAAACTCACATTAAAGTGCAAATCACGAAACATTTTCATAAAAAGCTCAAATTGGTAATTGTCGCGCTCTTGACATTTCTCCTTTCTAAGTCTCGATGGATAGGGCAAAGGTGGTGTGGGTTGAGGCATAGGCATAGCCTTTGGAATCTCGGGTTCCAATGTTGGTAATTGGTCAACCGTAGGTGTGGCATGAGCGGTACTTCGTGTGATTGGAACATGCTCCTTTTGGACCACCACCTCGGGTTCTTCCTCAATTGCCTCCTTCGTAGGAGCAATTGGTTGAGGAGTCGGTTCCTTCAGTGTCTTAACACTACGTGTGGTAATCACTTTCATCTCACCCTTAGGGTTTGATACGGTGTTGCTAGGAAGACTACTCGAAGACGGTTTACACATAATTGCCTCAAACATAGATGAGATTTTATCTTCAAACTTGGATTGCCTCTTCTTGGCTTTAACCATTTCTTGTTTTATCTCATGTTGCCCTTGTTCCATTTTTTGTTGGTTTTGTAGTAACCTAGTTACGGTTCCTTCCATCTTGTTGGTATGGATCTTATGTTCATTAGCTAACTCATTTTTCAACTCTTTCTTCAAGTCGTTCTTAAACTCGGATCTTAGGCTAATGATTTCTCTTTGAATATTGTCAAACCTTGCATCATTCCCATTAGCGTATTCAACAAATTCATTTGGAAGATCTTTCAAAGTTTGCAAACCTTTGTTGTTGTTTTGAAAATCATTTTGATTTTTGTTTGAAACTTGATTATTAGCCCCTTGATTACCATAGTTTCCTTTGTTGAAATTGTTTTTGAAACCAACTTGATTGTTGCGATAGTTGTTGTTAGCATTTTGATTTGAACCAAAACCCGGTGGAGTCAATTGATTAGAGCGGGTAACTTGACCGTTTTGGTTGTAAGTTCCCGTGGCCGCGTAGGCACTCGAAGTGTTACCACCGTTGGTAATGCACTCGGAGAAATCATGACCTCCACCACAATACATGCATGAAACCTCAACCGCTTTAGCCGTAGCGGGAGCACTTGGTTCACCAACTTTAAACATAATCAAAAGTCCTTTAAGCTTATCAAAAATCTTGTTTTCCAAGTTCGCCTCAATTTGGCAAGCATCGATGGTAGTAGACAAAGAAGGTGAAGCCGAAGACGAAGCCTTAAGAACACTAGACATGCTACGAGGACTATACACCTTAGATCTATTTTCAATTATCACCAAAGCTTCCTCAACCGTTTTACACAAAAAATTACCACCCGCGACGACATTAAGATAATCCCTTTCATGATCATTAAGTCCATTGTAAAACGTGTCATTTTGATGCAAGTCAGAAAAACCGTGATGTGAACATTCATGTAACATTTCCTTAAACCTATTCCAAACCGTTGAAAAACTTTCATTAAACTCTTGTGAAAATTTTGAAATCTCGTTTTTCAAATGCGTAGTCTTAGAGGGCGGAAAAAATTGGTTCACAAACTTAGACACGAGATCCTTCCACGTCAATATAGAATTGGGTGGCTCTTTCTCTAATCAAATTTTAGCGGTCCCCGCTAAGGAATACGGAAAAAGCATCATCTGAATCGAGTCATTCGAGACATCCTTAAACTTGCAAGTGGCGGTAAGACGATTGAATTGGCGGATATGGTTGTGTGGATTTTCCTTCTCATCAACACGGAATTTGTTGTTTTGGATCATCGACAACAAACCCGTTTTCACTTCAAAATTCTCCGCAAGGATAGCGGGAATCACAATAGCCTCTCCATAACCCTCGGTGGGTGCTTGAAGTAACTCCATCATAGTTCGATTCGCCATGGTTGGTGCTTCTCTTACAATGGGTTCGTCAATAGGAGACTCCTCACCAGAAAGATTAGGAGTGGGAGTTTTGTTCTTTCGTTTATGTGCACGTCTTGCTTGATTACGAGTTAGCATAAACGTCACGTACAACGAGGGGATAAGCAAAGAAGATTCTTTTTGGTGTTTTGTATTTTTCAATTTTTTTTGTGTTTTTTGATTGTATTAACCTTTTTGGATTTTGGTGAATGTATTAAGTAGACAAAAATCTACAAATCTCCTCCTTAATCAAATCTCTTGATTAAAGAAGCCTCAAGGAATGAAAACGATCACGTGAAGTGAACGCCTTCGATGACTTTAGAACGTTGGTGGAACACCAAAACGTTCAAGAGGGTTTAATCAAATGAAACCAAGAAAATATATATGATACTTAGTAATACTTTGGGCGGCAGAACCCTCGATTAGCTCTCAAAATCAATTACTCACAAGCAAGCGGGAAAACGAGGCGGCGTGAAGCACTTAAGAGCCTTTTTCCTTAGGATATATTTTATATTTTATAATATCCGCCTTATACCCACCTTATAGTTTGTATTTTTCAAAATTGAGCTTCACGAAAGTATTTATCTATTTTTTCCTTTTTCTTTGGTTTGAGATTCGAATACAATGATTGGGTAATGACCTCCCAAGTCAAGGTTGTGATTTCTCACGTATTTGGAGTACTTGTGAATTTATTGTTCTACGTATACACTATAGTAATAATATTCACCCAAAAATCGAAAACCGATAATATGTATTAGTAGAGTGCTACTAATACAAATACTATTTTGGTTAGTATATAAAAACAACAATTACAAATCAAAACACAACACGCGTCCCCGGCAGCGACGCCAAAATGATGTAGTGGTTTTACTACTCTTTAGGAAAAGAGAGCAAAAGCGGCAAGTATTAAGTGCCAGTTTAGGAAAACCAAGCACAAATGACCCTAAATGGGGATCGTTCTCAAGGAGGCTTAGTGTGTGTGTAATGAATTGATTAACTTTGTGATTATATTTGTGAGAAAGAAAAATAGAAAGGGGATAAGAAGAGATTGACGTTTACGATAATGGATTACACTAAGACGATAAAGGCGTACACGTAAAACCGTGTTAGAAATACGTTTTTAACGTATATTAGAAGTATCGGTCACTCCACAATATTATTAATCTTGTATAGCTCGTAGTTAATGTGTACTTATTAAGTTAAGTAAGAAACCGACCCATGGGCTTGTCATGGGTCGGCCCAAGCCCATTAGTGACTTGGATATAAATACCCCTTTTCCACCATGGAAAGGGGTTGGTGGTTGATGTTTCCATTTTATCATTTTGAATAAAGATACATACTTTCTCTCACTAGTTTCTCTCTCTAGAAATCTTCAACCCACATCATTGATTCATAAGATTATCAATATTCTACATTTGGTTTCAAGAGCTATGGGGTGATTTAAGGTAAGGATTAGTGTTATTTTTTAGTTTTTGAATGTATTAGTGATTTGTAGGAAAATCATCCTTGAATCTTGTAATTTTTGGTGTTTTTGTTGTTGGGATTAGTTGATAAGTATTGGGTTTAGCTTATTTTGGTAGAAATCATAAAACTTTTTGTGGTTTTTGATCAAAAATCGAGTTTTGATTCGTGTAAAAAGCTATTTCCTGGGCTCGAAGTCAATTTTTTCCAGATCATTCCGAATTGCCAAACATTCCGAGTAGCCAAATATTCAGAATAGCCAAACATTTAGAATAGCCAAACATTCCGAATAGAAAGATCATTCCGAATAATGGATTATTCCGAATAGAAGATCATTCCGATTAGGGGATTATTCCGAATAGTAGGATTATTCCGAGTAAGGGATTATTCCGAGTAGGGTTATTCCGAGTAGGATTATTCCGAGTAAGGGATTATTCCGAGTAGGGTTATTCCGAGTAGGATTATTCCGAGTAAGGGTTTATTCCGCATAAGGGTATTCCGCATAAGGGGTTATTCCGCACAAGGGTTATTCCGAATAGGGTTTATTCCGCATAAGGGTATTCCGCATAAGGGGTTATTCCGCACAAGGGTTATTCCGAATAGGGTATATTCCGCATAAGGGTTATTCCGAATAGGGTATATTCAGTATAAGGGTTATTCCGAATAGGTTCTATTCCGCATAAGGTTTATTCCGGATAAGCAAGATCAAGGGGTATTTTTCGTCGATTATTAGTGGATTTAATCTTGGCTTCTTACACACTCTTTACTTCAACAACACAACGCAATTCACAACCTTACTTCACTGCTCGATCAACCGATAATCTTTGTCTCTTTAAAGTGATCAAAATGAATCCGAATTCATTAATGCCTCAAATGACATCACTTACGGATATTTCCGTCATTACGGGAACGGATAATCGCCCTCCAATGCTCATTAAAGAAGTTTTTGAAGCATGGCAAGGCCGTATGATGTCATACATTAAGGGAAAACCGACATATTGGAGGCTTATGGTCAAGTCAATTCTAAATGGTCCACTTGATTATGGTACCATTGTGGTTAAAAATGTGACTCGACCACGGGAGTTTGAAGAACTTACACCAGCCCAACAACTTATTACCGATGCAGACGAAAAGGCTCTTCAAACCATTCTCCAAGCTCTTCCACATGACATCTATCGAATGGTAAGTCAATATACAGTTGCAAAGGATTTATGGGAACGTCTTAAGGTGTTGCTACAAGGTACGTCTCTCACTAAACAGGAACGGGAATGTCAGTTGTATGATCTGTTTGATAGATTCACGTACAGTCCAGGGGAAACGCTTCACGACTACTACTTCAGATTCCCTACTCTCATGAATGATTTGAATGTATACAATCTCGTCATTGCTCCATTCCAGGTTAACACTAAGTTTTTGAATACTTTACCTCAAGCTGAATGGGGTGAGTATATTACCGATGTTAAGTTAACCAGGGATTTCCATAAGTGCAATTTGGATCAACTCTATGCTTTTCTTCAGTAGCATGAGAAACACGTGATCATGCACCGTTCGCCTCGAGGAATGTACCCTAATTCTTTAGCTTTGATGGCAAATCAACCAAGCTTATCATACAACAACACTCCTTATATCATGGGACACCAAGCCTATCATCCATCACCGTACATGACTCCAAGCTTCCCCCAATATTCGATTCTGCCGCAACCACCCACCTCACATCAGCAACAATATCGGTTTAATGCACCTTCGTCTCAGAGAGAACCACAAGCATCACAATATGCCTCACAACCTCACCCATATTCACCAGCAAGCATTGCACCTTATGCTCAATCATCATATTCTTCTTATCAAGAAAATGCAGCATATCCATCAAGCTACTCTGACCACATGAGTATTCCTTCTGGTGCTTATGCAGCTCAACAAGACCAAGCAATGTATTATGATAATGATGAAGTCCCCATTCCTGAATTCAAACACGGAACTGACCCAGTTGAAGTGTTAGCCACTATGTCTGCTTATCTCACAAGGACATTGAGCAAACGAGGATTTAGAGGACCAGCTCCTACTAACAATCAGCTGAGGAATTCATCCAATTCTCGACAACAAGCTACTATTGAGAATGGCAGGGTAATGGTTCAACCTATTCAACCTTATCAGGGGAGACCCACTACATCAACCACCAATGCACGCACGGTCAATCCTGCTCCAATGGTCAACACTCCTCCACGGGCTAATTCCACAGGCAAGTTGAGAATGATTACATGCTACAATTGTAAGGAAGAAGGTCACATGTCCAGGGATTACACAAAACCCAAGAGGAGAAGGGATGGTCAATGGTTTGCAGAGGAGATTTACTTGGTAAACGCTCAGGCACAAGGACAGGAACTTGATGAAGAGGAGCTTGCATTTCTTGCTGATCCAGGGATTGCTGAACAAGACGTCGTCACTACACAGAATGCAGCATACCAAGCAGATGATGTGGATGCTTACGATTCAGACTGTGATGAACTTCAATCTGCTCAGGTAGCTCTTATGGAAACTATCTCTAGCTTTGGGCCAGAAAAAATATCTGAGGTACTTAATAATACCACTGATGATACCACTGATACTAGTATTCAACCACATCAAGTTGGGCAAGAGGGTGCTGATCCGAATGAGTCTTCGGTGGTGAGTCTTTCAAATGAGGAGACAATCAATGATAGTAATATCAATGTGAGTCCCCAGACTTTGAGTGAATCACAACCGGGAGCCATTTCGCATACGCATATTCCTGCTCAACAAGATTTGGTCATGGTTCCTGCTACATTACTTAGCCAAATGAATACTGCACTCTTAGAAACCCTAGCTAAGAATAAGAATTTGTCTGTTGAGCTTGCTTTGTGCAACGAAAAAGTTCAAACTTTGGAATTAGTTCCTTCGTCCACTGTTCTAACAAATCCCGAATATGATCATTTTCGAAACAAACAAATGAGTCATTTGCAAGAAATTGAAACCTTAAGAGCAGATCTTTCTAACGAACTTAAAGAAAAAGAGTTAGTGGTCACTAATTTTCATAAACTTCAAACGGATTTTGAATTACTCGAGTCTAAAAAGAATGAAATGGAAATTAATGCGGCTAATAAGATTAGAAGTTTAGATTATTTGCTTTTAAGACAATACGCTGCCTCTCAACTAGTGCACTTATTTGACGCATCGTTTAGAGAGTTTAACTTATCGCGTCAAAAAGGCCTTTCCCCTAACCCACGGTATGCAAAACAAGCTTTTATCCATAGTCCATGACTTTATAATGCAACCCCAATTAGGATTGGTCTTAGACCCGATTGTTATTTTCGATGATCGCACAAATAGGGATATAGTTGATGAGAATAGGTCATACAATTTTGCAAAATATCCCGAGTGTGATTATTTTAAAATGAATCAGGAGCTTGCAAAAACGGATTTTAGAATTCGCTTCCATATGGATAAAGATCTAATTACAGCACCAACCTACATGTTAAATGAAGAAAACCCTAGTACACTTCCTACACTTGTCAAAATGGAAGGACCTAAGGAAATTCCAAAGGATCTTCCACCTGTTAGCACTGTATGGTTAAACTTGCAAGAGATTAATCAATACTTTGCTAGTTTTGACAAGGTCATTCTGGAATCTACGACTTCAAATGGCCTAAACGCCGGAGAATGGGCTTTCGAACACATGAAAGAGGTGTTTAAGAATGAGATCAATTCGTTTGTCGAAAGTCTAAAAGGAAGTTTTGCATCTCTTTCGGAAAATCACGAGTTTGAAATTGCAGAATTTTAAAAAGTGTTTTATGAAATGGACACCGCTTACGAACTACAATTAATTGAAAAGGAAAAGATTTTATCCGAATATGACCGATTCTTGTCCCAAGTAATTTCGTGTGATGTGCTTACTACTGCAAATGTTAATTATTCGAATGAGCTTACATCCGCTATGATTAAATGTGATGCTGTGAATATATGTGATGATGTGTGTGATCTCTCTTTAAATGTTGCTGATACTGTAAATGAGGTAGATAATCATTCTTGTCACGAGTCTAACGCTGAATTTTTAAAGCTTCAAGATTCTTACACTTTACTTACAAAACGTTTTAATCAACTTGAACAACATTGTATATCTTTAGAATTAAAACAACAAACTCAAAATGAGGATCTTTTGATAACAAATGGTTGTGAAAACAGTGTTGAGACGAGTGACAAGATGATTGAGATAGTTAAGGCATTAGAGGAAGAGATTATGAGAATAAAGAGAGATGTGTCATCAAATGAAACACTAAAATTGGAACTAGAGGCTGCATAGTCTAAAAACCAGGACTTAGAAATTAGATTTTCGTCTATTCTAGGGGAGATGGATCAGGCAAGACAGGGACTATCCGCTCTTTATGGTTCAATAGAAGAACGCTTAGCTTTTAATGCAGCACAGCAACAATCTTATGTTGAACAACTGAACCAAAAGTGTGAGGAAATCTCTGACTTAAACATCCACCTCATTGACAAAAACATGGTTTTGGCCGAGTTAAAGGAGACACTTCTTCTCACCCGACAAGAAGTTGTTAATAACTTAGCTACCAACTCTGCACCGTCCTCTAGTGCTCCAACAACCAATTCAATAGTGCTTTATAAGAACCCGCTCCATAAGAAAAACCCGGTTACCTACGATGATTATATGAGGAATGCAATTAAGCATGTAGATCTTGTTAGGGATATTTTAGATGATTTGTATGCGTTAGATCCCTCAAGCAGTTACTATTATTCAGCCCATGAATATATTAAGCGTGTTCAATATTGCTTAGCATATTTGTAATACATAGGAAAACCGGGTTCTGCACTACTTAATAATCGACCCATTGCTGTAACTCCATTCAATAAGACTCCAGGAGCAAAACCGTCATTGGCACCATCAACTAAGGCACCTTTAAAATATGTTACTAACGTTCCCACTTTGACTTCTACAGGATTAAAAGAGTCTACTAAGGCTAAAGGATCGCCACTCAAGAAAGATAAGATCAAGCCCTCCACTATAGTACCAACAAGAAGAAAGTAGAAGCTCACCATAGGAATGTTATGTCAGATTTAAATAAAAAGAATCATGTTGCTAAGACTAAAGGCTCTGCGCCTGTGCAGAAGCCTAAACCATTTGTGAATTCCAATTTGAATTGTTGAAATTGTAATGAGTGCATGTTTTCCCAACGTCATGATTTGTGTCTTATTGATCATGTGAATGAAATGAATGCCATTAGGAATAATCTTGAATGGAAGCCCACTGGGAGAACACGTACCCAAGTTGGATGGCAATGGCGTTCCACTGGTAGGACCTTTACATTAGATGGAAAAATGTGCCCTTTAACTAGGAATGCATCCATTGAGGTTAGGTCTCAGCGTCCTTTAGTTAGGCACACTAGCACTAAAGTATGGATACCGCGCCCTTTAATTAGGTCAGCCCCCACTATAGTGCCTATCAGTGAAGAAATACCTCAGGACTTAAGCCAACTTGAATCTACACCTCCAACTAGGAAGAAGGCTAGGAAATCTAAGAAACCTAAAGTTAGCAAATCTATGATCATTAAATTTGTACCTGCTAATAACAAGGAACACTCAGATTCTGAAACCTATACATTGTCTTCGTCTGGTGATATTTTCAGGTGGTCCAAATCATCCTCTGGTATTTGGACTCCGGTTGCTCAAAGCATATGACCGGAGATAGCTCGATGCTCCGAAATTTCGTCAGCAAGTTTCTTGGAACGGTTAAATTCGGTAATGATCATATTGCAAAGATAATGGGGTATGGTGAATATCAGATTGGAAAACGTTACGATTTCAAGGGTATACTATGTAGAAGGTCTTGGTCATAATTTATTTTCAGTAGGACAGTTTTGTGATTCCAACCTAGAGGTTACTTTTCGACAACATACTTGTTTCATCCGCAACTTGGAAGGAAAAGATTTGTTGAAGGGGTCTCGTGGTGCAAATCTTTATACTTTGTCCTTACAAGACATGATGGCCGCCTCTCCAGTATGTCTTCTCTCTAAAGCATCTAAGACCAAGTCATGGTTATGGCATCGCAGATTATCTCATCTCAACTTTGATGCTATTAATCATATGGCTAAAAACGAATTAGTTCGTGGTCTTCCAAAGCTCAAATTTCACAAGGACCATTTATGTTCCGCGTGTTCAAGGGGGAAAAGTACCAAGAAATCATACAATCCCAAAGCTGAAGACACCAATCAAGAAAAACTTCATCTTTTGCATATGGATCTTTGTGGACCTATGCGAACCGAAAGTGTGAGCGGTAAGAAATTCATCCTTGTTATTGTGGATGATTTCTCCAGGTTTACATGGGTTAGATTTCTACGTATAAAGGATGAAGCACCGAAGGCTATCATCACTTTTCTGAAATTCATTCAGGTACGTTTAAATACTACTGTCCGTCGTATTCGTACAGATAATGGAACAGAGTTCGTCAACCAGACTCTTCGTGATTACTATGAAGAAGTTAGTATCTCACATGAAACATCCGCTGCACGTACTCCACAACAAAACGGTGTCGTTGAAAGACGGAATCGTACGCTTATGGAAGCTGCTAGGACTATGCTGATTTATGCGAACGCTCCATTGTTCTTGTGAGTAGAAGCTGTATCTACTGCATGTTTCACCCAAAACCGCTCTATCATTCGGAAACGCCATGGAAAAACACCTTACGAGCTTCTACATGATCGTAAACCCGATGTTTCATTCTTTCATGTGTTTGGTGCTCTTTGTTATCCAAACATTAATAGTGAGAACTTGGGCAAACTTCAACCGAAAGCCGATATAGGTATTTTCATTGGTTACTCACCCTCCAAGAAAGCATACCGAATTTACAACCGTCGTCTTGGTAAGATAGTAGAAACTATGGTGGCAGATTTTGATGAGCTGACAACGATGGCTTCTGAGCAACGCAGCTCTGAACCCGCTCTTCATGAGATGGGAACCGGTGCTATTAGTTCCGGATTAGTTCCCAATAATCCTACTTCTACATCATTTTTACCACCTACACGGCCCGAGTAGGATAAATTATTTCAACCGTTGTTTGATGAATTCTTTGATCCCCCAAATGATGAAGTTCCAGCACCTGTAGTGATAGCTCCAATCCCTGAAGTTGTTGCTCAAGCTAATGAAGATTTATCAAATGCATCTTCAATTAACATTGAACCAGATGCACCTCTACCAAGTGATTCTCAAACTACACCTGAATCTTCACCCTTACTTGTGCCTACTGATGTGGAAGAGGATTCTACTGATCACGATTTGGAATATGCTCACCTACAAGAGCTTCCTTTCTTTGGTATACCGATACCTGAAAACCCTTCAGCCGCGTCTACCTCAGAAGAAGCTCCTACAATTGTTCACTCCAGACCACCACGGATTGAAAATCATAGCACCAAATGGACAACAGATCACCCAATTAGGAATGTTATTGGAGGTCTCGATCGACCAGTCTCTACACGCCATCAGTTACAAGAGAGTGCACTCTATTGCTATTTTGATGCATTTCTCTTCGAAGTTGAACCTAAAAACTGGCAACATGCTATGACTCAATCATCTTGGATTGAAGCCATTCAAGATGAACTAAATGAATTCCAAAGACTTGAAGTATGGGAATTAGTTCCTCTCCCTGACAAGGTTAACATCCTTACTTTGTTGTGGGTTTATAAGGTTAAACTCGATGAGATGGGTGGAGTCTTGAAGAATAAGGCTAGATTAGTTGCTAGAGGATTTAAACAAGCCATGGGTATAGACTTTGAAGAATCTTTTGCTCCTGTTGCAAGATTGGAGGCTATTAGACTATTCCTTGTGTATGCTGCTCATATGAACATGATCGTCTATCAAATGGATGTGAAGACGGCATTTTTGAACGGTGAACTAAGGGAAGAAGTCTATGTTAGTCAGCCGGATGGGTTCGTTAGCACGGAGTTTCCTAATCATGTGTACAAGCTTAAGAAGGCTCTCTATGGGTTGAAACAAGCTCCACGCGCGTGGTATGATCTCCTTTCAACATATCTCATCTCGGAAGGCTTCTCCAAAGGCAAGGTGGACCCCACTCTATTCACTCTCAAGGAGGAAAACGACATGATACTGGTACAAATTTATGTTGATGATATAATATTTGTTGCCTCTAACATAGAATTGTCAAAACGCTTTGAGAAGATAATGTCCACACGCTTTCAAATGTCAATGATGGGAAAAATTTCATTTTTCTTAGGATTACAAATTTCTCAGAATCCCAGAGGCATCTTTATTAATCAATCCAAATATGCTCTTGAATCTTCAAAGAAATATAACTTTGAAAATTGTGACCCCGTGGACACTCCAATGGTGGAGAAATCCAAGTTAGATGAAGATAGGAATGGGACTATTGTCGATCCAAAACTTTACCGTGGGATGATCGGCACCCTTCTCTATCTGACTGCTAGCAGGCCTGATTTGCAATTTGTCGTATGCATGTGTGCTCGGTATCAGGCTCGGCCTACCGAAAAGCACCTACATGTTGTTAAAAGGATCTTTCGGTATCTCAAAGGAACAGTTCGTCGTGGTCTATGGTATCCGAAAGATTCCTCCATTGCTTTAATATCATACGCAGATGCCGATCATGCTGGGTGTCAAGACACGAGGCGTAGCACTTCTGGGTCTGTGCAACTCCTTGGAGACAGATTGATTAGTTGGTCTTCAAAAAGGCAGAAAAGCGCTGCAATTTCTAGCACGGAGGCTGAATACATCGCCATGTCCGGTTGTTGTGCTCAAGTCCTTTGGATGAGATCACAACTAACTGACTACGGTTTGGGATTCAACAAAATCCCGATGTATTGTGACAACAAGAACGCCATTTCCCTTTGCTGCAACTACGTTCAACACTCCCGGGCAAAACACATAGACATTCGCTACCATTTCATTAAAGAGCATGTGGAGAACGGAGTGATCGAGCTGTATTTTGTCACCACTGAGTATCAGCTGGCAGATATGTTCACCAAAGCCTTAGATCGAGGACGAATCGAGTTTTTGATCGACAAGCTTGGCATGAAATCATTCTCTCCAGCGACTCTCAAAGAATTGGCAGAAGAATCAGCTGAATAGTGGTGGTAAACTATTCATGCGTATCCTTTGTTTGTGATCATGTATATTATCGTAAATATATAAACCACAAAAAGAAAAAATACAAAAATATTAAACCAAGAAAAACCATAAAAAATATAAAACCTAGAAAAATCATAAAAATTATAAAATCAAGAAAATCCAAAAATATATTTTTGTTTTTTTCAAATCGGGCATGTCTTTTAGTACGGTAATATTTGCTTTAGAAATGTCGATCAATATTGACACGACGCCATAAATAGAGTCCGTATAAAAGTTGTACATTTTTAAAACATGCCCATTATGGCTTGTAGTTATTTCTGACTGCAACCCGCTTTTCGTATTAAAGTCACGTATTTCCCTGGAAAACGTTGGCTCACAACGGGAATTAATTTTCTCGGGCATGATTTACAAGCCAAATCATGCAAAGGGATCAAGTTTTACTTTATAACTTGGTCTAACACGAGTTAGTGTACGTCTCAGTGCATTAATTTGTCTAAATAAGAGAAATCTTATTGCCACCACGAATTAATCTTTTCAAAACATCAATTGACAAATGTTTTCATCATCATGTGCCTCGTTAAACAATGACTACAACTCTTTAAATAGAAAACGGGTCATCGTTTAAGGGGGAGAAATGTTAAATCGTCTTTGTCATCAAAAAGGTCTTCAAAAGTTTTCAAGGAAAATTAATGGTTAATGACTGGAATTACCTCGACATTCGTTTTGTATTTGTTTGTGAGAGTGTCGCTGTCACACCCCACCATGGCGGAATATGGGGCGCGACGTATGGATATCATCACAACAACAGCGTGTCTATAGAGAGAACTAAATGAAATTGAAATATCATAAATGGCGACACAAATGTCGTGACAATATCTCAACAATGCAGGCGTCTAGGTAAGTAGGTAACAGGCCTACCTCTTACCAAAGACATACAAATGAACAAACATCAAAGATATAGGTACCATAAAGTTCACTTAATCAAAATACAAATTAAAATCTAAGAGGAAAGGGAATCCTCCTAATGCAATCCTAGCAGCCTCTATACTCTAGCCACTTCTAACATCATCTTGCACAACTACCTCACTTGAAAATGACACTAAAATCTGTCAACATAAAGTTGGTGAGAACATAGGTTTAAGTTATCTAGAACATCATAAGAAGCCTTTACATCCGCTGCAAATAGGTTGAAGGAAAACAATTTATAGTAATGGACCATAATGTGATAATCATGCTACATGCATCCACAACAAAATTCAAGCCAAGTACCAATCACATCTACAATTCTCAAAGCACGCTATAACAATCAAGAAGTATCCCATCACACACACCACACTATCCGGATCTTTCCCACACCACCTGTGGAAGATGAACTATATCCCCGTCGAGATATCTTGCCTCCAAAGAGACGATGTACAAGTACTCAGGACGGATCGTGCCCCACGAACCAAGAACTCAGAACCAAGAACTCAGGACGGATCGTGCCCCACGCTCGACACACATCACAACTGGTCCCATAGACGCCCATACATCTATGTACCAAAATCCAATCACAACCCAAACAAGATTCACATAGCAGAACACATATCAAAGCACATATGAGAACACATAAGCACGCAAGTCACACAATAACACATTTATGTCCACACATTTTATAACATAGTACTAAATCATGTTAAAGAACATTGCAAGTGTCATCTCCATCCCATACTGGAAAAACATTTAAAAACGTAGCAAAATGGGACTATGAACTCACCTGATAGCACAGCAAGCTAGCACTCCTGCAAACCTATAAAATCATACACGACACCCTTAGCTCAGGTCTTAACACCCAAGTTAAGTAACAATCAAGGAGATGAATCTAATCCCCCAATCCCCACTATAGTTCTCCCACTACAAGCTATTCTATACGTAAAATTCCAGTTTTTCCCCGGTACGGTTTACTAGTCACTAAACGATCACATGAAGTGAACTTAACACCACACTTGACTCCTACCCTACTGGAGTTATGTTGTTATATGATCTAAGAACTTCAAAAACCAATTTTACTTTCTAATTACACGTTTAACCCTTTCGTTTAGTCTCTACGCCAAAAGTCGTTTTCACCAAAACTGATTTTCTGTACATGCTAAATGTTCGACACCAAAAGACCGACCTAAACACCATAACTTTTATTGAAAACCTCCATTACTTTTATATACATTATAAGGAGTTCCTAAATCAAAAATCTTTGGCTATCTCATCCGTTTGGTTAGGTTTTGACTCAAATCCCCGAAATCAAAATTTATTCCTAAACAGCGCACTTTTTTTGTAAAAATTATTTGACGACCTTCCCGAACTCCATTTTCGACCAACCTTACATTTTTGAAAAGTAGACTCTTTGAATTTAATTTAAAAAAAAAGAAACTCGACCAAAGGTGCTACCTACTGTCCGGAACAGTCGACACAAGACAGCCTTAAAAATCAGACTGTTTTACGCCTTTATGCACTAACCCTCTAAACATCATTAATTATCCCTAAATTTATTACACAAACCCTAAAATCATTAATGGATCTTAATTAATATATTTTTCTATAAAATTAATAAAACCCTAATCATCTCAATGATGGTTAATTAACAATACAATTATGATTAATTAATAAAAACATAAATTATATTAAGGTTTAATTGATCACTTACCTTGAAACAAGAAAATTAATGAACCCTAATCATAATTTCGACTTATCTTGATATCCATGGAAGATTTAGACTGATTTTAGGTTTATTTAGGGTTATTAGTCGTTTTTAGGGGTCTAGGGGTGTTTATATAGGCCTTGGTAACCTTCTGGACAAGTTTAGGCCCAATTAGGACTTTTAAATGGTAATTATCCTATTTTTATTAATTTAATTATTAAATTTAAGGCTATGGGACCCACAAATTCGACTCCTCTCTGTGTTTAATCATATTTACACTCTCCCCCCTTCTATTTTATGTTTACTTATACTCCTATACACTTTCGGGACCAAACCGGGTACCCTTTTGCTAATTTTTCGACTTTTTACGCGATTTTTGAACTAGCCTTCATTTCTAAAAGTTTCTAAATATAGAAAGTAACTATAAAACTTATCCTAACCATATTATATATACTTAATACATACATACAACATACGATACGTACACGAAACCTTATCAAAACGATACCCTGAACTTTAATGCAGTTCATTTCTGAACTCATTTCATTTCATTTCATTTCGTTTCATTTCCAACTTATACCATGATTTATACATTCATATGAACTCATGAGCACGAACCAACCCCATCACATCATCATATAACGTACCATGTACTACATAAACAATGTCTAACATCATGATAAAGTCTCAAATATGAGCACATAACACATAAACGCACACCAAGCACATGATCAACATCAAACAGTCAAAAGTAAAAAATCCAAAATCTAGAGTTGTCACATCACTCTCTCCTAATAGAAATCTCGTCCCGAGATTTACTCCATAAGCTCAAAAGACTTCATTTCACAACCAACACGCTATCTCTCTGATACCATTCTGTCACACCCCACCATGGCGGAATATGGGGCGCGACGTATGGATATCATCCGTATGACTACAACAACGCCCTCAATGAATATAAGCTCGAGACAAATTTTAGGACCCCCAACTTCGGATAAACGATCAAGCCCATGGACAACTAACGGACGTTTACGTGAAAGAATTTAAAAATATGAACCAAAACCTGAGACTCCAAAAGATACTCAACATAAAACATGTATCGACTCCCAACGAACCATGAAAACGGACCAATGACACAAGAAGCACCCAGCGACAACCGAAACGTATTACGACCGGTGACATACTATTAAAACCTTGTGCAAAACCAAATTTTACCCCAGAATAGATTTTGTATGTAATTGTATATTAGTTGTTCTAAACCCATGGTATCACATTAGTAATATGTAATCATCTAACGAAAATCAATCTAAAGTCTCTTCACGAACGATCAATTGTCTAAAGCACACAACACAATATCACACGTCAACATTGACTCCGGAACCCACATCCTTCATCAATGTACAATCCTTATGGTGGATACATCTCAAATCCTATCCCAAATAAGCCCTATGTTAGCCCTCTAAGTGTTCACTATCCCAAAATATCCAAAACACAAGTTTAAACCATATCGTTTGAAAAGTAATCTTGAACTCGACACTTGTACAATTAATTCGACCAAGCTACTGACCTCCAATTACTAAACTTTCTAAATATTTGAAAAGTACGTTCCGAGTACATTATTTTAGGCTTTTGAATGACCCAAAAAGCTTTAAAAACGAATAAGTTATGACCAAAACGATTTTACCTAAAATCTGCCCTGACATTAGCGACAGTTTCTGACAGTTTAGCGACGAATTTTGACATTTTAGCGACAGTTTCTGCCTACTCCGATTTTTAACAAAAAAAAACGATTTGAAACCCTAAAACCCCTCATTAATTACAAAATTCAAGACCTAATTTATTTTAATTCCAGAAAATTAAAACTCTATTAATTACATGATTTTAACATATTTCACTAAATAAGAACAAAGTTTTAACTTAAGAACAATAACTTTAGGTGCTCAAAACCAAAATATTTTAAAATAACTGAGTCATGCTTATATGTTAAAGAATTTATATTCCACCTTATTTGAAACATGTTTCCGACACTTCCTTATTTCATAGACTACCAACAACTATTTTTTTCAATTTGCAAGTTCTATTTTTTACCATGTATAACTCGAATTTAAAGACATCGTTACCCCAAAAAGGAAATCTCCACTATCTCAAAAGCCTTCACGCCAAACGTACCGTACAAAAGAACACAAGAAATGAGAACTTGATAAATGTACTACTACGGAAGTTAAACATCTCAAAGAGGAACGAGCTAGCAAAACATCCCAAGAATACAACCGATAAGTAGAAGGGATATACACATATATAGGCATAGGCGTACATACACTCAAATCCATACAACATATACAATACAAGCATGTATTAACCCTCTTTCATGCAACCATACTTAGGAATCCATTGATGTTGTGGTACTTGTATAACTATGTTGGCCACCATACTTATACAAGTCTCCTTTCACCAATGCACTCCCTCCTATGATGACACTTATAAGAATTGATACAACACATAACACATCGGTCTACCAACTCAAATAAGCACATAGATCCTACAACTCATATAAGCACATAACCACAACATAAAATAAGATCCAAAATCCATGTATTAAAATAACGTAGCCAATGCATGAAACAAATAAACTCGTATTCCAGCTGAACCAGCATAGACAAAATTCAAAATGTATAAAGAACATGAAAACATAATTAAGCGAAATACAAAAATGACTAGCGTATACGACCATGGTTCAACCCGCACTAGTCAAAACTCGTAAAGAAAATAACATGTAGTTAAGTATGAACCATACTAATTCATAACTTAACAAATATCGCAAAAATAACATCCAAAAACATCAACATTTATAAAATGCACACATACCCCTATGACACCTATATGCAGGGACCCTTAAGCTATAGACTAGGCTACGCGACTAGGCAACCTAATTCTCTATAACCATTGTCTCTGATACCATTCTGTCACACCCCACCATGGCGGAATATGGGGCGCGACGTATGGATATCATCACAACAACAGCGTGTCTATAGAGAGAACTAAATGAAATTGAAATATCATAAATGGCGACACAAATGTCGTGACAATATCTCAACAATGCAGGCGTCTAGGTAAGTAGGTAACAGGCCTACCTCTTACCAAAGACATACAAATGAACAAACATCAAAGATATAGGTACCATAAAGTTTACTTAATCAAAATACAAAATAAAATCTAAGAGGAAAGGGAATCCTCCTAATGCAATCCTAGCAGCCTCTATACTCTAGCCACTTCTAACATCATCTTGCACAACTACCTCACCTGAAAATGACACTAAAATCTGTCAACATAAAGTTGGTGAGAACATAGGTTTAAGTTATCTAGAACATCATAAGAAGCCTTTACATCCGCTGCAAATAGGTTGAAGGAAAACAATTTATAGTAATGGACCATAATGTGATAATCATGCTACATGCATCCACAAAAAAACTCAAGCCAAGTACCAATCACATCTACAATTCTCAAAGCACGCTATAACAATCAAGAAGTATCCCATCACACACACCACACTATCCGGATCTTTCCCACACCACCTGTGGAAGATGAACTATATCCCCGTCGAGATATCTTGCCTCCAAAGAGACGATGCACAAGTACTCAGGACGGATCGTGCCCCACGAACCAAGAACTCAGAACCAAGAACTCAGGACGGATCGTGCCCCACGCTCCACACACATCACAACTGGTCCCATAGACGCCCATACATCTATGTACCAAAATCCAATCACAACCCAAACAAGATTCACATAGCAGAACACATATCAAAGAACATATGAGAACACATAAGCACGCAAGTCACACAATAACACATTTATGTCCACACATTTTATAACATAGTACTAAATCATGTTAAAGAACATTGCAAGTGTCATCTCCATCCCATACTGGAAAAACATTTAAAAACGTAGCAAAATGGGACTATGAACTCACCTGATAGCACAACAAGCTAGCACTCCTGCAAACCTATAAAATCATATACGACACCCTTAGATCAAGTCTTAACACCCAAGTTAAGTAACAATCAAGGAGATGAATCTAATCCCCTAATCCCCACTATAGTTCTCCCACTACAAGCTATTCTATACGTAAAATTCCAGTTTTTCCCCGGTACGGTTTACTAGTCACTAAACGATCACATGAAGTGAACTTAACACCACACTTGACTCCTACCCTACTGGAGTTATGTTGTTATATGATCTAAGAACTTCAAAAACCAATTTTACTTTCTAATTACACGTTTAACCCTTTCGTTTAGTCTCTACGCCAAAAGTCGTTTTCACCAAAACTGATTTTCTGTACATGCTAAATGTTCGACACCAAAAGACCGACCTAAACACCATAACTTTTATTGAAAACCTCCAGTACTTTTATATACATTATAAGGAGTTCCTAAATCAAAAATCTTTGGCTATCTCATCCGTTTGGTTAGGTTTTGACTCAAATCCCCGAAATCAAAATTTATTCCTGAACAGCGCACTATTTTTGTAAAAATTATTTGACGACCTTCCCGAACTCCATTTTCGACCAACCTTACATTTTTGAAAAGTAGACTCTTTGAATTTAATTTAAAAAAAAAGAAACTCGACCAAAGGTGCTACCTACTGTCCGGAACAGTCGACACAAGACAGCCTTAAAAATCAGACTGTTTTACGCCTTTATGCACTAACCCTCTAAACATCATTAATTATCCCTAAATTTATTACACAAACCCTAAAATCATTAATGGATCTTAATTAATATATTTTTCTATAAAATTAATAAAACCCTAATCATCTCAATGATGGTTAATTAACAATACAATTATGATTAATTAATAAAAACATAAATTATATTAAGGTTTAATTGATCACTCACCTTGAAACAAGAAAATTAATGAACCCTAATCATAATTTCGACTTATCTTGATATCCATGGAAGATTTAGACTGATTTTAGGTTTATTTAGGGTTATTAGTCGTTTTTAGGGGTCTAGGGGTGTTTATATAGGCCTTGGTAACCTTCTGGACAAGTTTAGGCCCAATTAGGACTTTTAAATGGTAATTATCCTATTTTTATTAATTTAATTATTAAATTTAAGGCTATGGGACCCACAAATTTGACTCCTCTCTGTGTTTAATCATATTTACACTCTCCCCCCTTCTATTTTATGTTTACTTATACTCCTATACACTTTCGGGACCAAACCGGGTACCCTTTTGCTAATTTTTCGACTTTTTACGCGATTTTTGAACTAGCCTTCATTTCTAAAAGTTTCTAAATATAGAAAGTAACTATAAAACTTATCCTAACCATATTATATATACTTAATACATACATACAACATACGATACGTACACGAAACCTTATCAAAACGATACCCGAACTTTAATGCAGTTCATTTCTGAACTCATTTCATTTCATTTCATTTCGTTTCATTTCCAACTTATACCATGATTTATACATTCATATGAACTCATGAGCACGAACCAACCCCATCACATCATCATATAACGTACCATGTACTACATAAACAATGTCTAACATCATGATAAAGTCTCAAATATGAGCACATAACACATAAACGCACACCAAGCACATGATCAACATCAAACAGTCAAAAGTAAAAAATCCAAAATCTAGGGTTGTCACAGTCGCGAATAGTTTAGCTAAGATAGGTTAAGTTGGCTAAGTTTAACGATGGTTAGGGAGACTAGAAAAGAAAAAATGAAAAGACAAGGAATAAAAAGTAAAAGAAAGAAAAGACATGGGGCAAAAGTGACAATATTTCAAACTTGTGAAAAGTTTGACCTAGCCTCCTCCCCGTTTCTTTCATTTATCTTCTCTCTTTTCTGTTGTTTCTCTTATCTCTGCCATTAACACACTTACACAAAGCTCTCATACCTTCGTCTAAATCCGTTCTATTCATTCATAAGGTACAATCATCAGTTAGTTTCTTTAAATTATTCCTTAAATCAACTTAATTAACTCATTTTAATTAGGTTAAATCCAAATTAGGTTTTCTGTTTAAATTGGGGATAATTGATTTGGGGATTTTCCTGGGTTGCACGCGGAATAAGACAAGAATAAGATTGGTGGCCTATAGAATGCTTAAAACAAACATCTAAGCCTTGTTTAAACGATCAAAAGGTGTGATTAGGTTATTCCGGGTAAACGAATTGTTCTTAAGAGTTTTTCGAATATACGTTTTATTCCGAGTAGACGTTTATTCCGCATAGAATAATTATTCCGAGTAGACGTTTATTCCGCATAGGCTAATTATTCCGAGTAGACGTTTATTCCGCATAGGCTGATTATTCCGCATAGAATAATTATTCCGGGTAGACGTTTATTCCGCATAGAATAATTATTCCGAGTAGACGTTTATTCCGCATAGGCTAATTATTCCGAGTAGACGTTTATTCCGCATAGGCTGATTATTCCGCATAGAATAATTATTCCGAGTAGACGTTTTTTCCGCATAGGCTAATTATTCCGAGTAGACGTTTATTCCGCATAGGCTGATTATTCCGCATAGAATAATTATTCCGAGTAGACGTTTATTCCGCATAGAATAATTATTCCCAGTAGACGTTTTATTCCACATAGGCTGATTATTCCGAATTGAATGTTTATTCCGGATAGACTTGTTTATTCCGGATAGACATGTTTATTCTGGATAGACTTGTTTATTCCAGATAGACTTGTTTATTCCGGATAGACTTGTTTATTCCGGATAGACTTGTTTATTCTGAATTAAATGATTATTCTGAATGAAGGATATTTGAGTGTTTTAAAAGTCTAAGGGATTATGTCATTTGTATAATGCTTAGGTATAAATTCATCATGATATTCATATCTGTATGTATCAACTTTTGTGTTTTATTCTTAAGCAGAAACAATGACTAACCCAACCGTGCAACAAATACAAGACTCTAGAGCAGCAGCCATTGCCTAGGCCAAAACCCTTAAATTCATTCCAAACAACTACCGGTTGAAGGAGGTCTCTCATTCCACTCACAATGGATTCAAGGTAGGTTCAGTCATTCTTGACAATTCTCACCTCAAGAATGCGCTATGGAGAAGTGCTAAGGTACCTTTTGACTACATGTACGAATTCTGGGCAACCAAAGAGAAGACGTCAAATAAGATCACATTCTTCCTGGATAACAAGCAACAAACTCTCACCGTGTCAGACTTCCGTAAAATCTTTGGTTTTCGAGAGGCACCCAAAGAATTATCATACTCACCGAACCCTACCAAGGACCAGCTCATGGAGATGTTTACTGACATTGGATGTGCAGACATACGAATAGTGTCCGAGTTTACCACAGCCAAAGTGGGACAACCTTGGAGAGAAATTTTTGGTATTCTCAGCCGATGTCTCACACCCAAAACAACTGGGTATGATGATGTACGTCCGCCAATCATCAAGATGTTCTATGGTATGTTTAAATGTATGGGTATTGATTATGCATCATTGCTGTGGGAAGAGTTTATTTTTCAACTCTTCACAAACACGAAGGATAAGGCTAAAGGTTACCAGTACCCTAGGTTCATCAAGCTAATCATACATTACTTTATAAAAACGATGCATCTATTGATAAGCGTGCAGGTAGCCGTCACCACACAATGGATGCTGATGATTTGGTGGACTTAAGGCAAGAAACTCACTCCAATATTGTTATCCCTCGTCCCATTCCCAGTCATCTCCTGACAGATGAGATTATCGCATCTATAGATTACAAGAACTTGCTACAAGAAATCGAGAATCAACGAGCAAGCATTCAAGCAGGAGAAGACTCATCTACCACGGTTAAGAGCAAAGGTAAACGCAAGAAAACAGCTTTACCTGAACCCAAAGCCAAAAAGACAAAGACCGTAGCTAAGAAGGGTAAGAGCACGGCTGACAAGTTTGTTCTTTACGATGAAGAAGATATTGATGACGATCCTACTCTTGACAAGACTGAGAAAAAATTAATGAAAATGGCTATTGAAAAGAGTAGGAGAGAAACGGGCGGTAGTGGTTCGGGTGCTCAAATGGACGTTGAAGAAGAGTACGAGGAGCCAGAAGATATTGATGAGTTTGGAACACCCGAACGGTACTCTACTTCGAAGGAGACATCCATTGCTGTTTCAACAAGTGTTGAAAAGAAGTCCGGTGCTCCTACAATCATGGTACCTACCCAGCCACTAGTAACTCAACCTCCACCAATCCAGCCATTACCAACCCGACCGGTGCCAAAACCATTCCTTCCACCTCCAATAACTTCCATCCTCAGTACTGTAGTCACAACCGAGCCTCTTCAACCAACTCAGAGTAGCTCTGCATCATCTTCAATGGTTGCTTTTGTAATGGCAGAATTATTGGATAAACACATGGACAGTCAAAGACAAGAGATGAATAAACTTCGAGAAGAACTACTTCGACGAGTACAAAGTGAAGAGGCATCCAAGAAAGCCCAAGAAGAGATGATGGCTAAGTTCACTGCAGATATGGAATTGACACGCAAAGCTCATGCAGAAGAACTTGCTCAGGTCAAACAGGCTGAATCTGATAAGTATGAAGCACGACTTACGAGACTTCGAACTATTAAAGATAAATATAAGGAGCAGAAAGAAACACTTGAAGCTTCTATTTCAGAGAAGGTGAAAGAATCTGTTGAGTCCCTCATGCCAAAGCTGCATGAAGAAATGAGGAAACTTGCGGCTGATAACTTGATGATCAAGTCGTCCAACCCTTCCGAATCCGCATACAAAATGGCATATGACTTAACGGATTTTGAATTTAAGAAGATCCTCAAAGCTCGCATGAGGGAAGTTGGATCTTTTGATAAGTCTAAAGTTCAGCGGACACTCTACAAAGCACTCAATGAAGCTATCATGGAGGATGATCGGTTGTTTAAGATGTTTAGAAGTGTGGTACCTTACCACATTCTTCCTGAGGAGGAAAAGGAAGATAGTGAACAAGAGGAGGGTAACGGTGAAGAAGAAGAAGAAGAAGAAGATGATGATGATGGTGACGATGATGATGATGGTAATGATGATGGTGATGATGATGAGGATGGTGATGATGATGATGGTGGTGATGGTGGTGATCGAAATGAGGAGAGTGATAAGGGAAGCAACAGGGATGACGATGAGGATGATGGTGGTAAACATGATCAGCCTGAAACGGGGAAAAAGGTTGCCAGCACAAAAAACCATCTATGTCTGGTACCAAGTCTCAGAAAGATGCTGCGCAAAAGGAAAAATCCACCTCTACGGAATCAAGACGAACCAAGTGGCGCCATGATGTGAATGCTACTACGGCGTCATCGATTCCCGGTACATCTGTTTCTGTTTCTATTCCTGTTACCACTAATCCTGTTAGTTCTTTTGTTGCTCCTGTGATTGCAGAATCAGTAACTGAACCTGAATTTGCACAACACTCGCCAGTTCATGACACCGCCGAGATGCCTGAATCAGAACCAGCAGATGTTCATGTCTCTACTCCACTGCAACAAGAACCACATTCTACTGTTCCTGAGTCAAGCACACGGGACTGGGCAGACACATTGGAGATTGATGAAACTGCACCGCCACAAGCTTGGATCACGGTAGCTGCTAAATATGATCCAATCACAGACGCTGACAGAGATGTTCTATATCTCCGTATCCGTAGTCCGATAGACTTGTGTGCATTTCTGGCTCATGAGTATAAATCTTCGATCACTCCGTATTTGGTGATGAGAGCGCTAAAGGATAAGAGAATTCACGCCAAAACCAGGTTAAGCCGCATGGAATACGAGTATTATGCTGATGAGGTGCTGAAAGCTCTTAATACCGTTCAAAGGCCAGGTCTTCATGAGTCAGAAAGAGCTCCACCTCCACTTGATCCCCCTCAAGATAATCAAATTGCTCTTGACTTCTTTGTCACCTATGATCTTGAGTATCTTCTTAAGGGGTCATCCAAGTACGCAACCTCCCTGACCTTGTTGAAAGCAGCTAACTGGGGGACAATACCCTGAATCGAGGAAAAGGTAAACCGACTCTGGGTCCCAAAGGTAAATCGTAATTATGATATGTATGCTGTTATAGGTGCATCACATTGGGAAGAGCGAGTCTGAAAGGCGTACAGAGGTTGCTGCTTAGCCAATTCAGGAAGTCGTGTCAAATCCGATATTCGCATCTCAAGTATTTTGGGGCTGAAAACTGAAGCCAAAAATGGCTATCATCATGTGACGGAGATTCGTCTAAAAAGGGAGGATGACAGAGAATACACAATACAGCAGGGAGATTTTTCTATCATTCGCCTTGAAGATATCGAAGACATGTTGCTTATGATGACCCGTGATCAACTGACCCATCTTACTCGTGAAGAAATCATCGCCTTGAATACAGCACTTCGTATGTTCACACGAAGCGTTGTTATCAAGAAACGAGTTGAAGATCTTCAATTGGGAGTTGAAAGCTACCAAAGGAAGCTTAACCTGACCCGTCCAATGAACCAAGTTCTACCTCAACATGTCATAAGATGTCCTTATACCGGCATTACTGTTCCGAGTTACGGGATTTTCTACTTGAACAGTCGTGGAATAATGAAGTTTATGAGGGTAGGTGATCTTTATAAGTACAGTGACGGGACTCTCATATACGTCAGAGGAAAATTGGAGCATCTTAATTCTGGTGGGTCTTTACCAGAGATGACTGAGGACTGGCATCAGGGTTATCGGCAAATGGCGAAATATGTGATCAAAAAGATTGATCAAAAGCTCCGGGAACGTAGATTGATGAGGAGCTTAGAAAGGTTCGTTGGTGGTAGAGCATATGGAGTGCACCACAAGTTACTACAACGATCCATCTAATGGATCGTACATTTCAGGTCTACTCTATATTGGTTTTTTGTGAATATTGTACTTTTACGGCTTGATGTAGTGTTAAGGTATGATAATTTTTCAAGAATTTCTCACGAGATTCTAAATCTTTCAAAATATATCATACTAAAGCACTAAAACTATCCCTTGTTCATTTAAGGGGGAGCATTAACATGTTCTATGGCCAAACATCGATTTCATTTTTACCCAAAGACCGGTTAATCCATTCAATATCCCAAATATTAATGGTTAACATTTTGGATAAGGGGGGAAAATGGGATTAAGGAGACTTAAATGATACTTGGCTAAAAGATGAAAAAGACTTAACGATAATCCAACTTAATATGTGCAAAGCACGTGTTAAGGGGGAGCGTTTTTGGTGAACAAAACACTTAAGGTACAAAACTCTTGATTTCAATATCACAAGTACCTTAAGTTATTTTCAAGGATTTTTCAAGGTGACTATACTTTCCCAAAACACGCTTAATTC
Source organism: Glebionis coronaria (assembly GCA_025667525.1). Classification (NCBI taxonomy): domain Eukaryota; kingdom Viridiplantae; phylum Streptophyta; class Magnoliopsida; order Asterales; family Asteraceae; genus Glebionis; species Glebionis coronaria. Next base: position 193,880,941 of record CM046880.1, read on the forward strand.
ACGACGGATGTGGTGACAAAAGGGTGTTAGGAATAGGTTTTAGTCCAATGATTCATCAGAACCGATGGAATCTTCCCAAGGACAATTCCCTAGATAGAATTAGAAGTCCTAGGAAAGATGGAGAAAGATTGTGATCGTAGTTGAATGCCGACCAAGTACTTAACCTAGCACTGGAACAATCACAACAAGGTGCTAGTTATGACGTATTGGTAAGCATTGAAGGGGTTGAAGAATGAAAAAGAATTGTAAAGATAAAGGGTGTAAAGAAAGAAGCCCTCCTTACAACTTTAGGCAGAAACCGGGTCAATACATATGCTATTGAGATCATTGATTAATGATTCTTGATATTGAAGAAAGACATCATGGACCCAGTGATGCAATGCACAACCCTTCCCAGCTAACTCAAATATCTCTCAAAAGGTATTTGTTTTAATCACACGGAGATCAACACGTTATCTATTCGTTTATTCACTCTGAATAGACTGATATTGAAAAGGTGGCACTCCTCTCCAGCCATCGCTCACTAAATCAAAACGCACTATCGAGTCTAGAGCCACGAGATCATCAAAAGTCTCATTATTACACTTTCCATTTATTCCTTGCTTTCTCACACACTGTGAAAAGTAAGAGATTTTATGAGTCCTACGCAGTATTCTTGTAATATTGCCAGAACATCCGAGTAATACGCAAGTATTACAATGAAGATGGAAATCCCGCTTGAGCCAACATCAAACAAGCTCATGGTAGGTTACACGCGCGGTTCTTTAAAACCAATCTTGTGAAAAACTGGAAAGAAACAGCAGTTTAATTCTTAATTGAACTTAAACTCGTTCCAGGCCTCTAAGCATTATCATATGATCTTGCCAGAACACTCAGAGTGACTCTTTAGTGATCACAGTGACGAGAGGAAATCCTTCTAGTGTTAACGTCAAACAGAACTTGGTAGGTGATGTGCAAGATTCTTTATGAATTAAGCTCGTGATAACTGGAAAGCAACGATGGTGAAAATCTTAACTGAAATTCACTTGTTCCAGGTTTCATGAATTGACGGCTTCAATCACAAGGATAATTTATCCAAGTGATTCACTCTTTATGTTCGTAGTCAAGCTTAGTGATCGTCGAATAAAGAGAACGGGTTTACCCGCGAAATCCTGTCAGGAAGTTACTTAATTGAAACTATCCGTCACAGGTACGATATCTAATATCGTCCAACGGTCTTCACCGACCGGAGGTAAAACGCTACCGATTTAGAATGAAATGTTCTAAGCCATTTCATTCGTGTCTTATCATGTTGCTGCGAAGACGGTGGCGTTGCGGTGTACCAGCTGAAGTCGTTCCCACATGCTTATGTTTTTCTACATCAAAGTTCAGCAAAATTCAAGAAAGTGCAAAATGAAGTCTTCCGCTGTACCAAACTCTGAAGCTTTCGAGAATTCAACAAAAGACATAAGTGTGTGGAACATGGAGTCACGATGAGGCAAGATTCACAAGAAGGCAAAGATCGCACGTGATTGGTCAAAAGAACAATGCTCTCAAGCCAAAGCCTAAAAGATCAAATCAAGAACGAAGACTTAGTATAGTATGCTAGGTTTAGAACTGTGTAACGTGGAGTGACCTCCCTTAGGGGGAGATTGTTAGAAATACATTTTTAACGTATATTAGAAGTATCGGTCACTCCACAATATTATTAATGTTGTATAGCTCGTAGTTAATGTGTACTTATTAAGTTAAGTAAGAAACCGACCCATGGGCTTGTCATGGGTCGGCCCAAGCCCATTAGTGACTTGGATATAAATACCCCTTTCCACCATGGAAAGGGGTTGGTGGTTGATGTTTCCATTTTATCATTTTGAATAAAGATACATACTTTCTCTCACTAGTTTCTCTCTCTAGAAATCTTCAACCCACTTCATTGATTCATAAGATTATCAATATTCTACAAACCGTAAAAAGCACCAAAATTAAAATTTTACTCTAAAAATTACCAAAAATCACTAAAAATCCATAAAAATATTCTAAGAGTTTACAAAAAATCCAAACATGCTAAAACCTTTTAATTAATTAAATATTAACTTTTTAATGCTAATTAAAGCCCTAAAAATCAATATTAACTAATAAAAAGTCCCAATCAAGATCTTAAAGTTTGTAAACCTTTATAATAAGCTAATTAAGCTAAAAATTATTTTTCAAAATTTTAAAACCAATAAAAACAATTTTTAAACAATTAAAAACAATTAAAAACTTAAAATAATTCTAGAAAATAATTAAAAGACCCTAAAAATATTTGGTAAGTTGTAAAATTCCTAATTAAGTGTTTAGAACCTAGGAAAAATATAACAACTTAGAAAATCCGACTTTTAATTTTTAACAATAAAATAATATTAAAATATTATTAAAAATCCAAAAATCATAAAAAATTCTAAAAAGTTGCAAACTAGCTTAATTTAACCTAAATAACTCAGAAATGAACTTGAAATTACCTAAATACCCTTAATGGGCCTAGAAAATGGGCTAAACCCAAAACAGATCCTTATTGGGCCTAATTTGAGCCCAAAATGAAAAAGTGACCCAAATAAGCCCAAAAAGCACTAGTTGACTCAAAATTTGATTTTAAACAACTTTTTCCAAAGGCCCAAAAGCTAAAAGTGTGAAATAAGCTAGCTTATACCAAACAGCTTATTCTTAATAGGCTTTTTGGCCCATTAAGCTATAAGCTAATGCCATAAACTCAAATTAGACACACGAGCTTCTTTTTTCCTAAATAAGACTTCTGTAAAAAGAAATTTGAAATAAGCCCAAGGAATAAGCCTGAAAATGCAATAAGCAATTTACAGAAAACGACAAAATAGTCGTTTTTAAGTTCTAGGCCACCCCAAGAGCTGATTCAAGTTTCTAAAGCTTTTAAATGACTTAATTAAGCTATTTCAACAAAACGTTTTCAAATAAGCTGACTCAATAAGCTGGAAAAAGCAAATAAGCACTTATGAAAAAGTCAAATAAGTTGGTTTTCTAGCAAAAAGTCAAAGTCAAAGTCCAATAAGCTCTAGTCTAATCAAATAGGTCAAATAATGAAGATCTATCACAAAAATAAGTTGTTGCAGATCTGGATAAGCTAAAATGGCTTATTGATAAGCTGAGTACAAATTAACACTAGCAGGGGCTAGTTTTGGGTGTTGAGCAGTGGGAACTTTTCCCACTGTTTGACTTGTAGACTTTTTGTCTTTAGTGAACTTTTTGGAGATTCAGATTTCACAAAGGCACCCAAATGATCTTTGGATCATAAGGATTCAATAACAATCAATAAATCACAACAAGAAACAGCCAATTTGTACAGTTAATTCAAACAAGCACCAGATCTGTCACAGACTTAGAACAATAAGCAGTTTAGGTTCAATAAGCACTTAGAGCAATATTCTGCCAGCCAAACTCAACCAAATGCATACACAAGCTATTATAAACTCAAATGAACAAGTCTAAACAGGTTTCATGCAATGATTCAAAGTTTTAAGCAATATTCAAGCAAGATTAAGTTACTGATGAACACTAACATATGCAGTTTTCACTTTGCTGATGTATTTGACCAACAAGCCAGATTCAAACCTCACGATCTATCAAGTATGTTATAATAATGATGTTTTAACAGCTTTTAACCCTAAGCATGCATAAACTCTAGGTTTTCCCAAATTCTTAGGTAAAAAACAGTCAAACTCAACAAGTTATAGCAGATTATGTGATTCAAGGTTTCAAACTCAAAAACTTGCAGCAAAACACTCTTAACCAAGCATATATCAGATATAAAGCACAAACACAAACTTCCCTTCACACAATAACAAGATTTGAACTTAAACAGGTAGTCCCAAACACCCTTTTAACTTTTCAATTCAAATTTTAAAGAAGAAAAAGTGTGATTCAGTTTACCCAAAGATCAATCTAGCATATAAACAACATTATCATGCAAGACTAAGCAGATTCAAGCCAAGAAACCAACAAGAACACCAGTATAGCACAAATCCACAAAAAATCCAAATTTTATCAGATTTTCAAGGTTTCAAGACAAACCTTATGGATGTACATCTACACCCACGAATGTTAGAGCTTATGTGCTAGCTAGAACAAGCACAAGCTTCCAACAGCAACCCTGCTAAGATTCAACAAGGTAAGTAGCAAAATATCAAAATCAGAAAAGAAAAAAGCCTTGATTGATGCAACCTTGTTACCCCAAACTTGATTATCCCCAAGTTATAAGCTTCACCACACCTTGATAACACAATATCAGGATGCTATGATCAGCCCTATAGCCCAAGAATTCCAAGGTTTGAACAAGAACTTAGCAAAATATCAAGCTTGAAGGAAAAATGAAAACTTTTGCACTCTCCTTAAAAACAGGTTTTGAGATTCAATTTCAGTTAGCAAATAACATAAACAAGCATAAAATTAAGTGGCACTTGGTCTTTCTTCAACAAACTTAACACACTTTCATTAATCAAAAAAGGGGATTTACAAGTTGTTGAACAAGGAAAAACCAAAAGCAAACGTAAATGAGAGACCCTATACCCTTTATATAGAGGGTGTACATGGTCTGCATAAGCTAAAAACTCAAAACCCTAACTTGTAGAAGTCCCAAAATACCCTTGCTGAATTTTGAAAATCTTGGCTTCATGTGACTGATCTTGTATTGTAGCATGAGTTGGCAGTGTGAATTTTGATCTAAGGGCTTATACAAAGCTTAGAAACAAAGCTGGATTGTGGGGCGTTGGATGAGGGCCTACTGTTTTGGCATCTTCTCCAAAGTGAAAAGCAGGGTAAACATGTGACTTGGGTGATGATGTGGCAGGCTGTTTGAAAGTTGGGATGTGATTAGGGTCACTTTAATCATTAATCTGTACAATTTTGGGGTTTAATTTTTGCTAAAACAAAAATCCCTAATTGTGTTCTTGAGCTGATGAACATAGATTTTGATCTGTTTAAGGGGTGATTAACATTTAAATAAATGTTAAGGCGCCAAGGTTTTGTTAATTATTTAATCAGGGGTGAGTGGGATCTGATGTGGAGGGGTGGAGTGTTGTGATTGGTTGAAGTGGTGAGTGGGGTGAGGTGGCAGATTCTGGTTGGTCTAGGTTACAATGTTTGTCGGCCACAAACAAACCCCCATCTTTGCAAAACTTGTCATTTCCATCTAAAAACCTATCAACGCCTATTTTCTTCATAACAACTTTTTCTTCTTTACACTTTTGCCCCAAAATGTTTTATAAAGTGAATTCAGGGGTAATTCTTGCCATTTTGTGATTCTTGAAGGACTGGTTTGGTATTTTCTTCAAGGATAATGGTCTAAACTTGTATGATTGACATTGTGGAGGACTGAAATTGTCAAATCATGTTTGATGAGGGACCATTTTGCCAAATCTTCAAAGTCAAGGGTCCTTTTGGTAATTTTGGGATTTTCAAAGGACCAATTTTGCCATTCTTGTAACTTGGAGTTCTTCATGTTGTATTTGACTTTGAGGAGGATAAATATTAACGTTTTAGCTTTGTTGAGGGGCTAAAATTGCCAATTCTTCAAAGTGGAGGGCCCTTTTTGCAATTTTGACAAACTTTAGGGACCAAACTTGTAATTATGAAGATACAAGGGTATAAAGTGTCAATTCTTCCATATTGGAGGACCCTTCTTTATAATTCTTCAAGTCTTCAAGGTTTTTCTTGGGAAAATTCTTCATTAGGGCTTGGTTCATTGTGCGGCTTCGTTTCCCGTGTTCGTTTTTGCATGATTCTTGTGATCTTTTGTCATTTTCTCAATATCCGTACCTTAAATACACAAGCAACAAACACAAGCATATATATGGGTATTTTGATGATATTTTATGCATTTTAAGCCCTTTTTGGACGATGAGACTATGTATAAAAGCAGTCTCATCACGCACACAATCATAGACAACGACCTCAAAAGAAACGTTAAAATAATACAAACCTTGTCTAAAATATTCCCATCCCAATATATATAAATAAATGTAGCGTTTAGTCCCGAAAATCATTACCAATACATCCCATTCATTAAAGACTTAAAAGTCATTTAGTTCATTTCAAAGGATGGAAAAATAATATAAAGTTTAGACAAGTAAGCACCAACTTCCTCCTCGCATACTCCGCTGCTATCCATCTTGATTACCTGAAATACATGTGTAAAATCATCAACACAAAGATTAAGCAAGTCTATAGGTTTTACAAATCATTTTGAACACAAGCAAAGATTATAAGTTTATGGCATACTTGAAGGCAACAAGCATCTAATAATAATTTGCATCAACAATAATAATTGTATATAGTATAAATTGTATTAAGCTTATGGAACCGAACCCTTAGACACTCCTTTTAGGTCTAATAAGATAGGAGATCTATCAATTGTCATTACCTCCAGACTATAGGCACATTGCCGCGTACCAGACTTCTCAATACAATATGTTCAAACAGAGTGGATGTCAGGCATAAGCTTCTATGAACAAGTCCACACACACTGAACCGGGGCGACTTCCCCTATAGATCTATTAATTGTACTAGCCGTTAACCCATCATAAGTTAATTAACGGTCCATAATTGAGGATTTAACAAAGGCAATCACTTAATGTAATTTAAGGCAACCACGGGTCCATTCATAGAGGGACAAGCATACCATAAAAGACTTGTGTTCTAAGTTTATAAAAACATGTATTCCCCCTCGCGGGTTTAAAAACCCTTTACAAGATAGTATAAAAGCGAGGATATAGACTTACTTTAGATACAGACAATCATCAGAATATAAGTATCAACACCACACGACATATCATAACCCAATACTTCTTCACATAATTATCAACACAACATCATAATCTATACGGCTTGATTCCAATAGTCGTAATACCCCATAAATAGCTAATAACCATGTAGCGTCAACAATATCCTTTCGCGGTTGTAATTAATTCCAACAACTATGCTCCAATCATCTAGTGAGGTTTATGTTTTGGTGTTTTCCTGATGGATGGTTACATCAACTCGACACATAATAAATTAATAAAATTTAACTCGTAAAAGTTTGGTGGTTGTCCAAGTAAAATAAAATAATAAAAGAAATCATATAATATATCCAGTATATATTTTATAAGTAAAATGACACACATAATTCATGTCATAAGTTACTATTTAGAACAAACATTCAAAAAGGTATTTCTTAAATTAAATACATAATCCTTCGAAAATAATAGTGTATATAAAATGATTTTTATATACTTCGACACTCGTTCGAAAATCATTATATAACTCATTAAAGTTTATTTACCATCTATAAACGTTATATTTCATATTAACTATAATAATACGTCTGGAAAACTATTATGTAACGTAGTTATTCGTTAGCTATTTCTTTTATTAACGTATACATTTTTAGAAAATTTCGGCATGACTTTGCCATTTTTATAACGTTTTCATGTATATAAAATACATAATTTTCCACTTTTCTCAATCAATATCCCAATTAATACTTTCCTCAATCAATATAATTTTTATATTAAATATATATATATATATTCCTACAATTAATATTTTAATTACCTTCCATATATCCTCAAATAATTTTATATTTTAGTACATCTTTTATTAATAATAATGTTAATAACAATATCCTCTAAATATGTATTTATTTATTTCTTATATGTCATCTAACAATTATATACCATACTATATGAAATATGAACTATTATTTTTATTATTATAATATTTTCAGAATTCTTCCACTTATATTTTATTATACCATTTATTTATTTTAGTTATTTATTCACCTATTAATAATAGTTAAAATTAATTATATAGATTTATTATTACAAAAAAACAATTAACAATAATTAATAACAATTACGCATCACCACTACAACCTAACACCACCTTGGCGCGGCCGTGGTGGCTGTGATGAAGTCCGGCCGCCACTACAGTGGTGGTTTGGCGGCAGCAACCTTCTATTTTGGTCAAATTCGAGGCCAACAACCACCATTAAAATAAAATAATAAAAATCTTATTAAAACTTGATGTAACCACCATGCATGTGTAAATCCTGACTAAATCCGAGGTTTTAAGGATTTTTAGGGTAAACCCATGTGTTATAATCATAGATCTATCACCCACACACCACCACAAGGTGGCGGCGGCGGACAATATGTGAGGGGAGGTGTAGCCACAGTGGTTTGGGGATAAAAGGGAGGAGGAGAGACGATTTTAGGGGTTTTGGAGCATATTTGGTCTTGGCCGGAAAAAATGAAGGTCGCCGGAAAATATGGAGGTCGCCGGAAAAACACCACCGGAAAAGTTTTCTGGTGGAAACCATTGATGAAGCTTGAGAGCTTATTTTGAGGATGTGTGTGTTTTGTTTGTGTAGTAAATGAGGAGATGAAGGAAAAAATTATATATATACTAAAACTATATAAAACCAAATGATTATAGTTTAGGGTATATTTTGTAAATGTTTTATTTACTTTTGTACAATAAGCGTTTGAGGCTCGTTTGGACGACTTAACGGACAATTCAAGACACGAGACTTACGCCATCGTTTTTAAAATCATTTTCATATAAATATGAGTCCTTACTTCGTCGCATTTCGAAAACATTTGATATTATTTATTTAAATGCTCGTTTAATTACTTTATCTATTTCAGTTAGATTTTATCGTAAAAATAAAATGTAAACTCTATTACTCACGTTATTAGCAACGTTTTAGGATATAATGAAAAATATTATTTTTTCATATTTTCAAAGTTTTAGTTTCGTCTCAACTATTATCTTTATCAGTTTTGCTCAGTCCGTCGTTTAAAACGTCGATACATATTACAAGTAATTAAATAATAAATATTTAATTTATGAAACGTAAACGTAAAATTTTTAAATTTCCCAGTTCGTCCAATTATAGAAAAATGTTCAAAATAAATTTGAATTTAGTTAACACGATCTTCGTTGATTTTATCAGAAATAATTAACAAGATCCGTAAATGTTCGAAAAATCTTTGTTTAAACGTTGTGTCAAAATTTTCGGGTTGTTATACGAATGCCTAATAGTAGTTATGGACTTGAGAAATCGATTTTTCATTAATTCTAGACAAGTTCCTCATTTTTTTCATTGCTAACATTCTGATCTTCTCTAAGTCTAGAGAAGAGCACGAAGACCATCTTCGCGGTATGCTACAAATTGTACGACCAAAGAAATTTCACACTGAAATTTTCTAGTACAAATTTTTGGTTGATTACAGTGACACTCTAAATCGCATTGTTTCTCACGGTTAGTTTTATCATGACTAAGCTTACGCGTAAAGGAGAGAATCCTACAGTAAAGTATGTGTTCCAGAGGATCCTACGTTAAGAGAGGTCTAATTTTACCGAGACTCATAGTCTTCCCAAAACTTCTATGTATACAGTTTCTACAAAAATGTACCATGATCCCAAACCACATTTTGGTGACGGTATGAAACAAGATGCAGTTACGTTCATATCTAAATGCCTGACATACCAACAGGTTAAGATAGAACGCCAATGCGCTAGTAGTTATTTCAACCTTTAGAAATTTCCGAATGGAAGTGGACAAGGTCTCTATGGATTTTGTTACCATACTACTATAGACTCAGAGGAGGCATGATGATATCAGAATTGTTGCCGACCGTCAGAATGAGATCATATGATTTTTTCAGTTAACCGGTTGACGTAGTTATTTCAACATGAGATCATATGATTTCACGATATTCATCAACAGTCATATCAGATGGAATTTTACGCTCACATTCACGTTCACATTTACGTTGACGCTCACAATTACGTCTCACGTTTGCGATCACGAGCTTGTACGCATTTACTTCCTTGTTCATTTCACGAGTTGTTTTCGCATTCACGTCCATGACATTGTTCACATTAATGATCGTATTCTATCTTCCGATTTACGTTTCACATTTTGTTATGGAAATATTTGCAAAAAGCTTTGGAGACCAGACTCAAGATTAGTATAACTTTCCCTCCTAGACAGACGTTCATATCGCATTTCACGTCACATCTCGTATCGTTTGGCGGTACCTCCTCAGTTATCACACGTTCGCGATATGTTTCACGTATCACGTTCCTCATATGTTTTATATATGACCTACACCATATCTCCACGTATCACGTTCACAATTGTTCACGTACTACGTTTCAATATGTCTCGCACATCATTGCTCAGAGATTGCTAGTGCCATTATTTTAGGTTATTTCGTATCGTATAGTTTCATGTATTTTTACATGTTATTTCTTATCCACTCGATCAAAGTCATGGGGATCTATCTTAAGGTGACAACCCAGATCTCTTCAGTATCGTCAAAACAAGGTCATGAAGACCAAGATTAGTACTTTCGTCAAGATCTTTTGGAGGAACCGTTCCGAGCGGGAAGCCACTTGGAAACGGAGGAGTCCATCTGGATTTCTTATCCTCATTTCCTTCCATAATCCGGATAGGTTCATTCAGCCACGTCACGTTCCATGTTCTCTTCAGTCATGTCACGTCCATGTTTTTTCAGCCATATCGTATCTCCAATTCGAGGAAAAATTATTCTTTTTAGAGGGGAAGAGTTGTAAAACCCGCACAAAATACATAAGACAGTAATTACACGAAAACATGGGTTAATTTAAAACTTTATGATTAATTAATACACGACACGTATCATGAGTAATTAAATATATCAAGACGAGTATTACATATATTAATTATTATTTACGACAAGTATGACATATGTAAATTATTACACGATAAGTATTTACGTATAATATTTAAAACACGACAAGAATTAAAACAAGTTAAAATTCGAACACACATCAAAAATATTAATACACGAGAATTGTTCAAAGCACGAAACCACAAACATAACATGAGGGGCTTTTTTTGGCCTAATTTTAAAGAACAAGAAGAGGGGCCCAAGGCCCGACCCATTTCAAATAAACTAACAAAAAGCCTTTCTTCCTTTCATTTACAAAGTTACAAAAATTTTAAGAAAAACCCTAGAAAGATTTTGTGGCCGCCGACCTTACAAGAGGAAACAAAGAAGAAAACTTGGATCTTGAGTTCGTGATTTATATGATGGTGTTCATGGTTGCTTTATATAAATATTTCATCTTCGTTAATCTTTAATCTTATGTTATTATTTATCTCATTTAATCACGAATTAAACTAATCAAATGGTATGGGAACAAATATGTTAATAATTAAACAAGTAGGTTAGATTGGGTTTGTTTTTGTTTTGGGGCGTTGTCCAACGCCGAGAGCCTCATGGCTCAGCTCGGTTTGGTTTATTAGTCAGATTAGCGACAGATTCTGTGACAAAATTCTGTCGCAGATTCCCATGGACAGATTCGCGTCAAACCTGTGTTAGGTAGCGACAGAACAACGACAAAAATTTCTGTCGCTAAACATTCTGGTGGTGATGTTGTTTTGGCTTTGTTACTTCGTGCAACCGAGTCTCTAGGAATCGGTGGGCTATTGTTTAGGCTCGGTTAACCAAGGCAAAAGGGGGGGTGTTTGGTATATTAGTTAATCGGCTTATTATTTAATTCGATCTTATTAATTAAGTGGATTTTATTGAACATGAACTTATTAAATCACCGGCTTAATGAACCGACTTAATTAATTCTTGAAAACATTATGAACCGGTTGGGTAACCCTTGGAATTTATCAGGAACCGGTTAGTAAAATCAAGACACAGGATAAAATTATTATTATTTTTTTCATGAAATATACATGGTACTTTTAAATGATTTACCATACGCTTTTAATAATTATGTATATAATTGTGCATGATAAATTACATGTTACATTTAATTAATTTAATTGAGAACTTAGCTTAATTATTTATTTACACTTTATTCATAGTTTAATTAAATTAATACTATACTTTTATTCAATTATACAATAGTAAGTTATGGTAAAGTATTATTAATATAAAATAAAGTTATATTATTAATTAATAATCATTTATAAAATCATGTATTATATTATTAATTAATAATTATGATGTTAAAACTAAAGTATTTATTATTAATAAACTTTACTATGTATGACATTTAAATAATCATGACTTATAATATATGCTTATTTAACATTAGCTTATATCATATACTTATTAAACAAGCTTGCTTTTATACCTAAGGTCCCGACTCCATCGAAGGTTAATGATTATCGTCCCATTTTGTAATGTGATTTATAAGTGCATTAGTAAGATCATTACTAAACGCATTATTTGTGGGATTAAGGATGTTGTTAGTGAGAACCAATCCGTGTTTTTTCCGGGAAGGCGAATTTCGGACAATATTTTAATCACTCAGGAGCTTATGCATAATTATCATAGAAATAGAGGTCCTCCTAGATGTGCTTTCAAGGTGGATATTCAAAAGGCTTATGAAACGGTAGATTGGCGCTTTTTGGAGCTGATTCTTATAGTCTTTGGGTTTAACCCTACTATGGTTAAATGGATTATGACTTGCGTCACTTCGGCTTCTTTTTCTCTTAGCATCAATGGTAATATTCATGGATACTTTATAGGGAAACGAGGGTTGCGACAAGGGGATCCGTTATCTCCATATATATTTACTTTGGTGATGGAAGTCCTTACACTTATTTTGAAACGAAGGGTTCACCTTTCTAGTTCGTTTCGCTACCATCACCTTTGTGAGCAGCTCCAAATTATTAATGTGTGTTTTGCAGCTGATTTATTTATCTTTGCGAGAGGTGACGTGGATTCTGCACGTTTGATCATCGATTCACTAGAAGAATTCAAGTCTACATCTGGTCTCGTTCCAAGCATTCCAAAGAGCACTGCTTTTTTCAATAATGTTCGTAGTAGCACTAAGCATGATATTCTTAGCATTATGTCCTTTGCGGAAGGTACGTTGCCGGTTAAATATCTCGGTGTCCCGCTTATTTCTTCCCGTCTTTTAAATAAGGATTGCAAGATCCTTGTCGAAAATGCCATAAATAGGATTAGGGATTGGAAGAATAAATCTTTATCTTTTGTGGGGCGGCTTAAGTTGTGTAAGTCGGTTATTTTATCAATGCAAGTGTATTGGGCGTTTGTTCTTTTCATTCCCCAAGGTATTATTGATGATATTCACCAGCTTGTCCGCGGTTTTCTATGGTGCAATGGCGAGTTCATACGCGGTAAATCTAAAGTGGCTTGGGAGGTTATTTGTCTCCCTAAATATGAAGGAGGTCTCCGTATTAGAAGTCTTGATGTGTTTTACATTGCCTTTATGACAACTCATATTTAGAACATTGTGTCTAACAGGGAGTCACTATGGGTACGTTGGATCCATATGTATAAACTCAAGGGTCGTACATTTTGGGATATTCCGATTAAGGCGGACATGAGTTGGGGATGGCGGAAATTGATCCAGCTTAGAGATCTTGTTAGACCGTATATTTGGTATGTTCTTGGAAATGGTAGGAGTGTTTCGGCCTGGTATGATACATGGGATTCTTATTGTCCTATTATTAACTACTTAACTCATCGTGATATTGCTCGGGAGGGATATCATATCCAAACTTGTGTTACTGATCTGATGAGAAATGGAGGATGGAATAGGCCACAATCCTGGCTACTTAAAGCCCTAAATTTATACCTCCTTCGCACACCCGTTCTTGTTGCATCTAGGCACGATGTAGCTAAATGGCGGGATCAGAATGGTAACTTATTTGACTTCTCGGTTAGAAGGGCGTGTGATGCATTTCGTTCGTGGGGGAATGAGGTAGATTGTTATCGGGTTATGTGGTTTTCTCATGCCATCCCCCGACATGGATTCCATCTTTAGCTTACTATGAGAAACTCCTTGAAAATACAAGATATATTACGGCAATGGGATGTTGGTGTTGGAATTGATCTGAGCTTGCTTTGTTGTGCCTTTTGTCAATTGCAACCGGACTCCCACCCTAATTTATTTTTTGAATGTTCGTTCTCTGATAAGGTTTGGAGTTATATATGTGGCCTCGCTGATATGGAGCAGGTTTGTCCTATTCTTCATGATATTGTTCAACATCTTAAACCGATGGCAAACAAACGGACTGCTAGAAGTATTATTGGTAGGTTGATTTTTGTAGCTGCTACGTATTATATTTTGTTAGAACGTAATGTACGCATTTTTAAAAATGTGAAGCATTCTCCGAAAGAGATTCGTGATAACATAGGTTCGGCTCAAGATTCTTACTTTTCTCTTCAAGAATATGGATACCGTGAAGAAACTTTTGAGTCGTTGGAATATGCCTAGTAACTTTAGGCTCTATGGTGTTTGATCTGTTTCAATGGTTTGGTTATTTAGTTTTTAAGTTTCGTGGCCTGCCACGTGCTTAACTAGTTGTTTCAAGCTTTGGCTTGAGAGGTTAATGTGGTATTTAGCCACATTCCATTGTACTTCCAATTTTTTGTGATTAATACAACTTTACCGGGGTAACCCATTACCCAAAAAATATGCTAATTATAGAAACATACTAATTATGGAAACATGCTATTTATGGAAACATATTATTTATGGAAATATACTATTTATGGAAACATACTGTTTATGGAAACTTTCTATTTTTGGAGACTTACTAATTATTGAAACTTTCTATTTTTGGAAAGTTGCTATATATGGAAACCTGCTTTTTTTGGAAACTTACTATATATATAAACCTTCTATTTTTAGAAAGTTACTCATTATGAAACAACAAGTATAATAACACATAAAACATGAAATACACTAATCAAGAACACATGAAACACTAAGAAAATACATGATAAAACATGAAATGTGAAACAAGTCAAGAACAAGTAAACTAAACTAAGAATCAATAAATTATACATAGAACATACAAGTCATTCATGTCCTTTATTATGTAGCACTCGTGAAGTCGGTGTAGTTCTTCCGCTTCCATCTTCATTTCATTACTGGACATAAGGTACGGATATTTCGTCCTTCAGTATGGACATTCTCTTTCTATGTTTAGAATTCCCCGTTTACTGTCATATGTTTTTCCCAGTAGTTACATAAAACTTTTCTGTGATTACTATGTTAATATTTTAAACTGCCTGAGCTATATACATGCATGCCTTGTTCACCTAGTTATGGAGGTACCGTAACCATAACAATTGAGGCACCGGTGTTATGACTCTTCCGCGATGAGAGTGATTGCTCGCGGCGTCCCTTTCAGTTATTGGCCATTATTATTATTATCATTTGGGGTGAATGGGTACATCCTAGTACATGTTTTGCAGATTACACGGTAACTATGGTGTGTGCTCTACATCCGTTACATGGAGCTGATCCCTCCACCCAGACTATTATGATTAGAGGCAACCCCTCTAATTGCATGACGAGGTCACCCCTCTATGTATTCATGCACATTGATACCTTCATGACCTATATGGGCTCTTGGGTATTTAAAATACAGTTTCTATGAATTAAACGTAAGTCTTTTCAGATATAAACCAGTTTATATACATACTCCAGGTTTTCCTGGACTTACACTTATTCCGCTGCATTTTATACTTTACTTATGTTTCAGTCCTTTTTATTATTGTCATATATTTGTTTCACTGAGCGTATTGCTCAGACGTATATTTTCTTTCCATGACCCAAACGGCAGGTACCCAAGGGTAGACTTGAGCATTGAGCGGACGTGCATAGGATGGGAGCTACCTTGTACTTTTTATCATTTTGCACTTCATTTACTTTATGCATCTTTTGAGTTTATGTTTGGGGGTCGATGTTTGATTCAGTTTTCCTTTATGGTCAATTATGCCTTGCATGCTTTGATGACACACCATAATTATCATGTAACGGTCCACTTATCAAAGTGGGGTGTTACAAACAACATTTTCCATTTTAAAGTACATTTTGAAGATTTGTTCATGATCATAAAACTTCAGCTTTATCTATCTAAGAACTTCTCTTGCCTCTGCATCATCATCATAATCCACAAAAACTGGATCTTCATCTTGATCTTCACCAAGATCAACATCACCCACATTATCATTCTTTTCACTAGACTCCATGCTACCAGATATTGAACTAACAATCCGATCCTCAATCAAATCTTTTTGTTGTTGACCCTCTAGTTCTTCCTTTTTCATTTGTTGTGCCTAGAGTTTATCAAAACTAATCTGTGCACTATCCTTTGGAATATGTTCTTCTACCAGAATACCTTTACCTTTATTTGATGGTGTGACACCCCGGGTCGGGTCAAAGGCAACAGAAATAGTATTTGGATGTCATAGGGTTGGATCGATAGCAAATAGTACATAAAGCACAGGAAAAAAGATTATCCAACATATATTACATGAACAGTGTTACAAATTTATAAAAATTGTATTAACATTATAAAAATAAATTGTTTGTTTTTCCCAAGTAGAAACCCATGATGAGTCTTACAATGCAGACTACTATGATGCTTGAGTCCATGCACACACCACGTACGAGCTTCATTTTCCTGAGAAAAAACATGCTTAGAGGGTCAACATAAAGTTGGTGAAAATAAAATAAGTTTGGACAATAAACGATAGTAGTAGTAGCAATGCACAAATTTATTCTAAAAAGGTAATTACATTCCCTATTACCCAAAATTGAGGCTTAAGTTCCATGGTTCTCAACAGATGAGGACCCCGATGCCTTACAAAAAGGCTCCCAATTCCAGTTCCAACATGGTATACTTCTGTTGTCCAAGCCAAGGCAGAGTGAGCGCTACTCACCTGGATGGAAATCGTCAATCCCAAATAGATATATTTATAACATTCGGGCAATTGCAATAATTTTAACAGTTTCTACAATTGGCAATCATAATCAAAGTTTGTACAGTTCAGTTTATGTCCATAAAATAAGTTGCATGTTTTCTCCCCCTTAGAGGATTTTAAAAGTTTATCAATATCTTGTGTGGGGCTGTAAACTCACCTTAGTGTCTATAATAGTTGTGCAATAAAGGAAATCCAGATAATGCTCACGTCACAGTCAACTGCCTAATTAAATAGTACAATCTCAGTAAATAATGCAGGAAACGTATGTGCATGCTTATACAGTTTTTAGACAGTTTATTTATGTTACTGTGTTTATTTAAGTAAATGTAGTACAAGCATTAATAACGTTTAATTAAATTTGTAAATAAATTTTGTTTAAGTAAAAATGTTTTACTTACAAATTTGGTGTAAGTATACTTGTATTTAATTTATATATGTAGTTTATGTAAATTATTTTATAATGTAAAATATAAATATTTTATTTATCTTAAAGTCCCCAAAAGTTTCCAACATTTACTAAATAGTCTTTAAGTTACAAGTTTAAGAAATTACGGTTTTAGTCCTTATAGTTTAGGATTTATTCAAGTTTTACTAATTTAAATGGAATAAGGGTTTTAGGGTTTGTTTAGGTTTCAGATATGTGCAAAACTAGTCCCTCCGTATTTTATTAAGTTAAAACTTTCGGATATTAGCACTTTTAGTACCTAGGGCTTGTAATAATTTTGGGTTATGGCAAGATTAGTCATTCTAGTTATAATTATGTTTCATAACTTCCATTAAATGACAAAAATAGTCCCTAGGGCTTCTAAATGTTTCGACTTATTACAATAATGGTCCTTAGGGTTATAAAATGACAAAATAACTTTAGGAACTTACAAAAATGGTCCTTAGGGTTTAATATGTCACGGATGACATTTATTAAGCCCTAGACTTTTGTATTTTTACAATATTAGTCCTTGTACTTAATGGTTATCAAAACAAGTTTCAAATGTCACGGTTTTAGTCCCTATGTTTTATAAATTGACATTTTTAGTCTAAAAGTTTTTATTAGTTATATTTTTGTTATAAAAACTATATGTGAATTTAAAATATTAAATAGGCTCATTAAATAGACCAAGAGAGCTAATGGGCTATCTAATGGGCCTACACATATTTTAAGTCCACTAATAAACTAAGATTAGTTAAGTGGGCTTTCAAAACATTAAATGGGCCTAATGGGCTCTTGCATATACACAGTTATATTGTATTGGGCTTAGTGGGCCTCTTTAATCTTTGGGCTAATGTTGCATGGGCTTGATTAGTCCATTAATAATACTTAGCCATTTATCAAGGTATAAAATTTATGTATTACAAGCTTATTATTGGTTTATAAAAATTAAGTCATGATCTCTAAATAAAGAGTAAAAACCCATGGCATATTTTATTTGGTGTTTCAAATGAGATCTAAATTAGTTACAAGTTTGCATGTAAGTCATAAGCCCTAATATAAGCTCATAACCCACGACTATAATTATTTATAGCATTTCAAGATAAAGTTCAAGCTTGTTATATGTTTGCATGTAAGTATAAAAGTCCCACAATGAGATCTAAGCTATATACAAGTTTAGAACTCAATCATAAGTCCACAAAGAACTATATAGCCCATGGCTATATTAAATCTTTGTATTCCAAGATGAGATTTAAGCTTGTCATATCTTTACAATTAATTTACAAAGTCCAAAAATAAGATCTAAACTTATTACATGTTTACAAGTTCATCACAAGTTCCAAAAGTGAACGATATAGCCCACAGCTATATTTATTTCCCATTATAAGATCTATGTTTATTACATGATTATAAGTTAAGTTAGTCTATACATAAGATCTAGGTTTATCATGAGCTTGCATGTTCATTAAAAATCCATCCAATGAGGTTTATAGCCCACGGCTGTAATTTAATACATAAAATGTTTTCATGATTTTTAGTAGGTCATTATACATAGATGATTACATATTCCATCACTAAAAACTTGTTACACAAATCATTGGTGTATACATAAATAAGCCGTGACCTTTAAGGTCATAGTTTTTCTTGTTTGTGAGTTTATACAAGATTACTCATAAGATTAATGTTTATAAGTTAACCCAAAATCCAAAAGTAAAACCAATAGCTCACGGATATAAATAAATCCATAGAATGGTTTTTATGATTTTTACCAAGGTTAATATAGGTAAATAATCATAGGTTTCTTATCAAATAATTTTTAGTCATGTCTTATGACATATCAAAATATGCCGTGACCTATATGGTCATGGTTTTACCAAATCTTGATTTTTCAACAAGTTTATCATATGTGTTTATCAAGTGGATGATTATGCATGCATACAAAATAAATGAAGAAAGTAAAATAAGTGATACCTTCTTGTTGATGTTATCAAGGACAGATCAAAAGAACTATAGAGATTAGTGTTTCAATCTTGATGATGATGAAACCCTAAAGACAATCCAATCCGTGACCTAGATTGGTTTGGATAGGGTTTATATTGGTTGTTTTGAAGATCAAGTTGGTATAGATAATACCAAATGATTAGGAGTAAAGAGGATGAAGACAAGATGAAGTGAGTTAATGTGTTTTTGGATGTATCTAGGCCTAAATCCATATGATGGAGGGTGAAAGAGATTGAGAGAGTTTGATATTTGTTTTGCATGAGAATGTATGCGTGATGTGTGTGTGTTTCGGCTTAAAGAGGAGAGAAGGAGAATAATATCTCCTTGGTAAGGCAAACCTTCCCAAGTGTAACCAAGAACAATACACCCTTTCCCCTTCTCTATCTTTGCCGTGTGATGGTGATCAAAAAAGGAGGCAAAAAGGGTTTGCCAAGTGTTGTGTGGATAAACAAAAGGCAATGAGTATACTTGTATATTTTCAAGGGATGTGTATGCATGTATGATGGGCATACACGGCTAGAACACATAGGTAGGGTAGACATGTTTTATTTTTTTGTTAAGTCTTGTGTATAATCACATGTGTAAGCATTTTAATATTTAACCATGTTTAATTACAAGGTATATGTTATGTACTTATTTACAACAAAATAAAATGCAAGAGTACAAGTACACAGTGGACATGTTCACATATTTTATAGAAATATAATACATGAGAAAATGTTCTAGCATTATTGGGTACAAGGTTTTTATTATTTATAAATGTAAAATCATGGATTTTATAGAACCACCCCGTTATTTTAGCTTTGTCCTCAAAGCTACTAAGAAATTTGTCATCTGTTAAGTGAAAAGATGTGGGTACTTGGCTTTGAATCTAACACCCCACCAAATGCTATGCGCAGCGGAACTACAACATTTGGGTGCTAGGCAGTTATCATCGCACACAAGATATATCGAACGACTCCAAAGAGACGTCAAAGTTTAAACTTAAATTAAAAATTGTTAAAAAGTTACATGTCTACGGTTTTCCAACCCCAAATGATACAACAAAGTTTGCGTTTCGGTCCCCATGAATCTCAACCCCAAAAGATACAGTTTTCACAACAACATGACATAAAGTTTAAAGATGTTCAAGTAATAAAGGGAGGAAAAACAAGTAGACTCCAAGCCATACACACAACTTCCATCCAATGCATGCTCCATGCTACACTTCATCGGTTACCTGAAACACATGCTAAATTTGGTCAACAAAAACGTTGAGTGGAATTCATAGGTTTTACAATTGATTTTGAACATATGTGTAGTAAAAACCATTCACGATCATTCATAGACTTGTCGATCAAACAATCTATATTCAAGGTACTGACAATTGTGTTTAAGCTCATGACACTAAACCGTTAACTCAATCACCCGCGTAATAATTACCGGCGTGATTCAGATGAAACCAGTGCCCCTACTAAGGCATCAGTTGCAATTATACCTTATCTCTTATCACAAATTATCCGTCCGCAGGGGGTATCAACGTACTAGCCCTCGTCTCGGATAGGGTAGTCAACCCCATAGTACTATCACTTTGTATAAGCGGCTATTTCTAATCCACGCTAGGACTAAACAATATTTAATAGTTCATGAATTTAGGGCCTTTTGCAACTAGGTACTCAACACAATTTCAAAGGCAACATTCGGGTCCAACAATCATTCATGACATATGTTCATTTTGAAAACTAGCATGCACTTCCCTCGCGGGTAAAACAATTTGAAATAATAATAAGCGAGGCTATAAATTCACACCTTATATAACAAGCAGTCGATAGTTCGAGTGACGGTCACTGACGACGATGAGGATGCCCGGGTAAATCAACACCTATCAAACCAATAACGCGTAATGAGTAATCTCATTTATAAACCTTAAGGTACTGTATATAATACATACATATTAGTCACTTGTGATAATTACAACTCACGCCAAAACAAAACAAACAAGTGTTACTCGTTTTATACCATTCGTCCATATTATTAACGTTATTCCTTTTTACGCATTTTTCGCCGATACTTACCAAAAGTACAGACTGTTTTACTAGACTTAACCCTTTTTATAAAAATTGGGAAAATTCTCAAAAATACCTTAAGACCTGTAAAAAACACATATTTAATCCCATTAAAAGTTTTCGCTTTTACGACCCGTTACTCAACACTTTTCCAAAACTACGTTCTTCGGACTGAAATTGTACTTTGACCAAGTCGGACTCATTTGACCCGTTTAAAATACTCCATTGACCCATTTGACACCTAAGTCCTATAGTAAACTCAAATATGCAGGTTTGAGACCAAAAATCAACCTTTGACCATTTACCAAACTAAACCTATAGTCCCCGGGATTTGACCTAAAACCAAGCATAATTTTGGATTATGACGGTTTTCATCTCCCGGTACACGAATTTCAAAACGTCGTAACTTTTGACTCGTTAGGAGTCGTAAGCTCTAACTTATACCAAATCGAAGCTAAGAAGATGCTTTACAACTACATCCTAACCACAAGACCTGTTTACAAAATAATTTTTACGAAAAAACCTCAAACTTTCTGCCTAAAATTACCTATACCAAAATCATCCCAACGCTCGTTTTCAAACCCATTTATCGACATTAAACATCATCCTAAGTACTCCTAATCATACTCAAACATCATAATCAGTCCTAAAACCCTATTAATCAAAATCATCATAAAACCCAATCACAAAAATAAACATGCAAATGAATTTACCCATTTAAAAACATGTAAAAACAAACATACATACAATATTCATCATCAAAACAACAACCACCATGATCCCCCAAACACCCCCTTTTGCCGTGGGGTTTGGATGATCAAAACCCATCAACCAGATTGATTTTGGTTGATTTGTTTAGTGATTTAACATCATC
Organism: Glebionis coronaria; assembly: GCA_025667525.1. Classification (NCBI taxonomy): domain Eukaryota; kingdom Viridiplantae; phylum Streptophyta; class Magnoliopsida; order Asterales; family Asteraceae; genus Glebionis; species Glebionis coronaria. The sequence goes on from CM046880.1 coordinate 193,903,072, forward strand.
CATCCATGAATTAAACATGCAAATGGCTAATTAACATCAAAACAAACTTTTAAAAAATCTTTAATTTTTGGAAAAATTCATGTTAATGCATGTTAGATTAAACCATGGATTAACACTTACAAAAGGTTTTTAGGAAGTGGTCTTTAATTGGAATTAATCAAAAACCAAGAAAAATTGAAGGTGGTGGTGGTTTGGTGATGTTGGCCGTCGGCCTAAAGAGAGAAGAAGGAAGGGATGGGTTCTTTTTTTGAAATGTTTAGTGTGTGTGTCCACTTTTCCTTTTTGTAAAATGGGAGGGACCTAGGGTGCAATTTAGGCTTTCTTTTGTCCTTAAGCAAAAACGACCTTATAAGTTTATAGGATTGACTCATTAGTCATTTTAGAAAATTTTACGGGAGTCGGGGATCATCCCAAACACTCCAAAATATTTTTAGGACACTTTAAATGTACCCGGAAAGCAATAAAACTCACCCGACTCGACTTAGCACGAACCGTAAGTAAAATTATCGAAAAATTACAATATCGATAAAACGATAATAATTATAGAAATTTGGGCATCCATCGGGATCGTACTCGTCATCGTCCTTCTTAAATTGTCAATCGTCAAAATTATAACCTCGAATATCGGTTTCAACCAAAATGATAAAATATATAGCAAATAAAATTTATTAAAAATTTCAAAAATAAGCGTAATTTAGGGTAATGTAAGTGACCTCGGTTCTAGGGTCTCACATCCACCCCTCCTTAAAGAGAGCGACGTCCCGGCGCTCTCCTCCTCTTATACTCACATTTCGTGCCGCTGGAACAGATGAGGATACCTTTCCTTGAAAAAGTCCTCACGTTCCCAAGTGTATTCCGGTCCACGCCTAGAATTCCATCGAACCTTCACAATGGGAATTCTACTACGCTTCAGCCTCTTGACCTCTCGGTCCATAATTTCCACGGGTTCTTCCACGAAATGCATTTTGTCGTCCAGTTGAATCTCATCCAAAGGAATCACCAATTCCTTATCCGCCAAACTCTTCTTCAAATTCGATACATGAAACGTGTCGTGAATAGCACTAAGCTCGCTCGGCAACTCCAACTTATACGCTACAGGTCCAATTCGTTTAACGATCTTAAATGGTCCAATATACCTCGGACTTAACTTTCCTTTCTTCCCAAAACGAATTACACCCTTCCACGGCGAAACCTTAAGCATAACCATATCTCCGACTTCAAATTCCAACGGTTTTCTTCTGTTGTCGGCATAACTCTTCTGTCGGCTTCTCGCAGCAAGTAGTCGGTTCTTGATTTGCACAATCTTCTCTGTCGTCTCCAAAACCATTTCGGGTCCAGTCAATTGACTTTCTCCTACTTCACTCCAACACACAGGTGATCTACACTTCCTTCCATACAACGCTTCGAACGGTGCAGCCTTGATGCTCGCATGGTAACTATTATTATACGAAAACTCCACTAAAGGCAAGTGGCGTTCCCAACTTCCTCCAAAATCAATCACGCATGCTCGGAGCATGTCCTCCATCGTCTGAATAGTCCGTTCACTCTGGCCATCAGTCTCCGGGTGATAAGCCGTGCTTAAACTCAATTCAGTGCCCATCGCACGTTGAAGCGATTTCCAAAATTCCGAAGTAAACCTACTATCGCGATCCGAAATGATCGATAACGGTACTTCATGTCTGCAAACGATCTCCTTCACGTACACACTGGCCAGTTTCTCCATACTGTCCGTATTCTTCATAGGTAAGAAATGAGCAGATTTCGTCAATCTATCCACTATTACCCAAATCATATCACATCTACTAGGAGTTCTGGGCAAACCCGTCACGAAATCCATAGCGATTTTCTCCCATTTCCATTCTGGAATCTCTGGTTGTACCAACAACCCAGACGGCTGCTTATGTTCGGCTTTAACCTTCGCACAAGTCAAACACTTACCAACGTAACGAGCAATATCCGCCTTCATATTCGGCCACCAATAAACTTTCTTCAGATCATGATACATTTTATCCGATCCAGGATGTATCGAGTACTTCGACTTATGAGACTCGTTCATAACCAAATCTCGTACTCCAGGCTTTCCTTCCTCGGATGGACACAACGGTAACCAAATCCGATTCTCGAAATATCTCAGCCCGTCTGACCTAATCACAAAAAGAGGTTTCAACATTCTTCCCAAGTTCTCAAAATCAACATTCTCTTTCATTAATCCCCTCTCTTGAGCCTTCAGTATTGTTTCGGTTAAATCAACACTCTCAGTCATCACTAAAGCTCTGACTCTCAAAGGTTTCTCTCGATCCTTCCTACTAACTGCATCCGCTACAACATTCGCCTTACCAGGATGGTAGCGAATTTCACAGTCATAGTCACTCAGTAATTCTACCCATCGTCTCTGTCTCATGTTCAACTCCTTCTGGTCTAAAATGTACTGCAAACTCTTGTGGTCGGTGAATACAACACACTTCGTCCCATACAAATAATGTCTCCAAAATTTCAACGCAAAAACCACAGCTCCTAAAACCAAATCATGCGTCATGTAGTTCTCTTCATTCTTCCTCAGTTGTCTCGACGCGTAAGCAATCACCTTCTCACGCTGCATCAACACAGCTCCATAACCCTTACGAGATGCGTCACAATACACTACAAAGTCTTCGGTTCCTTCAGGTAATGACAATATCGGTGCGGAACATAACTTGTCCTTGAGCGTTTTGAAAGCGAATTCTTCCTCATCTCCCCATTCATACACTCTATTCTTTTTGGTAAGCTTTGTTAATGGCTTCGCAATCAACGAAAATCCTTCAATGAATCTCCGATAATACCCAGCTAAACCAAGGAATTGTCGAACTTCAGTTGGCGTTGTCGGTACCGACCATTCCCTGATCGCTTCGACCTTGGCAGGATCCACGCGAACTCCTTTACTATCAATTACGTGACCAAGGAATTGCACAGACTCTAACCAAAACTCACACTTCGAGAACTTCGCATACAGCTTCTCTCTCTTCAATAGATCCAATATCTTTCTCAGGTGCTTCTCGTGCTCTTCCTTACTCTTAGAGTAAATAAGAATATTATCGATAAAAACAATGACAAACTTATCTAGATACGGCTTGCATACTCGATTCATAAGGTCCATGAATACAGCAGGCGCGTTTGTCAACCCAAAAGGCATCACTCGAAATTCGAAGTGTCCATACCGCGTACGAAAGGCAGTTATAGGAATATCCTCCTCTCTCACACGCAGTTGATGATACCCTGACCTCAAGTCGATCTTTGAGTATACACAGGAACCTTGCAATTGGTCAAACAAATCGTCAATCCTCGGCAATGGATACCAATTCTTAACCGTCAGCTTGTTGAGTTCTCTATAGTCAATACACATCCGAAATGACCCATCTTTCTTCTTCACAAACAACACTGGCGCTCCCTATGGTGATGAGCTAGGTCTAATAAATCCTTTATCCATCAACTCCTTAAGTTGATCCGATAACTCCTTTAACTCTGATGGTGCTAATCGATAGGGCGCACGCGCAACCGGTGCAGCTCCCTGCACCAAATCAATTCGAAACTCGACCTCACGGGTGGGTGGTAAACCCGACAAATCGTCTGGAAAAACTTCCGGATAGTCGCAGATTATAGGTACCTCTTCAATCCTCGCCTCTAAATCACCATCACTAGAAACTTGTGCCAAAAACACATCGCATCCATCTTCTACATACTTCATCATTTTCAAACAAGAAATCACTTTCAAACGAGAAGTGCATTCATCTCCCTTCACAGTCAAGACTTTATTCCTCAACGGGATTTGAACTACTCTCTCTCCACAGACGATCACGGCACTATGCTCCATCAGCCAATCCACTCCCACGATCACATCAAACGATCCTAGCTCTATGGGCATTAAGTCGATTTCAAAAGCGTAATTTCCTAACTTTAAGGTACACCCTTTCAGTATAGAATTTGTACTAACGATTTTCCCATCGGCTAATTCCACGTTATAACTAGTCGTTAACAATACCGGTTTTCTATCGATATGACGACTAAATTTAACATCTACAAAACTCTTGTCGGAACCAGAATCAAACAAAATACTAGCATAACAAGCGTCTAGCAAAAACGTATCGGTAACCTTGTTAGGACCTTGTGGTTTATCAACCGTCCCTACTTGATACATGGCAGCAGCATTGTTACCTCCTTGCTTGTTCCCAACCTTCGGGCAATTTCCTTGCCTGTGTCCTCTTTCTCCACATCCAAAACAACCCATCACTCTCGTAGCATTCGCCCTAGTGGCTACCCCCTTTGTTCGGAAATCAGACATCCTATGGCCCGCTTTTCCACATTTTCCGCACGCAGGTGGGCAACTCCCTACATGGTACAAGTTTCATCGACCACAGTGGGGATTCACCTTCGCTCCTCTGGGGTTTGTAACAGCTCTCATCCCATCATTCCTGCGTTGGTTGAACTGCTGACTGCGGTTCTGACCCGGATTATTACGGTTTCTACCTCGGCTTTGACCCTGGGATTGATTGCTCTGTGCTGCCTCCCACTTCCTCTTAATTCCTTCAGCAATGAAGTTCTTCTTGTCTTGGAGTTTGACATCCATCAAGGCGTGAGCCATCTGGACCGCTTCATCAAACGACCCAGGTTTAGACGAAGTCGTTTCACCCTTGATATTACTGGACAGACCTTTGATGTACTGTTTCATCTTCTTGTTATCATCGGCAAAGGCCTCTGGACACAAAAGGCTTAATTCATTAAACCTCCTGGTGTAAGCAATGATATCATTGTTTCTCAAAGTCAGGTGCCTCACCTCATCTTCCAATTGACCCAGCTCCTCTTCAGGACATAACTTCTTGGTCAAAAGAGCTTTAGTAGCAGTCCATGTTCTTGCACTCGCTACTGCTAACCGAACAGTGGCTACTTGGGTGTTCCACCAACTCAATGCGTCGTCAAGAAAAGTAGCAGCCGCAAACTTGACCTTGTTCGCCTCTGAGCAACCACTAATCTCGAAAGTACTCTCGACCTTTTCTAACCATCTCCTGAGTTCTAGAGCTCCACCAGTTCCACGAAATTGCGTGGGACCGCATTTCATTAAACTAGAGTAAGTACACTCTCTTGGGGCTTGCTGTCTCCCCACATTTCTGCCTTGGTCTGGGTTTCTCTCTGCTCGGTCTGCTTCTATCGCATTCACAATGGCTTCCTGAATCATCGTGTTCACACGGTCAGCTGTTAGCTTTGGAGGCATGGTGCGTTATCAAATACACCTCTCTGCAAAGACAGGAAAAAATAGAAAAACAATGTAAGTATACACATCAAGATTAATATGGATTTCTCTTTCAAGACATAATATAAATACAACGACACATCACTACAAAGTTACTAATATTCATCAATTCACATCACAAAAGATCAAATTAAAGACATATCACAGATCATGAAAGGTAAACATGGATTGTATTGATAATCAACCAAAATTGTGACAAGTATTGCCACTATAACCATTCACCATAAAACTTAATTCCTCAAGTTTTTCGTCACAATGCCATCATACAAAAGTCTAAAATAGTTCTATTACAACGATCAAGGATAAAATACAAGACGAGAAACTAGGCATGTGGTGATCCACACGGCCTCTTGGATGGCGGTTCATCATCATCCTCCTCAGGTTCTTCGTCGCTATCTTCCTCGTCCACTTCATCCATCTTCCTCTTTCCTTTGTCGTTCGGCCCACATTCAATCGCCTTCTTCGTCCCTGACGTAGACCCACACTCAACTGCTACATGATTTCCCACAGTGATACAAACACCTCTGGCAGGTGGCTGGATCATGAAGTCATTAGCTTCCATTTCCAAGTCGTCCACAAATCTCCAATCTGGGGGCAAGGATGCTCTCACTCGATGCTCCCAACTCTGCATCCTAGTCAATCTCGCTTGATCTTCCCTAACTCGATCAAGACTGGCGCTCAAGTTCACGATCATCGATCTTAGGCTGTTGATATCACTCTTGTTTGCATTTCCATCAAACTCGATTCTTGAAGTTCTTGCCAATAGCCTTTGGTGTGCTCTTTCATTCTCGTCGAATCTGTTGATTACCCTTGTTTCCACTATGTACCGCTCGCACATCGACTCATCCAATCTTCTCACAACACGCCGTACGTCACGATAAGCTCTTGGTCCGGGGCAGAAAACTCTTGAGATGCCCTGATGAAGAGAATTTGCGCTCGCAGCAACTTCGGATCTTCTAGGGATACCTGGCATACCAACCAGATGAGAAGTACGCATAGGCCTGAGGCAAGTAGTTCTCCTTTGGTCGAGGTCCTGGGCTTGCACATTGTTCGCCTCGGCCTGTCCTTCAGCAGTTGTTCCAACATTTCCCCCTTCGTGTCCTACGACATAATCGTCTCCATTTCCATTAGGCGGTACCTCGGCCATTCCTGCACCAACAGAGAATTTTGGAGGGTACGTAAGATTACTATTCAATATTTATAAATACATGTATGCAAATGCAATGCAAAGGTGGTACACATGCCCAAAATGCGATAATATGATGCTCATGCATAAGTAATACAAGAATTACGGTATCGGGTATTCCACGTATAATTTCAACGTTTACATATAGTAGTTCTATATTTACGTAATAAATACCCACATATATACTTCAACTCAAAAGTATACGCCAATGCCATGAATACAAAAATAAACCTTACCGGAGCCATGCAGGATAGTTGTGTGCGCTTGGACAATTTCTTACGACACCAAAAGTTATAGTTTAGGATATTTCAAAACGACCTAGTTCTCTATAACTCATGGCTCTGATACCAATCTCTAACACCCACCAAATGCTATGCGCAGCGGAACTACAACATTTGGGTGCTAGGCAGTTATCATCGCACACAAGATATTTCGAACGACTCCAAAGAGACGTCAAAGTTTAAACTTAAATTAAAAATTGTTAAAAAGTTACATGTCTACGGTTTTCCAACCCCAAATGATACAACAGAGTTTGCGTTTCGGTCCCCATGAATCTCAACCCCAAAAGATACAGTTTTCACAACAACATGACATAAAGTTTAAAGATGTTCAAGTAATAAAGGGAGGAAAAACAAGTAGACTCCAAGCCATACACACAACTTCCATCCAATGCATGCTCCATGCTACACTTCATCGTTTACCTAAAACACATGCTAAATTTGGTCAACAAAAACGTTGAGTGGAATTCATAGGTTTTACAATTCATTTTGAACATATGTGTAGTAAAAACCATTCACGATCATTCATAGACTTGTCGATCAAACAATCTATATTCAAGGTACTGAAAATTGTGTTTAAGCTCATGACACTAAACCGTTAACTCAATCACCCGCGTAATAATTGCCGGCGTGATTCAGATGAAACCAGTGCCCCTACTAAGGCATCAGTTGCAATTATACCTTATCTCTTATCACAAATTATCCGTCCGCAGGGGGTATCAACGTACTAGCCCTCGTCTCGGAAAGGGTAGTCAACCCTATAGTACTATCACTTTGTATATGCGGCTATTTCGGACTAAACAATAGTTAATAGTTCATGAATTTAGGGCCTTTTGCAACTAGGTACTCAACACAATTTCAAAGGCAACATTCGGGTCCAACAATCATTCATGGCATATGTTCATTTTGAAAACTTGCATGCATTTCCCTCACGGGTAAAACAATTTGAAATAATAATAAGCGAGGCTATAAATTCACACCTTATATAAGAAGTAGTCGATAGTTCGAGTGACGGTCACTGACGACGATGAGGATGCCCGGGTAAATCAACACCTATCAAACCAATAACGCGTAATGAGTAATCTCATTTATAAACCTTAAGGTACTGTATATAATACATACATATTAGTCACTTGTGATAATTACAACTCACGCCAAAACAAAACAAACAAGTGTTACTCGTTTTATACCATTCGTCCATATTATTAACGTTATTCCTTTTTACGCATTTTTCGCCGATACTTACCAAAAGTATGGACTGTTTTACTAGACTTAAACCTTTTTATAAAAATTGGGAAAATTCTCAAAAATACCTTAGGACCTGTAGAAAACACATATTTAATCCCATTAAAAGTTTTCACATTTACGACCCGTTACTCAACACTTTTCCAAAACTACGTTCTTCGGACTAAAATTGTACTTTGACCAAGTCGGACTCATTTGACCCGTTTAAAATACTCCATTGACCCATTTGACACCTAAGTCCTATAGTAGACTCAAATATGCAGGTTTGAGACCAAAAATCAACCTTTGACCATTTACCAAACTAAACCTATAGTCCCCAGGATTTGACCTAAAACCAAGCATAATTTCGGATTATGACGGTTTTCATCTCCCGGTACACGAATTTCAAAACGTCGTAACTTTTGACTCGTTAGGAGTCGTAAGCTCTATCTTATACCAAATCGAAGCTAAAAAGATGCTCTACAACTACATCCTAACCACAAGACCTGTTTACAAAATAATTTTTACGAAAACACCTCAAACTTTCTGCCTAAAATTACCTATACCAAAATCATCCCAACGCTCGTTTTCAAACCCATTTATCGACATTAAACATCATCCTAAGTACTCCTAATCATACTCAACATCATAATCAGTCCTAAACCCCTATTAATCAAAATCATCATAAAACCCAATCATAAAAATAAACATGCAAATGAATTTACCCATTTAAAAACATGTAAAAACAAACATACATACAATATTCATCATCAAAACAACAACCACCATGATCCCCAAACACCCCCTTTTGCCGTGGGGTTTGGGTGATCAAAACCCATCAACCAAATTGATTTTGGTTGATTTGTTTAGTGATTTAACATCATCCATCCATGAATTAAACATGCAAATGGCTAATTAACATCAAAACAAACTTTTGAAAAATCTTTAATTTTTGGAAAAATTCATGTTAATGCATGTTAGATTAAACCATGGATTAACACTTACAAAAGGTTTTTAGGAAGTGGTCTTTAATTGGAATTAATCAAAAACCAAGAAAAATTGAAGGTGGTGGTGGTTTGGTGATGTTGGCCGTCGGCCTAAAGAGAGAAGAAGGAAGGGATGGGTTTTTTTTTTGAAATGTTTAGTGTGTGTGTCCACTTTTCCTTTTTGTAAAATGGGAGGGACCTAGGGTGCAATTTAGGCTTTCTTTTGTCCTTAAGCAAAAAAGATCTTATAAATTTACGGGATTGACTCACTAGTCATTTTAGAAAATTTTACGGGAGTCGGGGATCTTCCCGAACACTCCAAAATATTTTTAGGACACTTTAAATGTACCCGGAAAGCAATAAAACTCACCCGACTCGACTTAACACGAACCATAAGTAAAATTATCAAAAAATTACAATATCGATAAAACGACAATAATTATAGAAATTTGGGCATCCATCGGGATCGTACTCTTCATCGTCCTTCTTAAATTGTCAATCGTCAAAATTATAACCTCGAATATCGGTTTCAACCAAAATGATAAAATATATAGCAAATAAAATTTATTAAAAATTTCAAAAATAAGCGTAATTTAGGGTAATGTAAGTGACCTCGGTTCTAGGGTCTCACATTGAATGTGTCTTCTCGTTCCCAGGTGTACTCAGGACCTCTCTTTGAGTCCCAACGCACCTTGATTAACAGAATGCGGCTGCGTTTCAACTTTTTAGTTGCTCTCTCCATGATTTCTACTGGTTCTTCCGTGAACTGGAGTTTGTCATCAAAATGAACTCCTTCCAGGGGCATAGCTAAGGGTTCCTTAGCGTAGCAATTTTTTAGGTTCGACACATGAAAGGTGGAGTGTACCCGGCTCAGTTGTTGCGGCAGTTCCAAACGATAAGCTACATCCCCAATTTTGGATATCACTTTGAAAGGGACTACATATCGTGGATTTAATTTTCCACGTTTCCCGAATCGTACAACCCCCTTCCATGGTGATACCTTTAGCATGACACGGTCTCCCACTTTAAACTGCATAGGTTTGTGTTTCTAGTCTGCGTAGCTCTTTTGTCGATCGCGTGCAGCATGAATCCTTTGTTTTATAAGGACGATCTTGTCGGTGGTCTCTTGAATTAATTCAGGCCCAGTAAGTTGGAACTCACCTACTTCTGCCCAACACACGGGGGAACGACATTTCCGACCGTAGAGTGCTCCGAAAAGAGCGACTTTGATGTTGGCGTGATAGCTATTGTTGTAGGAGAACTCAACCAAGGGTATATGCTCGACCCAACCGTTACCAAAATCAATCACACATGCTCTCAGCATGTCTTCTAGAGTTTGGATGGTTCGTTCACTTTGACTGTCAGTCTGTGGGTGATAAGCAGTGCTCATATCCAAATTGTTACCCAGGGCCCGTTGGAGAGCCCTCCAAAAGTTTGAAGTGAACCTACCGTCTCGATACAAATTATTGAGACTGGTACTCCATGTTTGGTCACAATCTCCTTAAGGTATGAATTTGCTAACTTTGACAAGGAATCAGTTTCTTTGATGGGTATGAAGTGGGCAGATTTGGTGAGTCTGTCGACTATCACTCATATAGCATCGTATCCGTGAGACGATCTTGGGAGTTTGTTAACGAAGTCCATGGTGATGTTTTCCCACTTCCATTCAGGTATCTCGGGCTGTACCAGTAAACCCGATGGTCTTTGGTGCTCTGTCTTGACACGTGAGCACGTCAAGCATTTCAGAACGTAGGTGGCGATGTCAGACTTCATGTTTGGCCACCAGTACAACTTCTTCATATCTTGATACATCTTTTCCGATCCAGGATGTAGAGAATACTTGGACTAATGTGACTTGTAACACCCCCAAGTTATACAATTCAATACAGTAGAAGACTCGTTGGTGTTACGGGATAGCACATTACTCACATCATAGACAACGCTTAAAAATCGCGTCGTTTAATAATAATGCATTTCCATTCATAAATATCAAATTTACATAGGTCCCAATTCATTGTATTTTATACAGGTTTTACAAAGCATTTGAATGGAAATGATTATTTAAGTGCTGGCCATGAATTCTTGTTGTCTTCCCGAGAATTACCTTCAAGTACCTGAGATAAAACATGTTAAAAGAAAATGTCAGCGATAACGCCGAGTGAATTCATAGAGTTTAATGAAAACCATTAATATATCATCGGTATATATATTTATTACCGAAAATCATTTTGTACAAATCTTTGTAGTAGGCCATGAAATAGCCAAAGTCATTTTTACAAATCCTTCTCAAAAATCATAATATAGGCTTTCGCCTTCAAAATCATTATAGAACCATTGTCGTTAAAAACATCATACAATACGTTTTATAACGTTGTATAACACTAAATAAAAATCATTATATGAATATGGTTATGTAAAACCAAAACACGAACATAAAATCAATAATAAGACCCCGTATTGCTAGTCAGGCAATATATCGTAATTCGGTGCGTATAGCAGTATTTTGTTTATTGGATTATTATAAGCCGCATGACATTGTTACTTTACTATAACAAACAACGGGTAGCTAGCCCGAAACTCAATTTTCCCATCTAAATTAGCGTGTCGTCACAATAATCACGCTTGTGTAAATCTTCTCATACATAAATTCGCTTACCAATCAATGTGGCATGACGGGGATCAACCGTCAAGGCGCGAACTGGGGTGATCATCCCCAAATAGTACTATTATATGCATAAGCGTCTACCAAATCCTGGTAGTTCATAATTCATGCTAATGGGACTTTTAGTGACATAACCTAACTTTAATAATCCATTCATTTCATTTATCGGGTCATAAATCATTCTAGGTGGGTATGCTAGAATGGGAGTCCGCAACCTTGAGGCCTACGTGGACTCACGGCTTGTAGCGAACCATATTCTAGGTGGGTATGTGGCTAAGGAGGACAACATGGTCAGGTACTTGGAAAAAGTCAAGTCACTAATCGCGACTTTCAGTAAGTTTTCCATCAAGCAGGTGCCAAGGGGCGAGAATAAGAAGGCGGATGCTCTTAGCAAGATCACATCCACAAGCTTTGCTCACTTATCTAAACAAGTCTTGGTGGAAATACTCAAGGAGAAATCTATAACGGAAGGGGAGGTTGCTGCTATAGTTGAAGAGGATGGACCTACATGGATGACCCCAATTATCAACTATTTGACTAGTGAGACACTTCCAGACGAGGAAAAAGCAGCACGGCGCATAAGAAGGAAGTCGCAGCATTTCGAACTTCGAGAAGGCATCCTTTACAAACGCTCTTTCTTGCAGCCGTGGCTGCGGTGTGTTGGACCACGTCAGGCCACTTACGTAATCAGTGACATACACGAAGGGTTGTGCGGCATGCATGCAGGTCCACGATCCGTGGTAGCCAGAGCCTTACGAACAGGATATTATTGGCCCACCATGCACAGAGACGCGCGCGACATGATCCGCAAGTGTAGTGATTGCCAAGTGCATAGGCCAGTACCGCGACACCCGCAGCAGGAGCTTACACCTATTATGTCCCCATGGCCATTCTATAAGTGGGGAATTGACATTGCAGGACCATTTCCTGTAGCTGCGGGGGGAGTTAAATTCTTGATTGTTGCAATGGACTACTTCACACGATGGATAGAGGCCAAGGCAGTCAAGTCCATCACAGGCAAACAAGTTAAGAAGTTTGTTTGGGAACATATTGTGTGCTGTTTTGGTTTACCAGGAGAAATCATCTCGGATAACGGCAAGCAGTTCACAGACAACCCGTTCAAAGATTGGTGTGCATCATTGAACATCAAGCGACGCTTCGCATCTGTTAAGCATCCGTAGACAAATGGCCTTGTCGAACGAGCTAATAGAAGCTTGGGAAATGACATCAAGGCACGTCTGGATGAACGAAGTGGTAAATGGGTCGATGAGTTATCACATGTGCTATGGGCGCATAGAACTATGATCAAAACAGCCAACAGAGATACTCCATTTACATTGGCTTACGGCACTGAAGCTGTTATACCAGCAGAAATAGGAATGCCTACCATCCGCACGGCGGAGGTTAATGTCGTCACGAACGATGAACAGTTGCGAATCAACCTGGATCTGTTGGAAGAAAAAAGGGAAATAGCGGCCATTAATGAGGCTAAGTCCAAGGCTAAGATGAAGGCTTATTATGACGCCAAGGTCAAGGGTGTTTCCTTTCGACCGGGAGACTACGTCTATCGTGCTAACGAAGCAAGTCGAGCAGAGAACACAGGAAAGCTGGGCCCCAAGTGGGAAGGACCGTATGAAGTCACTGAAGCCTTGGGGCGAGGCGCGTACAAGCTACGTGACATGGATGGCCGCGACCTTGTGCGCACATGGAATATTTCCAATCTCAAAAGGTGCTATCTTTGAAAGCTACAGCTTCCGCATGGGAACTTCGCTATGTGCGGTCTTAATAAACAACCATGCGGTTCTATCTGTTTTGTTTTGTCTTATGTTTGTTTAGATTCCTTTCTCGTTTTTTAGGACTTGTCATTATTGTTCAAACAAAAGTGTAAACGTTCTAATAAAATGTCGTGGTGCCTAGCTAGCTCCACGGCTTGTTTCGTGCAAATCATTTTTTAGATTTTTTGTTAGCCGTATGAATTTTTTACTTGTATTATAATATGCCATGTCTCATTCATATGCATTCTTTCAAATTATTGTACATGTACTATACGCCTCCAGGCGGGGTAAGAGGATTAAGTGAACCTACTAATTCAACTTGCCGCGTAAGAGGGATGCAACCCCAGCCGCACGGATCATGTATCCTTACTAGACGCCTTACTCACAAGAAGTTGTGATAAGTTTTGTGTGCTGTACTCACACGGTACTCTGCATAGTAAAGACGTGTTGATCCCAAAGTCAGATCTTAAACCTTAATAGCTTGTTTAAGGGTTGTGATAGAGAGAAAGAATTCAATCTAACACTAGAGAAACTTTGCAAAGAAAAGTAACTAAACAAGATGCGGAATATAATGTTTAGCACAAGAACAAATGAGATTCAAACGTTGAACTTTAATATATCGAAGATATACGAATACCCAAAATGGTATTAGGGTTTACAAAACCTTAAAGTAATAATAATGAAAAACGAAATGAGAAAGACACACTTTGCATGCTAACCTAGTGAGTCCTTTTATAGATACAAGGACCCACGTACAAGATCACTACTAACAAACTATGGAAAGTATTAAGGAATAATAACTGAAACGCGTAAAAATCTATTCCATGTTTATCTTGACGGCAGGGCCTTTGACTTCAGCAGGGGAACGGATCCCCCTGCCTTTGTTATTTAGCAGGGGGAACTTACTCTAGCAGGGGTATGAATAATCAACTAGCAAGGGAAACAAATAAGCATAGATTTATTCCCAACAATCCTCCCCTAAACTTGTGCTTTCCCCTAAAGACAAGTTTCTGAATAAATGCTAGTTGATGAGGATGCTTACAAACTCTCTGGCCAAATCTGACTATGAACCATTCTTACCAGATCATAAGCAACAGGCTTTTTCGCATCAACAATTAACTTAGCCTGTGCTAACTTCTTCAAGGTTTCCTGAGAGAAGGGATAATACCTATGATTGAGTAAATAAACACTCACACCTTCCATTACTACCTCATAAACCCCAGAATTTGTAAATAGCTTCCAATACACCAAATCTCCTTTATTCACTGCATCAAATAGAGGATCAAATAATTCATGTTCATACATTCTATGCATGCACTCCCAGATTACCCAATCCTTCTCCACACCATCCATGGTAGGAGGTTTTGCAGCAAACGTTTTCTTCAATATTTTCCACAGATCTTCTAAGTCTTCACTATCCAAAATTTGAAACATGACATCTAGACTTAGAAATGTCTGTGCTGTATTGTCAGCCCTTGTAAGCTTCCACCAAGTTCTCCCTTAGTGTTCATAAACAGCATACTCTATAATAGCAAACTTCTTTCCAAGTTCACTAGGTGAGATTTCATCATTTTCCTGCAAAATCAGCTGTTTATCAATTTCATCATTTGATGGCCCTTGAGACTCTTTAGTGATTATGCCCACTTGCTCCATTCTCTTGAGTCTCTTTGCTGCTCTTTGTGCATTAAGTACCGACTTCTCAAGTACTTCTGGAAGACTTTCACCTGCTTGGTGTGATTCCCCTGCTTGGGATGATGCACCTGCTTGTGTAGTCTCTCCAGCTTTTCTTTTCTTTGTTGCTCTAGCTTTTTGTAGCACTTCACTTTGTCTCCGAAGATACTCAGCTTCCTCAGGAGTGTTGATGGTCATCCAATCCTCCACATCATACAACTTTAGAACTGGTCTGACTGCTCTCTTTATGGCTTCAAAGCTCATATCTGTGAAGTCACCATCCTTCCACTTTCTATGCCTTTTAAGCAGAACTTTGTAGTGATCAAGTTGCCCTTTCTCTGATGTTCTATACTTCTCACTCTGAATTTGCATTGCCCTTCTTTCCAGATATTCAGTTTGAAATTTGTAAACAAGGCAAGTCAACTCATACCTGTCTTCCAAAGGAGCATTTTTCAACTCCTTCTCCCATTGATCAAGAAACTCTCCAACATGAGGTACCCTGTCATCTAGTTCCCTATGCATAATCTCAACCTGTTTTAGCATATCTTTGGGCCTCATCTTCTCCATCCTTTGATCCTGCATATCCATTTCCTCTTGTTGTAGCCTGAGAGCTACTTGTGCATCATGTGCTTCTTGGATCTTCTGCTGTTCAGGAGTCAGATGCTTGTATTTTCTCTTGGGCTGTTGCACCATGATTCCTTTTCCTTTGTCTTTTAGATCCACTGCTGGTGCTGGTTTTGCTTTAGATGCAGGTTCTTTGATTGTTATCCCCTTCTGAGCTGGTTGCTTTCTGTTCTTCCTAACAAATGTTTGAGTAATGTTCTTAGCAGGGGATAAACTTACAGCAGTGGGATCAGCAATGGCAGGGGAAACTTTTGAAGCAGGGGCTTCTTCTTGATTGCCCATGGTGAGCAATGTTTGAGCAATATCTTTGGTTGCACTCCCCTTGTCACTTCCTTTATCAGCACTTTCTCTCTCCATTCCTTCCTTAGCACCTGTTATCTTTCCATGCTCCCTACCAGGATATGAATAATACTCAGTAGATCCTTCTTTGGTTGGAATTTCCTCCCCTTTGGAAGCATCCTCATCTGTGGAAAGAATCAGTCTGGGCTTTCTCCTCCCCTCAAGAGTAGCAAGTCTGGTTTCCAGGTGAGAGATAACTAGACCTTGCTTTTTGACATCTTGTACTAGTTGTGCATTCTGTCTTTTCAGACTCATGCACATTTTCGTCAATTCCAGATTTGTCAAGGGTTGCATACTGCTCTCAATCCTAGAAGGGGATTGCTCCCCTTGTTAGATATCATGGAGTGGGGGAGAGGACTTATTGATGGTGTCACTATCCTGCTCACCCCTTGAGGATGAGACAGTAGTGGCAGCCAAACCCCCAGGTTGCTCCAAACTCTTGGAGACTCTCCTTTCTGCTGCTTGTGAAGATTCACCAGGCAAGGGAGACCTGGCAAACCTGGATTTTGAACGCCTTTCTTGTTGTGGATCAGCAGGTGGTAGGTTCCTGGCAGGGGTTTCAGCAGGTTGATTTGTGGCTGTTTGATGTTTGGCTTCTTCCCGTCTGATTTGGTCTAGCATAATTGAAGTGAATGGAATGTTTCTGCCAGAAAACAAAGGTGATGGTGCAAGTAATGTGGTGAAAAGTTTGGTTGTGTGTTTGGTTGCTGAAAAATAGTTTCTGTGTCTAATGGGACCATGATCACTCATATTCAGCAAAACTTCTATAAACCTTGGATACATACAAAACTTTGAGGTGCTTGAAACATTTTTAACCATGCCTTTAAAAATCATTTGAGAAAAACAATACTTCCTTCCTGTTGCAAAGCAGATCAGGGCAGAAGCTATCTCACTACCAACCTCATTAAAAGCAGTGGTTTTGGGTGACAAACATTGCATAATAGTATGAATCAAAAATTTCCAATGAGGGGCAAACTGGCCTTTAGCAAACTTTAATTTTTGATTTTCAGAAAGTTTATACCCCAATTTATCAAGACCTTCAAAAATTTCAGCCTCAGAAAAGTTGGTTATTCCATCCTCATCATCAAGGAGGAGATTCTCCCTGATGGAGGCAAGTATGATTACCTTAGAACGACCATCAACTGTGCTTTGAATTATGACCTCTCCATTCACTGTTTTGGTCATGGCTTTAGACCAGAACTGTTGAATGTGTGAGGTATAAATGCGAGGATTGATGAGAAGGGCCACTCTGAAGTACGAAGACTTTAGAAAGGCCACAGCCTCAGCAAACTCGGCTGGTTCATCATGAAGCAAAGCAATTTGGTTATGATTAGGAGCAATTTTAAGGGTCATGATGAATTTGGAAAATTGTTTAGAGGTTTATAGAGATGGGAGGTAAGTGGGATTAGGTCAAGAGAGATTTATAGACCTGCTGGTAAAGGGAATTAAGTTTATATAGACAAATTGAAGGGCTGTGATTGGACCAAAATTTTCAAATTGCAAAAATATCAAGGATAAATCTTGATAAAAAATTAATATATTTAAAATAGAAGGAAAAGATTACCAATCAGCTAAGAAAGCGCCTTAAATATCTTTTAAAAAGAATAAAATATTCCCTAACCAAAATTGAAGCAAGCAGGCCCAACGGCTATAAGCAGGGTAACGGTATTGTCGGTCAATGGTCAAACAGGGGAATGTTGTGAAGGCAGGGGAATAAAAGATAAAAGCAGGGGAAACTTTCCTAGGGGTATTAAACTAGTCATGGAAGGACTAATGCTAACTAGCTCTGTTCTAATGCACACACTTGTATACACAAGATAGATACATAGAATCTCAAGAGTCCTCTATTCAGCAAAGGTCCCAATACAAAAAGTTAATACATAAGTCCCCCTACACCAGGTAATCCCAAGAAATCATGCATACCCCAGTCACCATCCCAACCTTGTCCCTTACCTATGGTCAGTTAGTCTTGGCAATGTGTGCCACACATCTGTATTTTGAACAGCAAGCTACTTGAATAAAGAAATGTAAGCACATACCACAGTGCCTCAAGGTTTCAGAATTCTGACAAGCTTTGTAGCAAGTCATCATTGACCTGAACCCTCACTCACCAGTGGATATGATCTAAGACCATATATGAGCATTCTAAGAATACCATGAATCCTAAAGGTTTGACCTAACCTCCCCTGAAACATAGAGTATATACCTGATCCACCAAGGAGAATAGTATGCACCATATGAACCTCTGCATTGTTAGTCTAAAACCACATAAAACCACTTTTGTAAAAAGAACACACCCAGCTTAAGAGAAAAATTCTCTTGGCAGGGGAATGAACCCCAGGCAGGGGAATCAGTGTTAAAAAGCAGTGGAATGAAAGAAATGGTAAAATTGACTAACAATTATACAACAACAACAGTGAAGTAACCCTGATTACACATGACAAAAATAGACATCAGATTTTAAGGAGTAACCATTCCAATACCTGCAACCAGATACTGAAACCTCCCTACCTCAAAAGCTTTTGTTAAAAGATCAGAAACATTAAGTTCTGTATCAATTTTCTCAGGGACAATCAGTCCTTTTTCAAAACAATCTCTGATAAAGTGATGTCTAATTTCAATGTGTTTGGTTTTGCTATGAAAAACAGGGTTCTTTATGATGCAAATAGTGTTGTTGTTGTCAATAAATATCTTGGTTTTAAGAAAGTTGTACCCATAATCAAGCAATTGATTTTGCACCCAAAGAACTTGACCACAGCATGCAGCTGCTGCTACATACTCAGCTTCAGTTGTGGATGTTGCCATGATAGTCTTCTTCTTACATTGCCAAGATATAAGTCTGTTCCCCAAAAATTGGCATCCCCCTGTTGTAGACTTCCTATCATTGTTGTCACCAGCATAATCACTATCTGAATAAGCTATCAGCTCAAATGGTGACTCCTTTGGATACGAGAGTCCTAGGGTGGGATGACATTTTAGATACCTAAAGATCCTTTTCACAGCAAATAAGTGACACTCTGTTGGTGACACCTAGTATCTTGCACATAAGCAGACTGCAAACATGATGTCAGGTCTTGAAGCAGTGAGATACATAAGAGTCCCAATCATAGACCTGTAATTCCTGACATCTATAGGCTTTCCAGGACCATCCTTGCCCCATGGATGATCCTTGTCCATGGGAGTGGACACCTTCTTACCATCAGACATGCCAAACTTCTTTACAATCTCAGCTACATATTTGTCTTGTGAGATAAATATCCCATCTTTCCGCTGCTGAACTTGTAACCCCAAAAAGAAGTTTAGTTCTCCCATAGCACTCATTTGAAATTTATCCTGCATCAATTTGGCAAACTCTTTGCTAAGCATGGAGTTAGTTGATCCAAAAATGATGTCATCCACATAGACTTGAACTAGCAGAAGGTCACCCTTTTGTTTCTTGGTAAACAGGGTCTGATCAATCTTCCCCCTGCTGAATCCATTGTCTAGGAGATATTTGGAAAGAGTACCATACCAGGCTCTGGGAGCTTGGTGAAGGCCATACATGGCCTTTTTCACTTTGTATACTTTGTCAGGATGTTCTGGATCTTCAAACCCTGGTGGTTGCATGACATAGACTTCTTCATCAATGGTTCCATATAAGAAGGCACTTTTCACATCCATCTAGAAAACAGTGAAGTCCATGAATGAGGCATAAGCAAAATCCTCATAGCAAACATGTCTTCAGATTCATCCACAAATAGCAACAACCACAATAACCTCAAGTTACCCATGTCTTACAAAGGATCATGATGCTTTGTGAGAGAGGAATCAATTCCTCTAGCAGGGGAATCCAGGATTCCACTGCTTTCAGCCATTCCACTGCCTTCAGACATAGCAGGGGATGAGATTGGCTGTTCTTTTCCTGAAGCAGAATTATCTTCTTGTTTATCAGCTTCACTAGGAAACAATGAGGGTACATTCATGTACCTCAGAGGTGACTTCTCAGCATCACTTGTTTCTTGAGTACCTGAAATGTTAGTGTTCTGCAAGACAACAGGTACATAATTCATGGACTTGGAAAGTACATCTATATCAAAGAACCAATCTGGACCTGTTTGAACATCTTCAGGTTTGTCTTCAAGAAAATTCACATGAAGATTTTCTGTGATTTTGCTTGTCTTCTTGTTGAAGACCCTATATCCCTTGCTGTTTAAGGAATAACCCACAAAGTATCCATCATCACCCTTTTCACTAAACTTACCAAGATTGTCAATGGTGTTCAAGATGATAACATGACACCCAAAAGGTCTGAAAAAGTCAATTAAGGGAGGTCTTCCATTAAACAACTGATAAGGGGTCTTGTTGTGTGCCTTGACAACCAAGGCCCTGTTTTGCACATAGCAAGCAGTGGATACAGCTTCAGCCCAAAAGATAACTGGAAGTTTGGAATCAGACAGCATAGTTCTTGCAGCTTCAATGAGTGTCCTATTCCTTCTTTCTGCCACTCCATTCTGTTGAGGTGTTCTAGCAATGCTAAATTGCCTCTTGATGCCTTTGTTTATGCAGAAAGAATCCAGCTTCTGATTTCTGAACTCACCACCATTGTCTGATCTTATGGTAACTACCTTCATGCTTTTTGACAGTTCAATTTGATTGATGAACCCAATGAGTACATCAGCAGTGTCACTCTTTTCAAATAGAAAGAATGTCCATGTAAATCTTGAAAAATCATCAGTAATCACTAAGCAGTACCATTTCTTCATTATACTAGCCACAAAAGTAGGACCAAAAAGATCCATATGTAGTAGTTCCAATGGCTTGGTGGTGGACATACTTGTTTTTGACTTGCAAGATGCTCTGTGTTGCTTACCTTTCAGACATGCTGCACAAGTATGTTCAGTGGCAAAAGACTTGGAAGGAAGACCATGAACCAGATTATGCTTTACTAGTTTGTTCATGTTCTTGAAATTAAGATGACCAAGTCTCCTATGCCATTTCTTACATTCATCTGCTGAAGCTTTGGCAATGAAACATGTTTCATTGTCTTGGAGAGAGATGTCCTTGAGATCAATTGTGTACATGTTCTTCTGTCTTGGTGTTCTGAGAACAATTGGAGTGTCTTTTGGTAAGACAAATTCCTTTCCTAATACCAAGCATTCAGTGTCAGTAAACAAGACAAAATTCTTGTTATCAGTCATCTGAGACACACTGAAGAGATTATACTTGAGTTCCTTCACCAAGTACACATTGTCAAAAGTCATCCCATTTGTGACAATAGTTCCTTTTCCTGTTATAGTTCCATGCCCATCTCCAAAAGAAACACCATCATTGTCATGCAGGGGTACAAAGTTAGACAAGTAAGCTTTGTGTCCAGTCATACTTCTTGAGCATCCACTATCCCAATATGCTCTATCATCCCTTGTCTTCTTTGTCACCTGCAAAAGGAAAAACAAATTAGTTTTTCTTGGGGACCCAAGCCATTACAGACTTGGATCTACCTCGTGTATCAACATAGGATAGCTTATCGAAAACTAGAGATACACCATTAGATTGAGTACCCCTTTTGGGTGCCCAAACCCAACGAGCTGAGGCTTTCACAGCTTTTCCCCATCTTCCCATGTTCCTAGAATGCACACCTTTTCTAGCAGGGGATACCCCAGTTTTAGCAGGGGAATCCTTATGCTTAGCAGAGGGAACCCACCTTTTGTTTTGGCCTCTATTCATGTGTTGGTAAGGTCTTGGGCCAGATCTATATGCAGTATAAGGTGTTAGGGTGGTCACAGAAGTGTTGGGCTTTGGGTGAACATCATTTTCCTTTCTAAGGGCTGGAACAACATATTTCTCAGTTACTCTATTTCTCAAGGCAGGGGCAACATACTTGGCAGGGGAAAAGGATTTTGCCCCTGCATTTAGAAGAATGGCTCTAGGTTGCATATCTTTTAAGGGATTTGCAGGCACCATCTCCATTGGTGCCTTACACTCTTGATAAGTGTGTTCAAAACTGCCACATGTGAAGCAGGGCTTGGTATTGATCATAAAGTCTTTTCCTAATTGATGAGACTTTTGGTCATTCCAATTTCTTTGATTACCTCTGACATTCCTGTACATACCAGCATATTTAATGGTAGGTTTAGGAGACTGTGGCCTAGCCTTAGGTTTGGAAGAGATGCTCTTAGAGTTTGGATTGCTGCTAGAAATTCCTTCTTTTGAAAATCTAACAGGGTTGTCAATTTGCTTTAAACCAACCTGTTCCTGTTTAACATCCCTAATGACACTAGTTTTAACTAGAGACTCTTCTGTATCAAGGTTATTAGGTATATAAGCACTCAAGTCAAACTCAATGTCATCCTGTTTTTCAAAACAAGGGAGACCAGTCCATGACAAGTCTTTTCTAGGATAGGCAGCATGGATGTTAGCAGGGGGTGGTGGTATAGTAGCATTCATATTCTTAATTCCAAACCCTGTTTTGTCCTTAGGAGATTGACCAATTTCAAATGCCTTGGTTAAATCTTTTGAAGCTTTTCCAAATTTTTCAACAGTTTCCTCATCTATCTTTTGGTTAGCTTTGAAAATTTCAAGTTCAGTAGTTAAAACATTTATAGATTGGTTATTCTCCTTGGCACCTCTTTCTAGAATCACAATGTGATCCCTATACTCACTTTCTCTTTGCCTATATTCTCTTATGGTGGACTCTAGTTGTTCTAAAGCACGTTTGTAATTATCAAGATCATTATCACAATTGATATAGTCAGCTTTTACCTTTCTGATTTGATCATTTAAAGATTCAGTATTTTTCCTACAAGCTTTAGTACAGTATGAGTCATCATATACCTCATTGTCAGAGCTGGAACTTGACATGGCCATAAGTGCAAAGTCTTCTTCCTTTTCCTCAGCCATCAAAGCTTGATTTCTTTCCACACTTTCTGTCATAGCACTCCAGTCCCATCCATTTGCTCCATCTATCCCCTGCATTGCTACCATGGCTTTAGCACCAGAATCCTCATCCTTTCTATGGCTATTTCCAGACTTAGGTCCTCTGCATTCCCTGGCAAAATGACCCTTCTTGCCACAATTGTAGCATTCAACTTTTGCTTTATCAAACCCAGCCACATCAGATGGATTAATTGTGATCTTCTTCCCATACTTCTTGTGGAACCTGTTTGCTCTCATGCTGAGCAATGCCATATTCCACTTGATATCCAATTCTTCAAGCGCTTGCTTACTGATTTGATTCAGATCTTCATGTAACAATGTAGATCCTTGTGGCCCTTGAGATGCTATAAAGGCACATGTAGTGTCAAGGCTGAATGTGGCTGGTCTTTCTTCATCATAGGAAGGTCCAGACCTGGTAGCAGGGGAATAAGTAGCAGGGGCTACTTCTATTCCACTGTTCTTGGAGATTCCACTGCTTTGTGATATGAATGCCATGTTAGCAGGGGAATCAGCGACTCCACTTGAGTTGGTGGGGATTGTCCCTTTTGACTTCATTTCATTGACAATAGGTTCAAAAACTTTTAAGTTATTGTATATATCATCAATATTCTTGTTGTCCAAGTCATCCTTATTCTGCCAGATTGCCTTGTAGACAAACCATTCTTTCTGGAGGCTGTTAAGAAACCTGGTATTCACCTGCTCTCTTGTCACCTCAATATCAAAGAATTCCAAGTGTGCCACCATGTCTTGAAGCCTATTGTAAATAGCTCCAATTGATTCATCACCAATTGCTTTGAAAGAAGCAAAATCATCCAGCATTTGGTTCTTCTCTTATTCTTTGTGGCTTCATTTCCTCCAAAGGTTGTGCCTATGGCTTCCCATAGTTCCTTAGCTGTTTTGTATTTCCTGAATCTGAGTTGATGTCTATCAGGTAGGGCCAACAGCAATGAGCTGTGAGCCCTGACATCATGCCTTCTAGCCAGTATTTCCTTATCACATAGAGCAGCAGATTTCTTCTTGTCGTTACCTTTGGAACTTTCACCTTCATCCTTGCCTTCTTCAACTGCCACCATTTTGTTGAATTGATCACCAAACTCTATGATCTCCCAGAGAACATAGTGTTCCATTTTCAGGTATTGTTGGATTCTGAATTCCCATAATTCAAAGTTTTCAGCATCCAACATGGGTAACTTGAGGTTATTGTGGTTGTTGCTATTTGTGGATGAATCTGAAGACATGTTTGCTATGAGGATTTTGTTCTTGATTTAGACAAAGTTTCTCAACAAGCTCTGATACCACTTGTTGATCCCAAAGTCAGATCTTAAACCTTAATAGCTTGTTTAAGGGTTGTGATAGAGAGAAAGAATTCAATCTAACACTAGAGAAACTTTGCAAAGCAAAGTAACTAAACAAGATGCGGAATATAATGTTTAGCACAAGAACAAATGAGATTCAAACGTTGAACTTTAATATATCGAAGATATACGAATACCCAAAATGGTATTAGGGTTTACAAAACCTTAAAGTAATAATAATGAAAAACGAAATGAGAAAGACACACTTTGCATGCTAACCTAGTGAGTCCTTTTATAGATACAAGGACCCACGTACAAGATCACTACTAACAAACTATGGAAAGTATTAAGGAATAATAACTGAAACGCGTAAAAATCTATTCCATGTTTATCTTGACGGCAGGGCCTTTGACTTCAGCAGGGGAACGGATCCCCCTGCCTTTGTTATTTAGCAGGGGGAACTTACTCTAGCAGGGGTATGAATAATCAACTAGCAGGGGAAACAAATAAGCATAGATTTATCCCAACAAGACGCACGTCGCATGTCTAGTAAATTATAGACTTGTATGTATTTTCCTTTTTCATGTGTAAGCCGTGATATATCATGCGGCATTGAAATACAATGAAATACACAAGTTTCAATAAACAAAATGGCCGTGGTCATCACATACTTCTAAATAAAAAGACAAGTTACTACAAATATGTCTTAGCCGTGTACATACACGGACGAATATGATAACAAGTGTTTACAACAGATAAGTTACAAGGGGGGTAGGAATTCCCCTAGATCCTTCTTCCCTTCCTAAATTAAGGCACGAAGGACCTCCCCACGAGCGTCCTTCCCGTCCCGGGCTTTAACTGCGATAGCATCCAGAGCTTCTACAAGCAGCTTCTCGCCTTTCATTGTTTTGGATGCGGAATCGTAAGTGGCCAACGTCAAGGGAATGGGATCAGCACTCAGCCGGGACATTATCGTCTCGTTTGGAGCATCTTTCATGGCCTCAAGCTCATCTAGGAGAGGGTGTTGGATTTCTGCCAAGGCATCCATGGACGCAGTCATCTTATCTGCTGCAGAGGGATTGTGATACGGATGTTGTGTGATATCTTCATTTTTCCCTATCATCTCCACATCTTTGACCAGGCCTTCATGCCTACCACGGTCAATTCCATCGGATACGACCCCGGCAAACGCCTGCAGTAGGTGTAGAGCGTCCAATGCCCTACTTACAGCAAGTCGCAGTCCTTGCCCAATAATCCACCTACGACCGGCTGTAGCGGTTAGTAGGGGGGACACACTCTCTCAGCGCAACTTACAACCACCTTGCTTAGCTCTTCATCAGCCGAGGCGATATGCTCTTCAAGGTTGGTTTGGGTCCGCGTCAATTCCTCCTTCAGCGCGTCACGCTCCTGGGCGATGTTGAATGATTGCACGGTCACAGCCTTAGTAGCAGCCTCAGCCGCAGACACCTACATATGAAATTTAGAGTTATTACAAGGATATATACTCTTCTTGGGTTACATGCATACAAAACGTACGAGTGTATGTACAACATTTCGAATGTTTACCTTCTCGCTTGATGCGGTCACGAGGGCTTCCAACTCAGCAATACGCTTTTCTCTGGCGTCGGCGTGATGCGCCTGCTCCTTCACCGTCGCCTCGGCGGTCAATAATGCCGCCTGCAATGATGCGATGGTCTTCTCGTTCTTCACGACCATCGCCCCACGGCGGGCTATCCTCTTGTCTGCACGACTCACATTAGTGAGGGCCTGGATTAGACGACGCCTTAACGCGGCACCCACCGTCACCTGGTGTGCGGACGATACGTCAAACTGCTCGATAAGGGCCTCATGATCTAATTCATCTAAATCTTGGGCGAGGGCAGGCGGGGTGATGTGTTCGATAAATTTTGAACACTCGGATTCGGCTTCCAGCCGTGTCAAACTCGATAAGTTCCATGCTAAGAGCAGGCTTTCTTCTGGCCCCTCCGGTAGCGGCTCTTTGGCACGTGTGGTGGCAGGTGATGGGGGCTTGTTGGTTGGTGCGGGGGATGGATTTCTCCCTTCTTCCCCTTGCGCTGCGGCTGCCGGATTAGTCCTGTTATTTAAATATTAGTCTATGCATCATACAAAGATATGAATCATACTCACGAGGGGTACTTACGAGGTGCCAATGACAGGGTCTGGGCCGGTAGGAGCTACGGCGCTCACAGGGTCGACTCGCAAAACTGGCACGTCCATGTTCGGGGTGGAATCGGCCTGGGCAGTCGTGGTGCCACTTCCTTCTTGGTATTGTGGGTGGTCTTTCCGCAGCTTCTTGGGGGGAGCATTTGCGACTCCGGCCTCCTCCCCAATTTTCTTCGCCACCCGCCTGGTTGTCTTTCTCTTTCTAGAGGTAAGTGGGATGGACCCGGAAGCTTGAGTGGTGTCTTCATTGGGGTCATGCTCTTCTTCCTGATTGGTGGTGCCCCCCTCTAGCAATGGGTCTTCGCCGTCTTCATTATGGAAATCCAATGGGTATTTCTCGATAACAGGCTCTTCTTCGTCCGATCTAGGCTCGGTTGTCTCTTCAAGCGGTATCGTACGGTCGGCTAATGCTTCTAGCAAGGGGAGCTCGTTCGGCTTCAACGGACGGAATCCTTCTGCTACCTTCATGGGGTCGCCCTGACGGATTAGTCCGTGAAGGTTCATTTCTGCAAACAATTTTTTACAAGTATGTGGGTTAACAAAGTTATACACATGTGTGACAAATCAAATCTACAAACATATGTATAGGACCTACCCTCTCCCTGTTCTGTTAAGAAGCACGGGTATAGGTCATCCCTCCCAAAGTAACGGCGGCTTATCCCTACTAAGCACAGAAAGTGTTCCGGCAACCCTCTATGGAATTCTGTGCGATGGGTATCTAGTATTTTCAGGTCCCTGCTACTATAATCTTTGGATTTGGGCGGATAGTCTTTTGGGGCTTTGGTTTTAAGTACGAAGGGGGTAGGGACACCTTCTCATCTACAAAGAAGTAGTGGTCGTACCAGTTCTTAAGGGAGTCTAGAGGTTTCCTATATGTCATAGGGGCATTCCCGGGTCGTTTCTTGAACGACAACCACCCGTTCACTAACTGAGGAAAGTAGAAAGCCCTAAAAAGGTTCACGGTGGGGGTTACTCCGCAGGTATGGCACGTAATCTCAAACTGGTTGATTTTACACGCCCCTATGCAATGGAGCTGGGTGATATGGAAGTCATAATACAAAAGAAGGTCTACCAAAAACTTGGATAAAGGGATACGGTAATTGGCTGAGTCAAACAGGCGTGTATATATGCCTACTTTCCCCGCCGGTGCATCCGTAATCGCTTCACCATCACCCGGATAGGTGGGGTGTACGCTTTCGGGTACATAATACTTCGACAGAAATTCGAGGTATTTTTCCGCAGACATCACGTTAAGGACATCCGTGATAAGGGGATTATCCTTTACCATGTTTTATAAAAAGGTCTTTAAAAGCGTGATGATCTAACCTGCGACGACGAAAATCCGTGGAAAAGAAGGCAAAAATTTTGGGAGATAAAAGCTTGAGATTAACAATGGAGGAAGAAGGAGTGGGTTGTGTGTGTAACAAACACGCATACCCACTCTTATATAGGGTTGCCTCGGTTTCCGAGGTGACTTGGATCTTCGACACGTGTCAGCCACCTCGCCTATCCAACGGATAGGGTTTTTGACATTTCTGCAACGTCAGAGGGGGACCCACGGGTCACTTCTTAAACATTTTTGCGTGGCTCAAGGGTGGGCATTAATGATGCACTTTTGCAGGCATGCGACTGGATTATTGACTATCATTAATGTTTTTTATTCTTGTCAGGTTATTCGGCTCTTACGTAAGACCATATTTAATGTTACATAAGTTGTCTCGGCCGTTGCGTGCGGCTGAGGTAGTATTCATTAAATATTACCACGAAGGGTCGCCACGTGCGGCCAGAACAACAAAAATTTCAACGTTTCGTTTCCTATGTCTTTCCTTGGTATGTCCGGAGAGCACCTTAATAGTCTAGAGGTTACGCCTACGACTGTAACAACTACACTGAGGGGACATGATGACGTATAGTCCCCAACCGGGTCACGAACCCGGCCCACGGGTACTACCCGTATCCGGCCCATCCCAGATGGGTGGAATAATGTCATTCGGGCTTATGGGCTTGGATGAACAGTAACCGCACACATGTGTGCGGCCTACGGCCCAGTGCGGCCAACATGGCCGACATAAGGTTAGACAGAATAATATTCTGTCTAGGAATATCTTTATCCCAATAGGAGAGGATATTCACTACCAGAATTAGAAGATAACAATCATTCTAATTCTGGTGGTTATCTCTTCCTTGGGGCCGAAGCATCAGTGAAAGCCCATTAGGGTTTCACTGCCTATAAAAGGAACCTTCAAGGGTTCCACAAAGGTATTACGATTCATACTCTAAACTCACATAAACCCTAACTCGATTACTTACTGTCACGCTGGAGTCTAATCGTGGGAAACATTCCCACGGTAAGCCTAACGCGTGCTGTTTAGTGTGCAGGATCCCAACCAAACGATTCACTTGGTGCAGGAGCCGGAGCCCAGCCAACCCGAATTAAGCCTAATTCGGGTCTAGCAAGGATCAACCAACTTTTGCATCAACAGGGTCCAAATCAATAAACAGACAATCGGGACAACTAGTGTCCTATTTTATAAAAACTAACATGTTATCTCCCTCGCGGGTTTATAAAACATTTCATAAAATCATTTAAAAGAGTGCGAGGCTATGAACTCACATTGATGTGGGAAAGCGGGTTATCGGCAATTCGGATGTACGGTACGTGCCTCAATTACGGAAACCTAGACAAATAATACTCGTCTTAGACTTTTGTCCAATGACTTTATCAAAATAACAATTATGTATACATATGATGATTTTATATATATGATGATGATCAAGTGGGTTTATACATGTTTACTCATTCATTATAGTGTTTATGTGTTGGTAACATTTTGATACTAGTTTATTAGTTTTACTTATTTACATGTTTTAGGCCCAACAGGCCCATTACAAGCCCAATACCTTTCATTAGCCCAATTATTCCTTTAATATCAGTATTATACTTTACATGTTGGGCGCAAGTGGGTTAAGCCCAATAAGTAAGTTTATAAGAGTTTTATCAACTAGTCGGGTTTATAGTCCAATAAGGCTACTTTGGCCCGTTAATGTCCGTATGTTATATAGTTCGGATTTTATCGGTTTTTACTTGTATTAGTACTTATATATCAGTATATGACTTTCAAAAGTTTACATTAGACGGGTCCGATCGTCTAAGTTTTAATTGGCGAAAAACGTTAATTTTGCGGTATTAGCCGAAAAGATGTAAAAATCATGTTTATAGTTTTTATAACTTGGAAAAACATTTATATTTACACTTTATATAACATAATCCATTTTAATATCAATATTTATATAAATCTTTTATTATAATCATTATCAACTAGTGGAGTTTGTATTTATATATTTTTTATATAAATTTTTGAGTGCTTATATTATATATTATTTATACAAAATCAGTCCTAAAAATCTAGTTAACTAAAATGGTCATATCTAGAGTTCCACATGGAGATAGAACCCCAACTTTTTATCACAAAAACTACATGATATGTGCTTAATTTTATTCCCTTATAGCTACTGATGAATCAAGCTCTAAGTATTTTATAAAATTCGTCCAAAACAGTATAGGCAGATTTGCACTCTAAACTTGCTTTGATCATATCTCACTCATTTTTATGATTCCATTGCATGGCCAACTCTCACATGTGAACAAGACTCATAGCTTACTGTATATTAATTTATCCAAGCCATTTTATCAGTTTATCATAAGAGTATTTACTGTTTTATACAACCTCCTAATTTAGCCATGATTTAACCATTTTTACATGTGGTTTTTCCATCTTTTTACCCATGTTTATCAAATCTATCAACACCAAATCCCCACATAATATTTTTAATCATCATTCATCATCATATACATATACATAAGTAAAAGAAAATACAAGATTACATAATCAAAATAACAAGAAGGATAGAAAGAATGATCCTTATACCACCATAGTGATGAAAAGATGAGGTTGATGAACAAGGCTTGGATTTTGATAGCAAAACTTGTGATATACCAATATCAACTTCAAGATCACCTATCTTCATGAACATCTTGTGGAAAATTAGCCCCAAGACACCAACAAAACTTCTCCTTGGATGTTAAAATGACCACCAATCAATAGAGCTTCAAGAGTCCTTCATCATGTGTATGAATAACACATGATATTGTGGTAAAAATGATCAAAATGGGATGTTTAGGGTGAGAGTGGGACGGAAATAGAGAGAGATGAGAGGATTTAGTGAGTGGTTTGCATGTTTTGTTTGTGAGAAAATGGTTTAAGCAAAAGTGGTTTCAAGGAAAGTATATACAAGTGTTACGGCTTGTTGGTTAAGCTTGACACCTCATGGGATGAGGTGTTGCATCCTTGGCCATCCCATTTAGTTAGTGGGGTGGGAGAAACTTGTTTTGTCCCATCCCGCTAATTTACGGGTATTCCTCGATTCTAGTTTCCTCGATTTGCGTGCCCTCGGGTCGTTTTACGAAAAACGTTTTTATAAATTATGAATCAACGGCACAAAACGAATCTAATAAAAATTTTCTCATCAAAAACGGAGTTCGAAAACGTAAATACGTAATCCTAAGGTTTCCGGTTTAGTCGTAAAAGACGTTAAATTATAATCGTAAGTCCTAATATCTTTTCGTAAATTTGTGAGTTTATGAACCAACACAAATTTAAAATCTCAAAATAATATTTACGGATAAATTTATTTTCTGAAATGTCGGACTATCACCAAAATGGTGTATGTAAACGTAAGCACGTAACGTTGAATCCTCCGGTTTAGACGTAGTCGATGCTACTTCAAGACGTAAATCCAAATTTCTTCCCATAAATATGTGAGTTCATAATATAACATTAAAATAATGTTTTTAAATAATATTTGAGAATAAAGTATAAACCATAAATTGACGGATTGTCACATGACTCGTGCACGATCACGTCCCTCAAATTCCCATAACCGGGTAGCCAACTCCTCCCATGTAGGCACAAGGTTCCATCCGCCCTAGGTTCCAATTTCTACATGGAGAGGTCGGTTCAGAGCATTCCCCTGATGCCTTCCTTCTGGAGGTTTTCGGGTTTCTAGGCTTGAGTCTGAGCTTCTAGAATTTGCTTGGGCGGGTCTAGGTTGATTGTCATGGCTAAGGCTCGAACCCTCATCGGTGGATCTGTATCCTTACGGCTTAATGCATCGGCAACTACATTTTCCTTACCTGGGTGGTATTTAATTTCACATTCATAGTCACTTAGCAATTCGATCCAACGACGCTGTCTCATGTTTAGCTCTTTCTGATCCAGCATGTGTTGCAAACTCTTTTGGTCAGTATACACTGTACACTTTGTTCCGTAAAGGTAATGTCTCCAAATTTTTAAGGCAAATACTACAGATCCAAGTTCTAAATCATGAGTGGTGTGGTTCTTCTCATGCTTTTTCAATTTCCTAGAGGTGTAAGCAATAACTTTCTTTCTTTGCATCAACACTGCACCCAATCCCTTGTGTGATGCATCACAATATACCTCAAAGTCATCATTGCCTTCAGGTAGAGTTAAGATAGGCGCACTACACCGGTTCTGCTTTATCAACTGAAAGGCTGATTCTTCCTTTTCTCCCCATTTAAATTTTATTCCTTTCTGAGAAAGCTTGGTCATTGGTTTCGATATTTTGGAGAAATCTTCAATGAATCTGCGGTAGTATCAAGCAATACCTAAAAATTGACGAATCTCTGTCGGTGATTTAGGAGATGTCCAATCCTTAACGAACTCAACTTTTGCGGGATCTACATGAATACCGTCGCTGTCAATCACATGACCCAGGAAGTGAACTTTAGAAATCCAGAACTCACATTTGGAAAGTTTTGCATATAGCTTCTCTTCCTTGAGTACCTTCAACACTTGGGCTAGGTGCTCCCCGTGTTCTTGTGCGTTTTTGGAGTAGAAAAGTATATCATCAATGAAAACTATCACGAAATTATCTAGATAAGGTTTGCACACCCGGTTCCTGAGGTCCATGAATATTGTTGGTGCATTGGTCAACCCTGTAGAAACTAGAAGGGGGGGGGGGGGGGTAGGGGTTGAATAGTTTCTCTTCGATTGGTGACCAAATTAAAATTACTTTCAATTTGGTTTGTATCAAAACTATCTTTTACTTGAGGCTAAGTTTCATAATGATTAGGTTCAATTGAAATGCACTAGCAAAGATAATAGGTAAGTATAATGATAATGAAATAAGTAAAGAGTAAGGAAGGAGACAACCTAGTGGGAAGACACCAAGATTTATAGTGGTTCGACAACGAGGCTCTATCCTCGTTTCTACTCCACTCCTCGAGTACACCTACTCAAGATTTCCACTATATCCACAAGCTCCCTTATCGGCGGAGAAAACCTTACATCGTTGCTTACATTATTTTCTGACACTAAGCTAAATGTCGAGACCTAATCTTTAGCTAGGACCAATCTACACGACGTTGCCTACTTCACAATTTAACGACACAAGGCTAGATGTCCGGTTCTAATCTTAAGGTAGAACCAATCTTCACGACGTTGCCTACTTCACCGTTTTACGACACAAGGCTAGATGTCGAGTTCTAATCGAAAGCTAGAACCAATCTTCACGACTCTTCACTTTGAAGCTAAGTGAGAACTTCACACAACACAACTACTAATCACTTTTAAGTTTAGTGAGAACTCACAAGACACAACCACATCACTTTAAAGTTTAGTGAGAACTCCTAATCAAATCTATTACAACTCAACTAGACTTATCCAAGTACACATATGTAGCTTGGATTTACACAACACAATTCCAAGCAAACACATATGCAATGGATGTACACAAAAAATCCAAGTATCCACAAATAACTTGGATGAACACAACTAGTCCAAGTATTCATAAATACATTAGATTGACCTAAAACAAAAAGGGTATCATGATGAATATGACTAGCTCATAGATTCATCTTTATCACAACACTAGTGAGTGAGTGATCTTCTCATTGGACAAGGTAAAGGAGGGGATCAAGAGGATAATCATATGTAAACATCCTTAACAATTCAAGTGATCATTTACTAATGATTATGTTATAGAAAATAGAAAGAGGGCTGAGAAAAACGTCCAAGAGGCTTGCTGGAAAATGAGATTTGACCCACTATTTAAAGGAGACAAAGTATAACAGATCTATAACGGCTTTCTGTGCGCGGTACCTTATCTCACCCCGCGGTACCATATCGCTAAGGTACCGCGTAGGTACTTAAGGTACCGCCACTAGAATCCGCTCTGTTTTTTTGTCTTTTAGTGGGGTGGGAATATCTGAGGTATTTGAAACCTTCAAAGGATATTCTAACAGCATTTGGAATATGCTATTTTCAAATTTTCATTTTTCATTTTAATAAAACATTTTCTAAAAAAGAAAGTTTATTAAAAAGTCTTTTGTCATATTAACAAAAGTGAGTTTTAAGGATAATCATTTTGATGATCACTAAGTATGATTAAGAAAGGTTAGTGATATGATTATTACCTTGATGATAGTGTTAGTTAAATAATTCATTTTGTGTTTTACACTAAATGTGTTGTATGGTTTGTTGTGATCAAAACTAAGAAATATTAGTTAACACTAATAATGTTTTTAGGCATCACTTGCATTAACAAACCCAAAAGGCATAACTCGGAGTTCGAAATGACCATAACGGGTTCTGAAGGTTGTCTTAGGGATATCCTCTTCCTTGACTCTCAGTTGGTGATATCCAGACCTCAGATCAATCTTAGATTACATACTCGACACTTGGAGTTGATCGAATATGTCGTTAATGCGAGGTAATGGATAACGATTCTTTACCGTTAGTTTATTCAATTCCCGATAATCGACACACATTCGAAAAGATCCATCTTTCTTCTTGACAAATAAAACAAGAGCTCCCCATGGAGAGGAACTAGGCCTGATAAATCCTTTTTTAGATAACTCTTGAAGTTGTTTAGCTAACTCCTTTAATTCTAATGGTACCAACCGGTATGGGGCCTTTGCTAGAGGTGCAGCCCCGGGTATCAAATCGATTTAGAATTCTACCTGTCGAACTGGTGGCAAACCTGACAGCTCATCAGGAAAAACTTCAGGGAAATATCGGACAGTTGGTACGTCCTCGATCTGTTTTTCCTCAGATTTATCTTTCTCCTCAATTTGGGAAAGGTGGGCTAAGAATATGGGGCATCCTTTTACCAAATATTTCGGGACTTTGGTGCAGGAGATGACACTAAGCCTAGTGTTGATTATGTCTGGGTTACCATCCCCTCGTATAATCAAGGTTTCATTTCCCCATGATAAACGAATCAGTTTATCATCACACACGATAACTGCACGATATTTTGCTAACCAATCCATGCCAATAATGACATTGAAGCTACCAAGGTTTACCGGGATCAGATCAATGTTGAACGGGTGATTGGAAAGATTTAAGGTACAACCTCGAATGATGGCATCGGCCTTCACAATTTTTCAGTCGGCTAATTCTACGGTGTAGTGGGGGTCTAAAGTTGATGGGGTGACGTCCAATACATTACTAAATTTAGTCGATATAAAACTTCGGTCTGCTCCGGTGTCAAATAAAACAGATGCATAACGATGGTTTAGTAGAAACGTACCGGTAACGATGTTGGAATCCGGGTTGGCTTTTGCATTGCCCACCATGTACACTCGTGACAAGGCTCCCTTGTCGTCCTTTTTTTGGTTGGTCAACTTGGGACAATCTGGTCTCACATGTCCAGGGGCTCCACATTCGTAACACACGACTGCTCTCCTTGGACCATTATTGTTTCCTCCTGTGGGGTTACGGTTTCCCTGTTGTCCGCTCCTGCTCACACGGGCATTGGATCCTCCTCTGTTATTGTTCCTAGGGTTACTGTTAGGTCGAACCGGGGTAACAACATTGGCTTGACATTCACGAGCAAAATGGCCTGGTTGACCACACTTGTAACATCCATGACACTGACCTCCAACAAGATGGTGATAATTGCACTTTGGGCACTTAGGCTTGGAGCCTGAGTAGTTCATGGTTCTGGCTGTGGGGGTAGTACCATAAACTTTCCCAATGTCATGTCTCTTGGGAGGCTGTTGACGCTGGCTACAGAAGTTTTCATCCGACTTTCTTTTGTTCTCCGCTTGCCTTTCCGACAGGTTACGGGCTCGTTTGTTGATCAGTTCAGTTGCAAACTCTATAGCACTTTCGACAGTAGTGGGTCGTGATGCAAGCACGCTGTCATGAATGGCGTCAGGGAGTCCACTGACATACTTCTCAATCTTTTCTTCCCTTTGAGGAAACATTCTGGTGCACATCAGGCTTAATTCTTGAAATCTTTGGTTGTACCAAATGATGTCATTCTTCTTACACTTAGGATCCCACTGTTGAATCACCAATTTCTTCATTTCGCTTGTTGGGCAGTACTTTTCAGTTATTCTATCCTTAAGGTTGGCCCATGTGAGAGTATAAGCAGCATCGTGACCAAGGGTAGCAACAACTGAGTTCCACCAAGTAAGGGCACTCTCCAATAGTGTGCAGGTGGCGAATTTGACTTTGTTCTCATCACCACAATCACTGATGTGAAATACAGTCTCCAACCTTTCACAGCATTGCATTAGTTCCACGACTCCTTCCTTTCCTCGGTAGTATGAGGGTTTGCATTTCAGGAAGTCAGGGTAAGATCCACCCCTGTTAGCATTGTTTCTGCGTGCATTAAGGTTTTGACCATCGTTCTTATTCCGGTCAGCTCCTCTGGCTGCCATGGCTGCTACGATGCCCTCATTTATCATTTCCCTGAGTTGGGTAGCAGTGACATTTTGAGTAGCTTCAGTATGGTCGGTATTTGTGGCATTTGAGGTTGTTGCATCGTTAGGGTTCAATCGAGTAATCGCCATTTGTCTATAATCATGCACAAGATGAGATCATTAGTTTAAGTGCTAGTACAATTTTTATATTAATTGCACGGGGAAATTTCTTGCATAGATTTCATAACAAATAGGATAACCTGTCAAGATTTCATAATATAATATAGCACATAATAGATATAAGAAAAGAAAGTGATTACATGCCATTTTTGTAAAAAGTTAAACATACATCGAGCATAACAAATCCAAGTCAAAGGCTCAACAAGCCTTGTCCAGGGTAGTGGTACACACAGTATTACATACATCACATCAAAACACCTATTCGAAAGAGTACAATACAATGATAGGTCACAAAAGCTGGAAGAAAATAAAAGTACAAAAAGTCCTATACCATGATAGCTGGGATACAACCCAAAAGCTTATCATGATGTACAAGAAGTCTAGTACATATACTCTAATTCTGCCTAGCAGGTCTGCTGGATTAGGCTGGTGCTGGTGGGGCTGGTGAAGCTATAGGTGCTGTCTTGGTACTCTGCAATGCCTGAACTGCCAATCGGGTCTCCTTAAGCAGACGGAGTGCAGTCAACAACTGGGATCGAAGTCTGTCAACAGTTCCCTAAAGATTGGCGGTCTCTGCAGTCACTCCATCATGTCGTATAGCTGCAAGGTCAAAGAAGGTGGACAAGGACTGCTCTTGTGCAGTGAGAGGAGCATGGGTCTGGTGCTGAAAGCCCTCCAAAGTGTGAGTATGCTGATGGAGATAGTAGTTCTCCTCCAACAACCACTGTAAGGACTCATCGGTCATGACCCGAACACCTCTGGATGCCTGGGCTTCTACCCACATGGTACGAGAGAGAGAGAGAGAGAGAGAGAGAGAGAGAGTCTATACGCTCATGCACGACTGTGTACCCCGCCTGGCCTGCTGTCAACAGGCTGTAAATATCCGTCAGGTCCTGCTCCTGGCGTGCAGCCAGAGCGGCAATCTGGGCTTGGACCGTATCAGCATGTCCCGTCCCGGAACCCTTGCCAACCTCAAAAGTAAAGTCAGGAGTAGCCTCATACCTCCTCTTACGGGAAAGTAGAGCCCCGGGAAATTAGCCCTGAGGCAATGATGGCGGTGCTAGAGGTGGTAGGTCGGGAGTCACCTGGTCCTCCTCCACAGTGGTGGGGACCAGTGTAGCTGATGGTGGAGCAGTGAGAGAGTCATCAGGAAGTGCAGCTCCGACAGTTGGCTGTCCTTGGAATCTGAGGCCGACACCCATCCACAGTGTACGAATCGTGATGACGTAGAGATAGCTGGAGCGGGGGCTACCTCTGGTAGAATAGTCGAAGATGCAACATGTGGAGTAATGATACTCTGAAAATAGTATTATTTAAATTTGACGTAAGTATAAGCTTACAAACAAAAGAAAAAAAATATTGGTTACAAGTTTATAGTGTATACCCTTTTAAACAAACGTCGCAATGTTTTAAGGTTACGTTAATACTTATACGATTAATTAAACGGATTGTTAACAATCAATGCACACTTAGTTCACACAATATATATATATATATATATATATATATATATATATATATATATATATATATATATATATATATATATATATATATATATATATATATATATATATATATATATATATATACATATATATATATATATAATATATATATATATATATATATATATATATATATATATATATATATATATATATATATATATATATATATATATATATATATATATATATATACATATATATATATAAATATATATATATATATATATATATATATATATATATATATATATATATATATATATATATATATATATATATATATATATATATATATATATATATATATATATATATATATATATATATATATATATATATATATATATATATATATATATATATATATATAGGGGAGAGTTAAAATAAAAAGACTTTTTTTGTGAGAAGGATAAGAAGGATTTTCAGCCATTGATATAAAATTAATGGATAAGATCAATCCATATTTTTAACTAACTAACTAACCAACTAACTAACCATCAAAACATGATTTTAAAAAAGTCTTCAAAAAATTCTGAAAAAATTCCAAATTGTCGGATTTGTTGGTGCATAAAAAAGTTGTGAATAAACGTTTTTTAATTTTGAGTTTTTTTACGTTTTTCTGATGCACAAAAAACAAAATTTGATGCACAAACACGTGAATTTTGGTGTACAAATTTTTTTTCATTCACAAAATTTTCAATTTATTATAGTTTGAGGCGGAATCATATTCTAAAGCTAAAAGTCAAAAGAAGTTGGGCATAAAAATGAATTCTTAATGCACAAAAAACCTAAAAAACGTAAAAGAAGACGTTTTTGTGCATCAAAAATCCGTTTTTGTGCATTAAAAAAGCGTAAAAAACCTCGAATTAAAAAAACTTTTTTTACAAAAGTTTTTTGCACCAACATACCCAATCTACTGGCATTTTTTTATAATTTTTGAAGAACTTTAAAAAAACATGTTTAGATGGTTAGTTAGTTAGTTAGTTAGTTTGTTAGGATTGTGATTTAATCTCATCCATTGATTTTAAATCAATGGCTGAATATCCTTCTTATCCTTTTCACCAAAAAAATCTTTTTATTTGATCCCTCCCCTATATATATATATATATATATATATATATATATATATATATATATATATATATATATATATATATATATATATATATATATATATATATATATATATATATATATATATATATATATATATATATATATATATATATATATATATATATATATATATATACTAGCCTTTAGACCCGTCCGGTGGACGGGCTAGCTTTAAGTATATATTTTTAATGAAAATTGAAATTATGTGTGTTTGTATTAGAAGTTAGTAGATGCAGTGTTAGTTATAGCATTAATATTTTAATAATGTAGCATAGAATGGACAAAAATAATGTAGTTTAAAATATTTTATTTATTTAAGAATATTATAAGTTAATTAAATTTGCTTACGTCAACGTTATTAATAAGTTTGTTACACTAAAAATTTTTAGAATTTTAATAATATTGTATAAATATTTTCTGTATTTTTGAATTTTATGAGACAATACATTTTGTATATGTTAATGTTAAGGATAACTTTTTTACATAATTTTTTTTTGAAAATAACATTATTGTTGAGTTTTTTTTTGTTAGCAAAAACATTATTGGTAAATATGTTTTACAAATTATTCTGTTTTGCAAACTTTGTGGTAAAGTGTATTCTAGCAAAACTAAGCCTAAAAAGCTCATTCCTGGTATTATTTTATGTCACGTGTATAAAATAGCAACAGTATATAACCCAGTCCAAAACTTGATAGTCCAAATATCTAAAAATATTTTCATTTTAGTAAGTCAAACTATTGTGAATCATTTGTAATTCCGATTTTCTCTTTGAAGCATTTTATGGAAACCCTTTAATAAATTACATGTGTCATTTTTTTAGAATTTTGTATTTAAGGCATCATTTGTAATTCCTATTTTCTTTTTGAAGCATTTTATGGAAACCCTTTAATGAATTACATGTGTCATTCTTCTAGAATTTTGTATTTAAGACATTTTTCACCATTATTCCTTATATATTTTTATAGAATTTTGTATTTATGGTATCATTTGTAATTCATATATATATTTTTATAGAATTTTGTATTTAAGGCATCATTTGTTATTCCTATTTTCTTTTTGAAGCATTTTATGGAATCATTTTTATAGAATTTTGTATTTAAGGCATTGTTTCACCATCATTCCTTATATATTTTTATAAAATTTTGTATTTAAGGCATTATTTGTAATTCCTATATATATTTTTATAAAATTTTGTATTTAAGGCATCATTTGTAAGTCCTATTTTCTTTCTGATGCATTTTATGGAAACCCTTTAATGAATTACTGAAATGTGTATAATGCAAGTTCGTTTTCTCAGTTCTTAACTAATAGAAAGTCCAATCAATATCAAATTTATAATTGTTTTTGGTTGTTCAAGCTTGCTTGGTAATCTATTGCTAATTCAAACAAAACTATCTAAAAATGAAAAATATAAACCTACTTATACGTAAAACAAATTGCAAATTCCAAATTTTATTCAAGTAAAATATAAAAAATGCAAAATTTAAAACTATAAGGACTGAAAATGTAATTTCTATAAAATGTAAATGCTTGAAATGTAAATTCTAAAAGTTATAAGGACTATAAATGCAAAACAGTTAACTAAAAGGACCAAACTTGTAAAAACTTTAACAAACTAACCAAATTTTAACAAACTAACAAACTAACAAACTGAAATTTAACAAACTAACAAATCCAGGGACTGAATTTTGCAAATACCACAAATTTAGGAAGATTAGCTAGGTTTAGTAACTGATTAGAATTCTAGGGACTAAAGTGCAAATAAACCAAAGTTTTAACTAAAAACGGGCAACAAGAAAGATTAAGCTCGTTTGAGCTTAATACTCAACCAAATAAGCTGAAACAACTTGCAAACAACTTTAAATCCAATTTAAGAAACGTGTGTTCAAGGAAATAAGCTAAAAATCCAAAATAAGCAATTGAGTGCTTATTAATAAGCTCAAAATAAGCTACAGCCTAATCCAAACATCCACAACTTGATTTTATTATCAAAACTGATTAAGCTCTTGATTTAAAGAAGGGAAAATCAAATTAGAACAAATTTCATCCAGTAATAAGCTAGATATCTGAAATAAGCTAAAATGAGCTTATGTTGACCAAACGTTGACCAATTTTTGGAAAAAGCTCAAAATTTCAAAACTTCATATTCAATACTTTCTAAATGGAAATGTGAAAGAAAACAACAACTTTTATGAAGTGGATTATGAGAACTAGTGAAACAGTAACCTCTTTATCACAGAGAATGGAAAATGCTCAGGCTTGAGCTAATAAGCTGTTTTCTAGCTTAATCCTGAATACTGTAGATTTTCCTCTTAAAGTCTAAAAGTTTATGTTATAAGCTATAACTAGAAACTGGTTTGAGCAAATTTCATTAAGTATTGAAGGAGAAATCAACAAGTGAATATGGTAAGTTTCAAAGAACTAAGCTGAAACAAGTATGACCCAAACTTTTTGATTACCAATTACCTGTTTGACTATTATATTGACTAGTAAAAGACTTAGAACCAATTGTTAACACCTAATGACTGATAATGATCACTAAAACACCAATTATCAACACTTGAAAACTGATTTACAACTACTCCCAAACACTCCTTAAAAGGTTTTGATCAAACTTTTACAAAGACTTTATGAGTTATGATTTAAACTGATTAAAGAGCTATAGCAGACTTGTTTTAGTGAACAAAATGAAATGTATTCAAGCTAATAACAAGCAATAACCAAGACTAGAACTGAAAGTAGCTATTGGACTAAAAAGTTACTGAAAATATGCAGAAACTACAAAACTAAACACAATTATACAAAATCAAGCTACAAATCACTAGAATCACTCAATCAACAACTACTTATCAAGTAAATCAAGCA
The DNA here is from genome assembly GCA_025667525.1 of Glebionis coronaria. Lineage (NCBI taxonomy): Eukaryota > Viridiplantae > Streptophyta > Magnoliopsida > Asterales > Asteraceae > Glebionis > Glebionis coronaria. The sequence goes on from CM046880.1 coordinate 193,944,894, forward strand.
GCCATCTAGTTTAACTAGGAAATTTAACATGCAAGGACTTGTTTAGAGGAACATAAAACAGAAGCTAAGAAACCTATTGTAGAGGTCCTTTGGGAAGAAGAGGAGCGCTGAGCTCTCTTGCCCTAGTGATACCACCACCTATCACTAGTAATCAACTCAAATCAACAATCAAACAGCTACAATTCATCAAACTTCCATGAAATCTTCAAGAACAATGGAAAGAACTTGAATTCTGATCAAACAGCAACAATACTTCACCAATGTCAGTTATGATCTTTGGTTGATCATAACAAACATCTAACAGCAATGGAATCACACAACAGCAGGAAAGTAGCAGGAATTGAAGAACAGAATTTGGCGGGAAACTTGAGTTTGAAATTTTATTGATAGAATTCAGTTACAAATGTTTGTTACAAGCTTCTAACTAACTAACTAACTCAAGAGTTTGTCAGACTCTTGAGTAGTTAGGTGAAAAGGAGGGAAAAAGGAAAGGAGAATTTAAGAACTATGTGTTTACAAAATTAAGCTACAATGAGAAATGAGGTACAAGCTAAGTATTTATAGGCAAGATAGGAGATTCTGTTGGAGTTTGTGACGTGTTCGGGCCAATCATGGCTTGACACGTGGAGGAATTCTGCAAATCCACTTTGAAGGTGATGAACTTGAATTGGGGGTTTTTGATTCAATGGATGATATGTTAAATGGATTGCACCATTGAATTCGTCTTTTAAAATTGAGTAACTTTGGTGTTTTGATCTTCTCTTGAAACAGCTTCAATCAAAATCCCGTTCCTGGCAATATTTTTGTTAAAGAAGATGGACACGTGGCGGCCTTTGATTGGTTTAAAACATTGCACATGGATCACACTGTAGAGATATGGTATTAATTGTGACGGCTGTGAGTGGATATTTATTACTTGATCCGTGTGAACTCTTTCCTTGTTTCTGATTGGTTTATAGCTTTTCACTTGGATTCAACTTTGCAAAACTTTCCAAACTTGGCAAAATAAGCCCTTGTACTTGGCAGATTCCCATTTCAAGCTAATATCTTCATTCCTTTGACATTTTTGGTCCTTTAACTTCCAAAACTTGTATAAAATGACCCTTTGACTGAGTTGACTTGATAGTTTGACCAGATTTGACTTTAATCTTGACTTTCCATACTTTGCACTTTAAGTCCTTCAACTTTCACAAATTGTCAAGATAGGTCCTTGAACTTCAAAGTCTTGTCACTTTTGATCCTCTTTTGTCTTTTTCATCTATTTGAGCTTGGTTTTTCCTTGTTTGCTTGAAATTGTATCCTTTTACCTACATAAGATCACACAAACACAAACATACCACATAACACTGCTTTTTACAAGATAAATGGGTATTTTGCTTCATGTTTTAGGGTTATTTGTTGATAAAAGGATATGAGTTTAGGCTCATATCAAATTCCCCTACACTTGAGCATTGTCATGTCCTCATGCAATATTATATTTCAAGGTTTAAGAATTTACATTTCCCTCATAATTAATCCACCTTGGCCATATGAGATGCATCTACACTACTCTAAACTAGATGATGCATGATTTTGACTTTTAATAATGCAATGAATCAAAATACAATTCTATCTATTTCTTTTTGATTTTTCTTGAAATGGTTTTGATGGAAATAACTCATAAAGAACTCAATGACTTGGATTAGGGCTTGGATACCATGGACACTTATCACCCTCAAGTTTCACTTTCCCCATACCAAGCTAGTAAATGGGATCATTGCATTCACAAGTAAAAAGTGCATCAACTTATTCATGACAATTAAATGTGGAACCGGTTATTAATTGAGCAAATTGCTTGTGGGCAAATTTGTCATTATTCAAGCGTGAAATATAAGAAGTGTAAAATCTAAAAATAAGGAAGCACGGTTTTAATCCTAAGTAATCTTCTCATCCATTACTTGAAAAACCGCTCACAATTAATACAAGTCCGTATTAAGAGTAATAAGTCATTCGCCTTTTGTGTAAAATCCTCATGTCATGCTTTCATAAGTAACTACACACTCGCTAAGGAAAGAAAAATAAAACTCACGCAATAATTTACATCCGCATCTTTTTGAGATTTTGGATCTTCAATCCCGCAACCCGTCAAGGTAATATTGGATTGGAGCAATCTATTGAATCCCCGCAACCCGTCAAGGTAATATTGGAACTCAATAGTTACTATAATTAACACCACACTGCCCCTCTTGGGAGTCTTGCATTATTATTTTTTTTTTCTTTTTTTTTTTTCTAGCCACTCATTTTTTTTCATAAGCCGCTCTTATTTTTCTTTATTCCTCACCAAGAAATTTGCAAAGAAGAAAAGGAAAAACACCCGCTAAATATGGAGCATGACACAAGTCTAGTACACATAAAACGTGCTAACTTAGAATCTTAAGACGTACTCATATCAACCATGAATGATTTGCCAAAAATGCATAAGAGATTACGAACCAATTAAAACCGTTCTTGATTATTTATTAACAATTATATACATGCGAAGAAAGTAGAGGTAAAGAAGAGAAGGGTTTAGCCACAAGTAATTGCCATGAAGTCTATCTAGCCCTTTTACACTTGCTTCAACTCTATCATTTCCCATTCTCCACAAATTTAAAATTTCAAAGAATGAAATTGGTGGAAGCTTAGCCTAATAGACCAATTAAGGACTACATGGTTAAGGATACTAGCTAGAGAGTGCTAAAATAAGCAAACTCGGGTTGAGTCAAAATATCCATGGCGGGCCTAATATGTCAAAGAAGTCTAAACTTGTTAAAACCATGTTTTATTATATTTTTCCTTTTTATATATTTTTGATGAAAGATAAAAGAAGAAATATATACAATGCAAATGTGTTATGCAAATGAAAAATGTTTGATGCAAAAATTATGAATGCATATTTTTGTTGGCCAAAGTAGATCAAAAATTTGAAAAATGTTTAAAATCAATTTTTCATGTTAACATGCAAGACAATGACAAGTTCTAGGTAAGGTCACTTCGATAGAAGACCCCCCTACACTTAAGCTAAACATTGTCCTCAATGTTTAAGAGCATGAAAGTATAAAAACTTCCCCTACACTAATGACAATGAATAGACTTTGCTTAACCCAAGTTAAGGAAAGGACTACTATTAGTGAAATCATGTTTAAGCACAAGGTGTCAATGAAAAATCACTAAAGTAACGAAGTGAACCGGATACAAGGGCCTCCTCCATAAGCTCCAAAGCATGAGATGAGTGAGCAACCCTACAAACAAGCATGAAGACAAAAGAAGGTCTCCCCTACACTTATCTCCAAATCTATGCCTATATTTCTAACCTACAACACTCTAAACCTAGTTATACGATGCTTGAGTTAATGAGTCTCTAGCTCGACTCGTCCCTCAATGAATTAATTCATGGGGAAAATGGGGACCTCTTGGACCATTTCAACGGAAATGTCCTCCCCAAAGTAATGCTTAACACGGTGACCATTCACTTTAAAATTTGGACCAGCGTTTTGGGACAACTCAAGAGTTCCATATGGAAACACTTGAGCAATAGTGAATGGACCGGACCATCTCGACTTAAGCTTGCCCGCAAAAAGCTTCAATCTTGAGTTAAAGAGGAGAACCGGCTCTCCAACTTTGAACTCACGATTCTTGATCTTAGCATCATGCAATTGCTTAGTCTTTTCCTTGTATAGCAAAGACTTAACTAATTTCAACAATAAGGTTATTTGTTTTTGATTTATGATACGTAAAAATAACGTTCACCAAATGAACGGATCCCAAAAGCCAATGAAAACCGTCAATCGATAGTCTCTCGTGTAGTCAAAGAACCGGCAGCGGCGCCATTTGAAATGTGTATAATGCAAGTTCGTTTTCTCAGTTCTTAACTAATAGAAAGTCCAATCAATATCAAATTTATAATTGTTTTTGGTTGTTCAAGCTTGCTTGGTAATCTATTGCTAATTCAAACAAAACTATCTAAAAATGAAAAATATAAACCTACTTATACGTAAAACAAATTGCAAATTCCAAATTTTATTCAAGTAAAATATAAAAAATGCAAAATTTAAAACTATAAGGACTGAAAATGTAATTTCTATAAAATGTAAATGCTTGAAATGTAAATTCTAAAAGTTATAAGGACTATAAATGCAAAACAGTTAACTAAAAGGACCAAACTTGTAAAAACTTTAACAAACTAACCAAATTTTAACAAACTAACAAACTAACAAACTGAAATTTAACAAACTAACAAATCCAGGGACTGAATTTTGCAAATACCACAAATTTAGGAAGATTAGCTAGGTTTAGTAACTGATTAGAATTCTAGGGACTAAAGTGCAAATAAACCAAAGTTTTAACTAAAAACGGGCAACAAGAAAGATTAAGCTCGTTTGAGCTTAATACTCAACCAAATAAGCTGAAACAACTTGCAAACAACTTTAAATCCAATTTAAGAAACGTGTGTTCAAGGAAATAAGCTAAAAATCCAAAATAAGCAATTGAGTGCTTATTAATAAGCTCAAAATAAGCTACAGCCTAATCCAAACATCCACAACTTGATTTTATTATCAAAACTGATTAAGCTCTTGATTTAAAGAAGGGAAAATCAAATTAGAACAAATTTCATCCAGTAATAAGCTAGATATCTGAAATAAGCTAAAATGAGCTTATGTTGACCAAACGTTGACCAATTTTTGGAAAAAGCTCAAAATTTCAAAACTTCATATTCAATACTTTCTAAATGGAAATGTGAAAGAAAACAACAACTTTTATGAAGTGGATTATGAGAACTAGTGAAACAGTAACCTCTTTATCACAGAGAATGGAAAATGCTCAGGCTTGAGCTAATAAGCTGTTTTCTAGCTTAATCCTGAATACTGTAGATTTTCCTCTTAAAGTCTAAAAGTTTATGTTATAAGCTATAACTAGAAACTGGTTTGAGCAAATTTCATTAAGTATTGAAGGAGAAATCAGCAAGTGAATATGGTAAGTTTCAAAGAACTAAGCTGAAACAAGTATGACCCAAACTTTTTGATTACCAATTACCTGTTTGACTATTATATTGACTAGTAAAAGACTTAGAACCAATTGTTAACACCTAATGACTGATAATGATCACTAAAACACCAATTATAAACACTTGAAAACTGATTTACAACTACTCCCAAACACTCCTTAAAAGGTTTTGATCAAACTTTTACAAAGACTTTATGAGTTATGATTTAAACTGATTAAAGAGCTATAGCAGACTTGTTTTAGTGAACAAAATGAAATGTATTCAAGCTAATAACAAGCAATAACCAAGACTAGAACTGAAAGTAGCTATTGGACTAAAAAGTTACTGAAAATATGCAGAAACTACAAAACTAAACACAATTATACAAAATCAAGCTACAAATCACTAGAATCACTCAATCAACAACTACTTATCAAGTAAATCAAGCAGCCATCTAGTTTAACTAGGAAATTTAACATGCAAGGACTTGTTTAGAGGAACATAAAACAGAAGCTAAGAAACCTATTGTAGAGGTCCTTTGGGAAGAAGAGGAGCGCTGAGCTCTCTTGCCCTAGTGATACCACCACCTATCACTAGTAATCAACTCAAATCAACAATCAAACAGCTACAATTCATCAAACTTCCATGAAATCTTCAAGAACAATGGAAAGAACTTGAATTCTGATCAAACAGCAACAATACTTCACCAATGTCAGTTATGATCTTTGGTTGATCATAACAAACATCTAACAGCAACAATGGAATCACACAACAGCAGGAAAGTAGCAGGAATTGAAGAACAGAATTTGGCGGGAAACTTGAGTTTGAAATTTTATTGATAGAATTCAGTTACAAATGTTTGTTACAAGCTTCTAACTAACTAACTAACTCAAGAGTTTGTCAGACTCTTGAGTAGTTAGGTGAAAAGGAGGGAAAAAGGAAAGGAGAATTTAAGAACTATGTGTTTACAAAATTAAGCTACAATGAGAAATGAGGTACAAGCTAAGTATTTATAGGCAAGATAGGAGATTCTGTTGGAGTTTGTGACGTGTTCGGGCCAATCATGGCTTGACACGTGGAGGAATTCTGCAAATCCACTTTGAAGGTGATGAACTTGAATTGGGGGTTTTTGATTCAATGGATGATATGTTAAATGGATTGCACCATTGAATTCGTCTTTTAAAATTGAGTAACTTTGGTGTTTTGATCTTCTCTTGAAACAGCTTCAATCAAAATCCCGTTCCTGGCAATATTTTTGTTAAAGAAGATGGACACGTGGCGGCCTTTGATTGGTTTAAAACATTGCACATGGATCACACTGTAGAGATATGGTATTAATTGTGACGGCTGTGAGTGGATATTTATTACTTGATCCGTGTGAACTCTTTCCTTGTTTCTGATTGGTTTATAGCTTTTCACTTGGATTCAACTTTGCAAAACTTTCCAAACTTGGCAAAATAAGCCCTTGTACTTGGCAGATTCCCATTTCAAGCTAATATCTTCATTCCTTTGACATTTTTGGTCCTTTAACTTCTAAAACTTGTATAAAATGACCCTTTGACTGAGTTGACTTGATAGTTTGACCAGATTTGACTTTAATCTTGACTTTCCATACTTTGCACTTTAAGTCCTTCAACTTTCACAAATTGTCAAGATAGGTCCTTGAACTTCAAAGTCTTGTCACTTTTGATCCTCTTTTGTCTTTTTCATCCATTTGAGCTTGGTTTTTCCTTGTTTGCTTGAAATTGTATCCTTTTACCTACATAAGATCACACAAACACAAACATACCACATAACACTGCTTTTTACAAGATAAATGGGTATTTTGCTTCATGTTTTAGGGTTATTTGTTGATAAAAGGATATGAGTTTAAGCTCATATCAATTACATGTGTTATTTTGTAGAATTTTGTATTTAAGGTATTGTTTTACCATCATTCTTTATATATTTTTATAGAATTTTGTATTTATGGCATCATTTGTAATTCCTATATATATTTTTATAGAATTTTGTATTTAAGGCATCATTTGTAATTTTTATTTTCTTTTTAACCATTTTATCAAATCATTTTTATAAAATTTTGTATTTAATGCATTGTTTCACAATCATTCCTTATATATCTTTATAGAATTTTGTATTTAAGACATCCTTTGTAATTCCTATATATATTTTTATAGAATTTTGTTATTAAGGCATCATTTGTAATTCCTATTTTCTTTTTGAAAGATTTTATGGAAACCCTTTAATGAATTACATTTGTCATTTTTATATAATTTTGTATTTATGGAATTGTTTCACCATCCTTCCTATATAAGGGTTTTTGATTTGATATATATATATATATATATATATATATATATAGTGTAACTTTCTTTTCAGAACCAATTTTAATGTCAGAACTGTCAGAACCATAAATTTTACAACATGTAGTGCATGTTATACATGTTTTAATACATGATGGCATTAATGTAAATAAATAAAAAAGATAGTGACTGAAAATTAATAAATAAGGGTAATTTGGGTATTATAATTTTTCATAAAAATAAATTCTATTAATATTAAATTAGTAACTCATTAAAATTAATCCATCAGATTCATGTATATCTTTCTCTTCCTCAAGATCTATCCACCACTACCATTTCTTCATCAAATAGTCAATATCTCCCAAAATCTCCTTCTCTCTTAAGATCAAGCTCGCACAAGAGCAAATCAGATCTTGTTAAAAAACGCATAAAATACCCAAAAGCTGTATTATTTTTGTTAAAAAAAGATGTATTATTTTCACTATTCCATTTCTCTCTCTCATCTTTATTCTTCCTATCAAAAACCCTAGCCGCCTCGGTAACCATTAACCTGATGGCTCCACCGACGCTCCGATCAATCCCACCATCACATCAACTGATCCACTATCCGGATGGAAGCTTTGTGCACATTAACAAGCATAAAAAAGTATTTGTCTCATCTCCACTTTCTTTAAATATGGTAGGTTCCTCTCTATACAATTCATTTTTTTTATTTAATTTAAACAAAAATTATGTCATTCCAAATATGTTTTCTATCTAAAATATTTGTTTTTCGATATGATAAAAACGTCCGTCTAAAACTACTACATACAATGTTTTAAAAAAAAAATGAGATATGGTTAATGATTGAATAAAAAAGTGGATTTCAAAAAATCAAGCCATCAATTTTTGACCAGTATTGTACTTTGATATTATTTCGACGATGCTCGTTTTTTGTTCACTTTAATTGTTCTTTTAGTAATTTTTTTAGTATTAAAATCATGGTCAAAGATGTGTGGCTAATGGGTCCTATTTTATGGTCAACAATATGTAACACATTTAAAAGTCTTTTACAAAACTAGTAAAATGTTAAAATCAATCGGTTAGGATAGATACTGATTTTTGTTGTTGTATAAAATCTAATTTGTTTCTTTGTGTTTTAAATGTCGTTGTAGCAGGGATGCTTAATGATACGCATGATCATGCACTAAAGATGATAAACGAATCTAATTGTAATGTTAACGGATTGCACCAATGTTCTCGAAAAGTATGTGTTTCGAAAAGTGCGAAAAATATGTTTTTTAGATGGCGGCCAATCAAGACGAAGATGGACAAATATGTTTTCGAAAGATACACATATTTATTTTTTAAATAATGTGTAATAAGGATGCATGAATGTACTTTTGGTCTTGGCGATTTGCATATATGTTTTCGAAACATGTATGTTTTCTTTTCGAAACATGTATGTTTTTTTTCGAAACATGTATGTTTTCCTTTTGAAACATGTATGTTTTCGAAACATACATGTTTTCGAAAGATTTGCATATATGTTTTCGGAAAACTTGCATATATGTTTTTGGATGACATGCATGTTCCTGTTGTATTTGATAATATTTTATACATGCATGTTTATTTTATTTTATTTCATTTGATATTTCATTTTTATATGATATCTACAGTATACACTATTGGTTTTATATAATGTTTGAGGTGAGATGTATAATGTTTTTTACACATAAATTTTAAAGTTAAATAAAATATACTAAAAAAACATGTAACTGTGTTAAAAAAGAAAACATTTTCGTTAAACACCATAGATTTACAATATTCAAAAGAAAACATTTGTGCACTTTGTTAGTATGTGAATAACATGGATGTTCAAAAACTATACTAAAAATTATTTTTTTTAGAAACATACTTGCACTCATCATTTTAAATATATGCATGTTAAAAAAGATCTAATTTCTTGTTTTCAAAATTAAAGATTTGAAAAAATGAAAATTAAATAAAAAGATTTAAAAAATTATAAAATATTAATGTCAAAAGTTAAGCTTTAAAAAAAGAGAATTTTAGGTAAGAAAAATTAGTTTGTAATATGTTGTAATTCGATATACAGGAAAACTAGATTTGAAAATATTTCCAAAATGTTAGCAAAAGTTAAATAATAAAATGTATTGTTAAATTGTTAAAATTACATTTTTATCCCTATGTGATTTAATGTAATAAAATAAATAAGAATGAATTAACTAAATTTTGATTGGTTAATTTTGGTTCTGATAGTTCTGACACTAATAATGGTTCTGAAAAGAAAGTCCCCCTATATATATATATATATATATATATATATATATATATATATATATATATATATATATATATATATATATATATATATATATATATATATATATATATATATATATATATATATATATATATATATATATATATATATATATATATATATATATATATATATATATATATATATATATATATATATATATATATATATATATATATAACCAAAGGCCTCTTGGTCCAGCGGTATGTGAGTGGCCCTCTAACTTAAAGGTTGGGGGTTCAAGTCTCGGTGGAGACATGTGTGATATAATTTGTGAGATATTTTGTGTTGTAAAAAAATTGCCTTTCTAAAAAATAATATATACATATATATATATATATATATATATATATATATATATATATATATATATATATATATATATATGCCCTACGTTCTACATGCTTAACTAATATAGTCCCAAAAAAAATCCCCAAAAGATTTTTGATTAGTTATAGTCCAGGATAAAAAAAATTATTTTTATTTTATTTAAAATTTATCTGGTTCTCTATAACTATCGCTCTGATACCATTCTCTATGACACCCCGGGTCGGGTCCAAGGCAGCAGAAATAATATTTAGATGTCACAGGGGTGGATCGATAGCAAATAGTACATAGAGCATAGGATAAAAGATTATCCAACATATAATACATGAACAGTGTTACAAATTTATAAAAATTGTCTTAACATTATAAAAATAAATTGTTTGTTTCTCCCAAGTAGAAACCCCTGATGAGTCCTACAATGCAGACTACTATGATGCTTGAGTCCATGCACACACCACGTACTAGCTTCATTTTCCTGAGAAAAACATGCTTAGAGGGTCAACATAAAGTTGGTGAATTTACAGGTTTAATAAAATAATTTTAGACAATAAACGACCAAATTAGTAGCAATGCACAAAGCATTTATACTAAAAAGGTAATTACATTCCCTATTGCCCAAAACTGAGGCTTAACTTCCATGGTTTTCAACAGATAAGGACCCAGATGCCTTACAAAAAGGCTCCCAATTCCAGTTCCAACATGGTATATATCTGATGTCCAGGCCGAGGCACAGTGAGCGCTACTCACCCAGATAGGGATCGTCAATCCCAAATAGATCTTTTTATAACATTCGGGCAATTGCAATAATTTTAACAGTTTCTACAATAGGCAATCGTAATCAATGTTTGTACAGTTCAGTTTATGTCCATAAAATAAGTTGCATGTTTTCTCCCCCTAAGAGGATTTTAAAAGTTTATCAATATCTTGTGTGGGGCTGTAAACTCACCTTAGTGTCTGTAATAGCTGTGCAATAAAGGAATCCAGATAATGCTCACGTCACAGTCATCTGCCTAATTAAATAGTACTGTCTCAGTAAATAATGCAGGAAACTTATGTGCATGCTTATACAGTTTTTAGACAGTTTATTTATGTTACTGTGTTTATTTAAGTAATTGTAGTACAAGCATTAATAACGTTCAATTAAATTTGTAAATAAATTTCCTGTTTAAGTAAAAATGTTTTACTTACAATTTTTGTATAAGTATACTTGTATTTAATTTTTATATATAGTTTATATAAATTATTTTATAACATAAAATATAAATGTTTTATTTAACTTAAAGTCCCAAAACTTTCCAACATTTACTAAATAGTCTTTAAGTTACAAGTTTAAGAAATTATGGTTTTAGTCCTTATAGTTTAGGATTTATTCAATTTTTACTAATTTAAATGGAATAAGGGTTTTAGGGTTTGTTTAGGTTTCGGATATGTGCAAAACTAGTCCCTCCGTATTTTATTAAGTTAAAACTTTCGGATATTAGCACTTTTAGTACCTAGGGCTTGTAATACTTTTGGGTTATGGCAAGATTAGTCCTTCTAGTTATAATTAGGTTTTATAACTTTAATTAAATGACAAAAGTAGTCCCTAGGGCTTCTAAATGTTTCGGCTTATTACAATAATGGTCCTTAGGGTTATAAAATGACAAAATAACTTTAGGAAACTTACAAAAATGTCCTTAGGGTTTAATATGTCACGACTGACATTTATTAAGCCCTAGACTTTTGGATTTTTACAATATTAGTCCTTATACTTAATGGTTTATCAAAACAAGTTTCAAATGTCACGGTTTTAGTCCCTAAGTTTTATAAATTGACATTTTTAGTCCAAAGGTTTTTATAAGTTACATTTTTGTTATAAAAACTTTATTTGAGTATTTAAAATATTAAATGGGCTCATTAAATGGACAAAAAGAGCTAATGGACTATCTAATGGGCCTAAACATATTTTAAGTCCACTAATAAACTAAGATTAGTTAAATGGGCTTTCAAAACATTAAATGGGCCTAATGGGCTCTTGCATATACACGACTATATTGTATTGGGCTTATTGGGCCTATTTAATCTTTGGGATAATATTGCATGGGCTTTTAGTCCATTAATAAGACTTAGACATTTATCATGGTATAGAATTTATGTATTCTTACAAGCTTATTATTGGTTTATAAAAGTTAAGTCATGATCTTTAAATAAAGAGTAAAAACCCACGGCATGTTTTATTTGGTGTTTCAAATGAGATCTAAATTAGTTACAAGTTTGCATGTAAGTCATAAACCCTAATATAAGCTCATAACCCACGGCTATAATTATGTATAGCATTTCAAGATAAAGATCAAGCTTGTTATATGTTTGCATGTAAGTCTAAAAGTCCCACAATGAGATCTAAGCTATATACAAGTTTAGAAGTCATTCATAAGTCTACAAAGAACTATATAGCCTACGGCTATATTAAATCTTGGTATTCCAAGATGAGATTTAAGCTTTTCATATGTTTACAATTAATTTACAAAGTCCAAAAATAAGATCTAAACTTATTACATGTTTATAAGTTCATCACAAGTTCAAAAGTGAACCATATAGCCCACGGATATATTTATTTCCCATTATAAGATCTATGTTTATTACATGATTATAAGTTATGTTAAAGTCTATACATAAGATCTAGGTCTATCATGAGCTTGCATGTTCATTAAAAATCCATCCAATGAGGTTTATAGCACACGACTATAATTTAATACATAAAATGTTTTCATGATTTTTAGTAGGTCATTATACATAGATGATTACATATTCCATCAATAAAAACTTGTTACACAAATCATTGGTGTGTACACAAATAAGTCGTGACCTTTAAGGTCATGGTTTTTCTTGTTTGTGAGTTTATACAAGATTACTTATAAGATTAATGTTTATAAGTTAACTCAAAATCCAAAAGTAAAACCTATAGCTCACGATTATAAATAAATCCATAGAATGGTTTTTATGATTTTTACCAAGTTTAATATAGGTAAATAATCTTTTTTATCAAATAATTTTTAGGCATGTCTTATGATACCTTCTTGCTGATATTATCAAGGATAGATCAAAATAACTATGGAGATTAGTGTTTCAATCTTGATGATGATGAAACCCTAAAAACAATCCAAGGCGTGACCTAGATTGGGTCGTCTAGGGTTTATATTGGTTGTTTTGAGGATCAAGATGGTATAGATAATACCAAATGATTAGGAGTAAAGATGATGAAGACAAGATGAAGTGATTTAATGTGTTTTTGGATGTATCTAGGCCTCAATCTGTATGATTGAGGGTGAAAGAGATTAAGAGAGTTTGAGATTTGTTTTACATGAGAATGTATGTGTGATGTGTGTGTGTTTTGGCTTAAAGAGGAGAGAAGGAGAATAATATCTTCTTGGTAAGGCAAACCTTGCCAAGTGTAATGTCTTCACCAAGAACAAGACACCCTTTCCCATTCTCTATCTTTGTCGTGTGATGGTGATCAAAAAGGGAGGCAAAAAGGGTTTGCCAAGTGTTGTGTGGATAAACAAAAGACAATGAGTATACTTGTATATTTTCAAGGGATGTGTGTGCACGTATGATGGGCATACACGGCTATAACACATACATAGGGTAGACATGTTTTAAATCTTTTTGTTAAGTCTTGTGTATAATCACATGTGTAAGCATTTTAATATTTAACCATGTTTAATTACAAGGTATATGTTATGTACTTATTTACAACAAAATAAAATGCAAGAGTACAAGTACACAATGGACATGTTCACATATTTTATAGAAATATAATACATGAGAAAATGTTCTAAAATTATTGGGTACAAGGTTTTTATTATTTATAAATGTAAAATCATGGATTTTATAGATGGATCAAAGGAAGGTAAAGTGGTTGGTATCTGTGTGGATACCTTTCTAAATATCAACGGTGGTTGGGATAGACCATAAACAAATAAAGATCTATCAGGGACCTGAATTAGAGTGTCAGCGGCTAGAAAAGGCATGTTAGTGGCTGCACCCTTACATGCACTCACTTGTTCCATTATTTGAACAAAGGAGAGTCTTGTTGGTGTTATCATTGAAGAATCAAACTCCTTGTTGTCCTTTAAACCTGCGAGAGCATCAACTACTTCCAATGTACATATATAGCCTTCTTTAGAGCTTTTATCACTCAAATTTTTTTGCTCCTCCACATTGGAAGACTCCTCTCTAGCATCAATATCCGAGGACCTAACCACAAATGTCCTCTTTGGCTTACTAGCATTCTCCAAAACTACAAGTCTCTCCCCCAGCTGTGTGAGTTTAAGACCTTGGTTCTTGATTGTCTGTACAATTTATGTATTTTGCTTTTGCAATCTAATACAGAATTTCATCAATTTTATTGGGTTAAAGGTTCCATGGTGCCCTCATCTATATTCGGGAAATTAATCCTCAATACAAATTCATTGGGCATGGGGATGGGCTTACTTACAGTAGGCCTGGCTTGACCTGCATGTAAGCCAGATTCAATAGGCACAACCATCTCCACGTCACTAGCCACCCTTGTAGTAGTGGCATCCTCTGATAAAAGGCTAGGATCACCAAGGGAAGACACCCCAGTAACCCTTTAGCGTTTGGCTAACCTATAGTCTGGTGGTGAAGAGCAAAAAGTGGTGTTTGGGTCTACATCAGGTTCGTCTGTGGCAACATTATGGGTGTCAGGGGATACAGGTTGGGTGTTAGGGGCTAGAGAATGTGGTGCAGGGTCACCAATATACATATTTACATCATGTTTAGGGGAAGGTGGTTGGTTTTATTGTTCTTGGGCCACAATAGCAGCTTGAATAACAATAACCATGGGTTGGGTTAAGGGAACATCTCTAATTGGAGGAGTATTAAAGTTTATGCTTTTGAATAGGGATCTCATAAATATTGTTATGATCCATATTGCACCCTTTGAAGTTCCAAAACTATGTGCAAAAATCTAGGGTAAGCAAGAGTCATCTTACTTCCCTTATTGTTTAACATGCCTTTAAAAATAATTTTTGAAAAATTCTATATTTGACTAGTAACAATGCAAATAAGAGCACTCCCAATAGAATGGTTGATTTCATTAAAAGCATAGAATATAGGACTTAGACACTAAAGAAGGACATGTATAAGAAATTTCCAGCCTGGGGGAAATTGGTTTTTATCAAAATTTGAAATACGACCTTCACGAGGAAGTTCATAACCCAAACCTATCAAACCTTGATGTAGCTCATCAATGGGAAGTAGTTCAACTCCATCTAAATCATTAAGCTGTAAAGCTTGACGAATTAGAGCTTCTATTACAATTTTCCTTTTCCCATGAACAGAGCCTTCAATTGTAGTTACGTCATTAATTGTTCTGGAACTAGCAGTGTTCCAAAAGTGTTAAATGTGTGATTCTGGAATGATAGGTGCATGAAGCAAAGCATACCTTAAATTTAAAGCCAATAAGAACTTTATCATCCCATCATACTGTGGTTGCCTGGTATCTTTATCCAAAGCGTAATCATGTTGTGCTAGGGTTTGAATGAAAGTGTGAATCTTTGCGCCATGATGATTTGAGAGAAAGCTTTAGATGAAATAAAGGTTAAGATTATGGTTATGGGAGAGAAAAATAACAAACAAGCAAATGGCACTGTATAGAGACGTATTGGGTAAATATAGCTGACAACTAGGCACTCAATTGGTTGAAAATATGGTAAGTGCATAAAAATTCAAAATATACTCAAGTAAATCTTGATAAAAACACACTAATCTCTTTTCATAAATAGAAAATACCTACTTTACTAGAATTACGGCCCAAAATATCTCAAAAAATACAATTGAGTGGGACCTAGTGTTTCTCATCGGTCAAAATCCTTTTAGTACCAACAACTATATTTTTTCAACGTGTAGAAAAAGGCATGTTAGGGGATAGAATACACATGACAGCGGCTAGAAAGCCATTGTTAGAGGCTAGAAAAATCAAGACATTAACAAAGAATATAATCCTAAGGAAATCAACTTGTCTTCAAAAAGTATGAGTTTTGCAAGCACTGTCCAATCACACACACTTGCATAAGCAAGATAGATATGATTTTCCTCTAGTGTCCCTTGCTCACAAATTCCGTAAGAATGAAGTTAACTCATATAATATCTTTGTAACTCCCAGGAAAGCCCAAAATAAATATAGCCTAAGTCTCCCATCCGACAAAACCCAATTCTAGGTCAAAAAGTCTTTGCAGCATGCATATCTTATGATGATGTGCATGCTAAAGTGCCTCGATGTCTTGAAATTTCAACAATCCTAAAGAAAAGTTTTCATGATTCCTAACCCCCACTCACTAGTGGACATAATCTAGAATTATGATAAGAGCACTCTAAGAGTACCCAAAATCCTAAAGGTATCCTAAACCTCTCCTTAAACTATACTTACAAATTTCACACTACAACAAATTTTGATTTCAAATAGGAATGTAAACATTCCAACCATCATAAATAAACATTTATATCTTAAAAAGCCTTACAAGAGCAAATGATCATCCCAAGTTGCTCCATCATCCTGCATATTAGAAAAAAACCACAAAACATACCGATATTATGCTGTCATAGGCTACATAACTCTTGTTAGGGTCTAGAAGCAGCCTATCATCAGATAGAAAATTATAGTAGAAAAGACTAACTTTGCAAGTTTTAATAACATTGCTCATCATGTACATACTTTTACAAAAACTAAACATGCACTTTTCAAGGATTAATTATTCCAATACTTGAAACCATGTACTGGAACCTCCCAACATCAAAAGGTTTTGTTAAAAGATCAGCAACATTATTATTTATGTCAATTTTCTCTGGTTGAATCAAACCTTTTTCAAAACAGGACCCTAATAAAATGATGTCTAATTTCTATATGCTTAGTTTTAGAATGCTGCACAATATTTTTAATTATACACAAAGCACTATTATTATCTACATGTATCTTGGTATGCATAAAATTGTGCCCATAGTCCAACAACTAATTTTGAATCCATAGCACTTGACCACAACATGCAGTAGCAGCCACATACTCAGCCTTAGTTGTAAAATTGGCCAGAATAGTCTATTTTTTGCATTGCCAAGATATCAATCTGCGTCCAAAGAATTGACATCTACCTGTGGTAGACTTCCTATCACCATTGTCACCACCATAGTCACTGTTTGAATAAACAATCAACTCCTAGAGATAATCTCTAATCCCAAAGTCGGATAGCACCTAAGGTATCTAAAGATCCTCTTTACAGCATGAAAGTGACACTGCTTTGGAGTCACTTGATGACGTGCACATGCACACACAACAAACATGATGTCTGGTCTAGAGGCTGTGAGATACATCAATGAACCAATCATTGACCTATAATGCCTGACATCTACTTCTTTCCCTTCTCTAAGGTTTCCACAAGGGGTTTCTCTTTCGATGGGTGTGCTAGCCCTTTTTCATGAGGTGAAAACCCAAACTTCTTCAATATTTCAGCCACATACTTGTATTGAGAGATAAAAAGTCCATTCTCCTTTTGTTGTAATTGAAGACCAAGGAAAAAGTTCATCTCTCCCATAGCACTCATCTTGAACTTATCTGTTATAAGTTAAGAAAACTCCTCACTCGTCTTTGGATTTGAAGATCCAAAATGATTTTATCAACATAAACCGAAATAAGTAAAAAGTCTTAGCCTTTCTGCTTGGTGAATAAAGCCTGATCAATGGTACCCCTTTTAAATCCATTTTCCATAAGATAAGTGGATAATGTTCCATACCATGCTCTAGCGGTGATAACACTCTAATTATACATGTTTTTGTGTGCGTTATCTGTATATATTTAGGCTAATTATATGCTATAGATACTTAATAGAGTGTATTTGATGTTATAGGTTCCAAGGACGTGTCGTGGAAGGAAATAGGAGAAAACACGAAGATATCAAGCTTAAACAAAGAAATAAAGTCAATTTAAAGATCTCCCGACACTTGTCACTGTTTTAGCCATATCTTGAGCATACGAACTCCGTTTTAGTTGGTTCAAGCGGCCACGGAAAGAGGAAAGAATTATCTACAACTTGGACTTTTGGTACAAAGCTAAAAACATAACAAATGTGCGGCGCGCATTTGAAAATTGAGGCGCACTTTTCCTAAGCACATGGAACGTTATAGACGCGTAGAAGTGCGACACACCATCTTGGTTGTGTTGCGCACAAATGACCCACCAAATGTGCGGCGCACATTTGACACGTGCGGCATACTTTGACCCCCAGAATGCACTAGAAATAGAGAGCAACCCCTATCACTTTACACACACTTCTCTATCCATTCCCCCATCTCCCACCATCATTCCTTAGTAGTTTTGGACGATTTTTGGGTGTAGTAACATCACCTAAAAGGTTCGAAACGTTTGTAATCATTAGTTTGAGTAATCAATAATATTTTTCGTTTGTGAAAACTTGTAATCACATCTTGGATCATAACTTTGGTATAATCTATTATCCCTTTTTATATGATTATTTCTGGAATTATTATGCATATGATGTTTATTATTGTTGTGATCATAGAGTAGTACATTGTATATTTGGTTGAGGCATATGTTGAACTATGAATAGATTGTATTAGCTTCATAGGGGTGAAGTGCGTTGCACAATTAGATTGGTGCGACACACTTTCTCCCTGGTTCGTGATTATAAGCGTGGTTGATTTGTTCTTGTACTCAATACTATTATGTTTGATCGTTGTTATGTATTTGGTTCATGCATGACTATAAATAGTGCTGATATGGTTGAATGGATTCCATGTCATCTAGTCAATGAATCTTGGTATTCGCCTTGTAGAAATTGATGGAATAAAATACGTAACAACTCTTGCATAATTTTGTTTAATTCTTTGTTATATGCTCGAGAGGGTTTGGCTCAACGAGTATTTGGATTATTGAAACCAACATAAACCGATCTTAATGCGTTTGATATAACATGATCTATAGGTCGAAAGGATTTCTTGTTATATTGAATAGCTGTTTCATGTGCGACTTGTAATCGGCATGTTGTCTTACATTGTTTTTGTGCTTATAATTCATCTTTGCTATCTATCTTTTCTATGTTTTAGCCTTAACCAAACGCATCTTTAAATCATTGTTAGAAGCTTAAATCTTTAGAACTTGTGACACTCTAGAGATAATTGTTTTTACTTGTTAACAACAATACCGTGGAACGACCTGGACTTACCTTAGACTATACAATAAATGAAAGGGTATACTTGCCCATGTTGTGTTTTTAGTCCCTTCTTTGGTAATATCTAGTAATATAAATTTAAGACTTGCGAAACGCATCATCAAGTTTTTGGCGGCGATGCCGGGGGTTGTTTTCGTTACTTGTTAAAAATTTCGGAGAAACATCTTTTGTTAAAACTCAAACCATTACCGTACAGATTTCTGGCAATCTGAAATTTTCTGTTTTAAAATTTGCAAAAAGTACGCCACACTTAACCATTGTGCACCGCACTTTTTGGAGAAAATGTAAGTCCACCGCACTCACACCAAGTGCGACGCACTTCATGTCTGAACGAACTTGTCTCTCAACTGATTAAGTTCAGTGCTTTTCAAAAACCCATTAAACTGCCTTTTACACTCTATGAATTTGTAAATATATAGTTTATCATAAATAAAAAATAAAAAAAAACAAAAAAAAAAACAAAAACAAAAATAAAAACAAAAAAAACATAAAAAAAGAACAAAAAAACCGAAAACCAAAAACCAAAAAATATCAGCTTTGCTTTCGTTTTCATTTATCTTTTTATCTTGTTATAACCTCAAAAATAAAACAAAAAATATAATAATAATAAATAAATAAATAAATAAAATAAAATAAAATAATAATATAAAAGAATATAAAAATGCCCTTTTGCAAAATTTTGAATGGTTGTTTAAATCCTCGATCGTGGGGAAAAGAACTTGTAAATCTATTATTTAAATTAAATAAAAAAACGTGGAGTTATGAATTTCTAACGATACCAAAAGAATGCCTTCAAATCAAATTACCCAAATTTTCAACCCATAATCCATCACATAATGAATTTGTCGTTATAGATATACGTGAAGAGGATGTCAAACCCAACCCAATCTGCCCGAACATATCATAATTATCAATCCCGATAATTAACCCTTGTGGACTTGTTCTAGTATCATAGCACCAACTCCTAATTCTGACATTGTTCGAACCGATGTTGATGACTACTTTGTTATTAACACCACCCACTTAAAAATGGTTCAAGAGAACAAATTCGATGCTCATTTGTGGGCCGATCCGCATGAACACATTCGTGAATTTTTTGCAATTTGTGACATGTTCAAATATGGTGAAACTTAAAGTGAAGTTATCAAACTACTGATGTTTCCACTATCCTTAGCCGATGATGCTAAAGTCTGGTTCGATAAGCTTAATGAAGATTCTATAACATCGTGGGAACAAATGAGAAGAGCTTTAATAAGACAATTCTTTCCACCTTCGTTATTTGAGCGTCTTTTACTCGAAATCAGAAATTTCTCTCAAACCACATGTGAAAGTCTAACCGAAGCATGGTTACGACTAAAGAACATGCTTAAAAAATGCCATGGGCATGGTCTGACCAAAAGAGATATTATTCAATTTTTTTACCATGGTCTAGACGAATCTACTCAAGCAATCCTTGATGGAACAGCTGGAGGAATCTTCTTCTACAAAACTTCAAACCAAGCTTTTCAATTTCTCGAGGACAAAGTTTTTTTAAACTTAACTGGCCCAAAAAGTATCGAAACAAAGATAATCGAAAAACTTCCTCTTTCGCCAATGAAAGTAGCATGAATAACTCCCAATTTATGGAGAAGTTGGAAGCTCTTGAAGCCAAAATAAACTCTCATTTCCAAATCTTGAAAGAAGAATTACATGAGATGTATCAAAAGTATAACAATCCTGAAGGTAATCTCGCTTCTAAAAAACGCATGAACGATGACACGCCGATGTGTGAACGTCATGAATCAAATCAACTCTATGGTTATGAAAACCCAAATTCTCATGATTGGTATTCTCACCAATCTCAATCTCAACCTCAATCTGAAATCGATCTCGAAAGGAAATTTTTTGGATAGTCGAAGGAAAAGAACTTCCAAACTCTATTTGAAAACATGGAAACAAAAATTAATGAGTTGTCCAAGTCTCAAACTCATGTCTCTCTCGATCAAACCGTTAGGACTAACCCACCACCTGCTCCATCTGCTCGAGCTGAGCACGTGAATGCCGTATTCACGAGGAGTGAAAGTTCCAAAGACCCTCCGAAAACCCAAGTTGATCCTCTACCTCCTATCATCGTTAAGAACAAAATCGATAAAAGTAAACCATTCAAAACAACGAAAAAGGATTTTTACTTGGACAAATTGAAAGAACCTTCATTTCTTAGGGAATACATACCAAGAATACCGTATCCTCAACGTTTGAAATTGGAACATTCCCACTTGAACCGTATTATAAAAGTATCTTAAATAAAAAAAGTAACAGTATTAATAGTACAAGTATAATAATAATAGTAGTAGAAATAACAATAGAACTATTAAAAAAATAAATATATATTAAATCAAAAATTATAAAATCGAAAAAAAAGTTTTCTTATTTAGCTTTTTACTTACGTTTCATTTATGTGTTTGTTTGTAAATGGTAATATATGTTGTCAATTAATAAAATATGAAAAACTAAAAATATGTCTACTATAATAAAACCGCCGCACATATTATATTGTGCGACGCACTTCTCGTTTTTAAGCAATGTGTTTGTTAGATTGTCTTGTATGCTACATCTTTTTTAATATGTGTTTGGTGAGTGTTTGTCTAAAAATTTAAAATCCAAAAAGATTTTATATTCTCCTTTACTTTTCATTTCGTTATGTTTTGTGTGTTATTATTAGTAAATTGTGAATAAATAAATAAAAATTTAATAAAAAGAATGTAAAACGATAAACTTTGCATCTTTGAGTATGACGCGTGTGAGGCCTCTACGTGTCGTATCTTGATTATTGTACCAAAAAATATATTACGAACTTTTTGGGTGTGTTCACTGGAACCTCTCACGAGACTATAACTCGTCCACTCGGTACACCGAGGGGTTTAAATTCTTATTGCCTACGCTAAATGCAATTGTAGTGCTTACGAAAGTGTGCTTTAGTATTTCACTTTATTTGTAGTTTTGTCTATTTTTGCAGATTTAATAAATAGCTGAAGCTTGGTGTGGATTGGCTTTGCTAGCTGATAACTAGATTTTACTCAGTTAAAAATATCGTTGAACCAATCTCTTCGAATTGAAAAAGGAGTTCACTATGCGACTCAGTCGTTCTTTGGTGAAACAAAAGTGTGTCGTTGTAGTATATTAAAAGTGCAAAAACAATTAAAGTAAAAGTGCAGTAAAGTAATCTAAATCTAATTTGAAATAAATGGTGCAAGTATTTAAAAGCTTGACTAAAATTAAAAGGCACTAAAAGTAAATAACGCAAACTTAAATCTAACTAAGGCAAACATAAAACGCAACTAAAACTAAAACTTAAACTAAGGCAAGGCTAAAATAAGTCTAAGGCAATTAAACTTAAAGTGCGTCTAAGGAAAAAGGCAGGAAAAATAAAGCTCGAAACTGAAATTAGAGAAACTGAAAATTACCTATCCGGAATATTTACCCTTATTCGGAATAAATACCTATTTGGAATATTGTCACCTATCCGGAATAAGTTTCTATTCGCAATGTTCTTTGCTGTTCGGAATGTTTCGCCTTACTCGGAATATTTCCCTATGCGGAATATCAGCCTATTCGGAATATAGGTCTATGCAGAATAACACCCCTATTCGGAATATAGCCCTATGCGGAATATTAGGTCTATGCGGAATAGTCCCTCTATCCGGAATAGTTTGCCTACTCGGAATAATGGCCCCTATGCGGAATAGTTGCCTATCCGGAATATTCTGGCCTATTCAGACTAGTGCTGGGCTGCGTCTCCTGGGAAAGAACAGAAACAAACTCGCGAAGAACAAGTAGAACAAAATAGCACGGATTCAACAAAAACTTAACAAAATCAACAAAAAGATTAAATCAAACTAATAACAAAACATCTATTAAGCATAAACAATCAATCCAAAACAACAAAACTAACAAAACTAATCAAGATAATCAAAACCCACTTAATAAATTTGACAAAAACTCAAGAACATGAACATAAACAAATCAACATAAAGATTAAAGAAAGGTAGGATGCGATCAAACAATAAAGATAAAGATTAACAAGAATTGAAAGAAAAACTTACTTGAAATTAAATGGTTAATTAAGGTGCAAGACAAGTATTTAAATGACAAGGTAATTAAAAGTGGAAGAACTAATTGTCACTATTAGCCAACAAAAATGAAAAGATTAATTGTGACAATCCGTCAATTTATGGTTGATATTCTATTCTCAGATATTATTTCAAAAAATTATTTTAATGTTATATTATGAACTCACTTATTTTTGGGAAGAAATTTTGATTTACGTCTTGAAGTAGCATCGACTACGTCTAAACCGGAGGATTCTACGTTACGTGCTCACGTTTACATACACCGTCTTTGGTGACGGTCCGACATTTCAGAAAATGAATTTATCCATGAATATTATTTTGGAGTTTTAAATTTGTGTTGGTTCATAAACTCACAAATTTACGAAAAGAGATTAGGACTTACGATTTTAATTTAACGTCCTATACGACTAAACCGGAAACCTTAGGATTACGTATTTATGTTTTCGAACTCCGTTTTTGATGAGACAAATTTGTATTAGATTCGTTTTGTGCCGTTGATTCATAATTTATAAAAACGTTTTTCGTAAAACGACCCAAGGGTACGCAAATCGAGGAAACTAGAATCGAGGAATACCCGTAAATTAATGGGGATGGAACAAGTACATACTTGTCCCACCCCCACACATGGATAAACAAAGCTAACAACACCATGTGGTGTCAAGCTTACAAGATAAGCTAAGACACATGTCTTAGTTTACTTGTAAACTAGCAACCAACATCAAAACCACCACCTCAAACCATTTTCATTCATTTCAACACATGCAAACCACTAAACACTCTCCTCCCTCTCTCTAAAATTCGTCCCAGACTCATCCAAAACAACCCCCATTTGATCTTGATTCAACCATAAATCATATGTATAATTTACATATGATGAAAACCCATTGAAGTTATGAAGATTGGAGGTGATCTTAACATGTAAAAAGGAGTTTTCAAGGGAGTTTGGGGATGATTTCTCAAGGAGTTTTCATGAAGAACCAGGGCTGATTTTTGGAGGAATCTACAAATACTTAGTGATCCTAGAAGTGGTGTTGATATCTCATAAGATTGGTTACCCAAAACCATGTCTTGTTCATCCAAAAGCTCATCATTTCATCACTTTGGTGGTATAAAGATTGTCCTCCCCATCCTTTTGTTAATTTTGATTATGTAATCATGTATTTTCTTCTTAAATTTATATATGTATGATGATATATGATGATAAAAATATTGTGTGGGGATTTGGTGTTGATAATCATGGGTAAAAAGATGAAAAACTATATGTAAAAATGGTTAATCTTGCTTAAATGGTAGGCTGTATAAAAACAGTAACTAACCACATGTTAGACTGATAAAATGGAAAAGTAAAATCAATATACAGTATGTAATATGTCTTGTACACATGTGAGAGTTGGCCATACAATGGAATCATTAGGATGAGTGAGATATGATCAAAACTAGTTTAGAGTACAAATCTGAGGTCACTGTATTGGACGATTTTTAGAAAATACTTAGAGGCTGATTCAACAGTAGCTATAGGAGAGTTAAGTGGAGCACATATCATGTAGTTTATGTCATAAATATTTGAGCTTCTATCCCCATATAGAACTCTAGATATGGCTGTTTTGGTGAACATGAAAATAAAAATCAGATTTTGAAAATTAAAGTATAATAGTATTATATAAGCACTCAAATAAAAATAGTATAAAATATGAATTAAAACCCACCAACTCATATAATATATTTATATAAATATGTATAAGGATAAATAAATGGACATTTTATAAAAATGGTAGCTTGATAAGTTTTATAAGTTATAAAACTATAAACATGATTTTTACGACTTTTTCGGCTATTACCGTAAAATTAACGTTTTTGTTAAATAAAACTTAGACGGTTGGACCCGCCTAATGTAAACTTTTATAAACTCATATAGTTATATATAAACATATATAATAAGTAAAAACCGATAAAATCCAAACTATAAAACATACGAACATTAACGGGCTAAGTTAACGTTAGTGGACTAATAATACAACAAAATGGGCTAAAACATTTATGAACTTATTTATTGGGCTTAACCCATTTGTGCCCAACATGTAAAGTGTAAATACTGATAATACAAGTATAAAATGGATTAATACAAGTTAAAGAACTTATAATAAGCTTATTAGACTTAAAACATATAAATAGGTAAAACTAGTAAACTAGTATAAAAGTTATCGATACATAACACTAAAATGAGTAAACGAGAATATGTAAACTCACTTGATCATCATATATTTATAATCATCATATGTATACATAATTGTTATTTTTATAAAGTCATTGGACAAGAGTCTAAGACGAGTATTATTTGTCTAGGTTTCCGTGATTGAAGCACGTACCGTACATCCGAATTGCCGACAACCCGCTTTCCCACATCAACGTGAGTTCATAGCCTCGCACTCTTTTGAATGTTTTTATGAAATGTTTGATAAACCCGCGAGGGAGATAACATGTTAGTTTTTATGAAATAGGACACTACTTGTCCCGATTGTTTGTTTATTGATTTGGACCCGAATGATTGTATGACCCGATGAATGATTAAATGACCCGATAGATGAGATAAAATGGATTATTAAAGTTAGTTTATGTCACTAAAAGTCCCATTAGCATGAATTGTGAACTACTGGGATTTGGTAGACGCTTATGCATATAATAGTAATATTTGGGGACGATCACCCCAGTTCGCGCCTTGACGGTTGATCCCCGTCGTGCCACATTTATTGGTACGCGAATTTATGTATGAGAAGATTTCCATAGTGTGACCTTTGTGACGACACGCTAATTTAGATGGGCAAATTGAGTATCGGGTTAGCTACCCGTTGTTGGTTATAGCAAGGTAACAATGTCATGCGGCTTATAATAATCTAGTTAACGAAATACTGCTATACGCACCGAATTACGATGTATTGCCTAACTAGCAATACGGGGTCATACTATTGATATTATGTTCGTGTTTTAGTTTTATATAACCATATTCATATAACGGTTTTTATTTAATCTATACAACGTTATAAAACGTATTGTATGATGTTTTTACGACATTGGCTCGTATAATGATTTTTAAGGCAAATGCCTATATTATGATTTTCGATAAGGATTTGTATAAAAATGACTTTGGCTATTTTATGGCATATTACAATGATTTGTACGAAATGATTTTTGGTAATAATTCTATACCAAAGTTATATTGATGGAATTTATTAAACTCTATGAATTCACTCGGCGTTATCGCTGACCTTTTCTTTTAACATGTTTTATCTCAGGTACTTGAAGGTAATTCTCGGGAAGACAACAAGAATTCATGGCCCGCACCTAAATACTTATTTCCATTCAAATGCTTTGTAAAACATGTATTAAACACAATGACTTGGGACCTATGTAACTTTGATATTTATGAATGAAAATGCTTTATTAATAAACGACGCGATTTTTAAGCGTTGTCCATGATGTGAGTAATGTGCTTTCCCGTAACACCAACGAGTCTTCCGCTGTATTGAGTTGTATAAATTTGGGGGTGTTACATTAATCCTAATGACTATATATAGGGGAGGATTAAGGGGTGCTTAGGAAGCTTCCTCCCCTCCTTCATTTCTTCTTAATTGCATGATTAAGTCCCTCAAGCCTTTAATCTTCATTTAATTGCACCATTAGTCCTTAAGCCTTTAATCTTCATTCAATCTTGTACTTTAATGACTTTTGGCTCGGGATTTCTTTGAACTCGTCTTGTAATTCTTCAATAAATTAGACTTGAGTTCTTCGGGTTTAAGTAAACTTCCGTCTTTTGACTTTTTCTTCGATAAATCTTCCGAATTGGTCTTGGACTTCCGTTCTTTTTGCACTCTTGACTTCTTGACTTCGTCTTTCATCTTTTTCTTCAATAAAAGCCCGTGAATGCCGTGTTTTCTCCACTTTTCACCTTTCGTCCTAAATCACAACAAAAATACAAACCACGCATAATTCCGACATAAAAGACATAAAATACACGTTTTGGCGCGAGATTTACTGTAATTAAGTGGTAAAAAGGATGGGTGTTTACACACCTATCAAATCCCCTACACTTGACCATTGCAATGTCCTCATGCAATGCATTAGTTACAAAGCACGTTTACATTTTTCATCAAAATCAATCACGTTGGCCTTTATTAAAGAAATAGAAAAATATAAACATTCAAAGTAAAGAAATCATAAAGCATACCTTCGGTTTTGGAAATGTCATGAATAATCATCATCCTCAAGTTTTCACTTTCTCCATACCAAGCTTAAAAACGAGATCATTGTTATTATAAGTTAGCAAACTAACACGAACTCATTTGGGCCAATTACTCACTTAGACTCCCTTATTCCTAGGTGTATCTCTTCTATTGTATTGTTGTCTTGAATGATCACGAGGATACATTGTTTGACTTATTTCGATAGTTTATTAGGCCGAAAATAAAGTGAACGATTTAATCAATAGTTAGCTAAAGGACAAAATCTTTTAAAACTGCTTCTCGGGACCTCATAAAGTTCATATCTTGGCATAACTCGTTTCGCGATTTGAGACCTTTCTCGGACCGATATTTGGCAGCGACTTCATACCTCAAACCTTGAGAGACGTTCATGAAATAATGGCCTTCTCTTCATAATAATTCTTCACTTGAAGTTTTGAGAGATTCTTCATATATGGACCACGACTTCTTCATTTTTCTCCAGTCTTTATTTTGGACTTTGATATACAACGATCCGCCTCCTTTTTGGACTTGGATTTATTTATCCTCATACCTTGTTAGGGCCTTTTCGGATAGACTTCTCCATGACTTTTTGGGAGTTTTTGCTTTTCGTCGTGTGTCTCGATCCTTCATATTAATTTTCGACAAATGATTCTTCACATCACTTGGGATCTTTAGCAACAAAATTTAGCCCTCATGTCTTGTTAGGACCTTTTTGGACTCGCCAATCTTCGCATCCCGCTTCAATAAGTTATGCCTTGGCTATGAACTCTAATCCATACCGAGCAACTTTTAAACGATCTTGGGCTAGAAGCTAAGTAACTTTTCAAATCGTACAACCTTATTTATTGCAGATAAATTTATTAGCAAGCGATGGGAGAATAGGTTCATAATTAACTCACATAAATTCACGAAATACCGAACTTATAATTGGCTCTATCATCTCTCGTTCTCCACAGTTTAAAATCTCAAAGAATGAGACTCGTGGATACTTAGCCTATTAAATCAAAGTTTTGGGTTTTCGAGTCGCCTATAGGATCTTGCAAACTCTTAGACTTTTTCAAGTTTAGAAATTGCGTTTTAAAGTTCCCTTGATAAACGACTCTCTAGGATCAATTATAGGAACTTGCGAAAAGTTCTTGTTCTTAACCCGTGAGAGTTAAGACTTTCGCGTTTTATAGCTCCCTATATAAAAGCCTAGCAAAACTTGGCTTAAACACGATAAGGATAATAGCTAGAGTAAACTTAGATAAGTAAACTCGGGTTGAGTCAAAGATTCACAACGTTTGAAAATTAAAACCACTTTATTAAACATTTATTCTAGCAAGGAAAGAAAAT
The DNA here is from genome assembly GCA_025667525.1 of Glebionis coronaria. Lineage (NCBI taxonomy): Eukaryota > Viridiplantae > Streptophyta > Magnoliopsida > Asterales > Asteraceae > Glebionis > Glebionis coronaria. The sequence continues at coordinate 193,973,770 of CM046880.1, forward strand.
AACTATATAAAGGTAAAAACTAATAGGCCAAAATAGATCAAAAATTTTTAAAAATGTCGAAAAATGTGATTTTCCGGTTAAAATGAGGACAAATACAAGGAAAAGGCCACTTAACTTCGATAGAAGTCCCCCCTACACTTAACATAAACATTGTCCTTAATGTTTAAGCATGTGGGAGTAAACTCCCCTACACTTAGGACATTGTGCACTTTGTTTAAATCTCGCTAAGGAAAAGACAACTAAAGAGATTCCTATTTTAATATTGGAAAATATAAAAAATAGTGAATCGAAAAGAGTTTAGGATAGAACCAGGAAGAAGGAAACACGGAATCACGGGTCGTCAAGAATCATCAAGAGTGGATCATTGAGCTCGAATCCCTGATTAAGAGAGGAGAGGAAATAGCAAACCAACGGGTCTCCCCTACACTTAGGATAAAGAATGCTAAAACATAGATGCATGGGTTGCCTCCCAAGAAGCGCTTGGTTTTTGATTACCGAGTCGTGAGCCTGACTCGACCTTGATCATCATAGGAAGAAGCATGAAACATATCCACCAGGATCAAAGACATAGTTTTCGTCCATCAAATAGAACAAGCTTAAGGCGAACAAGGCAAGCCAAAGAAGAGTAGGCAAGGTTCCCTTAAGCAGCGATGGAGCACGGTGGAAGCAAGGGTGAAGTGGAAGCATGTCTTCAAAATTTCCAAAGATTTTTCCTTTTATTTCATTAGGTGGATACTGAGATGGCTTAAAGATTTCAATACCGGGGTCGAACACCTTTTCCTTTAAGGGAAAATAGCACTCAGGCTCAGCAGAATGGGAAGAAGATCCGCGAAGAAGCATAACCTCGTCCTCAGAAGGGGGACAAAGAGGTGTTAAATCATATGTGCTGCGGATATTGGTGTCGACCGGTTTCTTCTCCTTTGAAAGAATTTTCTTCAAATCCAAAGTAGGATCAAGACGATAATCTTCAAAATCTAAAGGAGGTGCATCACTCTCATGAGGTAAGTACGTATTGAGAAACGTAGAGAAGTCTTCCTCAAAATGAGTAATTGTCCAAAGTAGGATCGAGTGATGGCGGAGGATCTTCATCATGGGAAGAATCGCTCGAAAGAGTATCGGCCTCATCAAAATCATCATATGTGGGCAGATCGGGATACTCAGAAGTAAGGTCATCATAATCATCCGAATCTGAGCTAGAATCATCATCATAAGCATCGAAGATCGGTGGAGAATCATAAATGGGAGAAGGTTCCACATTGGAGAGAGAATCATCCACATCATCTTGAAAAAGTGGATTATCAATGCAAGAATCGAATAGAGGATTGTTGTAGACAACAAAGTCATCAAGCACATTAATCATATTCACTGATTCTTTTCCAAAGGATTTGCTTGTAAGCTTCCCCATTTTAAAAACTTGTGAATCATTCCCGACTCTTAAGATTAACTCACCTTCGGCAACATCGACAAGAGCTCGTCCGGTTCTCAAGAATGGCCGACCAAGTATTAAAGGAATACGAGGGTCCATTTCATAATCAACGACGACAAAATCGACCGGGAAAGTAAATGTGCCAACTTTAATGAACACATCTTCGGCAATACCAACGGGGTAAGCGAGAGTGCGATTAACAAGTTCAAGAGTCATCTTTGTTGGAGTGAGGTTGGGTAATGATAGTGTTTTCCAAACACTCAAAGGCATAAGATTAATATTGGCCCCGAGATCAGCAAGTGCAGTAAATTCTTCAGTTTTTTTGAAAACGCAAGGCAACACAAAACGACCGGGATCTCCAAGCTTTTCCGGATGTTCTTTAAGAATAACTGCAGAGCAGTTTTCATTTAAACGTGTGTTGGCGAGCTCAATCAACTTCTCCTTCTTGTTAAGCAATTCCTTGAATGCTTTCACAAATTTCGGCATGTGGACAAGTGCTTCGAGAAAGCTAATGTTGAAGTTCATTTGAGAGATCATCTTCACATAGCTTGACACTTCAGCGTCATCCTTGGTTAGCATTTTGGTCTTGCCAAAACGAGAGGGATAAGGGATATTGGGTTTGGGTGGTGAAGGTGCAGGTGTAGCAGGTAAAGGTTGAGATGTTGAAGGGTCCTTCCTAGATACATCGTCATGGCGAGGCGCCTCAAGCCTTTTATCTTCATTTAATTTCACCATTAGTCCTTAAGCCTTTAATCTTCATTAAATCTTGGACTTTAATGACTTTTGGCTCGGGATTTCTTTGAACTCGTCTTGTAATTCTTCAATAAATTAGACTTGAGTTCTTCGGCTTTAAGTAAACTTCCGTCTTTTGACTTTTTCTTCGATAAATCTTCAGAATTGGTTTTAGACTTCCGTTCTTTTTGCACTCTTGACTTCTTGACTTCGTCTTTCATCTTTTTCTTCAATAAAAGCCCGTGAATGCCGTGTTTTCTCCACTTTTCAGCTTTTCGTCCTAAATCACAACAAAAACACAAACCACGCATAATTCTGACATAAAAGACATAAAATACACGCTTTGGCTCGGGATTTATAGTAATTAAGTGGTAAAAAGGATGGGTGTTTACACACCTATCACTAGCTTATCACTTGGGGATGTGACATAAATATTTGGACCGGTGTATAATACTACACATTGTTGAATTCACATGCTTGTGATGGCGCTCCATTTTGCGCTACATTTTCAGAATTCAACCGAAGAATTTATGAGCCCCGGGAAGTCTCGTTTCTCTTAGATCTATTTTTCCCGCTTATCCTACTTTTAAGTTATTTTCTAAATTACGCATATTGATAAACTTAAGTCTGGGGGGGGGGGGGGAAATTGAATTGGAAAAAATGACACTTTATTTTACAAAAAACTTTTGTTCGCCCTCGGTAATCTAAAAAAAAATAAAAAATTATCTTTCTTTGCCACATAGATTAATATATCAGAATAAAACTTAGAAAAAAATTGTTGGTTGCTAGTTACCCGGAATGATTGGTTGATTTTGCTAATAGTTGGTTCGTGGTTGGTTATGAGTTTTGTTCCATTTCAACGGAGACGAGGGTTGCAAACTTTGTTCTTCGTATATATTTTGTGGTGTACGCTTATATCAAGTGTGAGGGAATTGTTAGTTGTGAAGGGCGTGATAATAAAATGATGAAAAAAATTTCAAATCGAGAAAAAAAGAAAACAAATGGAGAATGAAAAAAATATATGAAAAAAATAGCCCATGAGCTATATGTATATTTATGAAGATGAAGGAAGAAGAAGTCACTTGAGATATCGATTAGCCAATGTGCTAATACGTGGTATTTGTGTTGTTCGTTATGTGATTGTAGAAAAATTATAATATATTTCATGGTTGTGGTACGTTTGGTGGCTAGCAACATGGGTAATCTTAGACATGTAAAATAATTATTTTTCCTTTATATTGCTTGAGGACAAGCAAACCTTTAAGTGTGGGGGAGTGTTTGCTGTTTGCGCAAATTTTTATGAAAACCCAAAAATAATTGCGATTTCAGAAATTTTAAAAATTTTCTTTTCTTTGTCACTTAGGTAAATTTATTTTTAAATTTATTTTTCTTAGCATTGCTTGAGGGCAAGCAATTGTTTAAGTGTGGGGGAATTTGATAACGCTCTAATTATACATGTTTGCGTGTGCGTTTCTTTTTATATTTAGGTTAATTATATGAACTATCGATACTTAATAGAGTGTATTGATGTTATTGGTTCCAAAGACGTGTCGTGGAAGGAAATGGAAGAAAACGAAGAAATAAATTCAAGCTAAAGATCTCCCGACACCTGTCACTATTTTGGCCATATCTTGAGCATACGAACTCTATTTTAGTTGGTTCAAGCGGATGCGGAAAGAGGATAGAATTATCTACAACTTGGATTTTAGTTCCGAAGCTAAAAGCATACCAAATGTGCAGCGCACTTTTCCTCAGCACTTGGAACGTTCGAGACGCGTAGAAGTACGTCGCACCATCTTGGTTGTGCGGCGTACAAATGACCCACTAAATGTGCGGCACACATTTGAAAAGAGCGGCGTACTTTGACCCTCGGAATGCACTATAAATAAAGAGCAACCCCTCTCACTTTACACACACTTCTCTATCCATTCCCCCTTCTTCCACCATCATTCCTTAGTGGTTGAGGACGATTTTTAGGTGTAGTAACATTTTTTTGGTAAAAGGGGTTGTCCTCGGTAAAATATATATTGCACCAAAAACCATTGAAGTGAAAAGGATAAGGGTGACTCCCTTGTCTCAGCCCGTTACATGAGAAAGAAAAAAGCCAAAATTAGCTAACACCAAACACCTACATAAGATAGACATGCCCATCTTATTACTAACCAAAATAGCGACTTAATATGCTTATTATTGAAGACTAAAGTCAAACTTATTAGCTTAGCTATCATTAGGATCAAAAACATCATCTTTATCAGATTCATTTATCATAGTAAAAGAACCTGGGTCGTTTGTGTTGGGACCTTTCGTCCCAGTCGTTGTCTTCTTTCCATGATCTGGAGCCAAATACTCATCTTCCTCAATTGAGTTCAACACATCAAACAAATTAGAAGTAGAAGTAGATGAGACATTAGACACATCATATTTTGTTACATGCTTTTTTTTCCATACCTGTTTTTGTCGGGTGCCTATAATAGGAAACTTTTAGTTATAAGTACTACGACCCCAAGTATTAAGGCACATATCACACGTATAACTATCCAACATAACAGGCTTCCCCAATTTTGAAGTAATGATACTAAGACCCACTTCAGAATATGCGAGAATAGGTATATTGTGGAGTTTAATCCACACCAGAACTGAGTTAGCCTCCTCCTTAAAAAGTTTTGAATTTGGCTCCAGGATAATAGGAACTAACCTGATCATACACGAACCATTTTCAAGCACCTGTTCCATCCCTTCCATTGTTTTAAATTTTAATAAATAAAATCCATTTCGCACAATCACACGATCAGTACCATATTTAGCCCATGTATTCGTCACATACTGTTCTACCAATGTAAATGCAATACGTTTCGCAAGAAAATGTCCATAAAGAGTATTAGTAAAATGAGCCCAGACCTCATCAACCGCTACTTTAGGTAGATCCACATCTGCACCTGACACATTCACAAAATTAGTAACATGCGATACTTTAACAATTTTCTTTGGATGTATATGTTTAGGCGCATCGAATAGATCAGCAAACAAACCTGGTCGTACCTGAGTACTTGTGTCACAAGTATTTTTATTTCACTTGAAACTTCGCCATGCTTTAGTTCCAAAACCCTAGACCCCATATTATTAGCTGGAATCGAACCGTGCGTAACACTAATAGGAACATCAAAAGCATCCTTAGCCACAACTTTAGTTGCATCGCCTATATGGTTCTGCCCCGACTCATTTTCAGCAGCCACATGATTGAATACCTTTTCCTCATCACAATGAACATTTAACCCATTAATACCCACTGATTCTTGCATTTAGACAACGTAGCATCATCCTTATTTGAAAAAACTACCCTACCAGTGTCATCTTCTAAACAAGCAGAACTCAAATTGTTCAAAACCCCATCTTCTTCCATGTATGAATTAATTATACAAATTTCATCTTCTTCAAAAAACGATACCTTCGAGGGCGATAAGAAATCTGCCCCTCGCGTACCTCTAATAAGAAGCCGAAATTTTCCACCATTCTTTAAGGTCTTATCGTCAATGTTCCTCACTCTTTTTTCCAGATCAACAAATGAAAATCCCTTCACCTCATTAGCGTCACCATTAAGCTTTATTCCACCATTAGACTTAATCCTGGAATCCAAAAACCCTTTCTCCATCTCTAAACCTTTTAATTGGCCATAAATCAACTTTTGAAAAACCCTAATTTTTTTCCTCTTTCTCTCCTTCGATCACCTCTGTCTTAGTTCCTTTTGGGTGTAGTAACATCACCAAAAAGTTTTAGAACATTTGGAATCATTAGTTTGAGTAATCAATAATAGTTTTCGTTAGGGAAAACTTGTAATCACATCTTGGATCATAATTTTGGTATAATCTATTATCCCTTTTTATATGATTATTTCTAGAATTATTATGCATATGATGTTTATTATTGTTGGGATCATGGAGTAGTACCTTGTGTATTTGGTTGAGGCATATGTAGAACTATGAATATATTGTATTAGCTTCGCAGGGGCGAAGTGCGGCGCACAATTAGATTTGTGCGGCGCATTTTCTCCCTGGTTCGTTATTATAAGCGTGGTTGATTTGTTCTTGTACTCGATACTATTATGTTTGATCATTGTTATGTATTTGGTTCATTCATGACTATAAATAGTACTTATATGATTGAATTGATTCCATGTCATCTAGTCAGTGAATCTTGGTATTCGCCTTGTAGAAATTGGTGAAATAAAATACATAACAACTCTTGCATAATTTTGTTTAATGCTTTGTCATATGCTCGAGTGGGTTTGGCTCAACGAGTACTTGAATTATTTAAACCAACATAAACCGATCTTAATGTGTTTGACATAACATGATCTATAGGTCGAAAGGATTTCTTGTTATATTGAATAGACGTTGCATGTGCGACTAATAATCGACATGTTGTTTTACATTGTTTATATGCTTATAATTCATCTTTGCTATCTATCTTTTCTATGTTTAACCTTAACCAAACGCACCTTTAAATCATTGTTAGAAGCTTAAATCTTTAGAACTTGTGATATTCTAGAGATTTGTTTTTACTTGTTAACAACAATCCCGTAGAACAACTTGGACTTACCTTAGACTATACTATTAACGAAAGGGTATACTTGCCCGTGTTGTGTTTTTAGTCTCATCTTTGGTAATATCTAGTAATATAAATTTAAGACTTGCGAAACGCATCATCAAGGGGCTTGATAAAGGCCATTAATATCCTTTTTCACTCTGTATACTATCTGGATGCTTTGAATCTTAAAAACCAGGAGGTTGCATAACATAAACTTCCTTCTGAATGGTGCCATACAAGAAAGCACTCTTTACATCCATTTGATAGACTATGAAACCCATGCAAGAAGCATAGGCAAGGAAAATCCTTATTGCTTCAATCCTAGCAACAGGTGCAAAAACCTCTTCATAATCAATACCTTCTTCTTGTTTATAACCTTGAGCAACCAGCCTAACCTTGTTTCTAATCACAATTCCCCTTTCATCTTTCTTATTTCAAAGAACCCAACATGTTCAAATAGGTCTAACATGATTGGGACAGTCTACAAGTTCCCAAACATCTTGTATAGCAAACTGATGAAGCTCGTCCTTCATTTCTTGCACCCACCTTTAATCTTTGAGAGCATCAAAGATCTTTTTGGGTTCTTCTTGTGATAAAAAAAACAGGCAAACAAGCATTCTTGAATCCATTCATTGTCATCTTTCTTGTGAATATTAGCAATAAAACCACCTTGTCTATTCTTTTGTTTTCTAGTTTATATTGGAGTATGGAGGGAACCAATTATTTGGGCAGGAGGATGATGTTTAGAGACAGTTGAATTTAATCCTCCCCTAAATAAAGTATCATCTTGAATAGTAGACTCCAAATTGCTAATATCATACTCTTCTTCTGATTCATACCCACTTTCATGATTAACAACATTGTCAGAGGCAGGATTGAAGCCACGGATGCTACCTTTGGGTATGGATTCACTCACAATTTCAGGAATGGACTTGTCAAAGGATAGAGGAGAGCTGTCAGGGAATATAACTGTCTTGTTAGGGGCTGCAAAGCCACTAACATCTTCAACTTCAGCACCCTTTTTCTCTTTCTTTTTCTTTCTCTCCTCTCTTTTCTCAGCAGTAGATGCTTTCACAAACTCTTCACTCCAAATAGGTACATCCAAAACATTTAATGAAAAGATGTGCTTAGTCTCTTGTGATCCAGGAGTCTTATTAGCTTGTATACCTGCATGATTAGTACTTGTAGCTTCCAAATCTGTATGATTAGTTACAAGCATATAATTCATAGATCTAGACAATGGTTCCATGTCAAATAACCAATTGGGACCATATTCAGACTAGTTGAAGATGCATGATCACTAGGCTTATTCTCCAAGAACTCGACATGTATTGTCTCTGTAATAATCTTTTTCTTCTTGTTGTAAACCCAATACCCTTTGTTGTTCATAGAGTAACTCACACAAGATCCCTCATCACCTTTTGAATTAAACTTTCCTATGTTGTCACTAGTATTTAAGATAAGTAGATGACATCCAAAGGGCATAAAGAAGTTTATCAAAGGCTTCCTGTTCCAAAATAGCTCATAAGGGATTTTGTTGTGAGATTTGTTGATTAAGGATCTATTTTGAACATAACAAGCAGTATTAACAGCCTCAGCCTAAAAAGCAATGTGTAACTTAACATCTGCTATAATGGTTCTAGCTGCTTCAATGAGTGTTCTATTCCTTCTTTCAGCTACACCATTCTGTTGTAGAGTTATAGCTTTGCTAAACTCCTTAGTAATTCTGTAAAACCCACATAAATTACCATGAACAGTACAATACATGAAAACACGACTAAACTAAAACATTCTATTAATAATATACGACACGTGTCACGAACATTAAATTACAAGTAATATGCATATTATTAATACACGATAAACATTTATGTATAATAATTAATTCACGACATTTAAAATACGAATACATACGAATAATATTTAGACACAAAAAATAAATGGTTTTGGTGTTTGGGCTTGTGTTGTCCACGACAACAAGAAGAAAGGGAGAGGGCCCGACCCATTTTGGTAATCCATGTTGTAAAAAATTATGCTAGGAGAATTAACATAATACATAAGAAAATAAACAAAACCCCAGCCCCCTTTCTTTTCTCCTTGTCCACGGCATAGCAAGAAACAAGAGGTAGGAGTTGTTGATTTTGATCTTGCATAACTACGTGTTCGTGTTCGGGATTAAACCCTTTATCCATCCACGTATTTGGTATTAACCGAACATTAATCTTTTTATTTTTATTTTGATTATATTAACATGAATCTTAAAAACATAAATCAAAACATGTTATGTCAATGGATTAATCAAGGTTCGGGTGTGTTTGGTTTTGTTTTGTTCGACGACACACAAACCGAGACCCTCCAAGGTCTCGGTGGTCCTTTTCCACCAACGGTCGCAACCCCTTATGGGGTTCAGTGCTGTTGGTTTTGGGTCAGCCGCAAGCGACAAGGTCCCAAACAGTGGGAGCCTTGTGAAAACAGTGGGAACCAAGACCCTCCAAGGTCTCGGTGGGTGTTTTTGTCACGGTAGTGGGACACGGCTTCGGCCGGTGGGAACCTTGCGAAGACAGTGGCAACCAACAGCTGCAGCCGAGGCTTCTCAGCTGCCGGACAACCACCAGCCGTCGGCTGTGTGGCGTGTTTGGTTTGGGTTGGTGTTTTCTTGGGTTTCGGGACTCGGGTAAATTTTGTTAGCCATCATTTTATTAGTTAATTAATTAAATTAATTTACATGAACTATTAATTTATTTAATTAAAAATCATGACTTAGGTTATATTATTAAAATTAATAATACATTTTATAACCTAAGTATTTTATTTGACTTAATTAAGTTAAAAATCATGCTTAATTTAATTAATTGTATAAGGTAAAGTTTTATGTAAATTAACCATGACATATTATTAATTAATAAAAACATGCATATCCTTATTAATTAATACTTGTTTTACCTTAAGTATTTAAAAGTAATATATCATCATGACTTATGAATTTAGACAGATAAGCACTAGCTTATATTTTGGACTTATAAACAAAGCTTATATTTATTTCAGGAAACTTACTATTTTTGGTAACTTTCTATTTTTGGGAAACTTTCTATTTCAGGAAACTTACTATTTTTGGAAACTTCCTATTTTTGGAAACTTTCTATTTTTGGAAAACTGCTATTTTTAAAAAGTTACTTATTATTACACTACAAGTATAGTAATACAAGAATACATGAAATACATAATCAGGATACATGTAGAACATGAATAAATACAAGATAACACTTAAAACAATAAAATATGACAAGAACATATAAAATAAGCTAAGAACACACATAATCAGTAAATCACACAGTAATCAGACAACTCATACACGTCTCTCATTTATGTAGTATTCGCGAAGTCGGAGTAGATCGTTTAGCATCCATTCTAGCTTCACTAATGGACATAAGGTACGAATTATCCGTCCTTTAGTATGGACATTCCTTCGTATGTTGGTTTAGGATTCCCCATTTGCAGCCATCTATTTTCCCAAGTTATTTTATATGTTTGAATGCTTATGTTATTTCTAAATGCCTAAGCTATATACATGCATGCCAGTTCACCTAGTTATGGAGGTACCATAACCATAACACTAGAGGAACCAGTGTTATGACTTACCCACGACGGAGTGATTGCTCATGGCTTCCCTTCAGTTTGGCCATTTATTTATATTATCATGTGAGGCGTATGGGTGCATCCTAGTTACATTGTTTCAATAAGGATTTTCATGGTGAATGTGGTGTGTACCTTGCATCCTTCACAAGTAGTTGATCCCTCCTACCCAGACCAGTATAATTAGAGGCATCCCCTCCAATTGCATGATGAGGTCACCCCTCTAAGTATTCATGCACGTTGATACCTCATGACCTATATGGGCTCTTGGCTAAATTTAAAATACAGTTTTCATAAGTTAAATATAAGCTTTTCAAAGTATAAAACAAGTTTTATAATCATGTTCCAGGTTTTCCAAGACTTATACATTTCCGCTGCTAATCAGTCTTTATTATGTTATGTCATTCATACTATGTTATATATCCGTTCACAGGGCATCTTGCTCAGCCGTTTCCTTTTCATGTTCCCAAACGGCAGGAACACGAGGACACACTTAGGATCTTGAGAGTATGTGCATTTGGATGGAATCTATCCAGCCTTCTTTACCTTATGCATTTCCATACATTACTTTATTTCTTTTGAACATTGTTTACTCCTTTCCTTTCAGTACTTATATTTCATGTGTGTGAGCTTATGTTGGACTATCGATGTTATTTCGGTATTTGTCTTTATGGTCATTTAATGTTTTAAGACATTTACCTAGCATGCTTTAATGACACGCCATAATTATCCTGTGATATTCCATTTATCAAATGGGGTGTTACAAATTCCTTTCTTTACACAAAAGGAATCCAACATTCGGTTTCTAAACTCACCATCATTATCACTCCTAATTATGTTAACTTCATGCCCTGATTTCTTTTCAATTTGAGTAATAAAGTTAACCAATTTTTCATCTATTTCACTCTTCTTACTAAAAAAAAAGGTCTAAGTAAACCTAGAATGATCATCTGTAATTACAAAGCAATAAGATATATAATTTAGACTATCTACTAATGTTGGTCCAAATAAGTCCATATGAAGCACATTTAGGGGTTTAGAGTCAGTCTTAGACTTGAAAGAAGCCTTATGCTATTTGCCTTAAGCATGCAACACAAGTATGATCGTTTTCAAAGGCATTAGAGGGTAATCCTCTGACAATATCATGCCTAACTATCCTATTCATGTTCTTAAAGTTTAAGTGCCCTAACCTTCTGTGTCTCAAATTACTCTCATCCACTGAAGCCTTAGCATACAAACATGTTTCATTATTATTCATTTTAATGCCATTCAAGGAACAACATACATGTCCTTTTGTGTAGTAACTCGAAATTTTATTTCAACATTTAGACTGAGCTCTAATTTTATTTCAAATATTTGGACCAATATTTATTACCCGACGTTTAATTTTCATGTTCGTTTTACGAATAACATGGAATTCTCGGCTAACCGGTGAAGTTAATGCTTTGACGTATCAAACACGTGTCAGTTATTATTAATAGACAAAGTCTATGTCCGTTATCGACCGTAAATATCCTCGTTATGACATAGAAATATTTTCTATTGTCGTCATTTTAATTTCTCATTTTACGAGCATTCTTTGTAATTTACGTTAAGTCTTTAGGAGTCATTCGTTTATGGGGCACGTTAACGTTTATTAAATAATAAACCCTCATTTATATACCAAAATATCAATGTTCTCCGAATGTCGGCATTTTTATTTTATATTGAGCATTTCTTTTTCGTGTTTTACACGTATCTTTCAAATTGCGTAACGTTTAAAATATCAGGCATCGATAATACCCGCTTTAACAAATTGTGAGGCAAGATTTATAATTATCTAACCTCACTATTTACCTCACACGTTTCAATGCCCATGTATCTACGTATGGCTATTTATGGGACACGTATATGATAGTAATGCACATGTTTACATGTCTTGATAGTGTTGGTCCCTTGTAATTAGTACTATACTTAAGAATACTAAGTATAGTCCTAACCCATGGTTAAGTAATGCAATAAACTTAATAAAAGTAAAGTAAATAACACAAAGGTTTTTCAACGTTTAACTCTTAGATTTATTAAAGAATTATACCCTATTGTATACGAAGCTACATTAGAAGTCATTCATTGAGTTTCGCCTCTCTGAATGCTCGAGTCTTTCTTTTAGACTCAGTCTAGGAACTCTAAGGCAACTCACTGAGTGACTGTTCATTCAGTGACTTTGTTACGTTCAAGGTTAATACTTCACTTAGGCTGATTGTTATTCAAATCCATCAGTAAGGTCATTTGGTACTTAATTGACCTAACAATCTCCCCCTATTTGGATATAAAATTTGCCTAAGTGAAATTGTTATAAGTGAGCAAAGTGGCTTCTTCTTATACAAACTATTCTACTGATGAAAAGACTTAACTTAACAAAGTACTTCATTTTATTCATCATTACACAAGACTGAATAGTCTAATATAAGAAACATAAACAAAACAAAAGATTACAATGATTCAGGAATCCACTGCTTCCCTCTTCACCCTTGATGACTTTAACACCTTTTCTTTATCAGGCCTCCTAGCAATTATCTCCCTGAGCTTCTCAGCAAATCTTTTATTCTCATCAGTCTGAACTTGTCCAGCCATCACAAGAAAGATGAGAACACTCTCAGTAGTACATTTATATATGTCACTCATTCTTTGAAAAGCTTGATCCCCAAAAACATCAATGAAGAAGATACCCCACTCAGGTTATTCTATAACCATGTTGTTCACAAAGGGGACATTTTCAGGGAGGGTATGATTGCAGTCTAACCCAGGGATCTTAGTCTAAGCTTCAAGCTCAAATCTTTTTCTCTTTCTTCCCTGAGTTTTGGTAGGATCATGTTCAGTTAAAGGAAGATCTTTAGTGATTCCTAACTGTTCCTTGATCTGATTCAACCTCTCATATCTCTTACTGAGAGAGTTGAGTATTTCAGGGACACATTTGTTCGTTTTGGTCCTGAAGATCCTTCCCATTTCGTCCCACTCACTAAGACCGAAATCACCAAATTAAAATTTCTTCATAACTTCAAAATTCCTCTCATCAGTGTTTCTGTAGACAGATAATGAGACAGGAGTGGTATGAGGAATGATCTGGAGGTTAGTGATTGGTTCAGGCTTTCTTCTTTGGGTGACGACTTTGGTGTATTGGTCATACAATTTCTTAAGTTGGGTGGTTCTTTTTTGTTGTTTCAAGACCATTTCGTCCTGAATGGCCTTGAGTTCTTCCTCCTGCTTTTGATGAACTCCTCTCCCCCTTTCTTGCTCAACAAGGCCTTAGGGTCACCACCTACTTCTTTCACAAACTCAGTGGATACCCTCAAGATCTTAGCCATTGTTGCTTCACTAGCCTTAGCCGACTCCATTCTATCTAAGTACTCTTTGATTTGATCAGGAGTCATCTTGTACATCTTTCCTTAATCTCATATGGTACCAAGACAATAGCATCAGGATCAGGCCTTCTTTCTCTTGAAGCTTTTACAAGCTTCTTTAGTGAAGGTGTTAGGGTTTCATCAGCAATGCCTTTGCCCCTATCTAAATTAGATACTGAGGGCTCAGGGTTAGGAGGAATTGAGTTTAAGGGTTGGGGTTATGCTAGTTCTTCCTGCTCCCCCTTAGTGTGAGAAGGAGGTTCAGTCCAAGTTAGCATCATTGGTGGCACATTCTCCCCCTCAAAAGTTGAAGGATCGGCCTGACCAATCCTAGATTTTGCCCTTTGTGAGGGCCCTGAGGTGGTGGAGGATCCCTTGAAAGCTTGAAACATCTCAGGTACCATTTCCTTCATGGACTGAGTGTCAGCTTTGATAGTTTTAACATCCAACTGAATTAGGGATTGAGTGTTTTCTATGGTGGTAATCCTTGTCCTAAGTCTAGGAATATCAACTTTTTTCAGGGACTTGGAGATGTCAGAGAGATTGGAGGCATTAGCCATGTAACCTTGTGCAGCCCTTGACAATCTGAATTCTGCCTCAATATCCATATGAACATCCTCATAGATGGCATCACATTTCCCTTTCACCATATCCAAGTCAGACCTGAGAGAGTCTAACTTGGTGAAAAACTCAGCGAGCCTGTCCTCCTTCAGTAACTCACGTAATTGACTAATTCTGAAAGTGGACTCAGTAGTGCTAGTGATCAGTCCATCCAGAGTTGTCTTCAAGGACACATTTGCTTCTACAATAGGAAGAGCATGGTTGAGGAAGTTGATGAGATTCTTTTCTTGATTTTTATGACTATTGTTAACAGAGCTGATGAATTCCATTTGGTTGTCCACCTAAATTCTCATCTTCCCCTCAGCTAGGTCAAATCTATCACCATATGTCCTGAAATCATCAAGGAGTTCATCAGCCTTTGCAGCCAAGTCTTCATGAACCTAAGTGACCTCAACTTTCAAGGTTGTGGAAGCATGAGTTAATAAATCCTTGAGAGTTGCATTCAAAACCATCTCAGTGACAGGCTTGATGTCATCAAAAGTTTCATCCAGAACCACTGTCTGAGTCCCTAACGAAGAGGTGTTAAGTTTTGCCTCTTGGGAGGGCTTTTTCGGTACCCTAGGGGAGGGATCTTTTTGTTCGGATGCCTCAGGGGAGGGCTTTTGTTGAGCCTCAAGGGAGGGCTTTATGTCCGCGAACAATGGTGGAGACTGTGGCTTCTGGTCTGATTGAGGAGGGGCGTGAGATTCAGGTTCAGCCCCAGCCTCAATCATATCATCGTCGTTACTAAAACTTTGGAGTAACTCGTCTGGCTCCTCGAGAAGATTTACAAAATCTCCAAAGTTCAGTGAGCCCTTTGATTTGTCCAACTCCCCTTCAAAAGAAGGTTTGCCTTGGTTATCGTCACTCCCTGCCCTAAATTCTGAGGCTTGGTATTTAGCCAACTGATACTCAGGGGCAGTTTGTGATTGATCAGTTGTAGAGGTAAGATCCCTATCAGCGGGGTGTTTTACCCGTGGGCGTCCCTCTGAGTCTTTGGGATCAATAGTGGTTCCCTCATGAAAAGACTTTTGTTTTAGTGTGCCTTCATCAGGATTTGTAGAAGTGAGATTCCTATCTGCGGGGTGTTTTACCCATGGGCATCCCTCTGAGTCTAAGGAATCGAGCTTTAGGTCCTCAGGCAAAGACTTTTGAGCTAGTGTGCCTTCATTGGGCTTGGTGGAAGTGATAGGCCTATCAGCGAGGTGTGTTACCCGTGGGCGTATCTCTGAGTCTTTGGCCTTAGTTGTGACGTCAGGCAAAGGTTGTGATTTACGAATGCCCTCACCGGTCTGAGTGGAAGGCAGTCCCATAGGAGAAGGTTGTATGTTTCCTTCTCCATTAAGAGGACCAGTAGTTTGGCCCGTCGACCCTGACTCTGATGTATCAGGGCGTCCCGAAAGCTCTTTCCCTTGGGGTAGATGAAGCTTGGTCTGAACAAGGGTAGTCTTTTTAGCCTTGGCATTTTTTGGTCGTGCCTCGGAAGCCTCAGGGCCCTGTACCTTTGTTTGTTTGGTCTTAGGCACAGTCTGAGTCTTCTTGTTCCCCTTCTTTGGTAAGAAGGGAGTGGGAGACACGGATGATTTACAACTAATCACCTCAGTCATGTGAGCCGTCAATGCAATGGGTTTGATTTCAGATGGGAGTAGAAAAAACGTTGAATTTTTCTTATGTGTAAAAGGAACCCAGTAACCGTTCTAAGCCGCATGATATGAATCTTGGGTAAGAAACATACTTTTGCCTAGACTCCTTCAGGAGCCTGGTTACGAAATCATTATAAACAATCTCTCCTATATCAATCTTCAGTCAAATAATAAGACTATAGATTAGCATCTGCTGAGTAGAATTAACTTGCTCAGTAGATGAATAGTTCCCACCGATCATCTGAATCACAAAAGTGACCAGGATCCTCCAAGCCATAGGGAAAGCAGTTTTGATCAATGGGGTTTTAGTCACAAGTTACTCAGGGACCCCGATTTCTTTTAGTCCTTTTTTAACTGACTCCATGTCAGGATGTGCAACATACTTTCCATTGTTATAATCAAGTCCACTGGGTTGACAAAATGTTTTGAAGTCTAAAATCAATGGTGTCTTTCGATTGTTTACAGTGAACATGATGACACAGTTTTTATGTGACTTGATCTCATACCCCTGAGATCCTTCAGGCCCTTGGGTAGTGGGGGTTACAACCACAGCTGTATACCAGAATTCCCTAAGATATTCATGGTAGAGGACTGAGGGGGTTTTCGTAAAATCATCAGCCCAATAACAGTTTTTCAAGAATTTTCAAATTGGTTTGTAGGCTGATACACTACTAGGGTAATTGAAATTTCCCTCATAGTTGTTTCCTACAAAATGGATACCCTCATTGGTGAGATGCTCAGCCTAAGGGGCATATTTGATAGCTTTGGACATTGCCATTAAATTTAATTTTTGAAGATTTGAAAAAAAGGACAATGGCAATTTGTGGAAATCAAATCAAGACTTGTTTCTTGTTATAATACAACAAGATTCACCAAGTGACCTAATGCAAACTTTTGCCTTATAAAAAAGGATCAAGAGTTATAAACAATAGGTAACTTTGATTGTTTGTGCTATATAAAAATAAAACATGTGATCAATGTGATTGCCTTTTTTTACAAGAAACCTTTTCTGGAAACAAGTTTGAACACACACATTTTTTCTTTGAGAGAAAATTTTGGCAGAATAAAATTGCAAGTTCTTTGTGTGTGTGTTTGTTTTGATTGAGGGGTTTATAGGCTCGGATGTGAAATAGAGTTTTATTTGATATAATTTCTTTTCACATCCGCATTGAATGAAAGCGTACAAGTGGTCCCCCTTTTTTCTTGGCAATTGTTCTTTTACTGCAGAGATAACGCTTTTTGCAGTGATGACGTGGGGTCACGTGCATTTGAAAGGATGTTTTTACAACGGATTTTGCTAGAAAAGGATAAGCATTTAATGCTTAGTGGGATACTTGACATGGGTGACCCCTTGACTGGTCTATGAAAATTTATTTAAGGAATATATGTTCCTTATTTAATATTGTGACTCACCAACCTAGGACATTAAGTAACTAAATCCTTAGAGCATTTAGTTACATCATTTAATGTACCTCAGTGTCAAGGGGAAGACGATAAGAGATATTTACTCAGAGAGAGGATCAAGATTATACATTATACTGAATCCATTGTCATCAGGGAGCCTGATTAATCAATATCCAGCATACCAAGTTCAGCTTTTAGTCTAGTGAACTTTGGTTCATCCAAAGGTTTTGTAAATATATCAGCTAGTTGATATTCAGTGGGGATGAAATGTAATTCAATATCTCCTTTTAAGATGTGGTCCCTGAGGAAATGATATCTTATGTCTATGTGTTTAGTCCTTGAATGTAGGACTGGATTATTTAAAATGGCAATTGCGTTGGTGTTGTCACAAAAGATAGGGACTACTTTGTATTCCACATTATAGTCCCTGAGTTGAATTTTCATCCAAAGGATGTTTGCACAACAACCAGCAGCTGCCACGTATTCAGCCTCAGCAGAGGACATTGCGACTGACTGCTGTTTCTTTGCTCTTCAACATACTATCTTGCCACCTAGGAATTGACATGCACCTGAGGTACTTTTTCTATCCATATTGAAGCCATCATAGTCTGAGTTTGAGTATCCTTTAATATCGAAGCCTGAGCAACGAGGATACCATAGACCTAGTGAAGGAGTACCCTTCAGGTACCTGAAGATTCGTTTAATAGCAGTAAGATGTGATTCTTTGGGATCGGCCTGATATCTTGCACATAAGATTGTTGAGAACTGAATATCAGGCCTGGTTGTAGTTAGGTACATTAATCATCTAATCATTCCCCTGAATAAGGTTTGATTGACTGATTTACTAGTAAGATCAGGACCTAAGTTGTTGGGGGGAACCATGGGAGTCTTTACTGAAGCACACTCAGAGATATCATATTTCTTAAGTATTTCTCTGGTGTATTTTTCTTGACAGACTGAGATCCCATTGTCCCCTTGTTTGATTTGTAGTCTAAGAAAATATGTTAATTCACCCATCATACTCATTTCAAATTTCTTTGTCATAAGTTCTTCAAACTCTCTACAAAGGTTATAGTTAGTAGATCCGAATATGATGTCATCAACATATATCTGAACTAGTAGAACATCCTCCTTGGTTCTGAAGATAAACAAGGTGTTGTCTATCTTCCCTTTGACAAATTTGTTCATTATAAGCAATGTAGAGAGAGTTTCATACCATGCCCTTGGTGCTTGTTTCAGTCCATAAAGAGCTTTGTCAAGTTTACAAACATGGTTTGGGAACTCAGAACTCTCAAAACCAGAAGGTTGAGCAACATAAACTTCTTCAATGATCTTTCCATTCAGGAAGGCACTTTTTACATCCATTTGGTAAACTTTGATGTTCATGTAAGTAGCATAGGCAAGGAAGATCCTGATGGCTTCCATTCTTGCTACAGGGGCGAAGGTTTCCTCATAGTCGATCCCTTCAAGTTGACCATAACCCTAAGCAACCAGCCTAGTTTTGTTTTTAATGATAATTCCATCTTCATCAGTCTTGTTTTTAAATACCCATTTTGTACCAAGAGCTGATTTCCCTTTAGGGAGAGGAACAAGTTTCCACACTTTGTTCCTGAGGAATTGGTTGAGCTCTTCTTGCATGGCCTAAACCTACCCTGGATGTGTCAGGGCCTCTGAAACATTTTTTGGTTCAATTTCAGAGAGAAAGTCTGCAAACAGACATTCATGGGCTGAGGCAGCAGAGAGTTTCGCAGCCTGACTGTGTGTGAGCATCCCCTCAGATACATCACCAATTATATTTACAAGCTCAATATGTTGTTGTCTTGACCATCTGTCCTGATGACTTGGATTAGAGCTTGTTGATAGTTGATGATTATCAGGGACTAGAGATTCAGTACATGGTACTGGGACATCACCTCCTTCTGAAGGATTTCAGTAATAGGGGGATCGATATTTTCATCACTTGTCCCTTTAGTGTTCCCATAGATGGGTGAATCATTTGATTCTTCAGCTTGAGAAGTGATAACTTTAGGGACATGTTGAGTTGTGATTAAATTATCAGTTGACCTATTGTGAGGTGATACATGTAAGGATATATCAGCATCAGTTTGATACTGCTTTGAGGGATAATGTTCATACTCATTAGGAGGATATCTTGATGAGTCATTGATCCCAATCTCTTCCGTTGATTGATTTGTGAAGTTAATGGCATCAATACTTTCATCAAAGGTGACATGAAATGACTCCTCAACTTGTTGTCTCCTTTTGTTAAAGACCTTGAAGGCTTTGGAGACAAAAGAGTATCTAAGAAAGTATCCATCATTAGCTTTGGCATCAAATTTACCAAGATGGTACTTTTGATTGTGAATAAACACAGGACATCCAAACACATGAAAGTAGCTGATATCTGGAATCCTTTCCCTAAATATTTCATAAGGAGTCTTATCATGTCTTTTGACAATAATACATATGTTCCGAGTATAGCAAGCTATTTTTACAGCCTCAGTCCAGAAGTGTTTTGAATGATTAGATCCATTGAGCATGGTTCGAGCAACTTCAATGAGAGTTCTATTCTTCCTTTCAGCTACACCATTTTGTTCAGGTGTGTAAGGAGAAGATAAGTCCTGAGAAATTCCTTTCTCATCACAAAAACTCTCAAGCTCATGGTTCCTGAATTCTGTTCCATTATCAGTTCGTATTTGTTTAACTTTAGTATCATTTTGATTTTATACTTGCCTTATAAAAGACATTATGAATTCAGGAGCTTGACTCTTCTTTTTAGGAAATATACCCAAGTGTATCTAGAGTTTCATCAACAATCACAAGGGTATATTTCTCATGATTTTTAGACATTGGACTGACTGGTCCAAATAAGTCCATATGAAGAAGATGAAGACACTTCCTAATAGAAAAGTTTTGTTTTGGCTTGAAAGAAGCTCTCTTGGGTTTACCTTTTTCACAAGCTCAACAAGGTTTGTCTTATGAATACACAAGAGATGGTAAGCCAAGAACTTTGTTTTGTTTTGCAAGTTTTTTCATATCTTTGAAATTGAGATGTGTCAGTCTCGTATGCCAAAGCCAATTGACAGAGTCTGAGGCTTTAGCAAAGAAACATGCTCCTGAATGTGTTACAGATGACATGTCTAGGACATATACATCATTTCTTCTTGGAGCAGTCAACACAGTTTCTTTGTTAGCATTGAAGATTGTTCCTTGCTTATCATCAAACTGAACGATGTACTTAGCATCACAGTTGGCTGATACTGATGAGATTGTACTTTAAACCATTTACAAACGCCACTTTAGAGAAAACTATTCCACCACATTTAATTGAACCATATCCCTCAGTAACACAAGATGAGTTATCATCGAATACTACCTTAGGACCTGGTTACTCCACGTATTTGTGCAGATAACTTTTGACCCCTGTCATACTTCTTGAACACCCACTGTCTAAGTACCAGACAGGCTCCTTGAAGTGTTTCTACACAAACAACGAGGTGGATTCGTTTCTCTTGTGAGCCCACTTTTTAGTAGGCTCTTTGGCTCGAAAAGCTGACGTCTTTCACCTCGTTTGAAGTACTCAAACTCAGCATGATCTGAGGTAGAATGAACATTGCTTCCACATGTTTTGTAGCTTAGTCCGACTGAGGATTCAGTACTTTGAGATGACTCAGCTAGCATCCCCTTCTGACCATGATTATCTTATTGTGTCCTGAGGTAGTGTGATCATTGCTTCCACAAATCTCGCACTCAGGGTAGTATACACAATCATCAAGTCTATGATCAGGAATGCCACAATGTGTACATGGTAGGTAAGGCTTAGCCTTGGATTTTCTGATTTATTGTGAGGTGGGCCCATAGTTGTAAGGCTGAGCATTGTATCTTTTAGCATTTCTAATAGAAGCTATGTGCATCTCATGATCTGCTGTTGTAACACCCCATTTTTAAAAATTGAAATGTCACGCGTGATTATGGTGTGTCATCAAAGCATACAAGGATAAATGTCTAAACATTACATGACCATAAAGGAAATACCAGAATCAAACATCGGTAGTCCAAAAGTAGAACTCATCACTGATACTAGTGTTTTTCAATGGGGTTCAATTATGTCTATCGATATCCTCTCGAATTGATCTCGGATCTAAGTGGAATGATTGTTCTTGGTTACTAAAAAAAGGGGGTTTGGTTTTCTAATCTACTAAATGTTAAATGCACGAAAATGTAAACTTAAATTTAAAGGCAATTATATTAATAACAGTTAATTAAAACTAGAATTAAAATATGAAATAGAAATGAAGAAACAGTAATACTAAAGATGCTCAAAAGAAAATTGATTCGGAAGTTAACCTTGATTCGGAACTTTATTCGGAACCCTCATGCGGAACTTGATTCGGAAGTTAGTTCGGAAGTATTGACTGATTCGGAACTTTTAAAAAGAAAACTCATTCGGAACTTCTTGACTGATTCGGAACTTTTTGAGAAATCATTCATCCGGAACTTTTTATGTTCATTCGGAAGTTTGGTTCATCCGGAACTTTATGTTCATCCGGAAGTTTAAGTTCATTCGGAACTTTTGTTCATCCGGAACTTTAAGTTCATTCGGAACTTTTAGATTGACTCAGAACTTTTTAACAAAAATTCATTCGGAACTTTAAAACTCATTCGGAACTTTTAAAAAGGGAATTCATTCGGAACTATCAACTCATGCGGAACTTGTGTTCATCCGGAAGTTTTAGTTCATTCGGAACTTTTTAGTTCATCCAGAACTTTTTGGTTCATCCGGAACTTTTTAGTTCATTCGGAAGTTTTGGTTCATCCGGAACTTTTTGGTTCATCCGGAACCTGGGAAACTCAAAAACAGTTACTTTACCCGAAGAACAAGGAAATCGATTTTAAGCCAAAAATCACCAAGTTTTTCACCAAAACTTAAATAAAGCTAAACACAAATGATATACTAACCAATAACTACAAATCCCATCAATAAAAACATAAAACCCAACAACTTTTAAAGATTAAATCAATCAAATAAGAACTTAAGCTTTTAACCAAATAGAATGAGATGAACAAGTTGAAATGGAAAGATTAAATAAGAACTTGTATTGATGATTAATGTTGAACAAAATAAAACAAAGATTAAAATTACAAGATTTGAAGAACAAAGATCAAAATCACCAAACACCCTAGTGGTGTTGGTGATACCTACGAACAAGAAAGGGAGAAAAAAGAGGAGAGAAAAACTTAAAAACTGGATGAAAAGTGTGAGGGGTGGGCTTTATATAGGTGTTCCCTTTGGTTGGTGAGTGGGCTTTCTCCCGTTCTTCTTGTCTTCTCGTCTTTTCAGAAAAGTTGACGTTTTCGATTCTGATTCGGGATTTGTCGTCGATTAAATTCAACTCGTCTTTTAATTTCTTCGTTTAATAGACTTGAGTTTCTTCGACTTATGTAAATCTTCCATCTTTGGTCCTTTTCTTCAATAAATCTTCGAATAGGCCCAGTGACTTCAAATCTTTTGCATCTCTTGGACAATAGACTTCATCTTGAGTCTTTTTCTTCGATAAATCACGTGCAATCCCATGTTTTCTCCAATATTCATCCGGTTGGCTCTGAAAACACAATAAACACAAAAACAACGCATAATTCCAAACAAATGATATTAAATACGCGTTTTGGTCTTGTTTTAGCCAGAATTAAGTGGTAAAAGGATGGGTGTTTACACACCTATCAAATCCCTTACACTTAACCATTGCCATGCCCTCATGCAATGCTTAGTGATAAAGCAATTTTACATTTTTCTCATAATCAATCAACCTTGGCCTTATTAAATACTACTAAACAAAAATTAAAATACTAAGAGAAATTAAAACTTTAAAGTAAACAAAAGGATGGAAATAACTTTCAAAGAAACCAATGACTTACATTAGGGCTTTGGTGCTGCGAAGATTTATCACCCTCAAGTTTCACGTTCCCCAAACTAAGCTTAAAAACGAGATCATTGTTATTATAAGTTAGTAAATCAAACACTTACACATATGGCTTAATTATATGCTTAAACTCCCTTATTCCTAGGTGTATCTCTTATATTTTATTTTTGTCTTAGAATGATCATGAAGATGCATTTTTGGACTTATTTCGATAGTTCATTTAGGCTGAAAGCAAAGTAGGACGATTTGATCAATAGTTAGCTAAAGGACAAAATCTCTTAAAACTGCTTCTCGGGATATCAAAAAGTTCATATCTTGGCATAACTCGGTTCACGATTTGAGACCTTTCTCGGGCCGATATTTGGCATGTACTTCATACTTCATATCTTGAGAGACGTGCTTGAGATAATGGTCTTCTCATCGTTAATAGAGTTTCTTCACTTGGAGACTTTTGAGGGGTACTCCAACTTTGTTGACCACGACTTCATGATTATTTCTTCAATCTCTATTTGGGATTTTGAGATACAACGACCCGCCTCCTTTTCGGACTTGGATCTATTTATCCTCATACCTTGTTAGGGTCTTTTCGGATAGACTTCTCCGTCATCTTTATGGGAGTTGATTGCTTTTCGTCGTGAGTCTTGATCCTTCATATTGACATTGGGAATAATGCTTTTCACATCACTTTGGATCTTTAGCAATAAAATGGAATCCTCATGCCTTGTTAGGGCCTTTTCGGACTCGCCAATCTTCGCGCCCCGCTTCATAAGTGATGCCTTGGCTATGAACTCTTATCATTACCGAACAACTTTTAAACGATCTTGGGCTAGAAGCTAAGTAACTTTTCAAATCGTACGACCTTACTTATTGCAGATAAACTATTAGCAAGTGATGGGAGAATAGGCAAATAATTACACCAAGTGAGCTTGTGCAAGAATACCGACTTATAATTGACTCTATCATTTCTCGTCCTTCACAATTTAAAATCTCAAGTAATGAGACTCGTGGGTAATTAGCCTAATAAACCAATTAAGGTCTACATGGTTAAGGATACTAGCTAGAATAAACTTGGATAAGTCTATTCGAGTTGAGTCAAAATAAACGCAATGGGCCTAATATGTCAAAGACTTCTAAACTAGCTACACCACTTTATTAAAATTTGACTTTATTGCGGGATATATACATACGAAAGCAATGATAAAAATTTAATAAATTACGACTAAATGGCCAAAGTTAATAAAAAATTTGAAAAATGTTGAAAAATATGATTTTCTAGTTAAATGAAGGCATTTTCATGGAAAAGTCCACTTAAAACTTCGACAGAAGTCCCCCCTACACTTATGATAAACATTGTCCTCAATGTTTAAGCATGTGGGAAAAATCTCCCCTACACTTATGACATTGTGCACGTTGGTTAACTCATGTTAAGGAAGAGACGACTAAAGTGATCAATTTCAAATGTGAGTATGAAGAAAATTGAATCACAATAGTTGAGAGATAGAACCGGATTTCGGATAACATGAGAGCACGGTTCTTCAAAGGTTCCAAAAGTGCACTTATCCCTGTAATCACATCACCACACAAATACAAACACCTATAGAGGTCCCCCTACACTTAGGAGGTTAAAACAGAACAGGATAGATACTCGGGTTGCCTCCCGAGGAGCGCTTGTTTTTGATAACCGAGTCATGAGCCTGACTCGACCCAAAATTAGTTCATGAGGAACGTGGTGAGGGATGGAATCACCTCCTGAGAGGTGTCCTCACCAAAGTACAACTTCACTCGTTGGCCATTCACCTTAAAATTAGGTCCATCAGGTTGAGCGAGCTCGAGAGTACCATATGGAAAAATTTGGGCAATGGTGAATGGGCCGGACCAACGAGATTTCAGCTTGCCAGAAAAGATTTTCAACCGAGAGTTAAAAAGTAAGACTTTGTCTCCAACATGGAACTCTCGGTTCTTAATCTTAGAGTCGTGAATGAGCTTAGTCCTCTCCTTATAGATCAAAGAATTTTCATAAGCCTCATTACGGAGTTCATTAAGCTCATTGAGTTGGATCTTGCGTAGGTCACCGGCTTTGTTGATATCAAAATTAGCCCACTTCAAGTCCCAGTAAGCCTTGTGCTCCAACTCAATGGGGAGGTGGCACGCTTTCCCGTTCACGAGACGATATGGTGTACAACCAATCGGAGTCTTGTAAGCAGTACGGAAAGCCCACAAAGCATCATCAAGTTTATCAGTCCATGAGGCACGATGCTCTCCCACGGTTCTTTCCAGAATTCGCTTTAGTCCTCGGTTGGATATTTCAGCCTGGCCATTAGTTTGTGGGTGGTAGGCTGTGGAAAGACGATGATTTACACCATACTTAGCCATGACTCTTGCGAATTGGTCATTGCTAAAATGAGTCCCACGATCACTAATAATGGCACGAGGCACACCGAATCTAGCGAATAGAGCTTTCAAAAAGTTACAAACCACCCTTGCGTCATTAGTGGGTAAAGCTTTGGCTTCAACCCACTTAGAAACGTAGTCAACGGCTACAAGGATATATTTGTTTCCTTTAGAGGAAGGGAATGGCCCCATAAAGTCGATACCCCAAACATCAAAGATTTCACACTCTTGAATGAAATTCTGAGGCATCTCGTCTTTATGTGTGATCGTGCCTTGTTTTTGGCAAACATCACATCATTTAACCATATTGTGAGCGTCACGATATATGGAGGGCCAATAAAATCCCGAGTCAAACACTTTTTTGGCGGTGTAGTTGGGACCAAAGTGACCACCGGTGGGTCCTTTGTGGCAAGCATCAAGGATTTCAAAAGCTGCCGGTCTATCAACACATCGGCGAATAATCAAGTCGGCACATTGTTTGAATAGCTAAGGGTCGTCCCAAAAGTAAGTCTTAATATCGTTGAAGAACTTTGTCTTTTGTTGGGACGTCAACCCTTCCTTGAGAATTCCACCCGCTAAGTAGTTTGTAAAGTCCGCAAACCACGGGGTTTCATCAGAATTCGAGTTTATAGACATTAAGGTCTCCAAGGGAAAAGAATCATTGATTTCTTTGTTCGTATGATCCCCTTGATAAGGATCCTCAAGTCTGCTGAGATGATCCGCGGCTAGGTTTTCAGCTCCTTTCTTATCGCGAATTTCGATTTTAAATTCCTGGAGCAGCAAAACCCAGCGAAGAAGCCTTGGTTTGGAATCTTGCTTTGTCAACAAGTACTCCAACGCGGAATGATCGGTGTAAACGATTATGGTGGAAAGGAAAAGATAGGGGCGAAATTTTTCAAAGGCATAGACAACAGCTAAAAGCTCTTTTTCGGTTGTCGTATAATGCAATTGTGCCCCCGTCATTGTCTTGCTAGCGTAATGGATTGGTTGGAAGTGTTTGTTCACTCTTTGTCCCAGAACCGCTCCAATAGCAAAATCACTAGCATCGCACATCAACTCAAAGGGAAGCTCCCAATTAGGGGTAACCAAGACGGGTGCCTTAGTTAGCTTATCCTTAAGCGAGTTGAAGGCTTCAAGACACTCTTTGGAAAAGATAAAAGGAGTATCTTTTTCCAAGAGGTGGGTCATCGGGCGAGCGATTTGAGAAAAATCTTTGATGAATCAACGGTAGAAGCCCGCATGTCCCAGAAAACTTCTCACACCCTTCACGGTTGAAGGTGGAGGAAACTTAGCGATAACATCGACTTTAGCACGGTCTACTTCAAGACCGGCTTTGGAAATCTTGTGTCCTAACACGATGCCTTCTTTTACCATAAAATGGTATTTTTCCCAATTCAGAACAAGGCGAGTGTCTTCGCACCGCTTAAGCATACGTTCCAAATTGGCAAGGCAAGAAGAGAAGGAATCCCCAAAGACCGAGAAATCATCCATGAAGACTTCCATGGTTTGTTCAACCATGTCATGGAAGATAGCTAAGATGCACCTTTGGAAAGTCCCGGGGGCATTGCATAAGCCAAAAGGCATTCTTTTGTAAGCAAATGTGCCATAGGGATAAGTGAATGTTGTCTTCTCTTGATCTTGGGGATCGATGGGTATTTGTAAATAACCCGAGAAACCATCAAGAAAGCAGTAATATTCATTACCCGTTAAACGTTCAAGCATTTGGTCCATAAAATGTAGAAGGGAAATGATCCTTTCTCGTGGCATCATTGAGTTTGCGGTAGTCTATACAAACTCTCCACCCAGTAACGAGACGAGTGGAAATCAACTCGTTGTGTTCATTGGGAACAACGGTTATTCCGCCCTTCTTGGGCACACAATGGATTGGACTAACCCATGGTGAATCCGAAATAGGGTAAATCATACCCGCATCAAGAAGTTTGATAACCTCTGTTTCGATGACTTCGTGGATTTTTGGATTCACCCTTCGTTGGCTTTGAATTGTGGGCTTAAAGTCGTCCTCCATGAGAATTTTGTGTGTGCAGAAGTGAGGATCAATTCCACGAATATCAGAGATTTTCCAAGCAATAACCTTCTTGTGATCTTTAAGCACGGCGATGAGGCGAGTTTTCTCTTCATCTTTCAAATCCTTTGCGATAATGACGGGCGACTTCTTCTCTTCTTCAAGGAACACATACTCGAGATGTGGCGGCAACTCCTTAAGTTCTAAATCCGGAGGATTTTCGACGGGAGGCGTTTTCAAAGTCGGAGTATCGATAGCAATAACCGTGGGAGATGGTGGAGAAAGGTTGTCTTCATTGAGAAGGTTATCAAAGAAATGCATGTCTTCATCCCCATCGGTGGGAGAATCATCAGTAGCTAAATTCACATCTCCCATGGTGTCTTCAAGATTGTTCCAAAACAAATCACTATCTCCAAATAGAGACAGTGATGAATCAATAGAGGAAACGGTTTCAACATTGGGAAGAGAGGGAGGAATACTTTTACAAGCATCTTTGAAGTGTTCTTCACAAGCCTCATCAAGAACGTCAATACAATTAACACTCTCGTATGAATAAGGTTGTTTAGACAACTTTCCCATGTTGAAGACGATTTTATCGTCGCGCACTCTAATGATAAGCTCACTGGCTTCAACATCGATGAGAGTGTGACCGGTCCTCAGGAATGGACGACCCACGATCAAGGGAACACGAGGGTCCATCTCGTAGTCGACGACGACGAAATCGGCAGGAAAAGTGAATTTGTCGACTCCTACAAAGACGTCTTCGGCTATCCCCACTGGATAAGCAACCGTACGGTTAGCTAATTCCAGAGTCATTTTGGTGGGGACTAGCTCAGGGAGAGATAATTGCTTCTAAACGCTTAAGGGCATTAAGTTGATACTGGCACCTAGATCGGCTAGGGCCATGCATTTCTCTACTCCCGGGAAATTGCAAGGGATTAAGAAACGACCCGGATCACCAAGCTTGGTTGGCAATTTCCTTAAGAGCACTGCAGAGCAATTCTCATTAAGTTGGGTGTTGGCAATATCAAGAAGTTTTTCCTTGTCTCTCAGAAGATCTTTAAACATTTTTGCATACTTAGGCATGTGAGCGAGAGCCTCAGCAAAGGAGATGTTGAAATTCAATTGTTTGAACATCTTAAGAAAGTTCGAAACCTGAATATCGTCCTTGCTTTTGAGCTTCTCTTTCCTCAACCTAGATGGATAAGGTATATTGGAAGAAGAGGAAGGCTTTGGAAGAATAGGATCACTCACATCCTTGGGCGGAGGGGGGTAGAAGGAGAAGGTGGAGAAATTGGGGAAGGAGAAGGATGAGGAATAGGAGCAGGTGACTCGTTCTCCTTAGTCACAACCACTGGTGGAGGTATAGGAAGCTCGGGTTCCTTGGTACCTTTACCACTTCGTGTGGTGATTGCTTTCATCTCCCCTCTTGGATTTGCAACGGTGTTACTCGGAAGAGTACCCGAAGAAGAGGGTTGATTACCTTGGAAGAAACTAGCCATCATGTTCTTCAAGTCATTCGTTTGACTATCCAACGTGTTTCTCATGTCAGCTCTCAAATCGTTCCCTTGTTTGACCAGGTCTGCTTTCAGGTTGAGCACTTCTCTCTGAAAATTTCCCACTATCACATCGTTCGTCCTCATATAAGTTTCCACTTCTTGGTGAAGAGCGGTGGGTTGGTTGGGAGGAGCATTGTATGCGGGTGGTTGATAAGCAGGTTGCTGGTAGACTTGGTTGTTTCGTTGAGGTGGTTGTTGCTGCTTGTGAGGTGGGATGTATGGTGTACGAGGTTGTTGTTGTTGAGGAGGAGGGCGATTGAGGTTTTGTTGTTGATTTGGGTTGTTTGGAGGAAAACCAGGTGGTGAAAGATAATTGTTGGAGCGGTAGCTAAGCAAATTACGGTCACCTTGAGGTCTAGCTTGATAAGCAGGTTGAGGATAGGTGCCATAAGCTGCATTCACGTTTTCAAAAGGGTAGTCTTGGGTGGCAGTACAAGTGGTGTAAGAGTGAGGACCCCCGCATATCTCGCATGGTTGGCTAACAGCATTGACTTGAGTGTTTTTAGCGTTGTTGCTGTTGTTGTTGTTAACGGTGTGGGTAACAAGCGATTCAAGAAGCGTAGTGATTTTGTCCAGTCGCTTGTCGCTGTCACTAGTGCTAGCACTAGCGACATTGGTCCGAACACTCTTGGTTTGCACACGAGACTTATTCTCAATGATATCCCAAGCAGCATTGGAAGTCTTAGCCAAAAGATTACCCCCCGAGGCACTGTTTAGTGAATCTTGGTCACTCATGCTTAAACCATCGTAAAAAGTATTAATTTGATGTACTTTGGTAAAACCATGTTGTGGGCATTTTCTTAAAAGATCTTTAAAACGATCCCAAGATTCACTGAACGACTCATCGTACTTTTGTTTCCGCAAACCGATAGTACGAGAGGGTGGGAAAAAGTAATTGATAAACTTGGTCTCCAAATCCGTCCACGAGAGAATACTCTGTGGCGGTTCCTTAGCAAGCCAATGTCGGGCTTGTCCCTCTAAAGAAAAGGGAAAAAGTTGTAACCGGATTACCTCTTGTGGAACACCATTGAATTTGACCGTGTTGGTGAGTTGCAAAAATCTCTTGATATGGTCATGTGGATCATCAATGGTACGCCCCAAGAATGGTTGAGCAGAGACCATCTGGATAAAGCCTGATTTGAGCTCAAAGTTGTTGGCTGCAAATGCTGGTATAACAATTGGATCAGTGTTGCCATCTACATGAGCTTGCAGCAGTTCAATCATCGGGCAATTATCCGGTAGAGGCTCATTGTTGTTATTATTATTCATGTTGTTGAAAGGTGAGTTGTTGTTGTTATTATTGTTGTTTGGAGGTGGTATGTTGTTGTTGTTTTGTACACCGGCCATGTCTAAGTGATAGAGAGGCTCGGGCTCTTGATAAGACGTGGATCGAGTGCGCATACACCTGCAAAAGAACTAACAAGAGAAAAACAAAGCAAAATATTTTTGGTTTTTTATGTTTTTTTTTTACTTTTTAGGATTTTTTGAAAATTTTATATTTTTTAGTGTTTTTGAAAATTTTTATGAAAAAGTAACGTTCACGGGGAACGGATCCCAAAATCCAAGTTCTCACAAAAAACTTTTGATCTTAACGAGAAGAGCCGGCAGCGGCGCCATTTGATACTAGTGTTTTTCAATGGGGTTCAATTATGTCTCTCGATATCCTCTCGAATTGATCTCGGTTCTAAGTGGAATGATTGTTCTTGGTTACTAAAAAAAGGGGGGTTTGGTTTTCTAATCTACTAAATGTTAAATGCACGAAAATGTAAACTTAAATTTAAAGGCAATTATATTAATAACAGTTAATTAAAACTAGAATTAAAATATGAAATAGAAATGAAGAAACAGTAATACTAAAGATGCTCAAAAGAAAATTGATTCGAAAGTTAACCTTGATTCGGAACTTTATTCGGAACCCTCATGCGGAACTTGATTCGGAAGTTAGTTCGGAAGTATTGACTGATTCGGAACTTTTAAAAAGAAAACTCATTCGGAACTTCTTGACTGATTCGGAACTTTTTGAGAAATCATTCATCCGGAACTTTTTATGTTCATTCGGAAGTTTGGTTCATCCGGAACTTTATGTTCATCTGGAAGTTTAAGTTCATTCGGAACTTTTGTTCATCCGGAACTTTAAGTTCATTCGGAACTTTTAGATTGACTCGGAACTTTTTAACAAAAATTCATTCAGAACTTTAAAACTCATTCGGAACTTTTAAAAAGGGAATTCATTCGGAACTATCAACTCATGCGGAACTTATGTTCATCCGGAAGTTTTAGTTCATTCGGAACTTTTTAGTTCATCCGGAACTTTTTGGTTCATCCGGAACTTTTTAGTTCATTCGGAAGTTTTTGGTTCATCCGGAACTTTTTGGTTCATCCGGAACCTGGGAAACTCAAAAACAGTTACTTTACCCGAAGAACAAGGAAATCGATTTTAAGCCAAAAATCACCAAGTTTTTCACCAAAACTTAAATAAAGCTAAACACAAATGATATACTAACCAATAACTACAAATCAATAAAAACATAAAACCCAACAACTTTTAAAGATTAAATCAATCAAATAAGAACTTAAGCTTTTAACCAAATAGAATGAGATGAACAAGATGAAATGGAAAGATTAAATAAGAACTTGTATTGATGATTAATGTTGAACAAAATAAAACAAAGATTAAAATTACAAGATTTGAAGAACAAAGATCAAAATCACCAAACACCCTAGTGGTGTTGGTGAGACCTACGAACAAGAAAGGGAGAAAAAAGAGGAGAGAAAAACTTAAAAACTGGATGAAAAGTGTGAGGGGTGGGCTTTATATAGGTGTTCCCTTTGGTTAGTGAGTGGGCTTTCTCCCGTTCTTCTTGTCTTCTCGTATTTTCAGAAAAGTTGACGTTTTCGATTCTAATTCGGGATTTGTCGTCGATTAAATTCAACTCGTCTTTTAATTTCTTCGTTTAATAGACTTGAGTTTCTTCGACTTATGTAAATCTTCCATCTTTGGTCCTTTTCTTCAATAAATCTTCGAATAGGCCCAGTGACTTCAAATCTTTTGCATCTCTTGGACAATAGACTTCATCTTGAATCTTTTTCTTCGATAAATCCCGTGCAATCCCATGTTTTCGCCAATATTCATCCGGTTGGCTCTGAAAACACAATAAACACAAAAACAACGCATAATTCCAAAAAAATGATATTAAATACGCGTTTTGGTCTTGTTTTAGCCAGAATTAAGTGGTAAAAGGATGGGTGTTTACACACCGATCAATCACACACAAACATAAGTACTGTAAATGAAAGGACTAAACAATGTCCATGGAAAGAAAATCAAAGTATAGATAAATGCATAAAGTAAAGAAGGCTAGAAAGCTTCCAGTCCATATGCACGTACGCTTAAAGTCTACGAGCGTCCCTGAGTACCTGCCGTTTTGGGAACATGAAAAGGAAAACGGCTGAGCAATACGCTCAGTGCACAGATGTACAAGTAAAGCATGAATAATATAAGCATATAAGCATGAAACAGCGGAAGAAACTAAGTCCTGGATAACCCGGTTATATCTTAGTAAAACTGGTTTTATAGTTTGAAAAGCCTTATGTTTATCTTGTAAAAACTGTTTAACATATTTTACCGTTAGCCAATATAGGTCATGAAATATCAACGTGCATGAATACTTGGAGGGGTGACCTCATCATGCAAATTAGAGGGGCTGCCTCTAATTTAATATACTGGTTCTAGGTAGGAGGGATCGGCTCCTTGTTAAGGATGTAAGGCACACACCACATTCACACTGAGTAATCTACTGAAAAAATGTAACTAGGATGCACCCATACGCCCCACCTGATAATATAATAAATGGCCAAAAGCTGAAAGGGACGCCACGAGCTATCACTCCGCCGTGGTGAAGTCATAACACTAGTGCCTCCAATGTTACGGTTATGGTACCTCCATAACTAGGTGAAACTGGTCATCCATGTATATGGCTTTAGGTATTCTAATTAAACATAAGCAATCAAAACATATAAAACATATACTAGGGAAAACAATTGGCTGCATACGGGGAATCCTAATAAGGAAAGAATGTCCATACTGAAAGGACGGAGAATCTGTACCTTATGTCTAGTGAACAAAGAAGACGAACGGAAGAGAGTCCTACTTCGGTATCACTAATGCTACATAAATACATACGTGTATAAGTATCTGATTACTGAGTACGTAACTGATTTTATATCATGTCTTAGCTTGTTTTATATGTTCATGTCATGTTTTACTGATTTAAGCTTTATACTGTGTTTATCGTATATTCTGCCGATTCTGATTAAGTATTACTTGTATTTCATGTATTTTTATACTTGTTATCTAATATAAAGTAACTTTCTAAAAATAGCAGGTTTCCTAAAATAGAAAGTTTCCAAAAATAGAAAGTTACCAAAAATAGAAAGTTTCCAAAAATAGAAAGTTTCCATAAATAGATTAGTTGCCTTAAATAAATAAGTTTCTAAAAATAGAAAGTTTCCATAAATAGATATAAGCTGGTTAATTAAGCTAATTACATAAGCTTAAGTCTTTTATGATTAATATTCTAAGTCATGTGATTATATAGTATAGTTTATTAATTATTACATGTAAATTAAATAAACCATAGGTTAAAGTATTTAATTAAATATAACATGATTTTAATTAAATAAAGGTAAAAGACTTAGGTTAAAACATGTATTATTATCTATTAATAATATAACCTAAGTCATGCAAATTAATCAATTATAAGTCATGGTTTTAATAATTAATTAATTATATAGTCTATTTAAAGATAAATACCTAGGTTAAAATTAATGAATTAATAATTAAATTAATAACCTAAGTCATGTAAATTGAATTAACCATGTTCATGCTTTTAATTAATTTAATTTAAGTCTAAAAAAATAACATAACTTGTAAAAACATAAACCTTGAAAAAGTGATTCATGAACCGGGCCCGTGATTAAAACCCATGAACCGGACCCGTAACCATCACCATACCCCGACCAAGGTCGGGGTTTCCCTTTGCCTTGTTGCTGCTGTGAGACCACTACCACCATACCGAGACCATATGGTCTCGGTGGTGCGAAATAAGCCAAGTCGAGACCCCCTTGGGGTTCGGTTAGGCGTCGGCTAAACAACAAACACCCCTAAACCCTTGATTTGATTTAACCCCATTATTAGAACATGTTTATATTACTTGTTTTTAATTAGCTTATTAAAAACATCATGAATTTATGTGATTATATCAATCAAAACATAAACATAAAAGGTTAAAGGTTATACCGATTACGTGAAATCAAGAAGGATGAAAACACACGATTCCTTGCAATAAATCAAAGATAAAAATCAACCCGAATCACCCTTGTGGTGATGTAAACCCGGCGGCCAAAAGGAGCACCAAAAGAAAACTAGGGTTTTAATTATTTTCTAGATTTTGTGATAAATGAAACATGTTTTTCCCTTAACCCCTTGTTTAGTAAAATTTACATGGGCTAAGCCCATGTTTCGTGTGTAGCCGCGGGTAGGGGACCCCACATGGGGTAACCCGCTTTTTCCGTGTCTAAAATAATAGTGTGTTCTCGTGTGTTCTCGTGTTCGTAAATTACGTGTTCTAATTAGTTATCAATCGTGACTTAATATATTTACTCGTGTTCGTAATAAATATATATATATATACATACGTAATATTAGCTCGTGATTAATTTACGTTCATGATTTCATGTTCGTATGGTTGTGATTATAATTATTCATGGAATCATTATCGTGTGTTAATACGTAATAAATACTTATCGTGTTATAACATGTACGTAATACTAGTAATTCTTGTTCGTGAAACGTAAACCTGCTATAAAAGGAAATTTCTAATCATGTACGTACGATCTTAAGGGTACTATTCATGGTAAAAGCATGCGGGTTTTACAAATCTCCCTCCCTAAAAAGAATAATTCGTCCCCGAATTATAGATAAAGTAAACTGGAAAAGAAGAACATACCCGAATTCAAAATATGAAATGAGGGTAAGAAGCCCGGATAGACTCCTCTGTTTCCCAAATGGCTTCCCGCTCGGTATGATCCCTCCAGAGGATTTTGACGAATGAAATCGTCTTCCTTCTCATGACTCGTTCTTGTCTGTCAAGAACTCGTTCGGGTTCTTCTATGAAAGTGAGATCTTCACGAATCTGTTCTAGTGGATATTGAACCATGTGAAGGGGATGATACTGGTAGCCTCTGAGTAAGGACACATGAAAAACATTGTGTACATGAGAAAGCTGCGGAGGCAATGCTAAACGGTAAGATACTTCACCGACTCGTTCAATGATATCAAACGGTCCGGTGAATCGAGGACTGAGCTTCCCTTTAATTCCAAAACGTCTAACACCATGTGCCGGTGAAACCTTAAGGAAAACGTGATCTCCTACGTTAAAATGTATATCCCTACGATGCTTGTCTGCGTAGCTCTTTTGACGTGACCGTGCTTCTTGCAGTTTTTGCTTCGCTACTGCGACCTTCTCATTAGTCAGCTCGATGATTTCTGGTCCTTCAAGTGTTCGCTCACCAACCTGATCCCAGCAGATTGGGGCACGACACTTTCTGCCATACAACATCTCTAAAGGAGCACACTTGATACTTGCGTGCCAACTGTTGTTGTATGCAAACTCCACCAAACAGATATAATCGTCCCAATCACCCGTCCGTTCCAACGCACATGACCTCAACATGTCTTCCTATGTCTGAATCGTTCGCTCCAACTACCCGTCTGTTTGAGGATGAAAAGCCATGCTAAGCGTAAGTTGTGTACCCCAAGCTTTCTGTAGACTTTTCCAAAATCGTGAAGTGAATCGAGGATCTCTGTCTGAGACGATGCTGGATGGAGCAACGTGGAGTCTCATGATCTCCCTTCTATAAGTATCAACGAGTTTACTGACCGCATCTTCCTTACGGATCGGTGTGAAATGAGCTGATTTGGTAAGTCGATCTACGATAACCCAAATTGCATCGTGCTTCCTCTTGGTTGGCGGAAGACCGGTAACAAAATCCATGGTGATTTTGTCCCACTTCCACTCTGGAATATCTAACGGTTGAAGGAGACCGCCAGATCACTGATGTTCGATCTTAACCTGCTGGCAGGTAAGACATTTGGAGACGTAAGTGGCAACATCATGTTTCATACCACTCCACCAAAGTAACTGCTTGATGTCATGGCACATCTTAGTCGAACCAGGATGTATAGAAAATGGGGAGCTATGAGCCTCAGCTAACAAAGCTTCCCGGAGTTCTTGATCATCAGGAACACAAAGTCTCGTGCCCTGCCATAAGATACCATATGCATCTACTCGGAATTATGTCTGCTTCTCCAAATTCTGAATTATCGCCCAGATTTATCCATCATCCTTTTGAGCTTCCTCGATCTTAGAGAGTAACTCGGGTTCTACCATAAGATTAGCCCAGTAACCGTGATGTCCACGTACCATGATTTCTATGTCCAGTCGCTTCAAGTCTCTTATGATTTCCTCTTCAATCTCAATGCCGTTGATCATCCCGGACTTTCTGCTAAGTTCATCTGCTACTACATTCGCGTTACCGGGATGATACTGCAGATTAATGTCATAATCCTTCAACAGCTCTAACCATATCCTCTGTCTCATGTTCAATTCACGCTGAGTGAAAATATACTTCAAGCTCTTGTGGTCCGTGAAAAATGTCACATGATTCTCCATACAAATAGTACCTCCATATCTTCAATGCAAACACAACTGCAACAAGTTCTAAGTCATGCTTAGGGTAATTTTCCTCATAAGGCTTAAGCAGTCGTGAAGCGTACGCGATCACTATTCCATGTTGCATGAGAACACAGCCAAGTCCCTTCCTCGATGCATCACTATAGATTTGAAATCCACCCGTAGCAGATGGAAGAGTAAGAATAGGTGCAAATACTAACTTCTGCTTTAGGTCTTCTAAGCTCTTCTCTCGTTCTTCAGTCCAGACGAATTTCTCCCCTTTCCGCATCAGTTTGGTCAATGGTTGTGCTAGGCGGGAAAAGTTCTCCACGAAACTACGGTAATAGCCAGCTAAGCCTAGGAAACTGCGGACTTCAGTCGCTGATGTCGGCCTTGGACACTTAGTCATAGACTCAACCTTCGCTGGATCCATAGTGATTCCTTCTGCTGATACAAGGTGACCTAAGAATGCCACCTTGTCTAACCAGAACTCACACTTGGAGAATTTAGCATACAACTGCTTCTGGCGAAGAATCTGTAGTATTGTACGAAGATGGTCTTTGTGTTCCTCCTTGGACTTTGAGAAAACCAGGATGTCATCGATGAAGACAATGACGAACTTGTCTAGAAATTCATGGAATATTCTGTTCATCAAATCCATGAACACTGCTGGAGCATTGGTCAGACCGAATGGCATGACTACAAATTCGTAGTGGCCATAGCGTGTACGGAAGGCAGTCTTGGCGATTTCCAGCTTCTTAACCCATAGCTGATGATAGCCTGACCTAAGATCAATCTTGGAGATGTGTTTGCCCCCTTGGAGTTGGTCAAACATATCATCTATACGTGGCAGTGGATACCTATGCATGATGGTAATCTTGTTGAGCTCGCGATAGTCTATGCAAAGACGCATACTGCCGTCCTTCTTCTTAACAAATAAGACCGGTGCGCCCCATGGATATGCGCTCGGTCAAATGAAACCTCGTTCTAAAAGTTCTTGCAGTTGATCCTTCAGCTCCTTTAACTCTATGGGAGCCATGCGATAAGGAGCCTTGGTAATCGGCTCAGCTCCTGGGATGAGCTCGATATTTAATTACACTTCACGTGCAGGTGGTATGCCCAGAAGTTCTTCTGGAAATACATCTTGAAATTCTGACACTATCGGCTGATCCTGAATTGATGGGGATTCAGCATGCATATCATGAACCGTAGCTAGATAACCCTCGCAGCCATGTGACAGTAGTGCACGTGCTTACAGGGTTGATATAATTTGTACAGACCTGCCGTGTGCGAACCCGTTATGAATGTACTCTGGTGCATTAACATCACCGAAGATGACTCAATATGAATGGCAGTCTATGGTAGCATGATGCTTGTATAACCAATCCATGCCCAAAATCATGTCAAAGTCATTCATGTCCAGTGGAAGTGCGTCAACAGGACAAACCTTATCGTCAAACTCTAGGGGAAGGCTCTTGTACACATGGGTTATAAGTACAGAGTCTCTCAAAGGGGTGGAAAGACTGAGTCTATTCTCTAGTGGCATGGGGAGTATCCTAGCATTCTTGGCATAAGCAGTAGAAATGACCGAGTGAATAGCACCCGTATCAAATAGAACACATGCAGCTTGACCATTCATATAGAAGATTCCAGTGATAGTACCTGTAGACTTGTTGGCCTGATCGCGAGATGTCGTGTAGACGCGTCCAGTGGTAGGAGGCGGCTTGGTATCAGCATGTCCCGATGTGCCCTCCATCTCGCCCTTGCGGTAGTCCTTCAGGCGATGGCCAGGAAGACCACACTTGAAGCATGCGTCACTGTCGCAGCGACATGGCCCTGGGTGCCTATGGTGGCAAGTAGAGCAAAGAGGATGAGTATATCCACCAGTAGGTGCTCTGGCTGGCTGAGAACCTGATAAAACGTTATACATGAGACATGATAATAGGGTACACAGGACAATGCGGATAATCATAAGATTGAATACCAGTAATAGCTGGACGGCTAGGCTGTGAACCTCTATGGTTCTGGTCCCTACCGTTTCCATGGTTCCTAGTAGAATATTTGCTAATATGTCAGATATAAGAGTTATAACATGTAATCATAAGAAAATGCGTAAGTATAAGGACCTGCTGCTGTTGGAGTATCCAGCGTTGTTACGGTAATTATCATTACCACCACGCTTATCCGTAGCAGAACGGTCGTTGGTCTGACCGTTTCCCTTGGGCTGATTAGGCTGCTGCTGAGTAGCGGGCTGAGACCGGTCCCCAGTCTTCTTCCTGGAAGATACAATTTAAAGAGATGAAAATTGACATATATTGATAGAATACGGATTGGTCACCACTTGAATACGAATGTTTACCTCTTATCGGGTCTCTCTGCTTCCCCGAGTTCATCTCTCTCCTGCAGCATCTCCAGCTTACATGTTGCATCGGCCACTTTTGCTACCGTGTTGAACGTAGCACACACCAAGTTGTTTGCGACAGATGTGCGAAGAGCCCACCTAAAGTGGTGTTCCTTCTCTTCAGGAGTACCTGCCGTTGCACCAAGGAAACCAGCTAAGCGAAGAAAGCGCTACATGAACTCGTTGCTATTCTCCCCAGCTCTCTGTCGGATCCCATGGTACTCCCTCTTCAGCTTGTCTTGCTCAGCCTTGGGAAAGAACTTCTCCATCACCCTATCTCTGAACTGAGCCCATGTCAAACCAGCCACCCAATTATCACCTCCCTCAGACTGCTTCAATGCTAACCACCAATATAACACATCGCCTTCGAACCGGTAATATGCCAACATCGACTTGAAGACGGGGTCACAGCCCATAGCATCGAAGATCTTCTCGACGTGAGCCAACCAACTTTCAGCTTCACTGGGGCTATCTTTTCTCTCGAAAGCTCGAGGACGGAGCTTGTTGAATCTCTCAAGCCATGTAGCCAATGTCACCGGAGGAGGAGGAGGTGCTGGGTGATGCTGCTGATTGTTGGCAGCTTGAACCTCAACCCTAATGTCGTTCCTCAGCTGAGGAAGCAAAGCTTGCATTGTAGCTTGGATTGCTGCATTGAGTTGTTCCTGCTCGCGTGTGAGAACCATCTGACAGTATAACATAAAGTACATGATTAAACTGATTAAAACATAAAATATATACATGGAAAAAAAATTTTATACCAATAAATCATGAGAAAAAAAAATTTATGCAAGAAATATTTTGTACATGAATGCATGATGCAGTTTTATGAAAACTTTTGTATGCTCGAGAGTGAACGCCTATTGTCAGTTCACTCAAAACAAAAGACATGGCGAGGGGACGCCTATGGGCCGGTCCCAAATTTAAGAGTTTCGATAAAACACATGCGACTAAATAGGGTCAGTCCTGTACCAACCATTACTTAGTCATAAACTTGCGACAATGACATATATATGTATGCATGAAAATGATGAATGCATGAAAATCGACTGTCAGTTCTAGGAAGACCATAGTGACTACCCACTAATCACAGGTCATGTTTTGAGAGCCTATAATGTCCATGGAAAGAGTATTAAAGTATAGATAAATGCATAAAGTAAAGAAAGCTAGAAAGCTTCCAGTCCATATGCACGTATGCTTAAAGTCTACGAGCGTCCCTGAGTACCTGCCATTTTAGGAACATGAAAAGGAAAACGGCTGAGCAATACGCTCAGTGCACGGATGTACAAGTAAAGCATGAATAATATAAGCATATAAGCATGAAACAGCGGAAGAAACTAAGTCCTGGAAAACCCGGTTATATCTTAGTAAAACTGGTTTTATAGTTTGAAAAGCCTTATGTTTATCTTGTAAAAACTGTTTAACATATTTTACCGTTAGCCAATATAGGTCATGAAATATCAACGTGCATGAATACTTGGAGGGGTGACCTCGTCATGCAAATTAGAGGGGTTGCCTCTAATTTAATATACTGGTTTTAGGTAGGAGGGATCAGCTCCTTGTGAAGGATGCAAGGCACACACCACATTCACACTGAGTAATCTGCTGAAAACATGTAACTAGGATACAACCATACGCCCCACCTGATAATATAATAAATGGCCAAAAGCTAAAAGGGACGCCACGAGCTATCACTCCGCCGTGGTGAAGTCATAACACTAGTGCCTCTACTGTTACGGTTATGGTACCTCCATAACTAGGTGAAACTAGTCATGCATGTATATGGCTTTAGGTATTCTAATTAAACATAAGCAATCAAAACATATAAAACATATACTAGGGAAAACAGTTGGCTGCATACGGGGAATCCTAATAAGGAAAGAATGTCCATACTGAAAGGACGGAGAATCCGTACCTTATGTCAAGTGAACGAAGAAGACGAACGGAAGAGAGTCCTACTTCGGTATCACTAATGCTACATAAATACATACATGTATAAGTATCTGATTAATGAGTACGTAACTGATTTTATATCATGTCTTAGCTTGTTTTATATGTTCATGTCATGTTTTACTGATTTAAGCTTTATACTGTGTTTATCGTATATTCTGCCTATTCTGATTAAGTATTACTTATATTTCATGTATTATGATACTTGTTATCTAATAATAAGTAACTTTCTAGAAATAGCAGGTTTCCTAAAATAGCAAGTTTCCAAAAATAGAAAGTTACCAAAAATAGAAAGTTTTCAAAAACAGAAAGTTTCCAAAAATAGAAAGTTTCCAAAAATAGAATTACTGCTTAAAATAGATAAGTTTCTAAAAATAAAAAGTTTCCATAAATAGATTAGCTGCCTTAAATAAATATGTTTCTAAAAATAGAAAGTTTCCATAAATAGATATAAGCTGGTTAATTAAGCTAATTACATAAGCTTAAGTGTTTTCTGATTAATATTCTAAGTCATGTGATTATATAGTATAGTTTATTAATTATTACATGTTAATTAAATAAACTATAGGTTAAAGTATTTAATAAAATATAACATGATTTTAATTAAATAAAGGTAAAATACTTAGGTTAAAACATGTATTATTATCTATTAATAATATAACCTAAGTCATGTAAATTAATTAATTATAAGTCATGGTTTTAATAATTAATTAATTATATAGTCTATTTAAAGATAAATACTTAGGTTAAATTTCATGAATTAATAATTAGATTAATAACCTAAGTCATGTAAATTAAATTAATCATGTTCATGCTTTTAATTAATTTAATTTAAGTCTAAAAAAATAACATAACTTGTAAAAATCATAAACCTTGAAAAAATGATTCATGAATCGGGCCTATGATTAAAACCCATGAACCGGACTTGTAACCATCACGATACCCTGACCAAGGTCGGGGTTTCCCTTTGCCTTGCTGCTGCCGTAAGACCACCACCACCATACCGGGACCATATGGTCTCGGTGGTGCGAAATAAGCCAAGCCGAGACCCCCTTGGGGCTCGGTTAGGCATCGGCTAAGCAACAAACACCCCTAACCCTTGATTTAATTTAACCTCATTATTAGAACATGTTTATATTACTTGTTTTTAATTAGTTTATTAAAAACATCATGATTTTATGTGATTATATAAATCAAAACATAAACAGAAATGGTTAAAGGTTATACCGATTAGGTGAAATAAAAAAGGATGAACACACACGATTCCTTGCAATAAATCAAAGATCAAAATCAACCCGAATCACCCTTGTGGTGATGTAAACCCGGCGGCCAAAAGGAGCACCAAAAGAAAACTAGGGTTTTAATTATTTTCTAGATTTTGTGATAAATGAAACATGTTTTTCCCTTAACCCCTTGTTTAGTAAAAATTACATGGGCTAAGCCCATGTTTCTTGTGTAGCCGCGGGTAGGGGGCCCCACATAGGGTAACCCGTACCTTTTTCCATGTCTAAAATAATAGTGTGTTCTCGTGTGTTCTCGTGTTCGTAAATTACGTGTTCTAATTAATTATCAATTGTGACTTAATATATTTATTCGTGTTCGTAATAAATATATATATATACATACGTAATATTAGCTCGTGATTAATTTACGTTCAAGATTTCATGTTCGTATGTTCGTGATTATAATTATGCATGGAATCATTATCGTGTGTTAATACGTAATAAATACTTATCGTGTTATAACACGTACGTAATACTAGTAATTCTTGTTCGTGAAACGTAAACGTGCTATAAAAGGAAAGTTCTAATCATGTACGTACGATCTTAAGGGTACTATTCATGGTAAAAGCATGCGGGTTTTACAGCTGTCCTTTGATCTTCACTTTTACATTTCATGCAATAGAGAACTCTAAAGCAGTTGTCAGTGGTGTGATTTGTATAGTGACATAGCTCACAGGAGGGTTTCTTTGTTTTAAATTTCTTAGAAGACTTATGTTCAGTTTTGTTACTTGTTGATGATTCAGGCTGTGAGGACACAGATGTTTCACCCTGAGTTTTAGAGGCTGAGTTCAGTTTCTCTTCCATAAAAAGTTGGAACAATCTACTTAACTCCTCTTGATTTACAATAGGAGTAGAGTTGACTGAGTGTGTAGGAGTCCCGGAGGGAGATATAGGTTTGGTTGTTTTCTCAGTGACAGTTTCTGACTTAGTGTGATTCGGTATCACTTTTGAGTCAGGCTTTGTTTGTTCAGTACAACCTAACCCAGCTCTTCCTCTAGGTGAGTGTTCTTGATAAGACAATGGAATTAGTTCAGAATATGGACTTGCCCCTTGAAGATTTTTCAAAGGAGGTAGAGGAGTCTGAATGTCTTCAGTAACACTAGATGTTTCAGTGTTACTGAATTTATCTGTCTCTTCATTAAGACCAAGTTTTTCATTAATAGCCTGCGATTCAGGAATTATTATTTTTCCAGTATCAAAGTTAGGCAAAACACTCTCAGGATTTGATGTCTCAACCCAGTCTTTCGACTTAGGAATCATTTTATGATCAAACCCAAATGAGGCAGGGAGAAATGCTTTTTCACTCATTTCCTTAGTAGGTGCCTTTTAAGTGAGTTGTCGTGCCCCAAGAATTTTATTCTTTTGGGCAGGTATTTGACTGTTTATACACTGAGAAGCTAAGGTAGAGCTATTTGTCCATTTCTCATTGATGCGTTTTTCTTCCTTAAGTTGTTTCTTGAAGAGCATGATTGATTTTAGTAAGTTCAGTGTTCTGAAGTTGACAGCTTACTGCTTCAAGTTTGGCTTGTTTTAAAATTAATAAATCTTCTCTACATTTGTTTAATTCAAAAACAAGTTTATTATATTTTGAAAGAAGATTCAATCTCTGCTCTTCAACGAACGATAGGTCAATGTTTATATATATAAGGAATTTTTGCCAATCAGATTCTTCATCCATAGAGAGAA
The DNA here is from genome assembly GCA_025667525.1 of Glebionis coronaria. NCBI lineage: Eukaryota > Viridiplantae > Streptophyta > Magnoliopsida > Asterales > Asteraceae > Glebionis > Glebionis coronaria. Next base: position 194,018,116 of record CM046880.1, read on the forward strand.
GCATGTTTACCTTTCTCATAGTGATGTCAACCCATTCTCCATTTCAAGCATGATTCTTTCCAACTGATAGTTCATCATCTGCTAGAGCCATTAACACTTGATACCTGAATTCCTCCTCTTCTGAGGACAAGTCTTCATCATCCCAATCAAAAGTTTCAGCTACCAGCCCTTTGGCTTTGTTCTGACCAGGCTTTTGAGTCTGAGCATGTAAAAGCCGCATGCTTTTACCATGAATAGTACCCTTAAGATCGTACGTACATGATTAGAACTTTCCTTTCATAGCACGTTTACGTTTCACGAACAAGAATTACTAGTATTACGTACGTGTTATAACACGATAAGTATTTATTACGTATTAACACACGATAATGATTCATGAATAACAATAATCATGAACATACGAACATGAAATCATGAACGTAAATTAATCACGAGATAATATTACGTATGTATATATATATTTATTACGAACACGAATAAATATATTAAGTCACGATTGATAACTAATTAGAACACGTAATTTACGAACACGAGAACACACTATTATTTTTAGACACGGAAAAGGGTACGGGTTACCCCATGTGGGGCCCCCTACCCGCGGCTACACAAGAAACATGGGCTTAGCCCATGTAATTTTTACTAACTAGGGAATTTAGGAAAAACATGTTTCATATTTACAAAAATTAGAAAATAAAGAAAACCCTAGTTCTTCCTTTTTGTCCTCTTTGGCCGCCGGGTACAAGAACACCAAAGTGGTGATTCGGGTTGATTTTGATCTTTGATTTATTCCAAGGAATCGTGTGTGTTCATCCTTCTTGATTTCACGTAATCGCATTAGTGATACCGAAGTAGTGCTCTCTTCCGTTCGTCTTCTTCGTTCACTGGACATAAGGTACGGATTCTCCGTCCTTTCAGTATGGACATTCTTTCCTTATTAGGATTCCCCGGATGCAGCCAACTGTTTTCCCTAGTATATGATTTATATGTTTTGATTGCTTATGTTTAATTAGAATACCTAAAGCCATATACATGCATGACCAGTTTCACCTAGTTATGGAGGTACCATAACCATAAAACTGGAGGCACCAGTGTTATGACTTCACCACGGCGGAGTAATAGCTCGTGGTGTCCGTTTTAGCTTTTGGCCATTTATTATATTATCAGGTGGGGCGTATGGGTGCATCCAAGTTACATGTTTTCAGCAGATTACTCAGTGTGAATGTGGTGTGTGACTTGCATCCTTCACAAGGAGCTGATCCCTCCTACCCAAAACCAGTATATTAAATTAGAGGCAACCCCTCTAATTTGCATGACGAGATCACCCCTCCAAGTATTCATGCACGTTGATATTTCATGACCTATATTGGCTAATGGTAAAATATGTTAAACAATTTTTACAAGATAAACATAAGGCTTTTCAAACTATAAAACCAGTTTTACTAAGATATAACCGGGTTATCCAGGACTTTGTTTCTTCCGCTGTATCATGCTTATATGCTTATATTATTCATGCTTTACTTGTATATCCGTGCACTGAGCGTATTGCTCAGCCGTTTTCCTTTTCATGTTCCCAAAACGGCAGGTACTCAGGGACGCTCATAGACTTTAAGTGTACGTGTATATGGATTGGAAGCTTTCTAGCCTTCTTTACTTTATGCATTTATCTATACTTTGATACTCATTTCCATGGACATTGTTTAGTCCTTTCATTTACAGTACTTATGTTTGTGTGTGATGAGTTCTACTTTTGGACTACCGATGTTTGATTCCAGTATTTCCTTTATGGTCATGATATGTTTAGACATTTATCCTTGTATGCTTTGATGACACGCCATAATCAAGCGTGACATTTCTATTTATCAAAATGGGGGGTTACAATTATGGTATCAGAGCCAAGGCTTCGACCTGTAGGCTCTCAAAATATGACCTGTGATTAGTGGGTAATCACTATGGTCTTCCTAGAACTAACAGTTGGTTTTCATGCATTCATCATTTTCATGCATACATATATATGTCATTGTCGCAGGTTTATGACTAAGTAATGGTTGGTACAGGACTGGCCCTATTTAGTCGCATGTGTTTTATTGAAACTTTTAAATTTGGGACCAACCCATAGGCGTCCCCTCGCCATGTCTTTTGTTTCGAGTGAACTGACCATAGGCGTTCACTCTCGAGCATACAAAAGTTTTCATAAAACTGCATCATGCATTCATGTACAAAATTTTCTTGCATAAATTTTTTCTCATGATTTATTGGTATACATTTTTTTTTCATGTATATATTTTATGTTTTGATCAGTTTAATCATGTATTTTATGTTATACTATCAGATGGTTCTCACACACGAGCAGGAACAACTTAATGCTGCAATCCAAGCTGCAATGCAAGCTTTGCTTCCTCAGCTGACGAACGACGTCAGGGCTGAGGTTCAGGCTGCCAACATACAGCAGCATCACCTAGTACCTCCTCCTCCTCCTCCAGTGACATTGGCTACATGGCTGGAGAGATTAAACAAGCTCCGTCCTCGAGCTTTCGAGAGAACAGATAGCCCAAGTGAAGCTAAAAGCTGGTTGGCTCACATCGAGAAGATCTTCGATGCTATAGGTTGTGACTTCGTCTTCAAGTCGAGGTTGGCATGTTACCGGTTCGAAGGTGATGTGTTAAATTGGTGGTTAGCATTGAAGCAGTCTGAGGGAGGTGATAACTGGGTGGCTGGTTTGACATGGGCTCAGTTCAGAGATAGGGTGATGGAGTAGTTCTTTCCCAAGGCTGAGCAAGACAAGCTGAAGAGGGAGTACCATGGGATCCGACAAAGAGCTGGGGATAATAGCAACAAGTTCATGCAGCGCTTTCTTCGCTTAGTTGGTTTCCTTGGTGCAGCGGCAGGTACTCCTGAAGAGTAGGCACACCACTTTAGGTGGGCTCCTCGCACATCGGTCGCAAACAAGTTGATGTGTGCTACGTTCAACACGGTAGCACAAGTGGCCGATGCAGCACGTAAGCTGGAGATGCTGCAGGAGAGATATGAGTTCGGGTAAGTGGAGAGACCCGATAAGAGGTAAACATTCGTATTCAAGTGGTGACCAATCCGTATTCTTTCGATATATGTCAATATTTTCATCTCTTTAAATTGTATCTTCCAGACAGAAGACTGGGGACCGGTCTCAGCCGGCTACTCAGCAGCAGCCTAACCAGCCCAAGGGAAACGGTTAGACTAACGACCGTTCGGCTACGGATAGGCGTGGCGGTAATGATAATTACCGTAACAACGCTGGACACTGCAACAGCAACAGGTCCTTATACTTACGCATTTTCTTCTGATTACATGTTATAACTCATAATTTTGAAACATTAGCAAATCTTCTACAAGGAATCATGGTAACGGTAGGGACCAGAACCAGAGAGGTTCACAGCCTAACCGTCCAGCTATCACTGGTATTCAATCTTACGATTATTCGCATTGTCCTTTGTACCCTATTATCATGTCTCATGTATAATGTCTTATCAGGTTCTCAACCATCCAGGGCACCTGCTGGAGGATATACTCATCCTCTTTGCTCTACTTGCCACCGTAGGCACCCAGGGCCATGTCGCCGCGACAGTGACACATGCTTCAAGTGTGGTCTTTCTGGCCATCGCATGAAGGACTGCCGCAAGGGTAAGATGGAGGGCACATCGGGACATGCTGATACCAAGCCACCTCCTACCACTGGACGCGTCTAAACGACATCTCGCGATCAGGCCAACAAGTCTACAGGTACCATCACTAGAATATTTTATATGTATGGTCAAGCTGCATGTGTTCTATTTGATACGGGTGCTACTCACTTGGTCATTTCCACTGCTTATGCCAAGAATGCTAGGATACTCCCCATGCCACTAGAGAATAGACTCAGTATTTCCACGCCTTTGAGAGACCCTGTACTTATAACCCATGTGTAAAAGAGCCTTCCCCTAGAGTTTGACGATAAGGTTCGTCCAGTTGACGCACTTCCGTTGGACATGAATGACTTTGACATGATTTTGGGCATGGATTAGCTATCCAAGCATCATGCTACCATAGACTGCCATTCATATCGAGTCATCTTTAGTGATGTTAATGCGCCAGAGTACATTCACAACGGGTTCATACCCGGCAGATCTGTACAAATCATATCAACCCTGCAAGCACGTGCACTATTGTCACATGGGTGCGAGGGTTATCAAGCTACTATTCATGACATGGATGCTGAATCCCCATCAATTCAGGATCAGCCGATAGTGTCATAATTTCCAGATGTATTTCCAGAAGAACTTCCGGGCATACCACCTGCACGTGAAGTGGAATTTAATATCGAGCTCATCCTAGGAGCTGAGCCGATTTCCAAGGCTCCTTATCGCAAGGAACTGAAGGATCAACTGCAAGAACTTCTGGAACGAGGTTTCATTCGACCGAGCGCATCTCCATGGGGCACACCGGTCTTATTTGTTTAGAAGAAGGACGGTAGTATGCGTCTTTGCATAGACTATCGCGAGCTCAACAAGATTTCTATCAGGAATAGGTATCCACTCCCATGTATAGATGATCTGTTTGACCAACTCCAAGGGGCCAAACACTTCTCCAATATTGATCTTAGGTCAGGCTATCATCAGCTACGGGTTAAGGAGCAGGACATCGCCAAGAATGCCTTCCGTACACGCTATGGCCACTACGAATTTGTAGTCATGCCATTCGGCCTGACCAATGCTCCAGCAGTATTCATAGATTTGATAAACAGAATCTTCCATGAACTTCTGGACAAATTCGTCATTGTCTTCATTGATGACCACCTGATTTTCTCAAGGTATAAGGAGGAACACGAAGACCATCTTCGTATAGTACTACAGATTCTTCGCCAGAAGCAGCTGTATGCTAAATTCTCCAAGTGTGAGTTCTGGTTAGACAAGGTGGCATTCTTAGGTTATGTTGTATCAGCAGAAGGAATCACTATGGATCCAACGAAGGTTGAGGCTATTACTTAGTGGCCAAGGCAGACATCAGCGACTGAAGTCCGCAGTTTCCTAGGCTTAGCTGGTTATTACTGTAGGTTCGTGGAGAACTTTTGCCGCCTAGCACTAACATTGACCAAACTGATGCGGAAAGGGGAGAAATTCGCTCGGACTGAGGAACGAGAGAAGAGCTTTGAAGACCTGAAGAAGAAGTTAGTATCTACACCTATTCTTACTCTCCCATCTGGTACGGGTGGATTTCAAATCTACAGTGATGCATCGGGGAAGGGACATGGTTGTGTTCTCATGCAACATGGGAAAGCGATCGCGTACGCTTCACGACAGCTTAAGCCTTATGAGGAAAATTACCCTATGCATGACTTAGAACTTGATGCAGTCGTGTTTGCATTGAAGATATGGAGGCACTATTTGTATGGAGAATCATGTGACATTTTCACGGACCACAAGAGCTTGAAGTATATTTTCATTCAGCGTGAATTGAACATGAGACAGAGGAGATGGTTAGAGCTGTTGAAGGATTATGACATTAATCTGCAGTATCATCCCGGTAAGGCAAATGTAGTAGCAGCTGCACTTAGCAGAAAGTCCGGGGTGATCAACGGCATTGAGATTGAGGAGGAAATCATAAGAGACTTGGAGCAATTGGACATAGAAATCATGGTACGTGGACAGCATGGTTTCTGGGCTAATCTTAGGGTAGAACCCGAGTTACTCTCTAAGATCAAGGAAGCTTAGAAAGATGATGGAGAAATCTTGGCGATAATTCAGAATTTGGAGAAGCAGACAGAATTCTTAGTAGATGCAGATGGTATCTTATGGCAGGGCACGAGACTTTGTGTTCCTGATGATAAAGAACTCGGGGAAGCTTTGTTAGCTGAGGCTCATAGTTCCCCATTTTCTATACATCCTGGTTCGACTAAGATGTACCATGACATCAAGCAGTAATTTTGGTGGAGTGGTATGAAACAGGATGTTGCCACTTACGTCTCCAAATGTCATACCTGCCAGCAGGTTAAGATCGAGCATCAGCGATTTGGCGGTCTTCTTCAACCGTTAGATATTCCAGAGTGGAAGTGGGACAAAATCACCATGGATTTTGTTACTGGTCTTCCGCCAACCAAGAGGAGGCACAATGCAATTTGGGTTATCGTAGATCGACTTACCAAATCAGCTCATTTCTTACCGATCCACGGTGCTCCATCCAACATCGTCTCAGACAGAGATCCTCGATTCACTTCGCGATTTTGGAAAGGTCTACAGAAAGCTTGGGGTACATAACTTAAGCTTAGCACAGCTTTTCATCCTCAAACAGACGGGCTGTCGGAGCGAACAATTCAGACATTAGAAGACATGTTGAGGTCATGTGCGTTGGAATGGACGGGTGATTGGGATGATTATATATGTTTGGTGGAGTTTGCATACAACAACAGTTGGCACGCAAGTATCAAGTGTGCTCCTTTTGAGATGTTGTATGGTAGAAAGTGTCGCGCCCTAATCTGCTGGGATCAGGTTGGTGAGCGAACACTTGAAGGACCAGAGATCATAGAGTTGACTAATGAGAGGGTCACAGTAGCTAAGCAGAAACTTCAAGAAGCACGATCACATCAGAAGAGCTACGCAGACAAGCATCGTAGGGACATACATTTTAACGTAGGAGATCACGTTTTCCTTAAGGTTTTGCCGGCACGTGGTGATAGACGTTTTGGAATTAAAGGGAAGCTCAATCCTCGTTTCATCGGACCGTTTGGTATCATTGAACGAGTCGGTGAAGTATCTTATCATGTAGCGTTACCTCCGCAGCTTTCATATGTACACAATGTGTTTCATGTGTCCTTACTCAGAGGGTACCAGTATCATCCCCTTCACATGGTTCAGTATCCACTGGAACAGATTCGTGAAGATCTCACTTTCATAGAAGAACCCGAACGAGTTCTTGACAGACAAGAACGAGTCATGAGAAGGAAGATGATTCCATTCGTCAAAGTCCTTTGGAGGGATCATACCGAGCGGGAAGCCGCTTGGGAAACAGAGGAGTCTATCCGGGCTTCTTACCCTCATTTCATATTTTGAATTCGGGTATGTTCATCTTTTCCAGTTTACTTTATCTATAATTCGGGGACGAATTATTCTTTTTAGGGGGGGAAGAGTTGTAAAACCCGCATGCTTTTACCATGAATAGTACCCTTAAGATCGTACGTACATGATTAGAACTTTCCTTTTATAGCACGTTTACGTTTCACGAACAAGAATTACTAGTATTACGTACGTGTTATAACACGATAAATATTTATTACGTATTAACACACGATAATGATTCCATGAATAATTATAATCACGAACATATGAACATACGAACATGAAATCATGAACATAAATTAATCACGAGCTAATATTACGTATGTATATATATATATATTTATTACGAACACGAATAAATATATTAAGTCACGATTGATAACTAATTAGAACATGTAATTTACGAACACAAGAACACACTATTATATTTAGACACGGAAAAGGGTACGGATTACCCCATGTGGGGCCCCTACCCGCGACTACGCAAGCAACATGGGCTTAGCCCATGTAATTTTTACTAACTAGGGACTTTAGGAAAAACATGTTTCATATTTACAAAAGTTAGAAAATAAAGAAAACCCTAGTTCTTCCTTTTTGTCCTCTTTGGCCGCCGGGTTCAAGAACACCAAAGTGGTGATTCGGGTTGATTTTGATCTTTGATTTATTGCAAGGAATTGTGTGTGTTCATCATTCTTGATTTCACGTAATCGCATTAGTGATACCGAAGTAGGGTTTTCTTCCGTTCGTCTTCTTCGTTCACTGGACATAAGGTACGGATTCTCTGTCCTTTCAGTATGGACATTCTTTCCTTATTAGGATTCCCCCGTATGCAGCCAACTGTTTTCCCTAGTATATGTTTTTTATGTTTTGATTGCTTATGTTTAATTAGAATACCTAAAGCCATATACATGCATGACCAGTTTCACCTAGTTATGGAGGTACCATAACCATAACACTGGAGGCACCAGTGTTATGACTTCACCACGGAGGAATGATAGCTCGTGGCATCCCTTTCAACTTTTGACCATTTATTATATTATCAGGTGGGGCGTATGGGTGCATCCTAGTTACATGTTTTCAGCAGATTACTTAGTGTGAATGTGGTGTGTCCCTTGCATCCTTCACAAGGAGCTGATCCCTCCTACCCAAAACCAGTATATTAAATTAGAGGCAGCCCCTCTAATTTGCATGATGAGGTCACCCCTCCAAGTATTCATGCACGTTGATATTTCATGACCTATATTGGCTAATGGTAAAATATGTTAAACAGTTTTTACAAGATAAACATAAGGCTTTTCAAACTCTAAAACCAGTTTTCCTAAGATATAACCGGGTTATCCAGGACTTAGTTTCTTCCGCTGTTTCATGCTTATATGCTTATATTATTCATGCTTTACTTGTATATCCATGCACTGAGCGTATTGCTCAGCCGTTTTCCTTTTCATGTTCCCAAAACGGCAGGTACTCAGGGACGCTCATAGACTTTAAGTGTACGTGTATATGGATTGGAAGCTTTCTAGCCTTCTTTACTTTATGCATTTATCTATACTTTGATACTCATTTCTATGGACATTGTTTAGTCCTTTCATTTACAGTACTTATGTTTGTGTGTGATGAGTTCTACTTTTTGACTACTGATGTTTGATTCCGGTATTTCCTTTATGGTTGTGAAATGTTTAGACATATATCCTTGTATGCTTTGATGACACACCATAATCACGCGTGACATTTCTATTTATCAAAATGGGGTGTTACAGAGCAACAGTAGGGTCAGCTTCCAAGAGTGCAAGTTTTGCTTTAACCTTTTTATACTCAGACCTATAGTCTTTCTCAATTTTCTTATTATTTTGAAAACTTTGGTTAATTGGAGAAGCCTGAATTAGTTTTGGTTTAAACTTTGGTTGAAAATTGTCATTGCCTGATGAATAATTTTGATTTTTATAAGAGGCCAATGGAGTTTTTGAAAGACAATATTTTGCAAAATGCCCAGTTTTGCCACATCGGTAGCAATCCACTCCCTCAGTGGATTGGTTACCAGCAAATCTAGTTCTTTTGATATAGCATTTTCTATTTGCCAACATGGCCCTTTCATGATATTCCCTGTTTAGATCCCTTATGTATTCAGCACTAGATCTTTCATCCACCTCATCATCTGAGGTTTCCTGAAAATCTTGAACAATTGCATTTGAGTAAAAAGTAGTTGTAATGGGGCCATGATCAATTTGGGTAGGTTTGGCTGAGGTGTCTGTTATTAAGGCCTTATTGGACTCAGGATATCTTCTTTTTATTAGATTATCTTCATAGATAAATCTCCCATAAATGTCTACAAGATCCTAAGTCTGTATGTGATTAGCATTTCTTAATCCTTGAGAAAAACCAAGCCATTTTCCAGGGAGACTGTTCACAAAACCAACATTGATTTCATGCTTAGACAGTTTCACCTTGTCATTCTTTAGCTCATTGAGCAAGGTCTTATACCTGGTGTAAGTCTGCGGAACTGTTTCAAATGGTTTGGCCCTGAAAGTGTTATATTCTAACTTCAGGTCCATGATCCTATTTTCCTTAGTGTTGGATGGTCCTTCGAAACTATGAACAAGATCTATCCAAGTCTCTTTGGCCGTCTCACACTCTATGAAAGCCTCCATAATTTCGTTAGGAAGACAAGATATTATGATGCTTTTGAGACGTTGGTCTTGGTTGACCACTGTCCTTTCATCGTCAGACCATTGGTTTTCAGGTTTGTCATCACCAGCTGCTGTTTTTGGTTTGGATGGACTATTCTTAATAAAAGTTATGAAATAAGGTTCCATTCCCATCAAATAACATAACATTCTTTTCTTCCATTTGTTAAATATTTCAACTTCTAACTTAGGAGCGTTAACAGATTAACTCGCTCCTTTTTTTGTTAACAAGTTGGGGTACATTAATTTCAACCATAATGGATCAAGGTTTTAAAAACTTTGAGACGGTGGTTAAAATTTTTATAATCCTACCGCTCTGATACCACTTGTTGGTCCCTTGTAATTAGTACTATACTTATGAATACTAAGTATAGTCCTAACCCATGGTTAAGTAATGCTATAAACTTAATACAAGTAAAGTAAATAACACAAAGGTTTTTCAACGTTTAACTCTTAGCTTTATTAAAGAATTATACCCTATTGTATACGAAGCTACAATAGGATTGAATAGACAATGTGTGGTTTTGTGATCTCCTCATTAACAAGCTAGTCCAATCCTAACGATTGCTAAGCTTGACGATTCTATCAACAAGAGTTTAGAACTCAAGTGTTTGATCATATTTGGAGGAGAGAAAACTTTGTTTGTGAATGTCTAAAGCATTAAGTGCACACACTTATTTTCTCTCCTTTTACAAGCATCCTATTTATAGAAGGAAAGTTGGGTAGAAGACAATAATTTCCCATGTGTAATTCTTGTCTTATTTGTACAGTGTAGTATCTTGTCTTACCCTATTCTAAGTAGTAAGACGTAAGTCCTTTACACTTATTAGTACCCTATCTATCCCAAATGGATAAGTCACGCTAATTGTGTGATGTACTCCATCTTGTCACAATTCAACTTATCCCGCCTTTACTTTAGTCTTGGAGAATGCTTGTTTTCTTTAGGGAGATCGTATGGGGTTCAGTGAGTCTATTGCCACAACTCACTGAACCCATCACCTTCTTCGTCATAGAAGTCATTCATTGAGCTTCGCCTCTCTGAATGCTCGAGTCTTTCTTTTAGACTCAGTCTAGGAACTCGAAGGCAACTGATAGGTGTGTAAACACCCATCCTTTTACCACTTAATTCTGGCTAAAACAAGACCAAAACGCGTATTTAATATCATTTGTTTGGAATTATGCGTTGTTTTTGTGTTTATTGTGTTTTCAGAGCCAACCGGATGGATAATGGAGAAAACATGGGATTTCACGGGTTTTACCGAAGAAAAAGACTCAAGATAAAGTCTATTGTCCAAGAGATGCAAAAGATTTGAAGTCACTGGGCCTATTCGAAGATTTATCGAAGAAAATGACCAAAGATGGAAGATTTACATAAGTCGAAGAAACTCAAGTCTATTAAACGAAGAAATTAAAAGACGAGTTGAATTTAATCGACGACAAATCCCGAATCAGAATCGAAAACGTCAACTTTTCTGAAAAGACGAGAAGACAAGAGGAACGGGAGAAAGCCCACTCACCAACCAAAGGGGACACCTATATAAAGGGATCCCCTCACACTTTCCATCCAGTTTTTTTTAGTTTTTCTTTCCTCCTTCTTTTTCTCTCTTCTTGTTCGTAGGTATCACCAACACCACTAGGGTGTTTGGTGATTTTGATCTTTGATTTTAAATCTTGTAATTTTAATCTTTGTTTTGTGATTGTTAAAACATCATTCTATCAATTAAATCTTTCCATTTCATCTTGTTCATCATCATCTTTTATTTCAAGTTTTCAAGTTCTTATTTGATTGATTTAATCTTCAAAAGTTGTTGGGTTTTATGTTTTTATTGATGGGATTTGTAGTTATTGGTTAGTATATCATTTGTGTTTAGCTTTATTTAAGTTTTGGTGAAAAACTTGGTGATTTTTAGATTAAAACTTATTCCCCTGTTCTTCGGTTAAAGTTACAGTTTCTTGAGTTTCCCAGACTTCCGAATGAACGAAAAGTTCCGGATGAACTAAGACTTCCGGATGAACATAAAGTTTCGGATGAACATAAAGTTCCGGATGAACAAAAAAGTTCCGAATGAGTTTTTCCTTTAAAAGTTCCGAATGAGTTTTAAAGTTCCGAATGAGTTTTAAAGTTCCGAATGAGTTTTTCCTTTAAAAGTTCCGAATGAGTTTTAAAGTTCCGAATGAGTTTTTCCTTAAAAGTTCTGAATCAGTTTTAAAGTTCCGAATGAGTTTTTCCTTAAAAGTTCCGAATCAGTTGATTGTTCCGAATAAACTTCCGACTCAAAGTTCCGGATAAAGTTCCGGATCAATCTTCCGAATCAAAGTTCCGGGTGAACTTTCGAATTAACTTCCGAATCAAAAGTTCCGCATGAAGGATCCGAGTAAAGTTCTGAACGAACTTCCGAGTTAACTTCCGAACCAACTTCCGACCAAAGTTCCGGGTGAAGACTTCCGGGTGAAAAGTTCCGGATCAATAGTTCCGAATCAAGGTCAAACTTCCGAATCAAATTTCTTCTAATCTTACTTACTGTTTCTTTTTTGTGTCTGTCTTACTATTTCTCATTGTTTCTTCATTTTATATTCTAAGTTTAATTTTAATTCCAGTTTATTAATTGTTATTAATTGTTATTAATTTAATTACTTTTAAATTTAAGTTTACATTTTAATGCATTTAAAACTTTTAGTAGACTAGAAAATCACTCCCTTTTTAGTAACCAAGAACAATCATTCCACTTAGAACCGAGATCAATTCGAGAGGATATCGAGAGAATTTAGAGGACCCCATCTAAAAAGCAAGTATCAAATGGCGCCGCTGCCGGCTCTTCTCGTTAAGATCAAAAGTTTTTTGTGAGAACTTGGATTTTGGGATCCGTTCCCCGTGAACGTTACTTTTTCATAAAAACTTTCAAAAACACAAAAAAAATATAAAATTTTCAAAAATCCTAAAAAAAGTAAAAAAACATAAAAAACCAAAAATATTTTTGCTTTGTTTTTCTCTTGTTAGTTCTTTTGCAGGTGTATGCGCACTCGATCCACGTCTTATCAAGAGCCCGAGCCTCTCGATAACTTAGTCATGGCCGGTGTACAAAACAACAACAACATACCACCTCAAAATAACAATAATAACAACAACAACCCACCTTTCAACAACATGAATAATAACAACAACAATGAGCCTCTACCGGATAATCGCACGATGATTGAATTGCTGCAAGCTCATGTAGATGGCAACACTGATCCAATTGTTATACCAACAATTGCAGCCAACAACTTTGAGCTAAAATCAGGCTTTATCCAGATGGTCTCTGCTCAACCATTGTTGGGGCGTACCATTGATGACCCACATGACCATATCAAGAGATTCTTGCAAGAGGTAATCCGGTTACAAGTTTTTCCCTTTTCTTTAGAGGGACAAGCCCGGCATTGGCTTGCTAAGGAACCACCACAGAGTATTCTCTCGTGGACGGATTTGGAAACCAAATTTATCAATTACTTTTTCCCACCCTCTCGTACTACCGCTTTGCGGAATGAAATCATAAATTTTGAACAAAAGTACGATGAGTCGTTCAGTGAATCTTGGGATCGTTTTAAAGATCTTTTAAGAAAATGCCCACAACATGGCTTTACCAAAGTACATCAAATTAATACTTTTTACAATGGTTTAAGCATGAGTGACCAAGATTCACTAAACAGTGCCTCGGGGGGTAATCTTTTGGCTAAGACTTCCAATGCTGCTTGGGATATCATTGAGAATAAGTCTCGTGTGCAACCCAAGAGTGTTCGGACCAATGTCGCTAGTGCTAGCACTAGTGACAGCGATAAGCGACTTGACAAAATCACTACGCTTCTTGAATCGCTTGTTACCCACACCGTCAACAACAACAACAGCAACAACGCTAAAAACGCTCAAGTCAATGCTGTTAGCCAACCATGCGAGATATGCGGGGGTCCTCACTCTTACACTACTTGTACTGCCACCCAAGACTACCCTTCTGAGAATGTGAATGCAGCTTATGGCACCTATCCTCAACCTGCTTATCAAGCTAGACCTCAAGGTGACCGTAATTTGCTTAGCTACCACTCCAACAACTACCTCTCACCACCCGGTTTTCCTCCTACCAACCCAAACCAACAACAAAACCTCAACCGTCCCCCTCAGCAACAACAACAACCTCGTACACCATACATCCCTCCTCACAAGCAGCAACAACCACCTCAACGAAACAACCAAGTATACCAGCAACCTGCTTATCAACCACCTGCATACAATGCTCCTCCCAACCAACCCACCGCTCTTCACCAAGAAGTGGAAACTTATATGAGGACTAATGATGTGATCGTGGGAAATCTTCAGCGGGAAGTGCTCAACCTGAAAGCAGACCTGGTCAAACAAGGGAACGATTTGAGAGCCGACATGAGAAATAATTTGGATAGTCAAACGAATGACTTGAAGAACATGATGGCTAGTTTCTTCCAAGGTAATCAACCCTCTTCTTCGGGTACTCTTCCGAGTAACACCGTTGCGAATCCAAGAGGGGAGATGAAAGCAATCACCACTCGCAGTGGCAAAGGTACCAAAGAACCCGAGCTTCCTATACCTCCACCGGTGGTTGTGACTAAGGAGAACGAGTCACCTACTCCTATTCCTCACCCTTCTATTCCCCAATTTCTCCGCCTCCTTCACCTTCTACCCCCATTTCCCCACCACCCGTGGTTGTGAGTGATCCTATTCCCCTAAAGACTTCTTCTTCATCCAATATACCTTATCCTACAAGGTTGAGGAAAGAGAAGCAAAAGAGCAAGGATGATATTCAAGTTTCAAACTTTCTCAAAATGTTTAAACAATTGAATTTTAACATCTCCTTTGCCGAGGCTCTCGCTCACATGCCCAAATACGCTAAGATGTTTAAAGATCTTCTAAACGACAAGGAGAAGCTTCTTGATATTTCTAACACCCAACTTAATGAGAATTGCTCTGCAGTGCTCTTAAGGAAATTGCCAACCAAGCTTGGTGATCCGGGTCGTTTCCTAATCCCTTGCAACTTCCCAGGAGTAGAGAATTGCATGGCCCTAGCCGATCTAGGTGCCAGTATTAATCTAATGCCTCTAAGCGTTTGGAAGCAATTATCTCTCCCTGAGCTAGTCCCCACCAAAATGACTTTGGAATTAGCTAACCGTACGGTTGCTTATCCAGTGGGGATAGCCGAAGACGTCTTTGTAGGAGTCGACAAATTCACTTTTCCTGCTGATTTCGTCGTTGTTGACTACGACATGGACCCTCGTGTGCCATTGATCGTTGGTCGTCCATTCCTGAGGACCGGTCGCACTCTAATCGATGTTGAAGCCGGTGAGCTTATCATGAGAGTGGGTGACGATCAAATCATCTTCAACATGGGAAAGCTTTCTAAACAGCCTTATTCATGTGAGAGTGTTAATTGTATTGACATTCTTGATGAGGCTTGTGAAGAACACTTCAAAGATGCTTGTAAAAGTATTCCTACATCTCTTCCCAATGTTGAGACCGTTTCCTCTATCGACTCATCACTATCTCTATTTGGAGAAAGTGATTTCCTTTGGAAAGACTTGGAAGCTACCATAGGAGAGGTGAACTTAGATCATGACGATTCTATCACCAATTGGGATGAAGATCTCCGCCTCATTGAAAACCTTCTCAAAGAAGATAATCTTTCTCCTCTATCTTTGACGGTTACAGCTATTGATCCTCCTTCTCCTAACGAGATGACTAATGATGATCCATCGTTAGTTTCACCATCTATTGAGGATCCTCCCACTCTTGAGCTTAAGGACCTACCTCCTCATCTTGAGTACGTTTTCCTTGAAGACAACGAGAAGTCGCCCGTCATCATCGCAAAGGACCTAAAATAAGAAGAAAAAGCCCGACTTGTCGCCGTGTTGAAGAAGCATAAAACAGCTATCGCTTGGAAAATCTCCAACATTCGTGGAATTGATCCTCACTTCTGCACACACAAAATTCTCATGGAGGATGACTTTAAGCCCACAATTCAAAGCCAGCGAAGGGTGAATCCAAAAATACATGAAGTCATCAAAACAGAGGTTATCAAACTTCTTGATGCGGGTATGATTTACCCTATTTCGGATTCACCATGGGTTAGTCCAGTCCATTGTGTGCCCAAGAAGGGCAGAATAACCGTTGTTCCCAATGAACACAACGAGTTGATTTCCACTCGTCTCGTTACTGGGTGGAGAGTTTGTATAGACTACCGCAAACTCAATGATGCCACGAGAAAGGATCATTTCCCTGTACCTTTTATGGACCAAATGCTTGAACGTTTAGCGGGTAATGAATATTACTGCTTTCTTGATGGTTTCTCGGGTTATTTCCAAATACCCATCGATCCCCAAGATCAAGAGAAGACAACATTCACTTGTCCCTATGGCACATTTGCTTACAAAAGAATGCCTTTTGGTTTATGCAATGCCCCCGGGACTTTCCAAAGGTGCATGTTAGCTATCTTCCATGACATGGTTGAACAAACCATGGAAGTCCTCATGGATGATTTCTCGGTCTTCGGGGATTCCTTCTCTTCTTGCCTTGCCAATTTGGAACGTATGCTTCAGCGGTGCGAAGACACTCGACTTGTTCTGAATTGGGAAAAGTGCCATTTTATGGTAAAAGAAGGCATTGTGCTAGGACATAAAATCTCTAAAGCCGGTCTTGAAGTCGACCGTGCTAAAGTAGATGTCATAGCCAAATTACCTCCACCTTCAACCGTGAAGGGTGTGAGAAGTTTTCTGGGTCATGCGGGATTCTATCGTCGATTCATTCAGGATTTCTCTAAAATCGCTCGCCCGATGACCCACCTCTTGGAAAAAGATACTCCTTTTATCTTTTCCAAAGAGTGCCTTGAAGCCTTCAACTTGCTTAAGGATAAGCTTACTAAGGCACCCGTCTTGGTTACCCCTAATTGGGAGCTGCCTTTCGAGTTGATGTGCGATGCTAGCGACTTTGCTATTGGTGCGGTTTTGGGCCAAAGAGTGAATAAACACTTCCAACCAATCCACTATGCTAGCAAGACAATGACAGGGGCACAATTGCATTATACGACAACCGAAAAAGAGCTTTTAGCTGTTGTCTATGCTTTTGAAAAGTTCTGCCCCTATCTTGTCCTTTCCACCACTATCGTATACACGGACCATTCCGCGTTGAAGTACTTGATGACAAAGCATGATTCTAAGCCAAGACGTTTTCGCTGGGTTTTACTCCTTCAAGAATTCAACATTGAAATTCATGACAAGAAGGGAGCCGAAAACCTAGCCGCGGATCATCTGAGCAGACTTGAGGATCCATATCAAGGGGATCATCCGAACAAAGAGATCAATGACTCTTTCCCCCTTGAGACCTTAATGTCTATAGATCTCAATCTCGACGGCACCCCGTGGTTTGCGGATATTGCAAACTACTTAGCGGGTGGTGTTCTCATCCAAGGGTTAACATCCCAACAAAAAAAGAAGTTCTTGAACGATGTTAAGACTTACTTTTGGGATGACCCTTTTCTATTCAAACAATGCACTGGCTTGATTATTCGCCGATGTGTTGACGGACCGGCCGCTTTGGACATTCTCCAGGCTTGCCACAAAGGACCCACCGGTGGTCACTTTGGTCCCAACTACACTGCCAAAAAAGTGTTTGATTCGGGATTCTATTGGCCCACCATTTACTGTGATGCTCACGAGATGGTTAAACATTGTGATTCTTGCCAAAAACAAGGCAAGATCACACATAAAGATGAGATGCTTCAAAATTTCATACAAGAATGTGAAATCTTTGATGTATGGGGCATCGACTTTATGGGGCCATTCCCTTCTTCTAAAGGCAACAAATACATCCTTGTCGCTGTTGACTACGTTTCCAAATGGGTTGAAGCCAAGGCTTTACCCACTAACGACGCGAGGGTGGTTTGTAAATTCTTGAAACAACTGTTTGCTCGATTCGGTGTTCCTCGTGCTATTATCAGTAACCGTGGGACTCATTTTTGCAACGATCAATTTGCAAGAGTCATGTGATACACGGCTTTTGCCCGTATAAAAATTAAAGATTAAGTTCGTGTTCTCGGAATCTTAACGAATTGATCTAGGCTCCTATGTGTGACTTAGTTGATCTTTGGTGAAAAAGAATATTTTTGGGTGATTTTAAATTTAAATGCAAAGACTTAAAAGTAAAAGTGCTCTTTAAGTAAATCTAAGTCTAATTAAAGTAAAGTGCAAGTATTTAAAAATGTGACTAAAATTAAAGGGCACTAAAGTAAAATGACGTAAACTTAAATCTATCTAAGGCAAACTTAAAGTGCGACTAGAACTAAGGCAAATAATCTAAGAATGCAATTAAATAAAAAAGGCAAGAAAAAAAAAATAAAGCTTGAAAGTAAAAATCAAAGACAAAAGCTAATAAGAACCTGAATACAGCTCATTCGGAATAAACCTTCGTTTGGAACAATCACTCGTCCTAAATGTCACCTTTGGTTGAAATGATTCTTCTTCACTTGGGATATAACCAAAATCCTTGATCCGGAACAAATTGATCTGAATATGTCACTTATCCAAAACAATGCTTTGTTCGGAACTTACTGATTCGGAACTCTCACTTGTTGCCTTGATTCGGAAGTATTAGGTCACCCCTTGATTCGGAAGTTTCCGGATGAAGCTTTTGATCCGGAACTTTTAGAAGTTCCGAATGAACAACCTTGACTCGGAAGTTTATGACTTCCGAAAGAAAAGCCTTTATTCGGAACTTTGGTCCTTGATTCGGAACTTTTAGTTGATTCGGAACTTTTGAAAAGTTCCGAATGAAACCTTTGGTTCGGAACTTTGGAGTTCCGAATGAAACCTTTGGTTCGGAAGTTTTAACTTCGTCCGGAACTTTGAAAGTTCCGGATGAACAAGCTTGGTTCGGAACTTTGAAAAGTTCCGGATAAAACCTTTGATTCGGAAGTTTCCGAATGAACCCTGCTTGGTTCGGAAGTTTTGGACTTCCGAATGAGTAAGTTTGGTTCGGAAGTTTGGACTTCCGGATGAACACTTCAGTCCTTTCCTTGCCTTGACTCGGAACTCTTTCTGGAAAGATCAAAAACAAGGCAAACACCCCCGAAGAACAAGGAAAACAAGTAGCAGCAGATATAATAACAAAATAATCAAAATCAATCACACGAATAATAATAAACAGTAACGAATCAATGAAATAACATCAACAAGCAATTAAAAACATGAAATCAAACAACTTTTACCACAATAATCAAAAACCACTTGGGATCAAAATAAAAGCATGAACTTAAACATAAACACAACAAATCAAAGAATAAGAGAGGTAGATAAGAGATTGACAAGATAAAATAAAGATTTGACAAGAATTAAAATAAAAACTTACTTGGAATTAAATGGTAATTAAGGTGCATAACATGAATTTAAATGACATGAAAAGTAAATGACAACATATGAAAATGGTGGAAGACTAATTGTCACACTTAGCCAACAAAATGAAATGTTTACATCTAATGACTATTTATAGGGGAGGATTAAGGAAGCTTCCTCCCCACTTTCCTTTCTCCTTAATTACAAGCTTAAGTCCCTCCTTTTATTAATCTTCATTAATTGCGTCATTAGTCCGTTTCTTCTAATCTTCTTTAAACTTGGACTTAAGGGACTTTTGGCTTCGGGATTTCTTCGAACTCGTCTTTAAATTCTTCAATAAAATAGACTTGAATTCTTCGGCTTTTGATAAACTTCCGTCTTTTGACTTTTTCTTCGATAAATCTTCAGAATTGGTCGTGGACTTCCGTTCTTTTTGCACTTTTGACTTCTTGACTTTATCTTTCATCCTTTTCTTCAATAAAAGTCCGTAAATGCCCGTGAATGTCCGTGTTTTCTCCACTTTCCACCTTTTCGTCCTAAATCACAACAAAAACACAAACCACGCATAATTCCGACATAAAAGACATAAAATACACGTTTTGGTCCGGTTATTATTGTAATTAAGTGGTAGAAAAGATGGGTGTTTACACACCTATCAAATCCCCTACACTTGACCATTGCAATGTCCTCGTGCAATGCATTAGTTGCAAAGTAAGATTACACTTTTCATCATAATCAATCCACGTTGGCCTTTATTAAAGAGATAGAAAATTAAAATCATACAAAATAAAGAAAACAAAAGCATACCTTGGGTTTTGGAAATGTCATGAATAATCATCATCCTCAAGTTTTCACTTTCTCCAAACCAAGCTTAAAAACGAGATCATTGTTATTATAAGTTAGTAAACTAACACGAACTCATGTGGGCCAATTATTCACTTAGACTCCCTTATTCCTAGGTGTATCTCTTATATTTTATTGTTGTCTTGAATGATCACGAGGATGCATTGTTTGACTTATTTCGATAGTTATTTAGTCTGAAAATAAGGTGCACGATTTAATCAATAGTTAGCTAAAGGACCAAATCTTTTAAAACTGCTTCTCGGGACCTCATAAAGTTCATATCTTGGCATAACTCGCTTCGCGATTTGAGACCTTTCTCGGACCGATATTTGGCAGCGACTTCATACTTCAAATCTTGAGAGACGTTCATGAAATAATGGTCTTCTCTTCATATAGGAATTTCTTCACTTGAAGTTTTGAGAGATTCATACTTGGACCACGACTTCTTCATTTTTCTCCAATCTTTATTTTGGACTTTGATATACAACGATCCGCCTCCTTTTATGACTTGGATCTATTTATCCTCATACCTTGTTAGGGTCTTTTCGGATACACTTCTCCATGACTTTTGGGGAGTTTTTGCTTTTCGTCGTGTGTCTCGATCCTTCATATTGATTTTCGATAAATGATTCTTCACATCACTTTGGATCTTTAGCAACAAAACATAGCCCTCATGCCTTGTTAGGGCCTTTTCGGACTCGCCAATCTTCGCGTCCCGCTTCAATAAGTTATGCCTGGGCTATGAACTCTAATCCATACCGAGCAACTTTTAAACGATCTGGGGCTAGAAGCTAAGTAACTTTTCAAATCGTACAACCTTATTTATTAGCAGATAATTTATTAGCAAGCGATGGGAGAATAGGCTCATAATTAACTCACATAAATTCATGAAAGAATACTGGACTTATAATTGGCTCTATCATCTCTCGTTCTCCACAGTTTAAAATCTCAAGTAATGAGACTCGTGGATACTTAGCCTATTAAATCAAAATTTTGGGTTTTCGAGTCGCCTATAGGATCTTGCAAATTCTTAGACTCTTTCAAGTTTAGAAATCGCATCTTAAAGTTCCCTTGATAAACGACTCTCTAGGATCAATTATAGGAACTTGCGAAAAGTTCTTGTTCTTAACCCGTGAGAGTTAAGACTTTCGCGTTTTATAGCTCCCTATATAAAAGCCTAGCAAAACTTGACTTAAACACGTTAAGGATACCAGCTAGAGTAAACTCGGATTGAGTCAAAAGATTCACAACGTTTTAAAATTAAAACCACTTATTAAACATTTATTCTAGCAGAGAAAGAAAATAACTATACAAAGATAACAACTAATAGGCCAAAATAGATCAAAAATTTTGAAAAATGTCGAAAAATTGATTTTCCGGTTAAAATGAGGACAAAAACAAGGAAAAAAACACTTAACTTCGATAGAAGTCCCCCCTACACTTAAGATAAACATTGTCCTCAATGTTTAAGCATGTGGGAGTAAGCTCCCCTACACTTAGGACATTGTGCACGTTGTTTAAATCTTGCTAAGGAAAAGACAACTAAAGAGATTCCTATTTTAATATTGAGAAAATATAAAATAGTGAATCGAAAAGAGTTTAGGATAGAACCGGGAAGAAGTAGAACACGGAATCACGGGTTCGTCAAGAATCATCAAGAGTGGATCATTGAAGCTCGAATCCCTGATTAAGAAGTGAGGAGAGGAAATAGCAATCCAAAGGGTCCCCCCTACACTTATGGTAAAGAAAGCGAAAAGATAGATACATGGGTTGCCTCCCAAGAAGCGCTTGATTTTTGTTAACCGAGTCGTAAGCCTGACTCGGCCTTGATCATCAACGGAAGTAGCATGAAACAAATCCACCAGGATCAAAGACATAGTTTTCATCCATCAATAAGCAAGAACTTAAGGCGAACAAGGAAAGCCAAAAGAGAAGTGGCAAGGTTCCCTTAAGCAGTGATGGAGCACAGTAGAAGCAAGTATGGTGCGGTGCAAGCATGTCTTCAATGGGTCCAAAGATTTTTCCTTTTATTTCATCAGGTGGATACTGAGATGGCTTAAAGACTTCAATACCGGGGTCGAACACCTTTTCCTTTAGGGGAAAATAGCACTCAGGCTCAGCCGAGTGTGAAGAAGATCCGCAAAGAAGCACAACCTCGTCCTCAAAAGGGGGACAAAGAGGTGTCAAATCATACGTGCAACGGATTTCGGTGTCGACCGGTTTCTTCTCCTTTGACAAAATGCTCTTCAAATCCAAAGTAGGATCAAGGCGATAATCTTCAAAGTCATAAGGAGGAGCATCACTCTCATGAGGGAAGTATGTGTTAAGAAATTCAGAGAAATCTTCCTCAAATGAATAATCGTTCAAAGTAGGATCGAGTGATGGTGGAGGATCTTCATCATGTGAAGAATCGCTCGATAGAGTATCAGCCTCATCAAAATCATCGAAAGTGGGCAGCTCGGGATACTCAGAAGTACAATCAAAATCATCCGAGTCTGAGCTAGAATCATCATCATCATAAGCATCGAAGACCGGTTGAGAATCATAAATGGGAGAAGCATCCAAATGAGGGGGAGAATCATCCACATTATCTTCAAAGAGTGGATTATCAGTAGAAGACTCGAATAGAGGATTGTCATAGACGGTAAAGTCATCGAGCACATTTATCATATTCACTGATTCTCGGCCTCCAAAAGATTTGCCTGTAAGCTTCCCCATTTTAAAAACTTTAGAATCATCCCCGACTCTTAAGATTAACTCACCTTCGGCCACATCTACTAAAGCACGTCCGGTTCTCAAAAATGGCCGACCAAGTATTAAAGGAATACGAGGGTCCATTTCATAATCAACTACTACAAAATCGACCGGGAAAGTAAATGTGCCAACTTTGATGAACACATCTTCGGCTATACCAACGGGGTAAGCGAGAGTGCGGTTTGCAAGTTCGAGAGTCGTCTTTATTGGAATGAGATCGGGCAATGATAGTGTTTTCCAAACACTGAGTGGCATAAGATTAATACTAGCCCCGAGATCAGCAAGGGGAGTAAATTCTTCAGTTTTATTGAACACGCAAGGCAACACAAAACGACCGGGATCTCCAAGCTTTTTCGGAAGTTCTCTAAGAAGGACTGCAGAGCAGTTTTCATTTAATCGTGTGTTGGCGAGTTCAATCAGCTTCTCCTTCTTGCTAAGCAATTCCTTGAATGCTCTGACAAATTTCGGCATGTGGCAAAGTGCTTCAACAAGGCTAATGTTGATGGTCATTTTAGATAGCATATCCACATATTTCGATACTTGACAGTCATTCTTGGTTAGCTCGTTGGTCTTGCCTATGCGAGAAGGGTATGGGATTCTGGGTTGATAAGGGTTGGGTGGAGGTGTAGTAGGTGAAGGTTGTGATGTTGAAGGGCTCTTCCGAGATACATCGTCATGACGAGGCGGAGCCGGTAATGGTGCACTACTACTAGGTGTAGGAGGAGTAGGGATACATGGTGGTGGAGGAGGTGTAGATGATGGTGGTGGAATAGGTGGGTCGACAATGGTAAGTCCACTACGCGTAGTTATAGCACTCACATTAGCTCGTGGATTAGTGACGGTGTTTGAAGGTAGAGAACCCGAAGAGGAAGAAGGTTGAGCTTCGGGCAAGAAACTAGCCAACAGATTCTTTAATTCAGTTGTTTGAGTGATGAAGGAGGATTGAAGATTTTCACGAACCTCGGTTCTGATGTCATTACCTTGCTTCAATATATCTCCTTTTAAATTGATTATTTGGCTCTGTAGATTCTTGATTTGCTCACCTTGAGTTCTCATGATGGTGTCAACATCGGGATTAATGGGTGGATGTTGTTGGGTGGGTGGTTGATAAGGGTTAGAAGCACGAGGTGGGATTTGGTTGCTTCTATTGTAGTTGTTGGTGGGATTTTGGTTTTGAGGAGAAAAACCGGGTGAAAGGTAATTGTTTGAACGGTAGCTCAGCAGATTTCTATACCCTTGTTGTCTAGCTTGGTAATTTTCCGGTGAATAATTACCGTAAGCTGCATACACATTTTCCGGATTTCCTTGTGTCGAAGGACAATCGGTGTATGAGTGAGGACCGCCACATGTTTCACAAGGATTAGCGACCGCTTTAACTTGTTGTTGTTGTTGGTTTGAAGCGAGAAGCGTAATACTTTTTCTCATTTCAGCCATCATGCGGGTGAGTTCGGTCATCTCAGGGTTTGCTGAGGTAGAAGAAACATTGACTCTCGTGTTGTTTCTAGAAGAAGCAGAGGAATCCTAGTTCTTATGATGAGTAGTCATGTTTTCAATTAACTCTCTACACTCCTCGGGTCTCCTTTTCATGAATGTGCCACCGGCGGCTGCATTAATCGTATCACGATCTCGAAAAGTCAATCCGTTGTAGAAAGTATCGATCAAGGTGACCGGAAGCATGTTGTGGTTTGGACAACGGTCGATCAAGACATTATATCTCTCCCATGCATCAAAAAGAGATTCATCAGGGTCTTGCATGAAACCGCTGATCTGATTGCGAAGGCTCGTGACCATGGATGGTGGAAAGTAGCGCGAAAGAAAGCGTTGAGTCATATCATCCCAAGTGTGAATAGAATTCTTCGGGAGACGATCAAACCATTTCTCGGCATGATGCGATAAAGTATGTGGGAAGAGTTGTAGGCGGAGAACATCCATCGTGGCCCCAGGCAACTTCATGCTTTGGGTGATTGTAATGAACTTGTCGAGGTGTTTGTTGGCATCATCATCAGGCAATCCTCTAAATGGGTTTGTTTGTACTTGCTGAATCATGTGGTGCTTCAACGAAAACTCAGGAGCGTTGATTTGCATCGGCGCAATCGGTCCTCCTCGTCCAAACATTGTTGGTTGACAAAGTTCCTCCATGGTCCGAAGATCGGGCTGTGGAAGAGCATTGTTGTTATTGTTGAGATGCGGTAGTTGGTTATTGTTGTTAACACCTGCCATATCTAAATCTTCTTGAGGCTCGGGCTCTTGATAATTAGAAGATCTAGTACGCATACACCTGAAAATGCAAAAGAAAAAGAAACCAAACGCAAAGGCAATATATATACACAATAAAGATAAAATCTTTTTGGATTTTTGAAATTTTTAATTTTTATGGTTTTTTATTAATTTTTAATTTTTAGGATTTTTGAATTTTTATGCAAGAAAAATAACGTTCACAAGTGAACGGATCCCAAAAAGCAACGTGTCTAGCACAGAAAACGGTTGATCTTAACGAAAAGAACCGGCAGCGGCGCCATTTGATACACGGCTTTTGCCCGTATAAAAATTAAAGATTAAGTTCGTGTTCTCGGAATCTTAACGAATTGATCTAGGCTCCTATGTGTGACTTAGTTGATCTTTGGTGAAAAAGTTCCGAATGAAACCTTTGGTTCGGAAGTTTTAACTTCGTCCGGAACTTTGAAAGTTCCGGATGAACAAGCTTGGTTCGGAACTTTGAAAAGTTCCGGATAAAACCTTTGATTCGAAAGTTTCCGAATGAACCCTGCTTGGTTCGGAAGTTTTGGACTTCCGAATGAGTAAGTTTGGTTCGGAAGTTTGGACTTCCGGATGAACACTTCAGTCCTTTCCTCGCCTTGACTCGGAACTCTTTCTGGAAAGATCAAAAACAAGGCAAACACCCCCGAAGAACAAGGAAAACAAGTAGCAGCAGATATAATAACAAAATAATCAAAATCAATCACACGAATAATAATAAACAGTAACGAATCAATGAAATAACATCAACAAGCAATTAAAAACATAAAATCAAACAAATTTTACCACAATAATCAAAAACCACTTGGGATCAAAATAAAAGCATGAACTTAAACATAAACACAACAAATCAAAGAATAAGAGAGGTAGATAAGAGATTGACAAGATAAAATAAAGATTTGACAAGAATTAAAATGAAAACTTACTTGGAATTAAATGGTAATTAAGGTGCATAACATGAATTTAAATGACATGAAAAGTAAATGACAATATATGAAAATGGTGGAAGACTAATTGTCACACTTAGCCAACAAAATGAAATGTTTACATCTAATGACTATTTATAGGGGAGGATTAAGGAAGCTTCCTCCCCACTTTCCTTTCTCCTTAATTACAAGCTTAAGTCCCTCCTTTTATTAATCTTCATTAATTGCGTCATTAGTCCTTTTCTTCTAATCTTCTTTAAACTTGGACTTAAGGGACTTTTGGCTTCGGGATTTCTTCGAACTCGTCTTTAAATTCTTCAATAAAATAGACTTGAATTCTTCGGCTTTTGATAAACTTCCGTCTTTTGACTTTTTCTTCGATAAATCTTCAGAATTGGTCGTGGACTTCCGTTCTTTTTGCACTTTTGACTTCTTGACTTTATCTTTCATCCTTTTCTTCAATAAAAGTCCGTAAATGCCCGTGAATGTCCGTGTTTTCTCCACTTTCCACCTTTTCGTCCTAAATCACAACAAAAACACAAACCACGCATAATTCCGACATAAAAGACATAAAATACACGTTTTGGTCCGGTTATTATTTTAATTAAGTGGTAGAAAAGATGGGTGTTTACACACCTATCATCATGGCAAAGTATGGTGTCAATCACCGTCTTTCCACCGCTTATCATCCTCAAACCAACGGTCAAGCCGAAATATCCAACCGTGGATTGAAAAGAATTTTGGAGCGTACTGTGGGAGAGCATCGCGCCACGTGGGCCGATAAGTTAGATGATGCTCTGTGGGCTTTCCGTACTGCTTACAAGACCCCGATCGGCTGTACGCCCTATCGTCTTGTGTACGGGAAAGCTTGCCACCTCCCTATCGAGCTGGAACATAAGGCATACTGGGCCTTGAAGTGGGCTAACTTCGACATCAACAAAGCCGGTGATTTTCGCAAGATTCAACTCAACGAGCTACAAGAATTGAGGAATCAAGCTTACGAGAACTCATTGATCTACAAGGAGAAGACCTAGATGATCCATGATGCTAAAATAAAGAACCGAGAGTTCCACGTTGGTGATCAAGTCTTACTCTTTAACTCTCGGTTGAAGATCTTCTCAGGCAAGTTGAAGAGCCGCTGGTCTGGTCCATTCACCATCGCCAATGTTTTTCCCTATGGCACAATTGAGCTTTCTCAGCCAAATGGGCCCAACTTCAAGGTGAATGGCCAGCGTTTGAAATTGTACTTTGGTGAGGACACCTCTCAGGAGGTGATTCCATCCCTCACCACGTTCCCCATGAACTAATTTTTGGTCGAGTCAGGCTCGTGACTCGGTTATCAAAAACAAGCGCTCCTCGGGAGGCAGCCCGAGTATCTATCCTTTTATGTTTTAACCTCCTAAGTGTAGGGGGGCCTCTATAGGTTCTTTGTCTTTGTGTGGTGATGTGATTACAAGGATTAGTGCAATCTTGGAAACTTTGAAGAACCGTGCTCCCGTGTTATCCGAAATCCGGTTCTATCTCTCAACTATCGTGATTCAATTTTCTTCATACTCACATTTGAAATTGATCACTTTAGTCGTCTCTTTCTTAACTTGAGTTAACCAACGTGCACAATGTCATAAGTGTAGGGGAGACTTTTCCCACATGCTTAAACATTGAGGACAATGTTTATCTTAAGTGTAGGGGGGACTTCTATCGAAGTTTTAAGTGGACTTTTCCATGAAAATGCCTTCATTTAACCGGAAAATCCTATTTTTCAACATTTTTCAAATTTTTTATTAACTTTGGCCATTTAGTCGTAATCTTTAAATTTTTATCGTTGCTTTCATATGTATATATCCCGTAATAAAGTCAAAAATATTAATAAAGTGGTGTAGCTAGTTTAGAAATCTTTGACATATTAGGCCCGTTGCGTTTATTTTGACTCAACCCGAATAGACTTATCTAAGTTTATTATAGCTAGTATCCTTAACCATGTAGACCTTAATTGGTTTATTAGCCTAAGTATCCACGAATCTCATTACTTGAGATTTTAAATTGTGGAGGACGAGAAATGATAGAGTCAATTATAAGTCGGTATTCTTGCGCAAGCTCACTTGGTGTAATTCTTTGCCTATTCTCCCATCACTTGCTAATAATTTATCTGCAATAAGTAAGGTCGTACGATTTGAAAAGTTACTTAGCTTCTAGCCCAAGATCGTTTAAAAGTTGCTCGGTAATGATAAGAGTTCATAGCCAAGGCATAACTTATGAAGCGGGGCGCGAAGATTGGCGAGTCCGAAAAGGCCCTAACAAGGCATGAGGATTCCATTTTATTGCTAAAGATCCAAAGTGATGTGAAAAGCATTATTCCCAAAGTCAATATGAAGGATCAAGACTCACGACGAAAAGCAATCAACTCCCATAAAGATGACGGAGAAGTCTATCCGAAAAGACCCTAACAAGGTATGAGGATAAATAGATCCAAGTCCGAAAAGGAGGCGGATCGTTGTATCTCAAAATCCCAAATAGAGATTGAAGAAATAATCATGAAGTCGTGGTCAACAAAGTTGGAGTACCCCTTAAAAGTCTCCAAGTGAAGAAACTCTATTAACGATGAGAAGACCATTATCTCAAGCACGTCTCTCAAGATATGAAGTATGAAGTACATGCCAAATATCGGCCCGAGAAAGGTCTCAAATCGTGAACCGAGTTATGCCAAGATATGAACTTTTTGATATCCCGAGAAGCAGTTTTAAGAGATTTTGTCCTTTAGCTAACTATTGATCAAATCCTCCTACTTTGCTTTCAGCCTTAATAAACTATCGAAATAAGTCCAAAAATCCATCTTCATGATCATTCTAAGACAAAAATAAAATATAAGAGATACACCTAGGAATAAGGGAGTTTAAGCATATAATTAAGCCATGTGTGTAAGTGTTTGATTTACTAACTTATAATAACAATGATCTCGTTTTTAAGCTTAGTTTGGGGAATGTGAAACTTGAGGGTGATAAATCTTCGCAGCACCAAAGCCCTATTGTAAGTCATTGATCTCTTTGCAAGTTATTTCCATGTAGCTATTTTCAAGTGAAAATGGTTTTCTATCCTTTTGTTTCCTTTTAAGTTTTAATTTCTTTTAGTACCTTAATTTTTGTTTAAGTAGTATTTTAATAAGGCCAAGGTTGATTAATTATGAGAAAAGTGTAAAATTGCTTTATCACTAAGCATTGCATGAGGGCATGGCAATGGTTAAGTGTAGGGGATTTGATAAGTGTGTAAACACCCATCCTTTTACCACTTAATTCTGGCTAAAACAAGACCAAAACGCGTATTTAATATCATTTGTTTGGAATTATGCGTTGTTTTTGTGTTTATTGTGTTTTCAGAGCCAACCGGATGGATAATAGAGAAAACATGGGATTTCACGGGTTTTACCGAAGAAAAAGACTCAAGATAAAGTCTATTGTCCAAGAGATGCAAAAGATTTGAAGTCACTGGGCCTATTCGAAGATTTATCGAAGAAAAGGACCAAAGATGGAAGATTTACATAAGTCGAAGAAACTCAAGTCTATTAAACGAAGAAATTAAAAGACGAGTTGAATTTAATCGACGACAAATCCCGAATCAGAATCGAAAACGTCAACTTTTCTGAAAAGACGAGAAGACAAGAGGAACGGGAGAAAGCCCACTCACCAACCAAAGGGGACACCTATATAAAGGGATCCCCTCACACTTTCCATCCAGTTTTTTTTTAGTTTTTCTTTCCTCCTTCTTTTTCTCTCTTCTTGTTCGTAGGTATCACCAACACCACTAGGGTGTTTGGTGATTTTGATCTTTGATTTTAAATCTTGTAATTTTAATCTTCGTTTTGTGATTGTTAAAACATCATTCTATCAATTAAATCTTTCCATTTCATCTTGTTCATCATCATCTTTTATTTCAAGTTTTCAAGTTCTTATTTGATTGATTTAATCTTCAAAAGTTGTTGGGTTTTATGTTTTTATTGATGGGATTTGTAGTTATTGGTTAGTATATCATTTGTGTTTAGCTTTATTTAAGTTTTGGTGAAAAACTTGGTGATTTTTAGATTAAAACGTATTCCCCTGTTCTTCGGTTAAAGTTACTATTTCTTGAGTTTCCCAGACTTCCGAATGAACGAAAAGTTCCGGATGAACTAAGACTTCCGGATGAACATAAAGTTCCGGATGAACATAAAGTTCCGGATGAACAAAAAAGTTCCGA
The DNA here is from genome assembly GCA_025667525.1 of Glebionis coronaria. Lineage (NCBI taxonomy): Eukaryota > Viridiplantae > Streptophyta > Magnoliopsida > Asterales > Asteraceae > Glebionis > Glebionis coronaria. Next base: position 194,048,248 of record CM046880.1, read on the forward strand.
ATGAGTTTTTCCTTTAAAAGTTCCGAATGAGTTTTAAAGTTCCGAATGAGTTTTAAAGTTCCGAATGAGTTTTTCCTTTAAAAGTTCCGAATGAGTTTTAAAGTTCCGAATGAGTTTTTCCTAAAAAGTTCTGAATCAATTTTAAAGTTCCGAATGAGTTTTTCCTTAAAAGTTCCGAATCAGTTGATTGTTCCGAATAAACTTCCGACTCAAAGTTCCGGATAAAGTTCCGGATCAATCTTCCGAATCAAAGTTCCGGGTGAACTTCCGAATTAACTTCCGAATCAAAAGTTTCGCATGAAGGATCCGAGTAAAGTTCCGAACGAACTTCCGAGTTAACTTCCGAACCAACTTCCGACCAAAGTTCCGGGTGAAGACTTCCGGGTGAAAAGTTCCGGATCAATAGTTCCGAATCAAGGTCAAACTTCCGAATCAAATTTCTTCTAATCTTACTTACTGTTTCTTTTTTGTGTCTGTCTTACTATTTCTCATTGTTTCTTCATTTTATATTCTAAGTTTAATTTTAATTCCAGTTTATTAATTGTTATTAATTGTTATTAATTTAATTACTTTTAAATTTAAGTTTACATTTTAATGCATTTAAAACTTTTAGTAGACTAGAAAATCACTCCCTTTTTAGTAACCAAGAACAATCATTCCACTTAGAACCGAGATCAATTCGAGAGGATATCGAGAGAATTTAGAGGACCCCATCTAAAAAGCAAGTATCAGCAACTCACTGAGTGACTGTTCACTCAGTGACTTCGTTATGTTCAAGGTTAATACTTCACTTAGGCTGATTGTTATTCTAATCCATCAGTAAGGTCATTAGGTACCTAATTGACCTAACAGATAGACATAACACACAATAACAAATCTAACAACAAAATAGTTACACATCCTTTTTGCTCTTTTATTTCCTGCCATGGACAACCATAAGCACAAACACATTCACCAATTTAATATTTAATAACTATAGTGGAGTTAAGGTTGAATCCATTTGATGTTGTAATTATTCTTGGTTATTTCTATCATAAATCAAGCATTACCATCACCAACTTCTTCTACTTTTGGAGATCTTTTGGGGCTGATGTAAAATGGTATTTTGCAAGCTATATTCAGCTTGGGTAAAATATATATTGAGTTGATTTATATGGTGACTTGATCAAAGGGTTGAGTGGTTGAAAGTGTTGTTGATTTCCTTTATTTCATTGTAAGGTTACTATCTAATTCTTGTTGTTGTAAATTTATGTTTGTAAAGTATGTAATTAACTATTTTATCTTTGTAAACATATGATTAATATGTATTTTATGGTTTTTGGACATTGTACATATATGTTTGAATCATAAAATTAAGCCAAGACAAGCCCACGGTGAAAGTTGTGATTTATAATTTAGATTAGTAGCAAAAACAAGATAATATGAAAATCTCACTAGGTTTTGAACCTTGGATAATAAAATAGGGTGATAGGGCTTGGGTTTTTTAAAGATTTTTCCGGGTGACTCGCCTCGTGACGATACCTGATGAATTAGATAAGTCCGAAACGATAAAAAGTGTCGAATCTGAATATGTTGTATAAACGGACTGAAACTCCAAATATTTGTGTACTGACCCCTAAATATGTAAAACTAAAAGTTATAGATAAACATATGTAGAACACACACGAATTAGATAGTTTTCTACAGATAAACGGTTTGGATAGACGACCAAAACGGTGAGTATGAGTTCGGCTGCCAAAAACAGCCAACTCTTCTAAGTGATAAAATGGGTAAATAAGCTATGATAAATATAAATTAGGGGCAACTGAACTTATAATAAGTAAACTACATAAGTTATGAATGACTATGGTAAAAATAACTCATCTATATTATCTACGGTTTATGAGAAACGATCTCATCTACAAGGCATGTCAGAAAATTGTAAGAATCAGACTATATTAAATTAACGTTTAACGTGACGATTTTTATAAAAACCGAAGTGGTATGACCCACTTGTCAGGAGTTGTAGACTCAGTTTTATACTGATATTTAGAGAACCCTAGACCCGACCAACGTGAAATATTAAGTCGTCAACGTTTTGAGGCGTTTTAGAACCCGTAATGCATATAAAGTGATTTTTTTGGGTAAAAGGGTTAATCAACCCCGGTAAATTATATTACACCAAAAACATTACAAAACAATGGAATGAGGCTGAAGTACCCCCTTCACCTCAAGACAAAGCTTGAACAAACAAATTCCAACAAGACAACCCTTGCGGCTACTAATACATGACTTTTTGCTTAGCATATATGTACTCGATATCGTTCACGGTATCTAATCGAATTGATCACTGTTAATGGTGGAATAGTCGGTAATGGTCACTAAAAGGGGGAGTTGTATTTTCTATTCTATTAGAAAGGGTAAGTGAAAAACGTAATTAAAATAAGCTAAAAGCAAATCTAGAAAAACTAAATTAAAGCTTTGAAAATTAACCTAAAATTACTAGAAAAATACATGGAAAAAATGGAGATTTCGGGAAGCGTGCAATTTTTGGAAATTTAAACGTAAATGATTAAAAACTTGAAAACTTGTTTAAAATAAACTAAGTAAAAAGGTGGGAAAAGTATAATTTAAAAACTAAGAATAATATAAACAAAAGCCAAAGTAGATCGCAATGCGATCTTACTCAAATTACAAGATGGATCGCAGTGGTGGATCATACTCAGATCATAGCCTACGATCGTAGCACTCGATCGCAACCTAGATCGTAGTATAGGGATCACACTCACTGATCGCAACCACGATCACAACAAGTGGATCGTGGTCTTTGATCGTGGCCTGTGATCGTGACAACAATGGTCGCAATCAATGCGATCGTACCCAAAGATCGTAACACGATCGCACCCACATATCGCAATGAGTGATCGTGGTGTGGATCGTAGCAAAGAAAGAACAATGATCACAGTCAATGCGATCGTATCCAGAGATCGTAACCAAGGAAAACCCTCATAAGATCGCAATAGAAAACAAAGAGTAACTTAAGCTGCAACGAATAAGCAGTTAAACCAATAAGCACTTACCAACTTTTAGACAAGAGTAATTAAGCACAAATTTGACAACTTTTGGAATCTAAACACGTGAACTTTATAACACGAACTTTAAAACAATAAAACTTTTAAGAAGGCTTAAAAGTAAATAAGCTAAACATACGAATAAGCCAATAAGCACAAACAGCTTAAAGCTCAAACGTATAAGAACTTATGTAGGAATAAAAAGATGAGCTTTTTAATCACTTAAACATCAAAATTAATCACGGATTATTAATATTTCGGATCAAAGGTAAACCAAAATCAAGAAAGGTAGAAAGAGATTAATGAACAAAAAGCTTAACTTGAACTTGTGATTAATGAAATCCAAATACAAGGATGATTAAAAGCTTAAACTTGAAGGATAAAAAATAAAGGAAAGATGAAACTTAGTGAGAGAAAGTTTAAAACATTCTCTCTCTAAAATCTTAGAAAGGAAAAATAGAAAAATGAAACTAGCTAACCCCCCTCCTAATGTGTTTAGGAGGGTATTTATAGGAAAATGGGGAGGTGCATGTGTTGCCTCCTCTTTCTTTCTTCTTGGCTCGACTCGATTAAATCCTTTGTCTTTTTCGATGTCGTCTCGGGATTTGAACTCGTCTTTTAATTTTCTTTTATAATTAGACTTGAGTTCTTCGACTTCATTAAACTTCTGTCTTTAGACTTTTTCTTCGATAAATCTTCAGAATATGCCTTGGACTTTCGTTCTTTTTGCACTCTTGATCTTTTGACTTCGTCTTTTCTCGTTTTCTTCGATAAAAGCCCGTGATAGCCCATGTTTTCTTCCTTTTTCATCTTTTGGTCCTAAAACACAATTAAAACACAGACCACACATAATTCCAACATTTAAGACATAAAATACATGTTTTGGTCTTGTTATTATTGGAAATAAGTGGTAAAAGGATAAGTGTTTTCACACTTATTAAATCCCCTACACCTGACCATTGCAATGCCCTCATGCAATGCATTAATTTCAAAGCACAATTTACATTCCTCATCATAGATAACCCACCTTGGCCTTTATTAAATACTAAACTTTAAGGAAACCAAAAAGATAGAAATATATACAAAACAAGTAAAGAAATCAAAGACTTACATTGGGGTTTTGGCCGTCATGAATGTTTATCATCCTCAAGTTTCACGTTCCCCCCATACCAAGCTTAAAAATGAGATCATTGTTATTATAAGTTAGCAAACTAACACGAACTCATGTGGCCCAAATATTCACTTAGACTCCCTTATTCCTTGGTGTATCTCTTATATTTTATTTTTGTCTTGAATGATCACGAGGATACATTGTTTGACTTATTTCGATAGTTATTTAGGCTGAAAATAAAGTGGGACGATTTAATCAATAGTTAGCTAAAGGACAAAATCTTTTAAAACTGCTTCTTGGGACCTCTTAAAGTTCATATCTTGGCATAACTCGCTTCACGATTTGAGACCTTTCTCGGACCGACATTTGGCATCGACTTCATACTTCAAATCTTGAGAGATGTTCTTGAAATTATGGTCTTCTCTTCATAATAGGAATTTCATCACTTAATGTTTCTGAGAGATTCTTCATATTTGGACCACGACTTCTTCATTTTTCTCCAATCTTTATTTTGGACTTTGATATACAACGATCCGCCTCCTTTTAGGACTTGGATCTACTTATCCTCATACCTTGTTAGGGCCTTTTTGTATAGACTTCTCCATGATCTTTTGTGGAGTATTTGCTTTTCGTCGTGTGTCTCGATCCTTCAGATTGATTTTTGATAAATGATTCTTCACATCACTTTTGGATCTTTAGGAACAAAATGTAGCCCTCATGCCTTGTTAGGGCCTTTTCGGACTCGCCAATATTCGCATCCCGCTTCAATAAGTTATGCCTTGGTTATGAACTCTAATTAATATCGAGCAACTTTTAAACGATCTTGTGCTAGAAGCTAAGTAACTTTTCAAATCGTACAACCTTATTTATTGTAGATATATTTATTAACAAGCGATGGGAGAATCTTTAACACCCCCAATTTACATTGCGCAGCGGAAAATACACATTTGGGTGTTAATCACAAATTTCATTTCACAACTCTTTAAATGACCCAAAAACAATATATTTAAGAATAAATATGGAAATAATTTAAATCAATGTCTAAAACCTTCAATTCCAAGTTAAATCAGTTTAAAATATATCAGAGTAGCGTACAGGTTTCCTTTAGGATCTTAATCAAAACAACAAACCTTTTACCAAAATATTTGACCATCTACTATATGTTTACGACAATAGGGTAAGAAATCTGTTTTAGACCAAATTACTACAAAAGCAATCTCGCAATCCTTCTCCAGCAAGCTACGCAATCAACAACTTCAAGTACCTGAAATACATGCTTAAAATCATCAACACAAAGGTTGAGCATGTCTATAGGTTTTACAAAACATAATTGAACACATTGTAAAAATCATTCATAATTGTTTAATAGAATTGTGGCCATACAATCTATTAATCGGGTATATCATATTATAGCAGTAGCTGTTAGATTGTATTAAGCTCATGACACCGACCCCTTAACTTAGTCAACCATGCCAAATGCCAGCATGACTAGAAAAATTACCAGTGCCCCTACTAGGGTATTAATTGCAAGAATACCAATTCTCATTCACGTAAAATTATCCTTCCCAGCGAGTTACTCAGCGTAAAGCCCTGGTCTCAGATAGGGTTGTCAGCCTAATAGTACTATTATTAGAATAAGCGGCTATTCCCAACTCGCAACATCAAGTCAGAAGATAGTTAACGGCTCATGAATTTAGGGTCTTATGCAATTAGGTACTTATACAATTCATTTCATCAAAGGCAACATCGGGTCCAACAATTACTCATGACATGTGTTCATTTTACTTCAAATAGCATGTATTACCCTCGCGGGTATTAAAATCATTAAAACAAGTAGAAAGCGAGGCTATAGACTCACCTGAAGTAATAGCAGTAGTAAGACTATCTTCGACGATAGTTGATGCCCGTTAAACACAAAAAAACGCAACCTATCAAATAAGGTGCGTTCATCAATAATAACTCGAGTAAAATCCATACTTAGTAATATGAAACTCAATATCATAAAATCACAATCAATCCAAAATAAAAATAATACAAGTGACCTTTTATTCCATTCTATATGTATATTCTATTAGTTAACTCCTTCGATAAAAATCTGGCGGTACACACCAAATGTACAAGCTCATTTACCCCACTTAAACACGTCAAATTTTATGATACTAATCAGAAACTTCACTTACTATATATAGAAAGCCCTGTTAAAAACTCATCAAAAGATTTTACATTTAAAGTTCCCTGCCCGACTCATCTTTGAACTACAAAAACCGGACAGTTTTACGTCAACAACTCTTATAGTCTTTTGACATATTTATTTTTCTCCGTTTATGAAACCGACACTCAACTTTGAAAATAACTCGACATCCACATACTTAACCTTAAAAATCAGTCCATGACATATTTAAAAATCCATTTTATAGTCCCCGAGATTCGATCCAAATATCGACAACAATTATATATTGTATCGGTACTCGTCTCCCGGTACACGAAATAATCAAACTAACGTAACTTTTCGCTCGTTTGGAGCTAGAAGTCCTACCTTATACCAAAACGAAGGTAAAAACATCCTCTACAACAATATCTAATTAGTTCATCTCAAACTCAAACTCATATTTTCAGAAAATTACTTTTAATAATCTGCTATAAAATACATATTTAAAAATCACTCAAAATTAATTTTTCACCACATTTTAACCCCATTTTTAGCACTATAATCATCCTTATACTACTAGTTCATATCATAACACACTAAATCATCCTAGATGATTAATTCATAAAAACCCAACTCAAAAATATAAACATGCAATCATAAAAACAAATATATATAAGCATAAACACCTACATACAACAACAATTTAAGATCAAAACACATGATTTTCATCCAAAAATGGGGTTTTCAAAAATGTTCATGCATGTGTAAGATTTTCATACCAAAAGATGGAGAATCAAAAATTAGGAATGGGTCTTCAGTTAGTTTTAGTTGAATCAAACTAGAAATTGAAAAATCAAGGGGTGTTTGGTGCTTGGTGGTTGACGGAAAAGAGAGGGAGGAGGGAAGAGAGAGAGAAAATTTTTGGTGGAATGTGTTTTTGTGTGTTTTTAGTGTTTAATTTTCCATTTTATATGGGGAAAGTTTAGGGTGGTTTTTGTCAATTGTGATTCTTTTGGACCAAAGTGCAAATACTTTGTTAAAAAGCGGGAAATGACTATTAGTCACTTTTGAAAATTTTACGGGTCTCGGGTTTCATAAAAATGCTTCTCAAAACTTAAAACGCACACAAAATATGATATTATATAGTCCCGGCACGACTTAATACGACATTAAAATAAAAACGTCAAAATATTAAACATCGACATGTTTAAAATAAAATGTAAAATTTCTCGGGCATCCGTCGATATCGTCATCACTAACAATCCTCGCAACTCGTCAAAACGTAAAAATAAAATTTCTACATCATCCAAATCAAATTACCAATCGTCGTAATAATCAACCTCGTCAAAAATTTCAAAAATATACGTAAAAATATAATTAAATAATGACCACGATTTTGGGTTGTTACAGAATAGGCTTATAATCAACTCACATAAATTCACGAAAGAATACCAAACTTATAATTGACTCTATCATCTCTCGTTCTCCACAATTTAAAATCTCAAGGAATGAGACTCGTGGATGCTTAGCCAATTAAATCAAAGTTTTGGGTTTTCGAGTCATCTATAGGATCTTGCAAACACTTAGACTTTTTCAAGTTTAGGATTCGCATTTTAAAGTTCCCTTGATAAACGACTCTCTAGGATCAATTATAGGAACTTGCGAAAAGTTCTTGTTCTTAACCCGTGAGAGTTAAGACTTTCGCATTTTAAAGTTCCCTATATAAAAGCCTAGCAAAACTTGACTTAAACACGTTAAGGGTACTAGCTAGAGTAAACTTAGATAAGTAAACTCGGGTTGAGTCAAAATATTCACAACGTTGAAAAATTTACAACCACTTTATTAAACTTTATTTTTAGCAAAGAAAGTAAATAACGAAAACAAAGGAAAACTACAAGGCCAAAATAGATTAAAATTTTGAAAAATGTCAAAAAATTAAATTTTCCGGTTAAAATGAGGGTAAATTCATGGAAAAGACCACTTACTTTGATAGAAGTCCCCCCACACTTGATATAAACATTCTCCTCAATGTTTAAGCATGTGGGAGTAAACTCCCCTACACATAGGACATTGTGCACTTTGTGTAAATCTTGCTAAGGAAAGGACAACTATAGTGATTTCAATGTGAACATATAAGATATGAAATATTGAATCACGACAGTTTAGGATAGAACCAGGAAGATGGGAAAACGGAATCACGGGTCGTCAAAAGTCATCAAGAATGGATCTTTGAAAGCTCGAATCCCTGCACATGATAAGAATGAAAACAACAAACACATACAAGGGTCTCCCCCTACACTTATTGTAAAAATAGATAAACATAGATAAGCGGGTTGCCTCCCGAGAAGCGCTTGTTTTTGTTAACCGAGTCACGAGCCTGACTCGACCCAGAACTAGTTCAAGGGAAACGTGGTGAGGGATGGAATCATCTCATGAGAGATGTCCTCACCAAAGTACAACTTCACGCTCTGGCCATTCACCTTAAAATTGGGCCCATTTGGATGAGAAAGCTCAACGGTGCCATATGGGAAGACTTTGGCGACGGTGAATGGTCCAGACCAGCGGCTTTTCAGCTTTCCCGAGAAGATCTTCAACCGAGAGTCAAAGAGTAAAACTTGATCACCAACGTGGAACTCTCGGTTCTTAATCCTTGCATCATGAATGATCTTGGTCTTCTCCTTGTAGATCAACGAGCTCTCCTAAGCTTCATCCTTAGTTCATTTAGCTCATTGAGTTGAATCTTCCGAAGATCGCCGGCTTTTTTGATGTCGAAATTGGCCCACTTCAAGGCCCAATATGCCTTATGTTCCAGCTCGATAGGGAGGTGGCATGCCTTTCCGTACACAAGACGATAAGGTGTACAACCAATCGGGGTCTTATAAGCGGTACGGAAAGCCCACAAAGCATCATCTAACTTATCGGCCCACGAGGCACGATGCTCTCCCACAGTACGCTCAAGAATTCGCTTCAATCCACGGTTAGATATCTCGGCTTGACCATTTGTTTAAGGATGATAAGCGGTGGAAATACGGTGATTGACACCGTACTTAGCCATGACTCTAGCAAATTGATCATTGAAAAAATGAGTCCCGCGGTCACTCATTATAGCACGAGGAACACCGAATCGATCAAAGAGTTGCTTCAAAAAGTTCACAACCACCCTCGCATCGTTCGTAGGGAGAGACTTAGCTTCAACCTATTTGGATACATACTCAACGGCTACAAGGATGTACTTGTTCCCTTTAGATGATGGAAATGGCCCATAAAGTCGATACCCCATACGTCAAAGATTTCACATTCTTGAATGAAATTTTGAGGCATCTCATCTTTATGTGTGATCTTGCCTTGGCGTTGGCAAGCATCACAAGTTTTAACCATCTCGTGAGAGTCACGATAAATGGTGGGCCAATAGAATCCCGAGTACACTTTCTTCGCGGTGTAGTTGGGACCAAAGCGACCACCGGTGGGTCCTTTATGGCAATCTTCGAGAATGTCTAAAGCTGCGGGTCCATCAACACACCGAAGAATAATCAGATCAGCACATTGTTTGAAGAGATGAGGGTCATCCCAAAAGTAAGTCTTAACATATTTAAAGAACTTCTTCTTTTCTTGGGATGTTAACCCTTCGATGAGAATACCACCCGCTAAGTAGTTTGCAATGTCCGCAAACCACGGGGTATCATCAAGATTGGAATTGATAGACATTAAGGCCTCAAGGGGAAAAGAGTCATTGATCTCTTGATTCGGAGGATCCCCTTGATAAGGATCCTCAAGTCTACTTAGATGATCTGCGCCTAGGTTTTCCGCTCCCTTTTTCTCACGAATTTCGAATTTAAATTCTTGAAGGAGAAAACCCCAACGAAGAAGTCTTGGCTTATAATCTTGTTTAGTTAACAAGTACTTCAACGCGAATTGATCGGTGTACACAATTGTGGTAGAAAGGACAAGATATGGGCAGAATTTCTCAAAAGCATACACTACAGCTAAAAGCTCTTTTTCGGTAGTGGTATAGTGCAATTGAGCCCCCGCCATTGTCTTGCTAGCGTAATGGATTGGTTGGAAGTGTTTGTTCACTCTTTGGCCCAAAACCGCTCCAATAGCAAAGTCGCTAGCATCACACATCAATTCAAAAGGTAGCTCCCAATTAGGGGTAACCAAGACCGGTGCCTTAGTCAGCTTATCCTTAAGAAGATTGAAGGATTCAAGACACTCTTTGGAAAAGATGAAAGGAGTATCTTTTTCCAAGAGGTGGGTCATCGGGCGAGCGATGTTAAAGAAATCTTGAATGAATCGACGATAGAAGCCCGCATGATCAAGGAAACTTCTCACACCCTTCACGGTTGAAGGTGGAGGTAATTTGGCTATGACATCCACTTTAGTACGGTCCACTTCAAGACCGGCTTTTGAGTTTTATGTCCAAGCACAATGCCTTCTTTTACCATGAAATGACATTTTTCCCAATTTAGAACAAGGCAAGTGTCTTCACACCGCTTAAGCATGCGTTCCAAATTGGCAAGGCAACGAGAGAAAGAATCACCATAGACCGAGAAATCATCCATGAAGACTTCCATAGTTTCTTCAACCATGTCATGGAAGATAGCCATCATACACCTTTGGAATGTCCCAAGAGCATTGCATAAGCCGAAAGGCATTCGTTTGTAAGCAAATGTTCCATAAGGACAAGTGAATGTGGTTTTCTCTTGGTCTTTGGGATCGATGGGAATTTGAAAATACCCGGAGAAACCGTCTAAGAAGTAGTAATAGTCATTACCCGCTAGACGTTCAAGCATTTGATCCATAAAAGGAAGGGGAAAATGATCCTTTCTCGTAGCATCATTGAGTTTGCGATAGTCTATGCAAACACTCCACCCTGTAACGAGACGAGTAGGAATCAACTAGTTGTTTTCATTGGGCACAACGGTGATTCCGCCTTTCTTAGTCACACAATGGACCGGACTAACCCATGGTGAATCCGAGATAGGGTAGATCATTCCCGCATCAAGAAGTTTGATAACCTCTTTTTTGATAACGTAATGGATCTTGGGATTCACCCTTCTTTTGTTTTGAATAGTGGGTTTAAAGTCGTCCTCCATGAGAATTTTATGTGTGCAAAAGTGAGGATCAATTCCACGAATATCGGAGATTTTCCAAGCAATCGCTTTCTTATGATTCTTCGACACGTTGATAAGTCTAGATTTTTCATCTTCTTTCAAGTCCTTTGCGATGATGACGGGTAGCTTCTTATTCTCTTCAAGGAAAACGTACTCGAGATGAGACGACAGGTTCTTAAGCTCTAAATCTGGAGGATTTTCGATGGAAGGCATAGTCAAATTCGGATCATCGTTAGAGATATCCTTAGGAGATGGTGGAGAAATATGGTCCTCATTGAGAAGTTTCTCAATGGTACGAATGTATTCTACCCAATAGGAGGGAGAATCGTCATATTTTAGGTCCACATCTCCCAAAGTCGCTTCAAATTCGTTCAAAAGGAAATCACTTTCTCCAAATGGAGTTATTGAGGGAGCAATAGAGGCAACGGTCTCAACAATGGGTAGAGAAGAAGAAACACTCTTACAAGCGTCTTTGAAATGTTCTTCACAAGCCTCATCAAGAACGTCAATGAAATTAACACTCTCGTTTTCAGAAGGTTGCTTAGAAAGTTTTCCCATGTTGAAGACGATTTTATCGTCACCAACTCTCATGATTAATTCGCTCGCGGCTACATCAATGACAGTGCGACCGGTCCTCAAGAATGGACGTCCAACGATTAATGGAACACGGGGGTCCATCTCGTAGTCAACGACAACAAAATCCGCCAGAAATGTGAATTTGTCGACACCGACGAAGACATCTTCGGCTATCCCCACCAGATAAGAAACCATACGGTTAGCTAATTCCAATGTCATTCGTGTGGGGACTAGCTTGGGTAGAGACAATTGTTTCCAAATGGTGATAGGCATTAAGTTGATACTAGCACCTAGATCGGCTAGGGCCATACAATTCTCTACCCCGGGGAAGTTGCAAGGAATTAGGAAACGACCCAGATCACCAAGTTTGGTTGGTAATTTCCTTAAGAGCACTGCAGAGCAATTCTCATTAAGTTGGGTCTGAGCGATATTAAGGAGTTTCTCCTTATCACTGAGAAGATCTTTAAACATTTTCACATACTTCGGCATGTGAGCGAGAGCCTCGATAAAGGAGATGTTGAAATTCAGTTGTTTAAACATTTTAAGAAAGTTAGAAACCTGAATATCATCCTTGTTCTTCAACTTATCTTTCCTCAACCTTGAGTGATAAGGTATATTGGGTTGAGATGAAGGCTTTGGAATGGAATTCTCACTCACATCCTTGGGTGGTGGAGGGGTGGATGTAGAAGGTGGAGGAATTGGAGAAGGGGACTCGTTTTCCTTTGTCACAATCACCGGTGTAGGTGTAGGAATCTCTGGTTCCTTTAAACCTTTACCACTTCGGGTGGTGATTGCTTTCATCTCCCCTCTTGGATTAGCAACGGTGTTACTCGGAAGAGAACCCGAACCAGAGGCTTGATTACTTGGGAAAAAACTAGCCATCATATCCCTTAAGTTATTCGTTTGATTGCTCATAGAGTTTCTCATATCGGATTGAAGAGAATTTCCTTGTTTCGCCATGTCATTCCTTAGCTCGGCTCGAATATCGTTCCCTTGTTTTGCCATGTCACCCTTCATGTTAATGAATTGGCTTTGAAGATTCGTCACCATCTCTCTATTGGTCCTCATGTAAGCTTCGAGGTCTTGGTTCAATGTCGTGGGTTGATTGAGAGGTCGGGCTTGATAAGCGGAATTATTTCCTTGAGGTGGATACGGGTTTCTTTGGGATTGATATTGATTGGTAGCTCGAGGTTGGCTTTGATTGTTGCGGTTGAAATTGTTTTTGTTTTGGTTTTGAGGAGAAAAACCGGGTGGAGATAGATAGTTGTTGGAACGATAACTAAGCAAGTTACGGTCTCCTTGAGGACGTGCTTAGTAGCCTCCTGTAGCAAAGTTACCATTTTAGGAAAAACAAGCAACTAAAAGTAGCGGTAAGTATTAACGAGTGATTTAGGAAAACCACTAGTAATGACCCTTAATCAAATAAAGAGAAGAGAAAAAGTTCGTTTCCCAAGGAGGTATATGTGTTGTGAATTAACTTGTAGTTATTTGAGATTAATATTGAGAAGAATGGGGATGAGAAGATGAAAGACGGTTACGTTAAAATTAAACTACAACAAAAAAGACGTAAACGTAAAGCCGTGAAAAACTACCCAAATAAAAAAAAATATAATTACTAAGACCAAAAACAAAATAAATAAAAGATTAAAAAGAAGTCAATAATAATATAAATAAAGATAAAAATCCAACAAAGATATTTTAAAACCTTTTATTAATTAAATATTTAATTTTAAATGCTAATTAAAGCCCTAAAATTAAATATAACTAATTCAAATGTCTAAAATATGATTTTATTGAAGAATCACTTAACTTATATTATTAGAAGACTAAAAAGTAATTTTCTAAAAATTAAAAGCTATTAAAACTATTTTTAAAACTCTAAAAATGATTAAAAATGATTAAAACCTAATTAAACTTAAAATAATTATAAAAATAAATCTAAAAGCTATAAAAATATTCTAAAAATGGAAAGGGTCTTAATTATTGCTAAAGAACTTAAGAAAAATGAAAAAGAAATAAAAATAAAATTTTGATTTTTTTAATAATAAAATAATAATAAAATAATGCTAAAAATAAAAAGTTTCTAAAATTTGAAATAAAAAATTTATAAAAATCCTAAATAATATAACTAAGAGAAAAACACAAATTTAAGCTCCTAAACCTTTTTTAATAATTTTATAAAAATGTTTAAATTTTATAAAAAACCTTAAAATATTATAAAATTAAAATTTAAAGTTTATAAAACCTAAACCAGATGTAAACCTCAAAAATATTAAATAAAACCTAAAAATGATTTTTCCTAAAAACTAAAACTATTTTTACTATTTTTTAATGACTTTATAAAAAACGTATAAAGAAAAATGCAAAGAAAATAATATAATAATGGGAAAATTAAGAAAACTAGCTAGAAAAATCACTAATCCTATAAAGGTCCTAGGAAAATTGAAAATAAGCAAAAACGTTTATCAAATAAGCTGAAAAGACAAAAATAAGCTACGGCTTATTTATTTAGCTAGAAAGACAAAACGTATTAAATAACTATGGAAACCAAAACTCTCAGTCAAAGTCCCCAGGGCGCAATGGTAACTTGTATGTGTGTGAGTGTGGTGACCAGGGTTCGAGGCTGAGCAACCCCCTTTTTGCACGTTTTATTTTTTTTTATTTTTATCTTTTTCCAATCAATGAATGACACTTAAACAAACTTAATTCCAATCCCAAATCACTTTTTTAGCTAGATTAAACACAATTGAAGATCAAAAATGTTGCCAGTTCTGCTATGGTTACTGATGAACAAGTGTGAGTGCACACTTGAACATTTTGGAGCCAAGAGGGGCCTGGCTAATGGCTTGTTTGATGGTGATTTTGGAACAATGGGGCACCCTTGTGCTTATTTAAGCACAAGGAGTCAACAAGAATAAGAAATAAGCACTTAGCAAGCAAATGATCAAAACAATGCACACAAAAGCCTATGCAATGTTTCTGTGACAGATAGACTAGGACAGTGGACTTATGAGCTTGCTACAAGCACCCTAGTGACTTCTAAGAGCTCAATTTAAGCATACACAAGCACCAACTAGCATACCAACCAAATCAATACTAAAATATCCCTATCACTTAACAAGTTTCAAAGATCTGAGCACAAATCATAAGCAAATTAACAGAAAAATAGACCAACAGACTTTTAGCTATGCTATTTTTACTTTAACTCACCAAACTTGTTCAAATCTTGTTCCAAATTAACACATAACCGTTTTGTAATCTATCTTAACCTTATTATAGCTTTCTAACAACAATTTAAAACACAAATCAAATACCTTTCCCTGCTAAATCACTTAGCCAAACACCCTTTTAAAATCTAAAAACCAAATTTTTCACATCAAAACCTTACAAAACACTTTCAAACTGATTCCTATGGCATCTAACATGCATATAAGTCCAAAAGAACACAAATCCAGTAACCTTAAACACAATTAAAGCAGGAAATCAAACAAGAGCATACAACTTCTATTTTTCTGAAAATTTCCAAAGGTAAAAGGATTTTACCTTAGGTCCTTACATCCAAGGACCTAGTGGTTGCATAACCACCTCCTTATGCACCCGGGTGCATGCAGAACACAAATCAACAATGATGAACCTGTTTAAGAACAAATCAAAAAGAACAAAAAAAAATACAAGCATAAACTATATATTTCTGATTCTTTCTTTTCTCCTTCAAATCTTTTCCAAAAACTTTTCAACCTTATCAAACACGTTTTGATAACACTAAATAACCAATAACATCAAACTTCTTAACAACCAAAACCTTAGAACAAATTTCTTCCAAAAATCTCAATTTTCAGAAACTTTTTAAATAACTTTGAAAAACAAAGTTACTTAACCAAATGAACAATGGAACTCAGAATCAAGCTTATCACTACACACAACTTTTAAAAACAATAAAAAGGCATTACACTTGAATAAATCAAAAACCAAACTTTTATTTCTTTAAAAAGGAATTACAAGGAGAAAAGCTTGAAACTAGAACAAGGGACATCCACAGGTTGGAGCCTCTATTTATAGTACTCTAATGAACATACTAGAAGGCTAAAACTAAAACCCTAATCAGTAGAAAATCCCAAATATGCCCTTGACGGTTTTGAGGTATGAGTTGTCCAAATTTGATCCTGGCTGTTCATTTGTGCGTTGTGAGTAAGCAAATAACCTTAGCCTTTGATTTGGGACACGTCACATGCCTTGGAGGACAAGGTGTGATGTGATTGGTTGAGAGGGGAATTGGGGGTAGGGTCCACAGTGAGTGGTTTGAGGATTTTAGGAGTGGGATGGGTTTTGGTGGGTGTGAATCAAGTGTGTGCAGGTTTAATTGGTTTTTACCCAAGGTTAAGTGGAGGTAAATTCTGGACGTGTAAAAAGATAAACAGTGACTATTTCAATCCGAAATTGGGGGAAGTAAACATGTTAGGCGCACTTTTTGGATTTGAATGTTTCACTTGGCAACTTCAGTCCTTATGTTTTGATATTTTTGGCATTTAAGGTTTTTCAGCCCTAAATCCGTTTTGCTTTGTTAATATCTTTCACCAATTGTCACTTTTGGCACCAACTTTGGAAAAAGGTTATCAAAGGGTTGTTTTTGACATTTTTGAATATTTCAAGGGCTGTTCTTGGACAATGTTGATCTTCAAAGGTCTTCAATGTGTCTTTCACTTTATGAGGGACCATAATTGACAATTTGATTTTGTTGAGGGACCAATCTTGTCATTTCTTCAAAGTTGAAGGACCTTTTTGCAATTTTGACAAACTTAAGGGACCAAACTTGTAATTATCAATATACAAGGGTTTTAAGTGTCATTTCTTCATTAATGGAGGATCAATCTTGTTTGTCTTCAAGTCTTCAAGGGTATTTGATGAAAATTCCATGATTAGGGCCCGGTTCTTTGTACGGCTTCGTTTCTCGTGTTCGTTTTTCCTTGTATCTTGTGATCTTTTGTCTTTTTCACGATATCCATACCTAAAATACACATGAACACAAAAGCAAGCATATATATGGTATTTTATGACATTTTAGTGCATTAAAAGCCCGAAAAGAACGATGAGATCATGTATAAATGCCATCTCATCACTCCCCCATACTAAGCCATTGCCGTGCCCTCACGCAATGCTAGAATAAAGTATCTAAGCATCACCAAAGTTCAATTTTATTAACCTTTATTGAAGAGTAAAAGACTTGCAACATACTACGAGAATGTGTAAAGACATAATGTATGATTTTCATCACCATAAAGGTGACTTTTAGGGTCAAAGAATAGAAACAAGTTAATGTCCCTTAGAGTAAACTTCGTCATCCTTGATTGTCATACATTCCATGCTAAGTGCAAAAACAAGATCATTGTTGGTACAAGTCACAATGCTAACACTACTCATACGTCCAAATTGTGTAATATTTTTTCTCCCCGCAATCCTAGTTATTATAAAAGGAAATGGGTTACTAGCATTTTTTATCTATTTGTCATGGATCACAAGTGATTCATATTTACTTATTTGAGTAGTTATTAGTCCGAAAGCAAAGTAGCACGATTTGATCAATAGTTAGCCGAAGGACAAAATCTTTTAAAACGACTTCTCGTGTATCTCCTTAAGTTCATATCTTGGCATAACTCGTTTCACGATTTGAGACCTTTCTCGGACCGATATTTGGCATGTACTTCATACTTCAAATCTTGAGAAGACGTTCTTGAAATTATGGTCTTCTCTTCATATATGGAATTTCTTCACTTGATATTTTTGAGAGATTCTTCATATTGGACCACGACTTCATCATTTTTCTTCAATCTTTACTTTGGATTTTGATATACAACGATCCGCCTCCTTTTCGGACTTGGATATATTTATCCTCATACCTTGTTAGGGTCTTTTTGGATAGACTTTCTCCATTCTTTAGGGGAGTAATTGCTTCTCGTCGTGTGTCTCGATCCTTCATATTGATTTTGGAATAATGATACTTCACATCATCTTTGGATCTTTAGCAAAAATAGAGCTCCTCATGCCTTGTTAGGGCCTTTTTGGATGATCGCCAATCTTCGCGTCCCGCTTCAATAAGTTATGCCTTGGCTATGAACTCTATTCAACCCCGAGCAACTTTTAAACGATCTTGCGCTAGAGGCTAAGTAACCTTTCAAATCGTACGACCTTACTTATTGCAATTATGATTTATTCCTAATGCATTGAACTTATGGGAAGAAAAAGCCACAATTAAAAACATATGAGTTTTTGAAAGAACATTTTCATGTTCTACGTTTAGCATGATCACTTGTCTAACTCTATCATTTCTCGTTCTTCACTATATAAAGACCTCTAATTAAAGAGACTCGTGAATACTTAGCCATGCAAGTCAAAATTAAGCCAAATTTGGATTAGCTTTCATTAAGACTATATCAAATCAAAGTTTTGGGTTTTCAAGCCACCTATAGGATCTTGCACTTTCTTGGACTTTTTCAAGTTTAGAGAATGCGTTTTAAAGTTCCCTTGATAAGTGACTTTCTAGAATCAATTATAGGAACTTGCGAAAAGTTCTTGTTCTTAACCCGAATGAATTAAGACTTTCGCGTTTTAAAGCTCCCTATATAAAAGTCTAGCAAAACTTGAATTGAGCGGGTTAAGGAATGTAAATGGCTCCAAATGCCCATCAAGTCAAAAATTAACTCTTATTCTACCCATCGGAAAATATACATTCGTGTCTTAAAAACACTTATGAAAACTAAGAAAAATTTTAAAATTTTGCCATTTTTAGCCTTATTATCAAAACAAAACATTGAAAGTTGGGACACGTGAGGGCGTAGCAAAGCAAGTATCTATTCACCCCCCCCATACTAAAAGTAAACATTGTCCTCAATGTTTCGAGTCTAAAGGTGGAACACCCCCATACTAGAGACGAAGAGTCGAATGCTTAGGATCTAGCATGGAAAGGGTGATCAACAATATATCTAAAGCCGTATGCTAAAAGATAATTGTTAGAACAATAAAGGATATGTCATGGATTCGTGAAAAAACTTCTTCAAAAGAACGATGGAGGCTCACGTAAACGAACACGAGAGTCTTCAATCGTAGATGATGATGATGATCTAGATAACACAATCACAAACAACCACGAGACAACGAGTTGGAAGGGTACAAGTCCCCTTATTAGTGAACATAAAGCATAAAGATAAGCATGGGATCTCCCCCACGAGGCACCTCGTTTTTGATAACCGAGTCATGAGCTCGACTCGATCCCCTCAAAATGTGAACATTTAGGGAAATTCATGGTGTGGTCAATTTTTTGGTGGGGCTTACATGATAAACAAGGCCCAAAAAGCAACCGGTATAAAGGACTAAGTCCTTAGATGATGCAAAATACCGGGGTCGAAGATGGCGTTCTCGTTTCCATTGGAAAAACAAATTAACGTCACTTCAACATGTGCCATAAACTCAAAGAGTTTGAAGAAAATAGATGAGAAGTAGAAGGGTGAGACAATTGGTAAGACAAACGTTTGAGCTACTCGAGGTAGACTCGCACCAAGCAAATAGATAGAGTTTCCATTTATTGCATCGGTGGAAGACCGACATTTCCCTTTACATGAAATTCCGGGATCGAATATCTCGTCCTCGGTGGACAAGGATGAGGGAACATAAGGGGTTTCCCCCATACTAAAACCACACAAAACATCGTCAAAAGGAGTAGATGAGTTTGTAGCACTCAAAACACGGTGTGATGACGGAGTTAGATTTGTAGAAAAATCAATTAAATCACATTTAAGATCTTTTCCTTTTTTATCTTTTAAACTCTCCTTATGAAAACCCTTTTTGATTATGTCGAAAACATTTGGTGTTTCTAAGACGATGTTAGTCACACTAAAAATTCTCACATTTTGAAACCGTTTTGGTTTTGGTGGTGGCAAGTTCTCAAAACGTTTATCGACGAAGAAAACCTCCCCATCGGGGCCAACATATTCATCATCCGAAAGATCTTCCGTAGAAACCGGCAACTTATCAACACTTTTCAAGAATGAATGTTCGAGATGAGGTGAAGGATTTTTCGATTCAAGTATTGATGGTTTCTTCTTTGTAGGCTTTGCACTCATAACCTCCACCGGCGGAGGAAATGGTAAATTGTTTTTGGCGACATTCCCTAAAACTCTTGGTGAAAATTCTTTGCAAATGACATTGGTCGAGTCAC
Source organism: Glebionis coronaria (assembly GCA_025667525.1). NCBI lineage: Eukaryota > Viridiplantae > Streptophyta > Magnoliopsida > Asterales > Asteraceae > Glebionis > Glebionis coronaria. The sequence continues at coordinate 194,068,454 of CM046880.1, forward strand.
CATGGTTTAAAGTTGCAATAGAATAAACATGAGAAAGATTGGAGTTTTGTGTTGCATTGATGACAAGTTCTTCCTCATTTAAACGAAGGGTGATTTTACGAGCATGAACATCGATAAGTGCTCTTGATGTATCCAAAAATGAACGACCCAAAATGAGAGGAACTTTTCGATCGATGGGAATGTCTACAACGATAAAGTCAACGGGATAGTAAAACTTTCCGACTTTAACAAAAACATCCTCGGCTACTCCACATGCCATGATCGTAGAATGATCGGCCATCTCGATGGACATGTTCGAAGGAGTAAGAGCCGGAAGCGAAAGCGATTTGAAAATCTCGAGAGGCATCAAATTAATACTAGCGCCAAGATCGGCCAAGGCGTAGCATTCCTCCATATCTTGAATAGCACACGGAATCAAAAATTTACCGGGATCACCGACTTTTTGTGGTATGCGGCTTAGAAAAACCGATGAACAACTAGACGATTGTTGTAACTTTTCTTTGTTGTTTAGCATACTTTTGAAGTTTGCGGCGAATCGAGGCATCATGATTAAAGCATCGGCAAAACTTATGTTAAAATGCAAATCACGAAACATTTTCATAAATAGCTCAAATTGATAATTGTTCCGTTCTTGTGCTTTCTCTTTGTTACGTCTCGAAGGGTAAGGTAAAGGTGGTGTGGGTTGGTCATTAGGCAACGGCCTTGGAAACTCGGGTTCCATAATTGGTGTAGGTTCAACCGTAGGTGTGGTTTGAGCGGTACTTCGTGGGATTGTAATGTGCTCCTTTTCGACCACCACCTCGGGTTCTTTCTCGATTTCCTTCTCCTTAGAAGTACTTGGACGAGAGATTGGTTCCTTGAAAGTTTTACCACTTCGTGTACCAACAACCTTCAATTCTCCCCTCGGGTTGTTAATGGTATCACTAGGAAGACCACCCGAAGAAGAGGGCTTACACATGATTGCTTCAAACATCTTAGCCATTCGGTCCTCAAATTTTGATTGCCTAGCATCCGCTTTCAATAATTCTTGCTTAATCTCATGTTGTCCTAATTCCATCTTTTGTTGGTTTTGTTGAAGACGTTGGACATTTCCTTCCATTTTATTTGCATGAGTTTTAAGTTCATTAGCAAGTTCATTTTTAAGCTCGTTTTTCAACTCGGATCTTAAGCTAATCATCTCACGTTGCATATTATCAAATTTAGCATCATTTGCTTTTGCATAATCCAAAAATTCTCCTTGCAAATTTTTCGTGTGAGCATTTTGGAAACCTTGTGTAGTGTTTTGAAAATCACGGTTTTGGTTTTGATTAGAGATTTGTCCATTCCCACTTTGATAATTCCCTTTGTTGTAATTGCGTGTGTTGCCTTGGTAATTACCTTGGTTGTTGTTTCGATAATTGTTAACATTTTGGTTTGGTGGAGCTTGATTTGGACGGGAACCTTGGCCGTTTTGGTTGTAAGTTCCCGTTGCTACGTAAGCACTCGAAGTGTTACCATCCGCGGTAATGCACTCGGAAAGATCATGAGCTCCCCCACAAGATAAACAACTCTTAGCAACCGCTTTAACCGAAGCGGAATTGGAAGCTTCTTGAGCCTTCCAATGGGACATTAGATTAGCAAATCTATCAAAAACCGATTTTCCTCATTAGCTTCATCATGTAAGGCGTTAATGCTACGAGACGATTGTGACGAAGATGACGAACCCATATTGGCAACACTCGGTGTGTTACGAGGGCTATAAACCTTAGATCGATTTTCAATGATTTGTAAAGCCTCATTTGTCGTCTTGCACAAAAAATTACCACCCGCGGCGGCATTCAAATAATCTCGTTCATGATCATTAAGCCCATTATAAAAAGTATCAATTTGATGTAATTCCGAAAAATCATGGTGTGGACATTCATGTAACATCTCTTTAAATCGTTCCCATGCCATTGAAAAACTTTCATTATTTCGTTGCACAAATCGTGAAATCTCATTTTTTAAGTGTGTTGTTTTAGATGGTGGAAAAAACTTGTTCACAAACTTAGAAACGAGATCGGTCCACGTCAAAATCGAATTTGGCGGTTCTTTCTCGAGCCAAATTTTTGCGGGTCCATCCAACGAATATGGAAACAACATCATCTTAATGGCGTCATGTGGAACATCTTTGAATTTGCTAGTAGCGGTGAGACGGTTGAAATTCCTAATGTGGTAATGCGAGTTGTCTTTCTCGTGACCTCGAAACTTGTTTTCTTGCAACATCGACATTAAACCCGTCTTAATCTCGAAATTCTCCGCAAGGATGGCGGGAATAACAATGGCCTCTCCAAAACCCTCGGTGGGTGCTTGTAGCAACTCCATCATAGTACGATTAGCCATGACGACTTCTTGTTCTATAATAGGTTCAACAATTGGAGGTTCTTCAACAATCAAAGATCCTTGATTTGCTTGCTTTTGAAGTCGTTTACGAGTTCGTTTAGCTTGATTACGAGTGATCATAAACTTCACGAAGAATGGGAGGTGAGCAAAGAAGATTCTTTTTGGTTGTTTTGTGGATTTTCAATTTTTTTGCGTTTTTGATGATATTTAATTTTTTTGGATTTTGGTGTATCTTCGTAGACAACAATCTACAAAATCTCTCCTCGAATCAAACTCTTGATTAAAGAAGCCTCAAAGGCATGAAAACGATCACGTGGAGTGAACGCCTTCGAATGACTTTAGAACTTTGGTGAAAACCAAGTTGTTCAAGAGGGTTTAATCACAAAGAAACCAAGCAAATATAGTATACGTAATAATACTTTGGGCGGCAAAACCCTCGATTAGCCTTCAATGTCAAAATACTCACAAGCAAGCGGGGAAACGAGGCGGCGCGAAGCACTTAAGAGCCTTTTTCCTTAGGGTATATTTTATAATACCCGCCTTATACCCACCTTATAGTTTGTATTTTTCAAAATCGAGCTTCACGAAAGTATTTATCTATTTTTGCCTTTTCTTTTTGTTTGAGATTCGAATACAATAATTAGGAGATCAAATCCCAATTAAGGTTGTGTTTTCACACTTTTGGAGATATTGTATTTTGATTGTGATACTTAATACAATATATTAATAATATTTGTACAAGAAAAACCAAGAAAACCGATAATACGTGTTAAGGGAGTTCCACTTAACACAAATACTATTTATGGATAATATCAAAAACAAAAGCTTCCAAATTAAAGCACAACACACCTCCCCGGCAGTGGCGCCAAAAATGATTGTAGTAAATTTAGATACTTGCTTTAGGAAAAACAAGCAACTAAAAGTAGCGGTAAGTATTAACGAGTGATTTAGGAAAACCACAAGTAATGACCCTCAATCAAATAAAGAGAAGAGAAAAAGTTCGTTTCCCAAGGAGGTATATGTGTTGTGAATTAACTTGTAGTTATTTGAGATTAATATTGAGAAGAATGGGGATGAGAAGATGAAAGACGGTTACGTTAAAATTAAACTACAACAAAAAAGACGTAAACGTAAAGTCGTGAAAAACTACCCAAATAAAAAAAAATATAATTACTAAGACCAAAAACAAAATAAATAAAAGATTAAAAAGAAGTCAATAATAATATAAATAAAGATAAAAATCCAACAAAGATATTTTAAAACCTTTTATTAATTAAATATTTAATTTTAAATGCTAATTAAAGCCCTAAAATTAAATATAACTAATTCAAAGGTCTAAAATATGATTTTATTGAAGAATCACTTAACTTATATTATTAGAAGACTAAAAAGTAATTTTCTAAAAATTAAAAGCTATTAAAACTATTTTTAAAACTCTAAAAATGATTAAAAATGATTAAAACCTAATTAAACTTAAAATAATTATAAAAATAAATCTAAAAGCTATAAAAATATTCTAAAAATGGAAAGGGTCTTAATTATTGCTAAAGAACTTAAGAAAAATGAAAAAGAAATAAAAATAAAATTTTGATTTTTTTAATAATAAAATAATAATAAAATAATGCTAAAAATAAAAAGTTTCTAAAATTTGAAATAAAAAATTTATAAAAATCCTAAATAATATAACTAAGAGAAAAACACAAATTTAAGCTCCTAAACCTTTTTTAATAATTTTATAAAAATGTTTAAAGTTTATAAAAAACCTTAAAATATTATAAAATTAAAATTTAAAGTTTATAAAACCTAAACCAGATGTAAACCTCAAAAATATTAAATAAAACCTAAAAATGATTTTTCCTAAAACTAAAACTATTTTTACTATTTTTTAATGACTTTATAAAAAACGTATAAAGAAAAATGCAAAGAAAATAATATAATAATGGGAAAATTAAGAAAACTAGCTAGAAAAATCACTAATCCTATAAAGGTCCTAGGAAAATTGAAAATAAGCAAAAACGTTTATCAAATAAGCTGAAAAGACAAAAATAAGCTACGGCTTATTTATTTAGCTAGAAAGACAAAACGTATTAAATAACTATGGAAACCAAAACTCTCAGTCAAAGTCCCCAGGGCGCAATGGTAACTTGTATGTGTGTGAGTGTGGTGACCAGGGTTCGAGGCTGAGCAACCCCCTTTTTGCACGTTTTATTTTTTTTTATTTTTATCTTTTTCCAATCAATGAATGACACTTAAACAAACTTAATTCCAATCCCAAATCACTTTTTTAGCTAGATTAAACACAATTGAAGATCAAAAATGTTGCCAGTTCTGCTATGGTTACTGATGAACAAGTGTGAGTGCACACTTGAACATTTTGGAGCCAAGAGGGGCCTGGCTAATGGCTTGTTTGATGGTGATTTTGGAACAATGGGGCACCCTTGTGCTTATTTAAGCACAAGGAGTCAACAAGAATAAGAAATAAGCACTTAGCAAGCAAATGATCAAAACAATGCACACAAAAGCCTATGCAATGTTTCTGTGACAGATAGACTAGGACAGTGGACTTATGAGCTTGCTACAAGCACCCTAGTGACTTCTAAGAGCTCAATTTAAGCATAAACAAGCACCAACTAGCATACCAACCAAATCAATACTAAAATATCCCTATCACTTAACAAGTTTCAAAGATCTGAGCACAAATCATAAGCAAATTAACAGAAAAATAGACCAACAGACTTTTAGATATGCTATTTTTACTTTAACTCACCAAACTTGTTCAAATCTTGTTCCAAATTAACACATAACCGTTTTGTAATCTATCTTAACCTTATTATAGCTTTCTAACAACAATTTAAAACACAAATCAAATACCTTGCCCTGCTAAATCACTTAGCCAAACACCCTTTTAAAATCTAAAAACCAAATTTTTCACATCAAAACCTTACAAAACACTTTCAAACTGATTCCGCATCTAACATGCATATAAGTCCAAAAGAACACAAATCCAGTAACCTTAAACACAATTAAAGCATGAAATCAAACAAGAGCATACAACTTCTATTTTTCTGAAAATTTCCAAAGGTAAAAGGATTTTACCTTAGGTCCTTACATCCAAGGACCTAGTGGTTGCATAACCACCTCCTTATGCACCCGGGTGCATGCAGAACACAAATCAACAATGATGAACCTGTTTAAGAACAAATAAAAAAGAACAAAAAAAAAAATACAAGCATAAACTATATATTTCTGATTCTTTCTTTTCTCCTTCAAATCTTTTCCAAAAACTTTTCAACCTTATCAAACACGTTTTGATAACACTAAATAACCAATAACATCAAACTTCTTAACAACCAAAACCTTAGAACAAATTTCTTCCAAAAATCTCAATTTTCAGAAACTTTTTAAATAACTTTGAAAAACAAAGTTACTTAACCAAATGAACAATGGAACTCAGAATCAAGCTTATCACTACACACAACTTTTAAAAACAATAAAAAGGCATTACACTTGAATAAATCAAAAACCAAACTTTTATTTCTTTAAAAAGGAATTACAAGGAGAAAAGCTTGAAACTGGAACAAGGGACATCCACAGGTTGGAGCCTCTATTTATAGTACTCTAATGAACATACTAGAAGGCTAAAACTAAAACCCTAATCAGTAGAAAATCCCAAATATGCCCTTGACGGTTTTGAGGTATGAGTTGTCCAAATTTGATCCTGGCTGTTCATTTGTGCGTTGTGAGTAAGCAAATAACCTTAGCCTTTGATTTGGGACACGTCACATGCCTTGGAGGACAAGGTGTGATGTGATTGGTTGAGAGGGGAATTGGGGGTAGGGTCCACAGTGAGTGGTTTGAGGATTTTAGGAGTGGGATGGGTTTTGGTGGGTGTGAATCAAGTGTGTGCAGGTTTAATTGGTTTTTACCCAAGGTTAAGTGGAGGTAAATTCTGGACGTGTAAAAAGATAAACAGTGACTATTTCAATCCGAAATTGGGGGAAGTAAACATGTTAGGCGCACTTTTTGGATTTGAATGTTTCACTTGGCAACTTCAGTCCTTATGTTTTGATATTTTTGGCATTTAAGGTTTTTCAGCCCTAAATCCGTTTTGCTTTGTTAATATCTTTCACCAATTGTCACTTTTGGCACCAACTTTGGAAAAAGGTTATCAAAGGGTTGTTTTTGACATTTTTGAATATTTCAAGGGCTGTTCTTGGACAATGTTGATCTTCAAAGGTCTTCAATGTGTCTTTCACTTTATGAGGGACCATAATTGACAATTTGATTTTGTTGAGGGACCAATCTTGTCATTTCTTCAAAGTTGAAGGACCTTTTTGCAATTTTGACAAACTTAAGGGACCAAACTTGTAATTATTAATATACAAGGGTTTTAAGTGTCATTTCTTCATTAATGGAGGATCAATCTTGTTTGTCTTCAAGTCTTCAAGGGTATTTGATGAAAATTCCATGATTAGGGCCCGGTTCTTTGTACGGCTTCGTTTCTCGTGTTCGTTTTTCCTTGTATCTTGTGATCTTTTGTCTTTTTCACGATATCCATACCTAAAATACACATGAACACAAAAGCAAGCATATATATGGTATTTTATGACATTTTAGTGCATTAAAAGCCCGAAAAGAACGATGAGATCATGTATAAATGCCATCTCATCAGCGGCATACACATTTTTCGGATTGTCAAGAGTAGAAGGACAATCGGTGTATGAATGAGAACCCCCGCAAATCTCACAAGAAGTTGCTACAGCTTTAGCTTGTTGAAATTGGTTTGTATACATGTTTAAGAAGTTTTTGTTCATCTCAGCTATTTGGCGAGTAAGTTCGGTTATTTCTGAGTTGGATGATGTAGAAGAAACATTGGCCCTCTGGTTATTCCTTGAAGATGCGGATGAATCCCAATTTTTGTGGTGAGTGGTCATGTTATCTATCAGCTCTCAACACTCCTCAGGTCTTCTCTTCATGAATGTACCACCGGCGGCAGCATTAATCGTATCACGATCACGAAAAGTTAGACCATTATAGACAGTATCAATCAAAGTAACAGGGAGCATGTTATGGTTTGGACAACGGTCGATCAAGACATTATAGCGTTCCCAAGCATCGAAAAGCGACTCATCAGGTTCTTGTGTGAATCCACTGATTTGGTTGCGAAGACTAGTGACCATGGATGGTGGAAAGTAGCGTGACAAAAAATTTTGAGTCATGTCATTCCATGTTTGAATTGAATTTTTGGGAAGACGATCAAACCATTTTTCGGCATGGTGGGATAAAGTGCGTGGAAAGAGGTGAAGGCAAAGAAAATCCATGGAAGCACAGGGTAGTTTCATGCTTTGAGTGACGGTAATGAACTTGTCGAGATGTTTGTTGGCATCATCATCCGGTAATCCGTGAAACGGGCAAGCGTTTTGAACTTGCTGGATCATGTGATGCTTCAACGAAAATTCAGGAGCCATGATTTGCATCGGCGCAATCGGCCCTCCGCGTCCGTTCATGGTTGGTTGACAAAGCTCCTCCATTGTTCGTAGGTAGGGTGGGGGAACATTGTTGTTGTTGTTGTTATTGTTATTCAAATTGGGGTGGGGTGGGTAGTTATTATTGTTATGCACACTGGCCATATCTATGTCTCTAAGAGTCTCGGGCTCAGGATAAGACGTAGATCGAGTACGCATACACTAAAAGGAAATAAAATATTTTTGATTTTTTATCTTTTTTATTGTTTTTGGATTTTTGAAAATTTTATATTTTTTTAGGATTATTGAAAATTTTTGAGATTGAAAATAACGTTCCTAAAAGAACGGATCCCAAAATCCAATTTCTCACTAAAAACCGTTAATCTTTACGAAAAGAGCCGGCAGCGGCGCCATTTAATACATGAACTTTTGCTTAGCATGTGTGTACTCGATATCGTTCTCGGTATCTAATCGAATTGATCACGGTTAATGGTGGAATAGTCGGTAATGGTCACTAAAAGGGGGAGTTGATTTTCTATTCTATTAGAAAGGGTAAGTGCAAAACGTAATTAAAATAAGCTAAAAGCAAATCTAGAAAAACTAAATTAAAGCTTTGAAAATTAACCTAAAAATTACTAGAAAATACTTGGTAAAAATGGAGATTTTGGGAAGCGTGCAATTTTTGGAAATTAAAACGTAAATAATTAAAAACATGAAAACTTGTTTAAAATAAACTAAGTAAAAAGGTGGGAAAATTATAATTTAAAAACTAAGAATAATAGAAACAAAAGCCAAAGTAGATCGCAATGCGATCGTACTCAAATTGCAAGATGGATCGTAGTGGTGGATCGTACTCAGATCGTAGCCTACGATCGTAGCACTCGATCGCAGCCTAGATCGTAGTATAGGGATCGCACTCACTGATCGCAACCACGATCACAACAAGTGGATCGTGGTCTTTGATCGTGGCCTATGATCGTGACAACAATGATCGCAATCAATGCGATCGTACCCAGAGATCGTAACACGATCGCACCCACAGATTGCAATAAGTGATCGTGGTGTGGATCGTAGCCAAAGAAAGAATAATGATTGCAGTCAATGCGATCGTATCCGGAGATCGTAACCAAGGAAAACCCTCATAAGATCGCAATATAAAACAAAGAGTAACTTAAGCTGCAATGAATAAGCAGTTAAACAAATAAGCACTTACCAACTTTTAGACAAGAGTAATTAAGCACAAATTTGACAACTTTTGGAATCTAAACACGTGAACTTTATAACAAAAACTTTAAAACGATAAAACTTTTAAGAAAGCTTAAAAGTAAATAAGCTAAACATACGAATAAGTCAATAAGCACAAACAGCTTAAAGCTCAAACGTATAAGAACTTATGTAGGAATAAAAAGATGAGCTTTTTAAATACATAAACATCAAAATCAATCACGGATCATTAATATTTCGGATCAAAGGTAAACCAAAATGAAGAAAGGTAGAAAGAGATTAATGAACAAAAAGCTTGACTTGAACTTGTGATTAATGAAATCTAAATACAAGGATGATTAAAAGCTTAAACTTGAAAGATAAAAATAAAGGAAAGATGAAACTTAGTGAGAGAAAGTTTAAAACTTCCTCTCTCTAAAAACTTAGAAAGGAAAAATTGAAAAATGAAACTAGCTAACCCCCCTCCTAATGTGTTTAGGAGGGTATTTATAGGAAAATGGGGAGGTGCATGTGTTTCCTCCTCTTTCTTTCTTCTTGGCTCGACTCGATTAAATCCTTTGTCTTTCTCGATGTCGTCTCGGGATTTGTACTCGTCTTTTATTTTTCTTCTATAATTAGACTTGAGTTCTTCGACTTCATTAAACTTCCGTCTTTAGACTTTTTCTTCGATAAATCTTCAGAATAGGCCTTGGACTTCCATTCTTTTTGCACTCTTGATCTTTTGACTTCGTCTTTTCTTGTTTTCTTCGATAAAAGCCCGTGATAGCCCATGTTTTCTTCCTTTTTCATCTTTTGGTCCTAAAACACAAAAAAAACACAAACCACGCATAATTCCGACATTTAAGACATAAAATACAAGTTTTGGTCTTGTTATTATTGGAAATAAGTGGTAAAAGGATAAGTGTTTTCACACTTATTAGCTACAAACAAATAGAAATCTAAACAATAGAACAACCTAACCCTTAGATAACAATAGAATCAGGCAACCCCCATAGACGAATAAAAGTCCTTCCATTCTTTGAACTCTTAAATCTACACGTCAAAAGCTTAAGCCTGAATGACGACTTAATAACATCCACCAATTGAGACGAAGATCGTTTAACATTCCGAAATAGCCAATTTAGCAATAACACTACTCGCTTGGCGACGATTAGCTGTTGGCAAAAGGTGCAACAATATAGAACTAAATTGTGGAACCGTATTCGGTAAACCAGCTAGAATCTTCACCGAATCCCAAACCTGAACAGAATATATACATTCAAAAAATAGATGGTTATGAGAATCCTATTGGGACGAACACAAAGGACAACGCAGTTGGTCATCAGACATGAGACGATCCTGAGTACGCAACCTTTGTTCTACAACCAACCATAAGTGAAAGGCATGCCAGGGAATACAACCACTAAACCAAATCACCCTAAACCAATCAACAAGATCATTTCTAGGACGGATACAGTTCCAAACCACAGTCACCGAGAATGGAAAACAGCCCCATCATCTAACAGCCATTCCAATGAATCATGAGCATCCAGATTAAGAACAATAGGAGGAATATTAGTAACTAAAGGGTATTTAGACAAACAAAAATTAGGCCACGTTCAATTCTCAGTAACCACATCAACCACTTTGGAACTAGTAGTAAATCCTGCTCTAAAGATATCACGAGGAGAGACAATATTGGCCAATGGTCCAGCCGAACACCACGTATCAAACCAAAGAGAAGTATCAACACCATTCCCAATATTAGACCATAGAAACTTACGGATCATAGGTCAAATGAGTAACATCTTACGCGAACTCCACGTCAAGCTACCTCTTATTGGTATATCCCAAAAGTTTCTCCCCCTAAGCTTATAAGAATGAATCCATTGCACCCACAAAGATTCTTTGCGAGATAAGAGATTCCAAATATGCGTCACCATTAAAGCTTGTTGAACAGATCCAGGCGCCGTAACCCTAGCCCACCCTCACTTTTAGGGAGACAAAAAACCTCCCAAGAAACCTTAGACTTACCCCTTTTCATGTCACTTTGGCACCACAAAAAAACCCTTATAAGTTGCTCAATATCAAGCAACAATCGAGACGGGAGAATGAAAACGGAATCCCAGTACACATGCATGGAACCAATAACCGATTGAACAAGTTGGAGGCAACCTGCTGCTGAAAGAGACTTGTTTTTCCAATCCTGAATCCGATCACGAACCTTCTCAACCAACTATCTACAATCTCTATATAGTAATCGAGAAGACACTAATGGCACACCTAGGTATTTCACAGGCAGCCTACCTTCCTCAAATGGGAGAATTTGGAGAATATCAATCTTCACATGCATAAAAACATTGCAAAAGAAAGCAGTACTCTTAGGGAGGCTAGGAACCAACCCCGATGCAAATTGAAACTCCTCCAACGTATCCATAATCACCTTCGCAGACTGAGCATCCCCATGAGCAAACACAAACAATTCATCATCAAAACATAAATTAATAATTTCCATCTCCGAACAGTGATGATGATAAGTAAATGATTCCGATAAAAGAACCCTCCTCTTAAGCATTAAGGCAAAAACCTCTCTAACAATCTGTCAATTTGAGGTCGTTATTTTATTCTCAAGTATTATTTAGAATCATTATTTTATTGTTAATTTATGAACTCACTCACCTTTCGGAAGAAATAAGGGTTTACGTCTTAAAGTAGCATCGAGTACGTCTAAACCGGAGAACTCGACGTTACGTGCTTACGTTTACATACACCGTTTTTGGTGACAGTCCGACATTTCAGGAAATAAATTTATTCTCGAATATTATTTTGGAATTTTATTTTTGTATTGGTTTATAAACTCACAAATTTACGCGAAGAAATTAGTACTTACGTGCATAATTTAGCGTCTTTTACGATTAAACCGGAAACCCTAGGTTTATGTATTTACGCTTTTGTGCTCCGTTTTTGATGAGACAATTTTTATTAGAATCGTTTTGTGCCGTAGTTTCATAATTTATCAAAACGTTTTTCGTAAATCGAACCGAGGGCACGTAAATCGAGATGAGACAAGTGAGACACTTGTCCCACCCCCACTATGGGTTGATTTCAACAAGCCAACACCACTCCTTGGTGTTACATTTTTACGAAGTGCTAGGACACTTGTCCCATACACTTGACCAGTAACCACCAAAACCTCAAAAACCACTAACTCTTTTTCATATTCAACTCACACACATGCAAATCTAGCCAAATTTTCTCCATCTCCCTTTCTCTCTCTCTATGAACGTCCGTAGCCACCCTCCTATCACCATTTTCATCAAATTTTAACCATAAACAAAGGCTATAATCAACATATGTTGAAGCCTACTTGAAAAAGATGAAGATTGGATGTGATTATAACATGTGAAAAGGAGTTTCCATGGAGTTTTAAGGTTGATTTCAAGAAGGTGTAGTGCTGATTTTTGAAGATATATACATACTCTTGGTGATCTCAAAAGTGGTCTTAACCTTTCATCATATTGGTTGGTACAAGGTCATTTCTTTCTATCACCTTGTTATTTTATATATGTAGTTCTTCAAAAATGTATATGTTCATGATGATGAATGATGATCAAAGTATTATGTGGGAATTTTGTGTTGATAGATTTGGTTAAAAAGACTAAAATTTACATGTAAAGATGTTAAAATCTTGACTAAAATTATAGGCTTGTATAAAACAGTAAGTAACCATATGATAACCTGATAAAATAACTTGGATTATTGAATATACAGTAAGATATATGATTTTTACATATGTGGAGAGTTGTCCACTCAATGGAATCAATAAAATGAGCAAGATATCATCAAAATACTATTAAGGTTCAAATATGTATAGTCTGTTTTGGACGAATTATTAGGGATACTTAGAGGATGATTGAGCAGTAGCTAAAACGAAACTATTTGTAGCACATATTATGGAGTTTATGCTGCTCAAATTTGAGCTTCTATCTTCTTGTAATAAAATACATATGTAAAACCTACTAACTTATGATAATACTTATAAAATAAGTTATATACTTTGAAAAATAAGTATGGCATTTTTATAAAAATAAAAACTCAAACGTTTTCTAAAGTTATAAAACTATATATATGAGTTTTACGTCTTTTCGGCTAAAACCGAAAGATTAACTTTTTCGCCAAATAAAACTTAGACGGTCGGACCCGTCTAATGTAAACTTTTTATAACTCATCTACTGATATGTAAGTACATTTGACAAGTAAAAACCGATAAAACCCGAGCTTTATAACTTATGGACATTAACGGGCCAAAGTAGCCTTATTGGACCACTAGCCCAACTACCTTGGCTAAACATTAATGGACTTACTCATGGGCATAACCCACTTGGGCCCAACATATGAGTATTGGCCTGGAATTAAAAGTATAAATGGACTAATATAACGTATTGGGCTTTTAATAGGCTTATTTGGCCTCAATATATAAATAAGTTGAAGCTAGTATAACTAGTCAAAAATTTGACTAACACATAACACTATAATGTGTATGAAGAGATAAAATCCCACTTGATCATCAACATATTTATAAGGTCATCATATATACATAGCCATTGTTTTAATAAAGTCATTGGACAAGAGTCTAAGACGAGTATTATTTGTCTAGGTTTCCGTGATTGAAGCACGTACCGTACATCCAAATCACCGATAACCCGCCTTTCATAATCAACGTGAGTTCATCGCCTCGCACTCTTTCAAATGTTTTATGAAATGTTTTATAAACCCGGGAGGGAGATAACATGCTAGTTTTAATAAAAATAGGACACCAGTTGTCCCGATTGTTTGATTATTGATATGGACCCGAATGATTATATGACCCGATGAATGATTATATGACCCGATGTATGAAATGAAATGGATTATTATTAGTTAGGTTATGTCACTAAAAGTCCCATTAGCATGAGTTCTGAACTACCGGGATTTGGTAGACGCTTATGCATATAATAGTACTATTTGGAGAAGATCACCTCAGTTCGCGCCTTGACGGTTGATCCCCATCGTGCCAAACTGATTGGTAAGCGATTTTATGTATGAGAAGATTTATATAAGCGTGATTATTTTTACGACACGCTGTTTTATATGGGCAAAGGAATTATGGGTTAGCTACCCGTTGTTTGTTATAGTAAGGTAGCAATGTCATGCGGCTTATAATAATATAATAATGAAAATACTGATATACGCATTGTACAAATATTTCTTGACTAGAAATACAGGGTCCTATTACTGATATTAAGTTCGTGTTTTAGTTTTACATAACCATTTTCATGTAACGGTTTTTATTTAACTCTATACAACATTATAAAACGTGTTGTATGATGTTTTTGGGACAATGGTTCGTATAATGGTTTTGAAGGCAGAAGCCTATATTATGATTTACGACTAAGAGTTGTATAAAATGATTTGGCCTATTTTATGGCCTACTACAAAGATTTATACAAAATGATTTTCGTTAATAATTATATACCGATGATATATTAATGGTTTTTATTAAACTCTATGAATTCACTAGCCGTTTTCGTTGAGTTTTTAACATGTTTTATCTCAGGTGTTTGAAGGTAATTCTCGGGAAGATGACAAAAATTTATGGCCCGCATTTAAATAACAATTTCCATTCAAATGTTTTGTAAATTTGTAAGACATGTATTGACCTGAGGACCTATGTAATTTGATGTTTATGAATGGAAAATGCTTTATTATTAAACGACACAATTTTGAAGTGTTGTCTATGATTTGAGTAATGTGCTATCCCGTAACACCAACGACTCTTTCGCTAAACTAAAGTATGAATATTTGGGGGTGTTATAGTTTGGCATCAGAGCTCTCGTTATAGAGAACAACAGATTTTTAAAACCAAGATTTTGAATAAAACATTTCAAAATCTTTTAACCATAACGGTGCCGAAGAATTCCCGAGTTATCGACAAGGCCAAGCTAAGAAGTGTTATTTTAATATATATATATATATATATATATATATATATATATATATATATATATATATATATATATATATATATATATTACTTAGATTATACATATATGTTGTAATTTGATTACATGATTGTTTGATGATTATTTTAATACTTATACGAGGTATTTATACGACGTAGATTGTCACAATGAACCCTAACTGCTCTAGCAAATCAATCAAAGCTATTCCTGTGGGAATTATAGCTATTCCAGATCTAAACCAAGTTGTGGATATTTATGATCCCAAAAATATGGTTGATATTCGTAGAAATGTTGGTATTAGTTGATTATGATATTAAAGAAGAATTAGAGAGATTAAATCTGATATCGATGTCATGATGATCTTTCCTTATAGAGAGGAGTTTGACAAAACCTTACCACTTAGAAAGGTGTCATCTGATTCGGTGTCATCCAATTTTTAAAATTGAAATCGAAAAGGTAAATGTTGCACTTGAGGCTGTCATTGGAGGCTTTACCCAAAAGCCTCATGCCACTAGTACCTTTTCAAGAAGTCTAATTGAATGTGTGAATCATTTCACACTAGTGACTCATTTGATAACTATTCTTGTAAGAGCTATAGGATTGGAAATTAAGTGTTGTTCATGTCAAACTTTTATTGCCCTTTCAAGGTCTAAGAATAAGGTTGAAAGAATTGGAGAATGGAGTAGGATGTCGCATTGAGTATAAGTTGATTGAAACTTGAATAAAGCAAAATTTAACTCGTATGGAATATAAGATTGTTAAGAGGAAGTCGTTGAGTCCTGTGATTGAATTATAAGGTTTTAAATGATTGTTAGTTCGTGTTAAGGGTTGTTTATAGGCCATTGTCCAATGACGAGGATGCCCAGTGTCCAAGGAATAAATTGAAGAAATCTTCTTCTGAATTGGGACCGATGGATCTTCTAGGACAGGTGGAACACCTAATGACTCTTGTAGATTAGTATTCATTGTAGTATCTTTTAAAATCCCTAAACTGAGACATCAGTTGGTAGGATGAGTCCTTGTAATTATATGACATGGCGACACGTAATGTGTTACGGTACAATTTTTGACTTGTTTATGATTAATGAAAATACTACCTTTGATTGCTAAATTTTACATGTATCAATTTTATTTATCTTTTCTTGCTTCTTCCTAATGTTCGCATTAGTGATGCAACCGTTGGACAAGTACTCATCTTGATTTGAGTTACGTTGTGGATTATTCTTTTTGAGTGCCATGGAGGTCATGAACCTCATGATTAATTGGCTAAGCTCATTTCCTATAATATTGTAGTTAGTTCTTGGTAAACAACTTTTTATCACTCTTTTGCAGATCACTCATTGTTTTTATAAGATAAAACAGTATTCCTTGAGAAAAATTAAATATTCATCACCATATGGATTATTGAATGTGAGATTTATGAGTAATCGTTATCGAAATAAAGTTGTTTATAAAACACCTTGGAAACTTTAATTGCTTCCATAATGAAAAACATCTCTGAAGATTCATTTGATTTTTATTTCATGATTAAGCATGAATATATATATTTTAAACATGATGACAAAGTTTTGACGAACTGAGTATTGCGTCGTTAATCCTAAAATTGTATATAGTTGCGCGCCTACATACAATTTGGAAGGGACCATGCAAGGCTGGTTAGTAGTCACCATGAAATTGTTAATAAACATTACATTTTCCTTGAAATTGTGAAAGATTGAATTTTTATGAGATTTGCAACAAGTGCAAAATAGGGACATATTGTTAGGGACACCTACATATGTGCCCGTACCATTTATTTTTCTGAATCAAATTTACTCATCTGTGGATATTGTCTTAATTGACAATTGATATCCCCTTCTTGTACAATTCTTTCATGGCAAGATTCTTTGGAACTTTACTAATTATCGAGTGTTAATACCCGACTGGGTGTATCGATGTTCCTATCATTTCTTTTGATTAGATTTAATTTGAATGACCTGGGTAACGATCCGAGGTGCTTCTAAATGCGTACTCAAATTATGAAAACATGGGATATATTCATATTCGCTAATGTTTTCGTCTGTATCTGATTTGAAATTCTCTCGCGTAAATTATGCGTTGACCTTACTCTTTTAATGTTAGCTATGTCTCCAGATATCCTTGAATTTGTGAAGGATTATGAGTTATTATTAGTCTTTTGAGAAGTTCTTATCTTATCAACGGTAATAAAACTGAGAAGTTGGTAGTGCCATTAGAATGGATTGGTTGATTATGACCTGATATCATTGTCTAAATTGATGGGAACTCAAGTGAAATTCCCCTAAAAGATAAGATGTTGATTATCAAAAGTGATCTAAATATTTCCCGATGGGAGACTGTATCCTGTATTTAGGCTTGAAATTATACCATGAATGGTTATGAACTAGTCATAGATCTTGTAATCTAGAAAGAACTTAATGTGAATTTATTAAAAGATGTTCCTATTATTTGAAACTTCTAAGGTATATGCTGATGAATTGCCTAGACTTCCGCCATTAAGGCAAGTTGAATTTGGTATTGATTATATTCCCGGTGTTGCACCTGTGGCATGTGCACTATACATCAGCACCATCTGAATCAAAAGAATTACCGTGCAACTGAGAGAGTTGTCGGAGAAAGATTTTATTATACCGAGCTCGTCACTATGAAGAGCTATGGTATTATCATTCCCTATATTTATTGATTACCGCGAGCTAAGTAAATTGACGATCAAAATTCATATCCATTACCCAAGATAAAAGATTTGTTCGATCATTTACAAGGTTCTAGCGTATATTAAAAATTTGATCTACGACATGGTTATCATCAACTTCGCGTCCGCGAAAAAGATTATCTATTCCAATCACTACATCCATAACTCGTAATGAATATTATGAGTTTCATGTGATGTCGTTTGGATTGACCATTGCACATGTAGCATTCATAAATTTGGTGAATCACGTGTGTAGGCTGTAATTTGATAAATTCATGCTTGTGATCATTAAGTACCTTCTATTTGTTTCTAAGAATAAGAAGGAGTTAATAATCATTTATAAACTGCTCTGAGTTGGCCGAGTAGTGAAAGCATGTACCTTGAGTATTTAACATGTGATTTAAGGCTTAATCCTTTACATAAAATGACCGTGTAATTAATGGTAATGAAATCTATATTGAATCTTCAAAGATTAGAGCCATTAAGGCTTTGGGTTATACCAAAAAGAAACTAAAAAATGTTTTGACAAGATAATGTATCAAAGGATGTTTAAGGAATCATTCCCTTATACCCAGATCATTTAACTGAACTCCCTTAGGAGTAGATGTTTGTGTATACCTCAAGACAACCTAAGAGGGATTGATGAAACCATTTAAACCATGACTTGGAATTTGGTGCGGCAATTTTTGCTTTGCAACTAAGAAAATTTTGACCAAAGTTTAAACAAAGATTTTTTTCGAACATTTACGGATCTTATTAATTATTATCGATAAATCCACAAAAATCGTGTTAATTAAATTCAAATTTATTTTGAACATTTTTTTCTATAACTGGACGAACTGAGAAATTTAAAAAAAAATAATTTTTTTTTACGTTTAGGTTTCATAAAAATTAAATATTTATTATTTAATTACTTGTAATATTTATCGACTTTCTAAACGTCAGACTGAGCAAAACTGATAAAAATAATAGTTGAGACGAAACTAAAACTTAGAAAATATGAAGAAAGAATTTCTGTGTGATTATGGTCATGATATTTAATTCATCGGGGAAGATGAATGTAGTTGCTGACGCATTATGTAGAAAGAATAGAGAACCAATTAAGATGTGTTCCTTAGTAATGACCATACAAAATAAATTTCCGAGCAATTTAGAAATAACTGATGCTTGTAAGAAGGATAATATAGATAATAAAAGGGGGTTCGTGGCTAACGTGAACCATTAGAAATGAGAGCCGATGGCGTTAAATGTTTCAAAGGTCGTTTGTGGTGGCCTGAATATAGAGGATTTTGAGATTTAGTTATATTGGAATCTCATAAGTTTAATTATTCTATTCATGCCATTTATGATTGAATGTATCTTATCTGAAGAAGTTGTACTGATGGCCAATTATGAAGGCAGGCATCGTCTCATACGTTGGTAAACATCTAACTTTTGTGAAGGTTAAGGCTGAACGCCAAAAACCCATAAGGATTGCTTCTACAGCTTATAATTCTTGTTTGGAAGTGAGATAGAACCACCATGGATTCTTATGATAAAACTTCCAAGGTCATCATCTGGTTTTGATTTGATTTGGATCATCGTCGACAGACTGACCAAATCTGCTAATATCATTCCCGTTAATGATAGATTCTCGATGGAGAAGTTGACTCTTTTGTATTTAAAGAAGTTGTGTAAACATAGTGTGCCTGTATCGATCATCTCTATCAAGATCCTCGCTTCGCATCAAATTTCTAGAGATTTCCTTAGAAGTCATTGTGAACGAATCTTGATGAGAGTACTATATACCACCCCAATCGAAGGGACATGGTAACGTAACGATACAAACACTAGAAGTCTTGTTTTATGTATGAATAATTGACCTTTGGTGATGAACGGGATAATCGTTTTCCTTTGGAGAGATCATCAATGATAACTATCGTATTAGGATCGAGATCGAATCTTGTGAGAATCTATATAAAGAGAAGTTTTAAGACCATCTGCAGGCAGGAGTTGGGATGGAAATACCCCACCCGCGAGACTTGAAATGATTGTGGAAAATAGGATCTGATTATTGACTGCCAGTAGTGGGAAGGAGGTTATGTGAATATGAATAGATCTTGAAGTGCAGGATGGGTAGCGAAGTTATGCCGAAAATTTTTGCCATGGAAAAGTGAATTAATGATTTGAAGGATCATGTGAAAGAAGTCCCCGTTGTATGGGACCATTGAGATGATGTAAAGATATGGACCGAGAGGCATATAAGCTGCATCTACCCTAGAACTTCAAGGGCTGCATGATTTATGTTTCGTATAACAAACTTGATAAAATGTCTATCAAGTGAAAATATGATTATCTCTTAATGAAGTTTGGATCGGCGAAAAGTTGTATTCATCAAAAACCCGTGAACATCATGGATAGAGAAAGTAAGTCAACTTAAGCCTGATCGTATTCCCGTAGTTATGTTTGATGAAACTCGAGTATTGTAATGAATTACACTTGTGAGAAAATACCTAATGTGGAGGAAATACCCACGTGTCTCTAACTCTATAAGAAGCGAGTAGTAAGATAAATTGATCTTTGAGGACAAAGATCCTCTTTAGGGGTAACTGTTGTGACAATCCATCAATTTGAGGTCGTTCTTTTATTCTCAAGTATTATTTAAAATCATTATTTTATTGTTAATTTATAAACTCACTCACCTTTGGGAAGAAATAAGGGTTTACGTCTTAAAGTAGCATCGACTACGTCTAAACCGGCGAACTCTACGTTATGTGCTTACGTTTACATACACCGTTTTTGGTGACAATCCGACATTTCAGGAAATAAATTTATTCTCGAATATTATTTTGGAATTTTATTTTTGTATTGGTTTATAAACTCACAAATTTACGAGAAGAAATTAGGACTTACGTGCATAATTTAGCGTCTTTTAAGATTAAACCGGAAACCCTAGGTTTACGTATTTACGCTTTTGTGCTTCGTTTTTATGAGACAATTTATATTAGAATCGTTTTGTGTCGTAGTTTCATAATTTGTCAAAACGTTGTTCGTAAATCGACCCGAGGGCACGTAAATCGAGGAAACTAGAATCGAGGAGTACCCGTAAATTAGTGGAGATGAGACAAGTGGGACACTTGTCCCACCCCCACTATGGGCTGATTTCAACAAGCCAACACCACTCCTTGGTGTCACATTATTACAAAGTGCTAGGACACTTGTCCCATACACTTCACCAAAAATCACCAAGACATCAAAAACCACTAACTCTTTTTCATATTCAACTCACACACATGCAAATCTAGCAAAATTTTCTCCATCTCCCTTTCTCTCTCTCTATGAACGTCCATAGCCACCCTCCTATCACCATTTTCATCAAATTTTAACCATAAACAAAGGCTATAATCAACATATGTTGAAGCCTACTTGAAAAGATGAAGATTGGAGGTTATTATAACATGTGAAAAGGAGTTTCCATGGAGTTTTAAGGCTGATTTCAAGAAGGTGTAAGGCTGATTTTTGAAGATGTATACATACTCTTGGTGATCTCAAAATTGGTCTTGCTATTTCATAATATTGGTTACCAAAAACTAAGTTTAGTTCATCAAAAACCTTAACCTTTCATCATATTGGTTGGTACAAGATCATTTCTTTCTATCACCTTGTTATTTTATAGATGTACTCATGTATTTTCTTCAATAATGTATATGTATATGATGATTAATGATGATCAAAGTATTATGTGGGGATTTTGTGTTGATAGATTTTGTTAAAAAGACTAAAATCTACATGTAAAGATGTTAAAATCTTGACTAAAATTATAGGCTGTATAAAACAGAAAGTAACCATATGATAACCTGATAAAATGACTTGTATTATTGAATATACAGTAACATATATAATTTTTACATATGTGGAGAGTTGTCCACTCAATGGAATTAATAAAATGAGCAAGATATGATCAAAATACTATTAAGGTTCAAATCTGTATAGTCTGTTTTGGACGAATCATTAGGGATACTTAGAGGATGATTGAGCAGTAGCTAAGACGGAGTTATTTGTAGCATATAATATGTAGTTTGTGCTGCCCAAATTTGAGCTTCTATCTCCTTGTAGAACTCAAGATATGGCAAAAATGGTGAAAGTGATTTTGATAATTAGATTTGGAAATATAAATATATAATATAAAATGAGCACTCAAGTAATACTATTATAAAATACATATGTAAAACATACTAACTTATGATAATACTTATAAAATAAGTTATATACTTTGAAAAATAAGTATGGCATTTTTATAAAAATAAAAACTCAAACGTTTTCTAAAGTTATAAAACTATATATATGAGTTTTACGTCTTTTCGGCTAAAACCGAAAGATTAACTTTTTCGCCAAATAAAACTTCGACGGTCGGACCCGTCTAATGTAAACTTTTTATAACTCATCTACTGATATGTAAGTACATTTGACAAGTAAAAACCGATAAAACCTGAGATTTATAACTTATCGACATTAACGGGCCAAAGTAGCCTTATTGGACCACTAGCCCAACTGGCTTGGCTAAATATTAATGGACTTACTCATGGGCTTAACCCACTTGGGCCCAACATATGAGTATAGGCCTGGAATTAAAAGTATAAATGGACTAATATAATGTATTGGGCATTTAATGGGCTTATTGGGCCTCAATATATAAATAAGTTGAAACTAGTATAACTAGTCAAAAATTTGACTAACACATAACACTATAATGTGTATGAAGAGATAAAATCCCACTTGATCATCAACATATTTATAATGTCATCATATATACATAGCCATTGTTTTAATAAAGTCATTGGACAAGAGTCTAAGACGAGTATTATTTGTCTAGGTTTCCGTGATTGAAGCACGTACCGTACATCCAAATCACCGATAACCCGCCTTTCCCAATCAACGTGAGTTCATCGCCTCGCACTCTTTCAAATGTTTTATGAAATGTTTTATAAACCCGGGAGGGAGATAACATGCTAGTTTTAATAAAAATAGGACACCAGTTGTCCCGATTGTTTGATTATTGATATGGACCCGAATGATTATATGACCCGATGAATGATTATATGACCCGATGTATGAAATGAAATAGATTATTATTAGTTAGGTTATGTCACTAAAAGTCCAATTAGCATGAATTCTCAACTACCGGGATTTGGTAGACGCTTATGCATATAATAGTACTATTTGGAGAAGATCACCCCTGTTCGCGCCTTGACGGTTGATCCCCATCGTGCCAAACTGATTGGTAAGCGAATTTATGTATGAGAAGATTTATATAAGCGTGATTATTTTTACGACACGCTGTTTTAGATGGGTAAAGGAATTATGGGTTAGCTACCCGTTGTTTGTTATAGTAAGGTAGCAATGTCATGCGGCTTATAATAATATAATAATGAAAATACTGATATACGCATTGTACAAATATTTCTTGACTAGAAATACAGGGTCCTATTACTGATATTAAGTTCGTGTTTTGGTTTTACATAACCTTTTTCATGTAACGGTTTTTATTTAACTCTATACAACATTATAAAACGTGTTGTATGATGTTTTTGGGACAATGGTTCGTATAATGGTTTTGAAGGCAGAAGCCTATATTATGATTTACGACTAAGAGTTGTATAAAATGATTTGGCCTATTTTATGGCCTAATACAAAGATTTATACAAAATGATTTTCGTTAATAATTATATACCGATGATATATTAATGCTTTTTATTAAACTCTATGAATTCACTCGCCGTTTTCGCTGACTTTTTAACATGTTTTATCTCAGGTGCTTGAAGGTAATTCTCGGGAAGATGACAAAAATTTATGGCCCGCATTTAAATAACAATTTCCATTCAAATGTTTTGTAAATTTGTAAGACATGTATTGACCTGAGGACCTATGTAATTTGATGTTTATGAATGGAAAATGCTTTATTATTAAACGACACGATTTTGAAGCGTTGTCTATGATTTGAGTAATGTGCTATCCCGTAACACCAACGACTCTTTCGCTAAACTAAAGTATGAATATTTGGGGGTGTTATAGTTTGGCATCAGAGCTCTCGTTATAGAGAACAAAAGATTTTTAAAACCGAGATTTTGAATAAAACATTTCAAAATCTTTTAACCATAAATATTTTTAAATAAATATTTTGAATAAAATGTTTAAAAATCTTTTGACTATAACGGTACCGAAGAATTCCCGAGTTATCGACAAGGCCAGACTAAGAAGTGTTATTTTAATATATATATATATATATATATATATATATATATATATATATATATATATATATATATATATATATATATATATATATATATATAACTTAGATTATACATATATGTTGTAATTTGATTACATGATTGTTTGATGATTATTTTAATACTTATACGAGGTATTTATACGACGTAGATTGTCACAATGAACCCTAACTCCTCTAGCAAATCAATCGAAGCTATTCCCATAGGAATTCTAGCTTTTCCAGATCTAAACCAAGTTGTGGATATTTATGATCCCAAATATATGGTTGATATTCGTAGAAATGTTGGTATTAGTTGATTATGATATTAA
Organism: Glebionis coronaria; assembly: GCA_025667525.1. Taxonomy (NCBI): domain Eukaryota; kingdom Viridiplantae; phylum Streptophyta; class Magnoliopsida; order Asterales; family Asteraceae; genus Glebionis; species Glebionis coronaria. Next base: position 194,092,774 of record CM046880.1, read on the forward strand.
AGAAGAATTAGAGAGATTAAATCTGATATCGATGTCATGATAATCTTTCCTTATATAGAGGAGTTTAACAAAACCTTACCACTTAGAAAGGTGTCATCTGATTCGGTGTCACCCAATTTTTAAAATTGAAATCGAAAAGGTAAATGTTGCACTTGAGGCTGTCATTGGAGGCTTTACCCAAAAGCCTCATGCCACTAGTACCTTTCCGAGAAGTCTAATTGAATGTGTGAATCATTTCACACTAGTGACTCATTTGATAACTATTGTTGTAAGAGCTATAGGATAGGAAATTAAGTGTTGTTCATGTCAAACTTTTATTGCCCTTTCAAGGTCTAAGAATAAGGTTGAAAGAATTGGAGAATGGAATAGGATGTCGCATTGAGTATAAGTTGATTGAAACTTGAATGAAGCAAAATTTAACTCGTACGGAATATGAGATTGTTAAGAGGAAGTCGTTGAGTCCTGTGATTGAATTATAAGGTTTTAAATGATTGTTAGTTCGTGTTAAGGGTTATTTATAGGCCATTGTCCAATGACGAGGATGCCTAGTGTCCAAGGAATAAATTGAAGAAATCTTCTTCTAAATTGGGACCGATGGATCTTCCAGGACAGGTTGAACACCTAATGACTCTTGTAGATTAGTATTCATTGTAGTATCTTTTAAAATCCCTAAACTGAGACATCAGTTGGTAGGATGAGTCCTTGGAATTGTATGACATGGCGACACGTAATGTGTTACGGTACAATTTTTGACTTGTTTGTGATTAATGAAAATACTACCTTTGATTGCTAAATTTTACATGTATCAATTTTATTTATCTTTTCTTGCTTCTTCCTAATGTTCGCATTAGTGATGCAACCATTGGACAAGTACTCATCTTGATTTGAGTTACGTTGTGGATTATTCTTTTTGAGTGCCATGGAGGTCATGAACCTCATGATTAATTGGCTAAGCTCATTTCCTATTATATTGTAGTTAGTTCTTGGTGAACAACTTTTTATCACTCTTTTGCAGATCACTCATTGTTTTTATAAAATAAAACAATATTCCTTGAGAAAAATTAAATATTCATCACCATATGGATTATTCAATGTGAGATTTATGAGTAATCGTTATCGAAATAAAGTTGTTTATGAAACACCTTGGAAACTTTAATTGCTTCCATAATGAAAAACATCTCTGAAGATTCATTTGATTTTTATTTCATGATTAAGCATGAATATATATATTTTAAACATGATGACAAAGTTTTGACGAACTGAGTATTGCGTCGTTAATCCTAAAATTGTATATAGTTGCGCGCCTACATACAATTTGGAAGGGACCATGCAAGGCTGATTAGTAGTCAGCATGAAATTGTTAATAAACATTACATTTTCCTTGAAATTGTGAAAGATTGAATTTTTATGAGATCTACAACAAGTGAAAAATAGGGACATATTGTTAGGGACACCTACATATGTGCCGTACCATTTATTTTTCTGAATCAAATTTACTCATATGTGGATATTGTCTTAATTGACAATTGATATCCCCTTCTTGTCCAATTCTTTCATGGCAAGATTCTTTGGAACTTTACTAATTATCGAGTGTTAATACTCGACTGGGTGTATCGATTTTCCTATCATTTCTTTTGATTAGATTTCATTTGAATGACCTGGGTAACGATCCGAGGTGCTTCTGAATGCGTACTCAAATTATGAAAACATGGGATATATTCATATTCGCTAATGTTTTCGTCTGTATCTGATTTGAAATTCTCTCGCGTAAATTATGCGTTGACCTTACTCTTTTAATGTTAGCTATGTCTCCAGATATCCTTGAATTTGTGAAGGATTATGAGTTATTATTAGTCTTTTGAGAAGTTCTTATCTTATCAACGGTAATAAAACTGAGAAGTTGGTAGTGCCTTTAGAATGGATTGGTTGATTATGACCTGATATCATTGTTTAAATTGATGGGAACTCAAGTGGAATTCCCCTAAAAGATAAGATGTTGATTATCAAAAGTGATCTAAATATTTCCCGATGGGAGACTGTATCTTGTATTTAGGCTTGAAATTATACCATGAATGGTTATGAACTAGTCATAGATCTTGTAATCTAGAAAGAACTTAATGTGAATTTATTAAAAGATGTTCCTATTATTTAAAACTTCTAAGGTATATGCTGATGAATTACCTAGACTTCCGCCATTAAGGCAAGTTGAATTTGGTATTGATTTATTCCCGGTGTTGCACCTGTGGCATGTGCACTATACATCAGCACCATCTGAATCAAAAGAATTACCGTGCAACTGAGAGAGTTGTCGGATAAAGATTTTATTCTACCGAGCTCGTCACTATGAAGAGCTATGGTATTATCATTCCCTATATTTATTGATTACCGCGAGCTAAGTAAATTGACGATCAAAATTCATATCCATTACCCAAGATAAAAGATTTGTTCGATCATTTACAAGGTTCTAGCGTATATTCAAAATTTGATCCAGGACATGGTTATCATCAACTTCGCGTCCGCGAAAAAGATTATCTATTCCAATCACTACATCCATAACTCGTAATGAATATTATGAGTTTCATGTGATGTCGTTTGGATTGACCATTGCACATGTAGCATTCATAAATTTGGTGAATCACGTGTGTAGGCTGTAATTTGATAAATTCATGCTTGTGATCATTAAGGACCTTCTATTTGTTTCTAAGAATAAGAAGGAGTTAATAATCATTTATAAACTGCTCTTAGTTGGCCGAGTAGTGAAAACATGTACCTTGAGTATTTAACATATGATTCAAGGCTTAATCCTTTACATTAAATGACCGTGTAATTAATGGTAATGAAATCTATATTGACTTTTCAAAGATTAGAGCCATTAAGGCTTTGGGTTATACCAAAAAGAAACTACAAAAATGTTTTTACAAGATAATGTATCAAAGGATGTTTAAGGAATCATTCCCTTATACCCAGATCATTTAACTAAACTCCCTTAGGAGTATATGTTTGTGTATACCTCAAGACAACCTAAGAGGGATTGATGAAACCATTTAAACCATGACTTGGAATTTGGTGCGACAATTTTTGCTTTGCAACTAAGAAAATTTTGACCAAAGTTTAAACAAAGATTTTTTTCGAACATTTACGGATCTTATTAATTATTCTCGATAAATCCACAAAAATCGTGTTAATTAAATTCAAATTTATTTTGAACATTTTTTTCTATAACTGGACGAACTGAGAAATTAAAAAAAAAAATTTACGTTTAGGTTTCATAAAAATTAAATATTTATTATTTAATTACTTGTAATATTTATCGACTTTCTAAACGTCAGACTGAGCAAAACTGATAAAAATAATAGTTGAGACGAAACTAAAACTTAGAAAATATGAAGAAAGAATTTCTGAGTGATTATGGTCATGATATTTAATTCATCGGGGAAGATGAATGTAGTTGCTGACGCATTATGTAGAAAGAATAGAGAACCAATTAAGATGTGTTCCTTAGTATTGACCATACAAAATAAATTTCCGAGCAATTTAGAAATAACTGATGCTTGTAAGAAGGATAATATAGATAATAAAAGGGGGTTCGTGGCTAACGTGAACCATTAGAAATGAGAGCCAATGGCGTTAAATGTTTCAAAGGTCGTTTGTGGTGGCCTGAATATAGAGGATTTTGAGATTTAGTTATATTGGAATCTCATAAGTTTAATTATTCTATTCATGCCATTTATGATTGAATGTATCTTATCTGAAGAAGTTGTACTGATGGCCAATTATAAAGGCAGGCATCGTCTCATACGTTGGTAAACATCTAACTTTTGTGAAGGTTAAGGCTGAACGCCAAAAACCCATAAGGATTGCTTCTACAGCTTATAATTCTTGTTTGGAAGTGAGATAGAACCACCATGGATTCTTATGATAAAACTTCCAAGGTCATCATCTGGTTTTGCTTTGATTTGGATCATCGTCGACAGACTGACCAAATCTGCTAATATCATTCCCGTTAATGATAGATTCTCGATGGAGAAGTTGACTCTTTTGTATTTAAAGAAGTTGTGTAAACATAGTGTGCCTGTATCGATCATCTCTATCAAGATCCTCGCTTCGCATCAAATTTCTAGAGATTTCCTTAGAAGTCATTGGGAACGAATCTTGATGAGAGTACTATATACCACCCCAATCGAAGGGACATGGTAACGTAACGATACAAACACTAGAAGTCTTGTTTTATGTATGAATAATTGACCTTTGGTGATGAACGGGATAATCGTTTTCCTTTGGAGATATCATCAATGATAACTATCGTATTAGGATCGAGATCGAATCTTGTGAGAATCTATATAAAGAGAAGTTTTAAGAGCATCTGTAGGCAGGAGTTGGGATGGAAATACCCCACCCGCGAGACCTGAAATGATTGTGGAAAATAGGATCTGATTATTGACTACCAGTAGTGGGAAGGAGGTTATGTGAATATAAAATGTAGATCTTGAAGTACAGGATGGGTAGCGAAGTTATGCCGAAAATTTTCGCCATGGAAAAGTGAATTAATGATCTGAAGGATCATGGGAAAGAAGTCCCCGTTGTATGGGACCATTGAGATGATGTAAAGATATGGACCGAGACGCATATAAGCTGCATCTACCCTAGAACTTCAAGGGATGCATGATTTATGTTTCGTATAACAAACTTGATAAAATGTCTATCAAGTGAAAATCTGATTATATCTTAATGAAGTTTGGATCAGCGAAAAGTTGTATTCATCAAAAACCCGTGAACATCATGGATAGAGAAAGTAAGTCAACTTAAGCCTGATCGTATTCCCGTAGTTATGTTTGATGAAACTCGAGTATTGTAATGAATTACACTTGTGAGAAAATACCTAATGTGGAGGAAATACCCACGTGTCTCTAACTCTATAAGAAGCGAGTAGTAAGATAAATTGATCTTTGAGGACAAAGATCCTCTTTAGGGGTAACTGTTGTGACAATCCATCAATTTTAGGTCGTTATTTTATTCTCAAGTATTATTTAAAATCATTATTTTATTGTTAATTTATAAACTCACTCACCTTTGGGAAAAAATAAGGGTTTACGTCTTAAAGTAGCATCGACTACGTCTAAACCGGCGAACTCTACGTTACGTGCTTACGTTTACATACACCGTTTTTGGTGACAATCCGACATTTCAGGAAATAAATTTATTCTCGAATATTATTTTGGAATTTTATTTTTGTATTGGTTTATAAACTCACAAATTTACGAGAAGAAATTAGGACTTACGTGCATAATTTAGCGTCTTTTAAGATTAAACCGGAAACCCTAGGTTTACGTATTAACGCTTTTTTGCTTCGTTTTTATGAGACAATTTATATTAGAATCGTTTTGTGTCGTAGTTTCATAATTTGTCAAAACGTTGCACGTAAATCGAGGAAACTAGAATCGAGGAGTACCCGTAAATTAGTGGAGATGAGACAAGTGGGACACTTGTCCCACCCCCACTATGGGCTGATTTCAACAAGCCAACACCACTCCTTGGTGTCACATTATTACAAAGTGCTAGGACACTTGTCCCATACACTTCACCAAAAATCACCAAGACCTCAAAAACCACTAACTCTTTTTCATATTCAACTCACACACATGCAAATCTAGCAAAATTTTCTCCATCTCCCTTTCTCTCTCTCTATGAACGTCCATAGCCACCCTCCTATCACCATTTTCATCAAATTTTAACCATAAACAAAGGCTATAATCAACATATGTTGAAGCCTACTTGAAAAGATGAAGATTGGAGGTGATTATAACATGTGAAAAGGAGTTTCTATGGAGTTTTAAGGCTGATTTCAAGAAGGTGTAAGGCTGATTTTTGAAGATGTATACATACTCTTGGTGATCTCAAAAGTGGTCTTGCTATTTCATAAGATTGGTTACCAAAAACCAAGTTTAGTTCATCAAAAACCTTAACCTTTCATCATATTAGTTGGTACAAGATCATTTCTTTCTATCACCTTGTTATTTTATAGATGTACTCATGTATTTTCTTCAAAAATGTATATGTATGTGATGATTAATGATGATCAAAGTATTATGTGGGGATTTTGTGTTGATAGATTTTGTTAAAAAGACTAAAATCTACATGTAAAGATGTTAAAATCTTGACTAAAATTATAGGCTGTATAAAACAGAAAGTAACCATATGATAACCTGATAAAATGACTTGTATTATTGAATATACAGTAAGATATATAATGTTTACATATGTGGAGAGTTGTCCACTCAATAGAATCAATAAAATGAGCAAGATATGATCAAAATACTATTAAGGTTCAAATCTGTATAGTCTGTTTTCGACGAATCATTAGGGATACTTAGAGGATGATTGAGCAGTAGCTAAGGCGGAGTTATTTGTAGCATGTAATATGTAGTTTGTGTTGCCCAAATTTGAGCTTCTATCTCCTTGTAGAACTCAAGATATGGCAAAAATGGTGAAAGTGATTTTGATAATTAGATTTGGAAATAAAAATATATAATATAAAATGAGCACTCAAGTAATAATATTATAAAATACATATGTAAAACCTACTAACTTATGATAATACTTATAAAATAAGTTATATACTTTGAAAAATAAGTATGGCATTTTTATAAAATTACAAACTCAAATGTTTTCTAAAGTTATAAAACTATATATATGAGTTTTACGTCTTTTCGGCTAAAACCGAAAGATTAACGTTTTCGCCAAATAAAACTTCGACGGTCGGACCCGTCTAATAAAAACTTTTTATAACTCATCTACTGATATGTAAGTACATTTGACAAGTAAAAACCGATAAAACCTTAGATTTATAACTTATCGACATTAACGGGCCAAAGTAGCCTTATTGGACCACTAGCCCAACTTGCTTGGCTAAATATTAATGGACTTACTCATGGGCTTAACCCACATGGGCCCAAAATATGAGTATAGGCCTGGAATTAAAAGTATAAATGGGCTAATATAATGTATTGGGCTTTTAATGGGCTTATTGAGCCTCAATATATAAATAAGTTGAAACTAGTATAACTAGTCAAAAATTTGACTAACACATAACACTATAATGTGTATGAAGAGATAAAATCCCACTTGATCATCATCATACTTATAATGTCATCATATATATAGCCATTGCTTTTATAGATTCATTGGACAAGAGTCTAAGACGAGTATTATTTGTCTAGGTTTTCGTGATTGAAGCACGTACCGTACATCCAAATCGCCGATAACCCGCCTTTCCCAATCAACGTGAGTTCATATCCTCGCACTCTTTTAAATGTTTTATGAAATGTTTTATAAACCCGTGAGGGAGATAACATGATTGTTTTAATAAAAATAGGACACCAGTTGTCCCGATTGTTTGCTTATTGATTTGGACCCGAATTATTATATGACCCGATGAATGATTATATGACCCGATGTATGAAATGAAATAGATTATTATTAGTTAGGTTATTTTACAAAAAGTACCATTAGCATGAATTGTGAACTATCGGGATTTGGTAGACGCTTATGCATATAATAGTACTATTTGGGAAAGATCACCCTAGTTCGCGCCTTGACGGTTGATCCCCGTCGTGCCACATTGATTGGTAAGCGAATTTATGTATGAAAAGATTTATATAAGCGTGATTATTGTGACGACACGCTGTTTTAGATGGGAAAAGGAATTACCGGTTAGCTACCCATTGTTTGTTATAGTAAGGTAGCAATGTCATGCGGCTTATAATAATCCAATAATGAAAATATTGATATACGCATTAAATTAAAGTAGATTGCTTGACTAGCAATACGGGGTCTTATTACTGATATTATATTCGTGTTTTGGTTTTACATAACAATTTTCATGTAACGGTTTTTACTTAACTCTATACAACATTATAAAACGTGTTGTATGATGTTTTTGCGACAATGGTTCGTTTAACGGTTTTGAAGGCAGAAGCCTATATTATGATTTACGACTAAGAGTTGTATAAAATGTCTTTGGCCTATTTTATGGCCTACTACAAAGATTTATACAAAATGATTTTCGGTAATAATTATGTACCGATGATATATTAATGGTTTTTATTAAACTCTATTAATTCACTCGGCGTTTTCGCTGACTTTTTAACATGTTTTATCTCAGGTACTTGAAGGTAATTCTCGGGAAGACGACAAGAATTTATGGCCCGCATTTAAATAACAATTTCCATTGAAATGTTTTGTAAATTTGTAAGACATGTATTGACATGAGAACCTATGTAATTTGATGTTTATGAATGGAAAATGTTTTATTACTAAACGACGCGATTTTGAAGCATTGTCTATTATTTGAGTAATGTGCTATCCCATAACACCAACGACTCTTCTGCTGAACTAAAGTATGAATATTTGGGGGTGTTATAACCTCCATTACTAATGTGAAAAGATAAGGGGACATAGGATCACCCTGACGCAACCCCCTCCTTCCTTTAAAATAACCATGAAGAATACCATTAACGATAACCGAAAAAGAAGTAGTAGAAACGCATTCGATAATCCAACTAATCATACGAGCATGAAAACCAAACGAATGGAGAATCTCCCGCAAAAACTTCCAATCAACAGTATCATAGGATTTATGAATATCAATTTTAAAAGCACACCTAGGCTCACCCTGATCCAAATGATAGTTGTGCATAAGCTCTTGCGTAAGTAATATATTATCCGAGATACGTCATCCCGGAATGAACGCTGATTGGTTCAAGCTAACGAACCCATTTAAGCACCCTTTGATTTGGTTGGACATAATCTTGGTAATGCATTTGAATAACACATTACAGCAAGAAATAGGCCAATAATCATTAATACGCGAAGGAGATGCCACTTTAGGAACAAGATCAATAATAGTAGGTTAACCTCACGAAGAAGCTTACCATTCACAAAGAATTCTTGAATCGCCTTAGTAACATCATTACCAATTATACTCCATGATTCCTTAAAAAAGGCAGCCGTATATCCATCCGGACATGGCGACTTGTCATTTCCCATAGAAAACATCACCTCTTTAACCTCTTAAGGGAGTAACCTGCCTAACCATTGCAGCTGCTTCCCCTTTAGTTAACCGCTTAGGAAACAAATCAGTAGCAACAATAGAAGCAACATCATCAGCCTGACTTAGAAACTTTTCATAATGATCCACAAAATCTGGGCCCACCAGCTCATAAGTGACTATAACCCGCTCCATATTATTAACTACATTAATCCGACTCCTAGAAACCCGACCCTTAACAGCCTTGTGAAAATACGCCGAGTTGGAATCACCTACCCATAACCATTCAATCTTAGTGTGTTGTTTCAACCAACTCTCTTCTATGATCATAGCATCATTGTATGCTTGGACATACACAACCTCCTCCTCACGAAGAATTTGATTAAAAGGGTCCAAATGCAAATCACATTGAACTTGATCAAGCTCCACCCTAAGCCGTTTAACATTATCATGGAGGTTACCCTTATCATACATAATCTTCCGCAACAGTTTTCTAAGACCTTTAAGCTTTTTAACAACACAAAACGTATGGAAACCACTCACCTGCAATAACTAGCCCTGCGCTACAACCTCATGAAATCTGTCATAATGAGTGAGAACATTAAAAAATTTAAACGACTTTGGCACCTCAATGGATACAGTAGGAAATTTAAGGATTACCGGAGAATGATCAGACGTCCGATAGGGCTGAAAAATGGCATACGCCCCCACAAACATATCCCCAAATTCCAAGTTAGACATGACCCTATCAAGTTTTTTGAGGAGACCAGTAGTTCCCTTAGGCTTTTGATTCCATGTATAGTGCAGACCATATCGATGAACTTCCATAACCTCTATTAGCTCACCACAATCTTGAAACTCCCGCATAGCAATATCAACCCTAGAAGAACCCATGGACATGTCATCTTGATGAAGAGTTTCATTAAAATCCCCAAGTAAACACCATGTCCGATTTTGAACATACAAATTATGCATTCCAAGACTCTCCCATAAAACCCTATGCTGAATATAACGGTTATGAGCATAGACAAAAGAGCAAAATAACTACTTTTTATTAGCCTTTATCCACAACCGAACATGTATAACTTGATCATCCTGAGCAATAACATTAACATCAACATTATTCACATTCCATCCCAAGATAATACGAGTACCCTTAGAACAATTAGACCTATTCGAGGTCTAGCTCCAATGATTAAATACCCGGGAGCAAAGAAACGAAAGCTTAGAGCTTGAGACATGAGATTCCAAAATTGCACAAACAGACAAGCTATTCTCATGAATAACTTGACGAACCTCACACTGTTTCGGGGCGAGATTCAAACCCCTAATATTCCAGGCTGCTATATTACACATTAGAAACCTCATTACTGGGAGTGCTTGCGCCCACAGAAATAGTAACAGGATCACCTAACTTCTGATTAGGCGACACCTCCACAATAATTTCCTTGTCAAAGTCTTCATTATCACTCTCGTTAATGATGTTCAAGACTTGTTTAGCATTATTCCATGTCGCAGGATCACCCATGTAGCCTCATCAGCATCATCAAGAGAACTAAACGCATTAGTTAAAGTAAATTGAGGAGCATCAGACTTAGTAACAGTAACACCCCCCTTAGTCACCCGTTTAGGAACTTCCTTGCTCGAACCAGCCTTATTAATAACAAAAGACTCCCCCTTCTCATGTTTTTTATTTAAGAAACTCGGTTTTGGATTCGTAATCCGGAACCCAGCCACTGGTTTAGCCACACATTTCTTCGCCTTCCCTTTCTTATTTTTCACTTCAACAAATCCATCAGTCTCGATTGTAGACGTTAAGACAACTTCCTTGGGTCTACGAGGGCATTGAGCAGTTGAGTGATAAAAAATTAGATAATCCAAGCAACGAGGAGGTTTCCATTCATATTCCACCAAAATTTTCTCCAAAGCATGACCAAAACCATCAGCAAAAGGAATAGCCATCACCACCGAATCCAATAGATCCTACTTTGATGACACATCATTTAGGACCCTCGCATATGTCGTTTTACCCCAAGGATTCACACACATATTGCATGTATGAGAATCCAACATAATAGGACGTCCCAATTACGTTGTAATCAGACTAAGCCATATTTCAGAATACGCCACTATAGGCACATCATGAAGCTTAATCCATAGAGACGCATTTGTAACCTCATCCTTTTTCAATCTAGAAGTGGGTGTCCAGATATTAAGAATCAACGGTACAGATCGAATAAGATACACTTATAAAATATCAAGATACACTTATAATGGATATTGGGCCATTATTGGACCTGAGAATAATAATATATTTGGGGATCAATACTGACTTTGAAATGGACTTAGGTCATATAAACTTGTAATGGTCCATTAGTGGGCTAATGAAGGATTTATTTGTCAAAAATTGTATAATACTTTGAAATAATGATTTTTTATCATTAGTATTGTAAAAAGTTTATAAAAATTATATGTAACACCCCCATTTTACCTTATATCAGCGGAAGCTAATTTTTGGGCTATTACTATCAAAGTATCATAGTCATAATAATAGAATATGCTTAAAAACATTTTTATAAATATAAATGTTATCATTCGTTTACTCAGAGTTAATAAGAACAACTGTATAGTAATGTACAACATAGGTTTTTCCCAAAGATCTAGTTTTATTTTTTAGAATGATAACTTTATTCAAGACACCACCATCCACAGCCCACCAGTCCTCATTCACCTAAAATATATGCCTTAAAGTCAACACAATGGTTAAGCAAATTCATAGGTTTTTAAACAATATTTGAATACAAGTACGACTCCAGGCTACATTATTATACACCCAACTTTTTAAAATTCATCAATTCATGTTGCACTAGCTCATGACCTCGCAACTAGACATTATTAGGAAAACCCAACAAATTTTCCCTTAAGTAGGAAGCTTGCCGGACTATCCTAAATTCAAAATAAAGCATATCTGTTTAGCCTAGTTACGAACCATTAGTTGATAGCAAGTGCGACTTGCCCTGATAGGAGATGCCAGTCTCCAATAATACTATTCACAATATTAGCACTCATTAAATTATTAGCGGTCTATGATTAAAAAGGGGCTTAACGACAACTAGTAAAGGTAGTGTCAATATTAATATAGGCATCATACAAAAACAGTTGTATTCTAGTTTTAGCATATATCCCCCTAAAGGGTTTTTAAATCATTTAAAAAACTTTAAAATTGAGGCTATGAACTAACCTTAGCCTAGAGAGTCTTGACTAAATCATCTATACCCAATCACAATCTTCTCACAATATATGAATTAACACATAATATATAGATATATCAGGTCATACTCTCCGAGTTCAATCTTTTATTATTTCATGTTTTTATTCTTTGATTCTTGTATTTTATTACTATAGTATCATTGTTCGGTCATTATACTTAGAAGCCATTCTATAAACGTTTGAGGAGCGAGGGCACTTTAAGTCATAAGCCCATCCACTCAGTCAGAACGTAATATCGAGATGGAAAAACTTTGTACAAAACTCCCTACTAACATGACACATTGTATTTTATTACATTTTATGTTCTTTAGTTTTAATATTAGCAAAAATAGTCTTTTTAGTTATATTTTAGCATAATTATACTTTTAACCCTATAAGTATCTAGTTTCATTATATTGCAATTTAAACCTTCAATATTTAACGTTAGGATCTCAAACTTTCCAACATTTATTATTATAGCTTTCGCTTTCATAAAATGACACTTTTGGCCCAAAATGTCAAATAGTTTAAAAATGACAGTTTTGGTCCCTATACTTGTAAAAATCAAATAACTTTTTCAAAAGTGTACCAAATGATCTAGGATCTTAAAAAATGTTTCAAAACTTATTTATAATCATAATAACAACATTTTATCAGAGTTATAGCTCTTGAACTTGATTTTAAGTCATTATTTTATGTAAAATACAAAACTAAGGTTTCAAGACATATTTAGCTTATAACTTTCATTTAAATTAATGAAATGACTTAGTTAATTCTGGATTGTCTTCTAACATAATTTTGGCATTATAAAAAGTCTTATAATTCAATATAACAAGATCAAAGCTTGTTTAGTATAGAAATTACCTAGGTAGCTCCAAAATGGCTCCTTATGGCTTCCTATGAACACTACTTGCTATCAAAGCTTCAAGGGCTTCAATGGCAACCTTCTAAACCTGTTTTTTTGTCTTTTAGGATGTCCTAAGACGTTTATAGAAGTGTAAATGGAGAATGGGTACGAGCTTTAAGGAAAACGGGGTACAAGTCTCTATGTTTGCTATTCGGCCCTATTTATAGTAGTAGCAACACTTAGGATCCAATTTTGGCATCTAAATGTGTAACATAGATAGGTTGATGACTAATGAAGTCTAGTGAAGCTCTACACAAGTTCTTAGACCATAGCTTTGATTCAATCTTTACTTGTGGCTAGAAATGGGTCACGACATGTTTTAGATGAGAATGGTAATGTGTAGCAAGAAAGGAGTGTGGAAACCTTGGTTTCCGGATCTTTTAAGCTACTAGGAATGATCAGTGTTCATATGATTATACAATCAAAGCGGAATTAGAACAACAACCATTAACAAGGTGTTTAGGCACGAAACATGAATTAAAACACAATTGGATTGCTAATTATATTAATAATCAACAATCACTAGGTGTGTGTACATTGAATCCCACACCTAGTCGACACACACTTTAGGTTTACATTGTGAATGAATTGAATAAAACCTAAGACCCTTGTTCCTTTTATAGTGGAAGGAACATAATCTACAAGAGATAAAATCAAATAAACAACTAAATATTCTATTTCTATAGATATATACTGAATATATTATTTAGAATATATCCAATATATTCTGTAAATAGAATTCTCCATCAAATCCATCAGCGTTGACTTTTGTTGACTGCGTTTGACTTTTGTTGACTTCTGTTAACGCCTACATTGCTCTTGTCAACGTCTATATTACTCTTGTCAACGCTTGAGTAAATGTCCTTCGATTTTGAGTTTCTGCCACATCAACTTTTTGACCCAACAATCTTCCCCTAGTTGATAGTGGCAAAACTCTATGTGTATCTCTTGTAAGTTGTACATGATCTTCAAATTGCTTCCCCTCAAGTGTAGCATGTATTTCTTCCCCTTTTTTTCACATCAACAAGGAAGTAAACAATGTTGCAATGTTGAAGATTCTCCATATGTAGGCTCTGTGTAATGATCTTGAAGAACAATTAATATGATATTTTTGATGTAGAAGTAGAATAACCCAACCTTGTGTTCCATGTCTTGTACTATCCATGTGACTAAGAACTTATACTCATGGAGCTAAGTATAAGTAGACCTCGATCTCTTGTCAATATTCTCATCCTTTGTGAGACACTGAGCACGATAATGTAACTCCTTCAAGTGTTATGACAAGCCTTCATCACCAATCATGTAAAGCACGAACAAGTTATCTTTAAAGTCAGTGGCTGGAAGTGCATGACTTTAAGATATGATAGAACACAAACTTGCGAAAATCTTCTTCAATCATCAAACTTACCATAAGAATTCTTCCCCTTAAGCCAACATCTCTTCATGACGAATTTAATGAAAGAACATCTTCATACCATATGTAACAACCTCTCACAAGGTTTAGCCCAATTACATGGTTTAAAATATCCATCAAATTCTCATGAATAGTTGCTAACTTGCTTTAAGATCATTAATCCCTTTCAAAAATATCCGAGCCATAAATATCAACATGATATTCTAAATAAAACGGAGATTCCATGTACCTTTGTGTGTATTTTCCTCCTTTTTGTGTGCTTAAAACGTCCAATTTTCTCAAACAGCAGAGATTCCTGTGTTGTCCAATATCCTTTTTCATCCAAGATCTAAGTCAGATGTATTGTCCGATATCGAACAATACGTGTCAACGTTCAAAATCTCATATATCGGACAACACTGTCAACTCTATCAGCGTTGACTTATTCTGTCAGCGTCAAAATCCTTCTTGTCAGCGTCAATTCCAACTTTGTCAGCGTCAAACAGCAATGTCTATATCTCCTTTCTTTTTCCTTGCAACAAGTCACGATCTCCTTTTTCTTTTATCTCAAACGAATATCACATGATAAGACAATATAAGTTCAAGCAAATACCCCACGTCGTGTGATTAAATGAACTATTATGGGACCTTTATTCAACAATATTTTTTCCTTGAAGCTTGATACACTTTCCTTGGCAGTACATTACTTTAGAATAAATTCCCAAAATAACTTATCCCATGTATATTCTTATCTTTTGACATAGCATTCTGTCCTCGTGACCTGCTATGATATACTGTGCATGTAACAGTGTCACAAAGACACTTTTCTTTGCTGCTTTATTCATGCGCTGAACAAAAAAAAACATTCATACGTCTCTTTTTCCAAACTCAATGAGCCCAAAAGACGTATATCATCTTGTCCTTCTCATGACCAATCAATAATAAATATATTAGCCAATCATCATCTAAGTAGCGTGTGAACACAAAGCTTCCTCACCAATGAAAATAAAGTAGCTCACGCATCCCTTTCTTTTACTGCCCTCTTGATCGTGTGAACATGATGCTGAATCATGTTTGGGATCGTGTGAACTTGTTTAACCAATCAGAACAATGGCATCATGTGAACATAAAAGCTTTCCACCAATAGGGATGCAAGAACCATTGAACACAAATTTTCAACCAATAACAATTCTTCATGCGAACACAATTCTTTTCTTTTGCAGATCATGCCGACTGTTACTTTTCAACAACATGGATATAGGGTTTCACCATAAACCCTAACATCATAGACATGACGATTTAACTTGAATCACAACATCCTGCTTTTTATGGTGATCTAGGGTTTGAGAAACCCTAGGTCATGATTTTATGTGAAAGCAAAACATTAAGACCTTAAAACAGTGAACTTCGATCTTGAATAACGTCTTCATTAGAGCTCAGATCGAAAATCCCTTCGGTGAGATTCTAGACACAAGTGCCAAGAATCTACAGTTCAAAAATCACGAAGATCCAACGGTTAACGAAGGAGAGATCGTGTTTTGAACATGGCTGTCCACAGAAAACTGCATATACCCTGCTGCTGACTTTGACGCTTAATAACTTTTGCCTGGGGATAAAACTCGACAATCCCTCCGGTGGATGTTTAGATCTATGTATGTAGAACACAAATATAAAATTTCGTGACGATCCAACGGTTCAATCAAAAGTTATGACCTTCTGAATACTGTTGCGCACACAAAAACGTCCAGAAAAACCTATACGGATTTTTCTTTTCTTCTCCAAACACGAACACCTTGTTGGTCCTAGCATCACGAGCCACGAGGCTCTGATACCAATTGTGGAAACCTTGGTTTCCGGATCTTTTAAGCTACTAGGAATGATCATTGTTCATATGATTATACAATCAAAGCAGAATTAGAACAACAACCATTAACAAGGTGTTTAGGCATGAAACATGAATTAAAACACAATTGGATTGCTAATTATATTAATAATCAACAATCACTAGGTGTGTGTACATTGAATCCCACACCTAGTCGACACACACTTTAGGTTTACATTGTGAATGAATTGAATAAAACCTAAGACCCTTGTTCCTTTTATAGTGGAAGGAACAGAATCTACAAGAGATAAAATCAAATAAACAACTAAATATTCTATTTCTATAGATATATACTGAATATATTATTTAGAATATATCCAATATATTCTGTAAATAGAATTCTCCATCAAATCCATCAGCGTTTACTTTTGTTGACTACGTTTGACTTTTGTTGACTTCTGTTAACGCCTACATTGCTCTTGTCAACGTCTATATTACTCTTGTCAACGCTTGAGTAAATGTCCTTCGATTTTGAGTTTCTGCCACATCAACTTTTTGACCCAACAAGGAGGTGATGCACCTACTTGTCACCACTCCTAAAATATCTTAGAAGTCCTAAATATCTGATTTTTGAACATGGAATAGAGGGAAATGGTTTGAAATCGGGTTTTGGAGGAAAAATATAAAAGCGGATATAAATTCTAGGGCTTGTAACTTATGGTTTGTGTGTTTTTGGTTATTAGGGACTTAGGAAAGTGAATAGTGGATTATTAAGGCCTAATTAGGGTTTAGATATTCTATTTAAGAGATTTGGATCCTTGGTTTGAAGTTTAACAAAGGCTTGATGTGAAAATGGAAAGTATACTTTTGTAGATTAGGGTTTTCTAATGATCTAGTGATTAATCTTAGTAAATGTGATTATCCTCCTCTTAACTACTGATGTAAACTTAATTTAGGGCCTAGACATTGTTTCTTTAGTGTCCAAAGAGTTCTTACACTTGGTTTAAGGGTTTAGTTTAGGTAAACATGTCTAAAGAGTGAAAATACCTATTTTGACTTAATTTACAAGTCATGCATTGAAATATTATACTTTGTGCATTAGGGTACTTTTACATTGTCTTAACATGATCTTATAATCTTAATGAAGTCCTATGAGTGTTTGTAGACTTGTCCTAAAAGACTAGGTTATGATTCCATGTAGATTTCTTAATATAACGGTTTCTATATCATTAAGCCTAATGACTTTCTATTTTGGGTAATTAGGGTTTGTATCTTAATGTACATGTGTTCTATGTCTTATATGATATGTTTATTACTTCTATGGGTTCTATATTCTTAGTTTAAGGGTTTATATAGGTTGATCATATTCTAGGGTTATATAAGTAAGCTTAACGTTCTATGCTTTGAAAACTTGTACTTTATGCTTTAATAATTTGTAACTTAGTTTAAGATAAATGTATGATTATATTATGATACTTAGTTGAGTTTTATAATTTGTTGCAAAAGATTAGATTCTAATTCATTATAGATTGGATTTTATATGCTAATCTTGGTTTTAGGTCATTTTCTTGTAATTAGCTTGTGATTAGTGAATATTAATGTTTTGTGATTATTTACCTTTTCTTTATATGGTAGATTAGAATTATTATAAAGGGTTTAATAATATTACATAGTTATTTAGTAGTTATATTGCTTGAAATATTAGTTTATAAGGCGTTTCTATGGCTATTTTGGGTATCTTTGTTGTATTTGAGTTGTTCTTATTCATTATTTGTACGTATAGTTATCTTTAGAACTCAGACTTGATATATATATATATATATATATATATATATATATATATATATATATATATATATATATATATATATATATATATATATATATATATATATATATATATATATATATATATATATATATATATATATATATATATATATATATATATATATATATATATATATATATATATATATATATATATATATATATATATATATATATATATATATATATATATATATATATATATATATATATATATATATATATATATATATATATATATATATATATATATATATATATATATATATATATATATATATATATATATATATATATATAGTGTATGTAACATATAGGCATATGTGGATGTGATAATTGAGATAGTGAGTATTCATACATTCAACAATTTTTTTGGGTAAAGGGGACTAAACCCCGGTAAAATATATTCCCAAAAGCTCTGAAGAACAAAAGAATATAGCTGCAATGATACATTAACCTCAAGCAAATGCTTGAACAACCACTACATCATATGACATGCCATATGATCCTACCAAACAATTACAAAACAAATAACACCAATAGGAAAGAACCACCTAAAGGTGCATGAACACTGTAAATAGAAATACATCAAGGCTAACACTTAGAGCGAACATCAGGCTGACGAGAACCATGCCGATCATCAATCAAAATGACTTCTTCAACCTCACTATCACTAGCATTAACCATATCGTCCTTGGTTTTTGATTGTTGTAGAATTACGTCTTTTAGGAAAAAGAGCGTAAAAATAGGGCAAGTGTGCACGACGATTTAGGAAAACCGTGTGTGAATGACCCCAAGTAAGTGAGTTCGTTCTCGAGGAGGCAAGTGCGTTGTGTGTTGAAATGATTAATTTTGTTTGATTTTATTGAGAGAAAGAAAAAGAAATGAGATTAGAAAGGATTTGACGGTTACGATTACGAATTAAAACTACGACGAAAAAGGCGTAAACGTAAAGTCTTAAAAACTACCAAAATTAAAAATTTTAAACCTAAAAATAAGATTAAAAGCTAAAAGTAGTCTAAAATAATATAAATGAGTGTAAAAATCCAACAAGAATATTTTAAAACCTTTTATTAATTAAATATTCAATTTTAAATGCTAATTAAAGCCTTAAAATTAAATATAATCAATCAAAATGTCCAAAATATAATTTTATTGAACAAATAACTTACTTATATTATTAAAAGACTAAAAAGTATTTTTCTAAAATTTGAAAACTATTTAAACTATTTTTAAATCACTAGAAACTATTTAAAATGATTAAAATCTAATTAAACTTAAAATAATTATAGAAATAAATCTAAAAGCTATAAAAATATTCTAAAAATTGTAAAAGTCCTAATTAATGCTAATTAACCTAGGAAAAATGAAAAAGGAATAAAAATCACACTTTCGATTTTTAATAATAAAATAATATTAAAATAATCCAAAAATTAAAAAGTTTATAAAATAAATTCTAAAAAATTTCTAAAAACTTAGAATAATGTAACTAAGATAAAAAAAACAATTTAAAGCCCCTAAAACCTTTTTTATAATTTTATATTAATTTTTAAAGTTTATAAAAAACCCTAAAATCAAATAAAATTAAAAATCAAAGTTTTTGAAAATCTAACTAGATGTAAACCTCAAGTTATTAAATTAAAACTTAAAAATTATTTTTCTGGATTTTTAAAGTGCTTTTTACTATTTTTAATCTATTTTCTAAAAATTAAACTAAAAATAATCCTAATAAATAAATAAATAAAGGGAAAAAAAACTTTTTAGACAGAAAAGTCTTAAAACCTAATTCAATCCTAAGAAAAATGCTAATGGGCGAAAACGTCAAAGAAATAAGCCGGAAAAAGCTTATTTATAAGCTGATGGTTGAATAAACTATAAAGCAAACACACCCTAAATAGATATTGTGTTGGAGTCTTAACAATAAAAGACCCAAGGGCAAGCGGTAGAGTGTGTGTGCTTTGGCAGTGGTGGCGCAGGTTCGATTCCTGGCCACGCCAAAAAAAAATTATATATTTTTTTTTTTACTTTTTCTTTTAAAACACTTGTACACAGAAACTCCCACTCACCAAAACACAAACACACGTCTCTGAATTAGGCTAGAATTACCCTAATTCGAAGCAAACAGGTCCCGGACCTGGAATCCTTTCTTTCTTGTTTTCAGTGGGCAAACGCCCCCTTTTTTATATTTGTTTTGCGTTCTTTTTGGACAATCAAAACCCCTCACCTGCAGTTGGCGTGTGGGGGGTGTTTTAATCAAGCAGAAAGCACAAGAAACAATATGACACAAAAAAATGACTGAACACAAGCAAGTAATGAACAAGCAGGCAGATTGCAAACACTTCTATTTCAAATACCAACCGATTAGCAATCAACTACGGGGTCAAGTCTGGCAGCTTATGCAGGCAGATTCAAGCGATACTACGCATCCTCTATTCGAAATTTGTATAACCTAGATGGACCAGTTACACTCCAAATATCAGATTAATCGAAATGCACAAACCACTTCTAACATGCACCAACACAAATCAATTTGATAGCATACATGGAATACATGATTTCAAACAAATCAGAAGGCAAATATTTGAATATTACCAAAACACTTAAGATAAAGGCAAGCCAATATGAGCAAGCTATCTCAGACTCCTAAGTTTCAATATCTGGCCCTTAGAACTACCAACCTAGACAATCAACAATCGCACAGCAAGATTATCAAACTTAGCTTGTACAGTTTTAATAAACGATAAAGTTAACAACAAAAAAAAGCATCAACTTGAAATCTATCAAAGCTTCAAAATTGTTATCAACACCTAGCAATCTTTAACTTAAAACCGAACTCACTTAACAAGCATGTATTTAAGCAGAGATGTGAACAAGAACACTTATGCAGAAACAAACCAAGCAATGTCACACAGGGAACAAATACTCTAGAACATTTACACTGAGCCAACTAGAAAAATAAAAAAAATCGAGTAAGAGACTATCATACCTACCCCTGTTTACGTCCAACAGGGGTCAGCTAAGCTACCCCTAAATCTGACCAACCACTAGGTCAAACAAGGGGCGTCTTGAATAGGAAAGTAATATGCGGGTGTTCGTTGGGGTTCAACAGCTGAACCAAAGACCCGGATTGAAAAAGGAACGCTGCTAAGAGTAACAAATGAATCCAAGAACTGAGTTCTTGGATTGTGAGCTCAACAGATGAATAAACAATACAATCACTTTCGTATCTCCTTTTTTTTGTTTTCTTAAAAACTTGAACTTGAAAAACTTATGATTTTCTGAATACTAAGAAAACAATGGAAGAGTGTTGCCAACCTTACAAGAGTTTTGCCCTTACCAAGATACCCACTAAGGCTTGATATAAACTCTATATCAGGTCTTCGTGGTCATATCCCAATACCGGCCGTAAACCTATTTGTGACTTTGTCTAAACTCAACTTAGAAGCAAAATAAAACAATCTTTTAAGTAACTTAAAAGAAATAAAAACCCAACTCAACTTTAAAACATAAACTTAAATCATAAAACATAAATTAAATTGGAACTCGGATGATTTTTAAAACTTCAAACTTTTCATTCATAAAAGAGTAAATTACAAAAAATCCGAGACAAAGGGGAAAAAAGGGTACCACAGGTTGGTCCTCATTTTATAGCCCTCCTCAGATTGTTCTAGAAAAAATAAAATGCAAACCCTAATTGACTAAAAATCCAGAAATACCCTTATGAAGATTCGGATCAATTTCAGCATATCCTCATTTTTTGAATTTGTTCAACGTCTCCATGTGATTGCTGAGCTGTGATGGATGGATCTTGAGCGTTGGATTTGATGTAGGCATCAAGCAACTCCTCCAAGGCGTTGATTTTCTGCACCCATTTTGTTTGTTTGCAACAAGGAAGCCACGTGGGAGGGGACCAAGGTCACGGGGGTAGTTTTTGGATGTGGGGTTCGGTTGAGGGTGATGTTAATCATCATTCTGGATTTTGTGATTGGGGGATTAGAGTTTGATTAATTAGGGTTTATGTGAAGTTAAAAAAGGGGGATTTGGGTGTAGATGATAACAGTAAGTGTAACCTGGTTTAACTATTTTTTGAAAGTTAATAAATCTGATTTTGTGGGTTGTGGGTTAGAGTTGGGTCGGGTAAACGGGTTTGGGTGGGTTTAGTGAGGTGTCAGTGTAGGATTGGTGGGTAGGTTTAGTGGTTTGGCAATAATTCCCCTTCATCTCCCATTTTGTTGTCATTTAAACTTTATCAGCTCACAACTCCAATTTTCCTTTATACAAGTTTGGGAACTTGTCACTTTTGGCACAATCAAGTCTTCAAACTTAAAACAAGGATTAAATATGCAATTTCTTCATATTCCAAGGACTGATTTTGACATGTTTTCAAACTTCAAGGCTTTGACTTGTTTGTTGACTTCTTGGAGGACCATTATTGACAATTTAGTTTTGTTGAGGGGCTAAATTTGCCAATTCTTCAAAGTTGAGGGTCCTTTTTGTAATTTTGACAAACTTTAGGGACCAAACTTGTAATTATAAAGATACAAGGGTATAAAGTGTCAATTCTTCAAACTTGGAGGACCAATCTTCATGATTCTTTAAATCTTCAAGGGTTTACTTTGGAAAATTCTTCATTAGGGCTTGGTTCATCGTGCGGCTTCGTTTCCCGTGTTCGTTTTTGATTGATTCTTGTAATCTTTTGTCATTTTCTCAATATCCGTACCTAAAATACACAAGCAACAAACACAAGCATATATTTGGGTATTTTGGTGATTTTTAATGCATTTTAAGCCCTATTTGGAAGATGAGACTATGTATAAAAGCAGTCTCATCACTCCCCCATACTAAACCATTGTCGTGCCCTCACGCAATGCTAGAATAAAGTATCATAGCATCTCCAAAATTTATCTTTATTCACTTTATTGAATGATAAACTAGCTACACTACTACTATTACTACTACTTGTGTTATAGACATAATGTATGATTTTCATCGTAAAATGGGACGTTTAGGTTCATAGAATAAGAACACGTGAATGCTTCGTTAGAAATAATTTCATCGTCCTCGATTTTCACTTCAATTCCATGCTAAGCGTGCAACGAGATCATTGTCATTATAAGTTAGTAATGCTAACACTACTCATATGCCCTAATCACGTACTTATCCTCCCATTATTCCTAAGTTGTATCTCTTATATTTTATTTTGTCTTGAATGTTTCACGAGGATACATTGTTTGACTTATGCGATAATAGAGATTTAGGTCTAAAAATAGAGTCCTAACGGTGTAACTAAGACCATCAAATCAATAACCCCTCCTAATAGACAACGATGTTAAAAAATTAAGTTGACAAGAAGAATCGATAAACACGGTTTTATAACGGTTTTGAACATGAGACTTATTACCAAGACTTTTATACGCCCCCTAACGGAAGGACCTTATTATCTTTGGTTTACCTCCATCTTTTATTCAACTTCGCCATGAAGCTTTTATTATGACTTCGGTCTTGCCTTGCCTTTTATTATCCGCCTCATCGGTGGTTTTATTAGCCAAAGACGTATATCCTCACGCTAAAGCGAATTTTGGATCTTTAAAGCTTCGAAGATTAAGGCTTGATTCACTTTCAATTTTGCATAGATTTTAGGCCTTGTGGGGCTTCAAATTGTTTGCTTGATTTAGGTGAGCACTTGAAATCTTATTATTGGGTGAAGCTTTCGATTATTCGGGTTGCCAATACTTCAAAACCGTGACGCTGGCGATACCTTAATGTCTTCCCAATTTAATTACACGGAAGCTACTAGAAAAGACTAGAAACCCAACAATCCTAACTAAACCGCTAAGTCAATATTTATAAGCAAAAAGTATTTACATGCGAAGGGAGAATAAGCAAACAACGAGAACACATGAGTTTTTGAAAGAATACGAGTACTCTACATTTAGCATAGTAACTTATAATTAACTCTATCATTTCTCGTCCTCATTTAAGAGACTTAGCCTAATGTGTAGTTAAGGAATCAAAGCTAAGTGCTCAACACGCACGGTCGAGTCAAAAATTACTCTTATTCTCGCCATCGGAAAACCTACATTCGTGTCTTCAAACACTTATAAAACATGAGAAAAATTTTAATATTTGGCCATTTTTAGCCTTATTTTGCAACAAAACGATAAACTTTGGAAAGCGTGAAGGTTTGGCAAGGCAAGTATCTATTCACCCCCCCCATACTAAAGTTAAACATTGTCCTCAATGTTTCGAGTCTAAGGGTGCAAACACCCCCATACTAGAGACGTAGTCGAATGCCTAATCTAGCATGGAAAGGGTGTAACCAATAAGTAATCGCCGTTTATGAAGTGTGCTAAAAACCTAAGGTTAGAACATCAAAAGGATATATCATTTGGATATTGAGAAAGTCTTCAAAGCAAACGATCGAGTGCTCCCATAAAACGAACACGAGAGGCTCCAATCGCGAAGATCATGATCTAAAAACCACATATCACAAACAACCACGGAACAAAGGTTGGAAGGGCACAAATCCCCACACATAAGCTACATTAGAAACCGATAATATGTACAAAGGATAAGCATGGGACTCCCCCACGAGGCACCTCGTTTTTGATTACCGAGTCATGAGCTCGACTCGATCCCCTCAATACTAATTATCATTGGGGAAGGTGACTTGGTCGAGGTAGTTCAAGGATGGAACTTCCCCGCCAAAGTAGTGCTTCAACCTATGTCCATTCACCTTGAAGTTAGGACCATCATCTTGAGCTAGCTCGATGGTCCCATATGGAAACACTTGAGTCACGGTGAATGGACCGGACCAACGGGATTTCAATTTACCGGAAAAGATTTTCAATCTAGAATTAAAAAGCAAAACTTGATCCCCAATGTTAAAAACCCGGTTTTTAATTTTCGAATCATGCAACTTTTTAGTTTTCTCTTTGTAAATCAATGAATTTTCATAAGCAATGTCTCTTAATTCATCCAATTCATTTAATTGCATTTTCCGGTGTTTTCCCGCGGTCTCCATATCATCATTACAATGCTTTAGGGCCCAATAAGCCTTGTGTTCTAACTCGATAGGCAAATGACAATTCTTTCCATACACAAGCTTATAGGGAGTGCACCTAATGGGTGTCTTATGAGCGGTCCTAAAGGCACATAAAGCATCGTCTAACTTATCCGACCAAGATTGTCGGTTTTCCCCAACGGATCTCTCCAAGATCCTCTTCAAAGCTCGGTTTGAAACCTCGACTTTCCCACTCGTTTGTGGGTGATAAGCCGTAGAAAGCCGATGTGTAACCCCATATTTCTTTAGAACCCTTTCAAATTGGTCGTTACAAAAATGGGTTCCACGGTCGCTTATGATAGCACGAGGGGTTCCAAACCTAGCAAACAAACTTTTCAAGAACTTAACTACCACACGAGCATCATTGGTGGGCAAGGCCTTGGCCTCCACCCACTTAGAAAGGTAGTCAACCGCAACGAGAATGTACTTATTACCACGAGATGATGGGAACGGCCCCATAAAGTCTATGCCCCACACGTCAAAGATCTCACATACTTGAATGATATTTTGTGGCATTTCATCTTTTTGTGAGGCTTTTCCTTGTCGTTGGCATGCATCACACGACTTCACAAGATCTTGTGCATCTCGGTAAATAGTAGGCCAAAAGAAGCCGACATCAAACACCTTTTTAGCCGTAAGATTAGCACCGTGGTGACCACCCATGGGTCCCTCATGGCAAGCTCTAAGGATGTTAGAAGCTTCGGTGCCAAAAACACAATGTCGGATGATTTGATCCGCACAAGTTCGAAACAAGTAAGGGTCGTTCCAAAAGTAGAACTTGACGTCACGAAAGAATTTTCGTTTTTCTTGAGTCGTCATACCCTTAATGATGAAGTTACCCGCATGGTAATTTGCAAAATCCGCAAACCATGGGGTAGAAGAATCAAGTTTGGAATTCACTACACCAAGTGTCTCGAGCGGAAATGTTTCGGTGATTTCCTTAGGCTCGTAAACACTTTGGTGAGGATCTTCCAAACGAGAGAGATGATCGGCCGCTAGATTCTCGGCTCCTTTTTTGTCAACGATTTTGTGATCAAATTCTTGAAGGAGGAGAATCCAACGAAGTAATCTCGGCTTAGCATCTTGCTTTGCCATGAGATACTTAATAGCCGAGTGGTCCGTATACACTATGCATTTCGTCAAGACGAGATAAGGTCGGAATTTCTCAAATGCATGCACCACGGCAAGGAATTCCTTTTCCGTTGTAGTGTATTTAAGTTGAGCCTCGGTGATCGTCTTGCTAGCATAGTGAATAGGCAAGAAGTGCTTATCATGACGTTGCCCCAAAACGGCCCCAATGGCGTAATCACTAGCCTCACACATTAGCTCAAAGGGGAGGTTCCAATTTGGAGCAACAAGAATGGGAGCTTCGGTAAGTTTCCTCTTAAGGATCTCAAAGGCTCGTACACAATCTTCGTCAAAGACAAAACATGCCTCTTTTTCAAGAAGATGTGTAATGGGTCGAGAAATCTTCGAGAAATCCTTGATGAATCGACGGAAACTCCTAACTCCCTTGACGGTTTTGGGATGAGGTAATTTGGCGATGTCGTCTACCTTAGCTTGATCTACCTCAATCCCCGCTTTCGAGACCTTGTGCCCTAAGATGATTCCACTCTTAACCATAAAATGACATTTTTCCCAATTGAGCACAAGGTTGGTTTCCTCACAACGTTTTAACATTCTCTCAAGATTAGACAAACACGAAGTGAAAGATTCACCAAACACGGAAAAGTCATCCATGAAGACTTCCATCGTCTTCTCGATCATATCATGAAAAATAGCCATCATGCATCGTTGAAAAGTTCCCGGTGCATTACAAAGTCCGAATGGCATTCTACGATACGTAAACGTTCTATATGGACACGTAAACGTAGTTTTTTCTTGATCACGAGGATCGATGGGGATTTGGAAGTAACCGGAAAAACCATCTAAAAAGCAATAGAAATCGTTTCCCGCAAAACGCTCCAACATTTGGTCCATGAAGGGCAAGGGAAAATGGTCTTTTCGAGTGGCTTCATTCAACTTTCGATAGTCAATGCACACTCTCCATCCGGTCACGAGTCTAGTGGGAATCAACTCGTTGGCATCGTTTGGCACAACGGTCATCCCTCCCTTTTTAGGGACACAATGAATAGGACTCACCAAGGGCTATCGGAAATAGGGTAAATCATTCCCGCGTCAAGGAGTTTAAGGACTTCCTTTTTGATGACATCGTGAATTTTGGGGTTTACCCTCCTTTGACATTGGATTGTTGGCTTGAAATCCTCCTCCATTAATATTTTGTGTGTACAAAATTTGGGATCGATTCCCTTAATGTCGGATAACTTCCACGCAATCGCCCCTTTGTGGTCCTTAAGAACATCGACAAGTGCGGTTTTTTCATCATCCGAAAGTTCCTTCGCAATAATAACCGGAAACTTGTCGTCCTCCTCCAAATAGACATATTCGAGGTGAGGAGGTAAATCTTTCAACTCGAGAATAGGTGGTTCCTCAAGTGAAGATTTGGGCTCGATACTCATAACCTCCTCGGGTGGAGGAAATGGGAAATCGTTGAGAAAATCCTTGATAATCGAGAAGTCCTCATCGTTGTCGAGGTCTTCGTTACAAGTATGTGGAACATCGAATTCTTCCAACGTAAAACCACCACCTTCGAAAGGAGTGAAGGTTGGTGTCGAATTATCAAGAATAGGATCTAACATAGTGGGATTGCCACTAGTTTCTTCATCACCAAACCCTAAAACTTCTTGTGAAAATTCCTCGCAAACCACGTCGATCATATCAACGAGGTTTATGGTAGCAACGGAATAAACATGAGAGAGTTGAGAATTTTGAGTTGCGTTTATAACAAGTTCCTCGTCGTTGAAACGTAAGGTGATCTTTCTAGCATGAACATCAATCAAAGCCATAGACGTATCTAAAAACGAACGACCTAAAATAAGAGGAACTTGAGGATCCGTGGGGATATCAACAACGATAAAGTCTACGGGATAGTAGAACTTCCCCACTTTCACAAAAACGTCTTCCGCCAAACCACATGCAAGAATCATGGAATGGTCGGCCAACTCAATAGACATTCGTGAAGGAGTAAGATTAGGAAGATTGAGCGACTTGTAGATTGCAAGTGGCATCAAGTTAATGCTAGCACCAAGATCGGCCAAGGCATAGCATTCTTCCATATCTTGAATGGCACAAGGGATCAAAAATTTACCGGGATCACCGACTTGTTGAGGTATGCGATTAAGATAAACCGACGAACAACTAGACATTTGGTGTAATTTCTCCTTGTTGTTTAACATACTCTTAAAGTTAGCGGCAAATCGAGGCATCATGACCAAAGCATCGGCGAAACTCACATTAAAATGCAAATCACGAAACATTTTCATAAAAAGCTCAAATTGGTAGTTGTCGCGCTCTTGTCGTTTCTCCTTCCTAAGTCTCGATGGGTAAGGCAAGGGTGGTGTGGGTTGGGGCATAGGCATAGGCATAGGCATAGCCTTTGGAATCTCGGGTTCCAATATGGGTGATGGGTCAACCGTAGGTGTGGCATGAGCGGTACTTTGTGGGATTGAAATATGCTCCTTTTCGACCACCACCTCGGGTTCTTCCTCAATTTCCTCCACCGTTGGAGTAATTGGTTGAGGAGTCGGTTCCTTAAGTGTCTTACCACTACGTGTGGTAATCACTTTCATCTCTCCCTTCGGGTTTGAAACGGTGTTACTAGGTAGACCACTCGAAGTAGAGGCTTTGTTTCCCATTACGGCTTCTAAAATTGCATTAAGCTTTGCATCTTGACTATTAAACTTCAAATCTTGACTAGCGGCTTTTTGGTCAATTCTTTGTTCAAGCCTAGCATGACTTTGTTCTATCTTGTTGTTTTGACCTCGAATTTGGTTAGCAAAATCATTTTTTAACTCATTTCTCATGGCTAGATTTTCCTTAACAAAATTAGCTAACTCCTTTGCGTTCTTAGCCGTGTCCCTAGCTTGATTAGCCAATTTCTCTTGTATGTTTTCCAAAATCTTATCATTTGCCGTAGCGTAATTCACAAAGTCCATTGGAAGTTCTTTAGTGTAAGCATTTTGAAGACCTTGACTCGTGTTTTGAAAATTACGGTTTTGATTTTGATTTTGCAATTGGCTACTACTACTCCCTTGATTCCCATAGTTGTTATTACCCTTAAAATTGTTCCTTTGATTGCTTTGGTAACCAACTTGATTGTTTCGATAATTGTTAGCATTTTGATTTGGTGAAAAACCCGGTGGATTCAATTGATTAGTGCGAGGAACTTGACCGTTTTGGTTATAAGTTCCCGCGGCCGCGAAGGCACTCGAAGTGTTACCACCGTTGGTAATGCACTCGGAATAATCGTGAGCTCCACCACAATACATACAAGAAACCTCAACCGCTTTAATCGTAGCGGGAGCGGGTTGTTCACCAACTTTAAACTCGACTAACAATCCTTTCACTATATCAAAAATTTTGTTCTCCAAATTAGCCTCGACTTGGCAAGCATCAACGGTGTGTGACAATGAAGGCGAAGACGAAGACGAAGCCTTACGAACACTCGACGTGCTACGAGGAATATACACCTTAGAACTATTCTCAATGATTAACAATGCTTCCTCGACCGTCTTACACAAAAAATTACCACCCGCGGCGGCATTAAGATAATCACGCTCATGATCGTTCAAGCCATTGTAAAATGTGTCTATTTGATGCAAGTCAGAAAAACCATGATGAGGACATTCGTGCAATGTGACACCCTAGAATCGAGGTCATTAACGATACCCTAAATTTCGCTAATTTTTGAAATTTTTAATAAATTTTAATTTCTATAATTATAAGTATTTTGGTTTAAACCGATGTTCGAGGTTATAATTTTTACGATTGACGATTCAAGAAGGACGATGACGATTACGATCCCGATGGATGCCCAATTTTATATAATTATTGACGATTTATCGATAATGTAATTTTTCGAGAATTTTATTTACGGTTCGTGTTAAGTTGAGTCGGGTGAGTTTTATAGCCTTCCGAGTACATTTAAAGTATCCCAAAAATATTTTGGAGTGTTCGGGATGATTTCCGACTCCCGTAAAATTTTCAAAATTGACTAGTGAGTCGAAACCGCAAAGTTTTGAGGACGTTTTTAACTTAAGGCCAAAAGAAACCTTTATTTACCATTTGGTCCCTCCCAATACACCAAAAAGCCCCAAAATGACACAAACACAAACACATAGTTTCATTTCACCAAAAACAATCAACTCTCTCCCTCTCTTGCTCCTATAGCCGACGGCTAACCCCCAAACCACCAAGAACACCATCAAAAAATTTTTTCACTTGATTTTCATTAAAATTAAGGTTAGACCACATCTAATCTTGTCATTCCCTACATTTCTATGTACTTAAATCCCACATGCATTCAAGTAAATTTTCCAAAAATTTTCAAGATGATCCAAATTCGTTTTTGAGGCTAATTGTTGTAATGCATGTTAAATTCATGTGTATTGGAAGCATAATCACCAAGAAAACCCACCAAAATCAATTTGGTTGTGGTGATTGGGTCACCCAAACCCCACGGCACAAGGGGTGTTTGGGGAGCCATGGTGGTTGATGGATTTTGAGCATTTCCTTGTGTTTGGTTATGTGTTTAATGATGTTTTACATAGGTTTAATTGGTTGCATGTTCATTTTTAGATGATTAGGATTTTGAGTTTGGTTGATCAATAGGGGTAGGACTGAAATTTGGTGTTTGGATATGTTTAGGGAAGCTTAGGATGATGCCTAGTGGTGGTTAGAAGGTTTGAAATCGAGTCTAAGCATGTTTTTGGAGTAGCCAAATTTAGTCAGAAACTTTGAGGTCATTTCATAAAATTTATTTTTCTTCCAGGTCTTAAAAACTAAATGTAGTTGTAGAGGGTCTTTTTATCTTTAATTTGGTATAAGGTAGAGCCCGTGACTCAAAACGAGCTAAAAGTTATGAGGTTTTAAAGATCGAGTACCGGGAGACGAGAACTTTCATAATCCGAATTTATGTATAGTTTTAGTCAAATCCCGAGGAGCACAAGTAAAAATTGGTAAATGGTCAAGGGTCAAAATTTGGTCCCAAACCTGTATAAATGGGTCTATAAGTTGACTTAGGAGTCAAAGAAGTCAAAGGTACATTTCATATAGGTCAAAGAGGTCAAAATTCGTCGAAGTGCAATTTCAGCCCGTAAAATGTAGTTTTTGGAAAAGCGTTGCGTAACGGGTCGTAAAAGTAAAAACTTTTATTGGGCTTAAAAACATGTCATCTACAGGTCTTATAGGATTTTTGATAATTTTGTCAAATTTTATAAGTATGGTTAAATATGGTAAAACAGCCCGTACTTTCGGCAACTACCGGCGAGAATGGATAAAAATGGATAGCGTAAGTAGTAAGAACGAATGGTATAAAATGAGTGGTGCTTGTTGTTTTGTTTTTGGCGTGAGTTATAATTGTCCTAAGTGACTATTATTTATGTATTTTATACAGTACCGTAAGGTATTTAAGATGAGGATACTCATTACGCGTTATTCGTGATAGGTGTTGATTTAACCGGGCATCCGTTTCATCGTCAGTGATCATCCCTCGAACTACCGACTACTTAAGATATAAGGTGTGAATTTATAGCCTCGCTTATGTTTATTTCAAATTGTTTTACCCGCGAGGGAAATGCATGCTAGTTTTTAAAAGGAACGTATATCATGAATGATTGTTAGACCCGAAAGTTGCCTTAGAAATTGTGTTGAGTACCAAGTTGCCTAAGTCCCTAAATTCATGAACTATTAACTATTGTCCTGCCCTCGAGTAGGGGGAAATAGCCGCTTATGCAATTTGTAGTACTACGGGGTTAACGACCCAATGCTAGCCGAGAAGCTGTACGTTGAGTAAGTTCTGCGGTAGATTATTTTGTATGAGAAATAAGGTATAATTGCAACTGATGCCTTTAGAAGGGGCACTGGTTTCATCTGAATCACGCCGGTATTTATTACGCGGGTGATTGAGTTAACGGATTAGTGTCATGAGCTTAAACACAATTGTCAGTATCCTGATTATAGATTGTTTGATCGACAAGTCTATAAATGATCACGAATGGTTTTTATTTTATATACGTTCAAATTGATTGTAAAACCTATGAATTCCACTCAACGTTTTCGTTGACCAAATTTTTGGCATGTGTTTCAGGTAACCGCTGAAGTGTAGAATGGAGCATGCATGGGATGGACGTTGTGTGTATGGCTTGGAGTCCGCTTGTTTTTCCTCCTTTTTCTACTTAAACAATTTTTAAGTTTAATGTTATGTTGTTGTAAAACTGAAATTCTTGGGTTGAGATTCATGGGGACCGAAAACGCTTAACTCTGTTGTACCAAATTGGGGTTGGAAAAACCGTGGACATGTATCATCTAACAATTTTTAAATTCAAGTTTTAAGTTGACGTCTTTTTAGCGTCGTTTGATATATCTTGTGTGCAATGAATACTGTGTAGCACCCATTGTTGTAGTTCCGCTGCGCATAGCAATTGTGGGGGTGTTACAGATTGGTATCAGAGCCACGAGTTATAGAGAACTAGGTCGTTTTTGAAAATCCTAAACTATAACTTTTGGTGTCGTAAGAAATGGTCCAAGCACACACAACTATCCTGCATGGCTCCGGTAAGATTTATTATTGTATTTATGGCATTTGACGTATACTTTTGAGTGAAGTATATATGTGGGTAATTATTACGTAAGTATGGAATTACTATATGTAGACGTTGAATTTTACGTGGAATATCCGACATCGTAATTTTTGTATTGATCATGCATGAGCATCATATTATTACATTTCGGGCATATGTACCACCTTTGCATTGCATTTGCATGCATGTATTTATAACTATTGTATAATTACTTATGTACCCTCCGAAATTCGCTGTTATTGCAGGAATGGCCGAGGTACCGCCTAATGATAATGGAAACGATTACGTCGTAGATCGCGAAGGGGGAAGTGTTGGAACAGCAGCTGAAGGACAAGCTGAGACGGACGATGTACAAGCCCAGGACCCCGACCAAGGGAGAACTACTTGCCCCAGGCCTATGCGTACTTCCCATCTGGTTGGTGTACCAGGTATCCCCAGAAGAGCCGAAGGTGCAGTGAGCGCAAATTCTCTTCATCAAGGCATCCCAAGAATTTGCTGCCCCGGACCGAGAGTTCATCATGACGTACGACGTGTTGTGAGAGGTTTGGATGAATCGATGTGCATGCGGTACGTAGTGGAATCAAGGGTGATCAGTAGATTCGACGAGAATGAAATGGAACACCAAAGACTGTTGGAAAGGACTGCAAGAGTTGAGTATGATGGAAATGTGAACAAAAGTGACATCAACAGTTTAAAATCAATGGTTGCAAATTTAAGTGCTAGTCTTGACCGTGTGAGGGAAGATCAAGTGAGGTTGTCGAGGATGCAGAGTTGGGAGCATCGTGTGAGAGATTCATTGCCCCCGGATTGGAGATTCGTGGACGATTTGGAGATGGAGGCGAATGACTTCATGATTCAGCCGCCTACTAGAGGTGCTTGTATTACGGTGGGAAGTCAGGTAGCGATTGAGTGTGGATCCACATCAGGGACGAAAAAGGAAATGGAATGTGAGCCGGATGAGAAAGGAAAGAGAAAAATGGATGATGTGGATGAGGACGATAGTGATGAGGAACCTGAGGAAGACGACGACGAGCCGCCATCCAAAAGGCCGTGTGGATCACCACATGCCTAGTTGCTTGTTTTGTATTTTCTTTGATCATTGTAATAGAACTGTTTTAGACTTTTGTATGATGGTATTATGACGAGAAACTCAAGTACTTGAAGTTTTGTGGTGAACGATTGTAGTGGCAATACTTGTCACGATTTTGGTTAATTATCAATACAATCTATGTTACCTTTCATGATCTGTGATATGTCTTAAATTTGATCTTTTATGATGTGAATTGATGAATATTAGTAACTCTATAGTGATGTGTCGTTGTATGTATATTATGTCTGGGAAACTTGATATGTATACTTACATTGTTTTTCTATTTTCCCTGTCTTGCAGAAAGAGATATTCGATAACACCATGCCTCCAAAGTTGACCGCCGATCGTGTTAACACCATGATTCAGGAAGCTATAGCAAATGCGTTGGAAGCGGACCGAGCCGGGAGAAATCAGGACCAGGGAAGGAACGCGGGGAGACAGCAAGCCCCGAGAGTGTGTACCTATTCTAGTTTTATGAAATGCGGTCCCACGCAGTTCCGTGGAACGGGTGGAGATTTAGAACTTAGACGATGGTTGGAAAAGGTTGAAAGTACGTTCGAAATTAGCGGTTGTGCAGAAGCGGATAAAGTGAAGTTTGCAGCTGCTACGTTTCTTGATGATGCGTTAAGTTGGTGGAATACCCAGGTAGCTACGGTTGGATTGGCTGTAGCGAATGCAAGGACGTGGAATGCGACAAAAGCTTTGTTGACTAAGAAGTTTTGCCCAGAAGAGGAATTGGGGCAATTGGAGGATGATTTGAGGCACTTGACCTTGAAGAACAACGATATTGCTGCCTACACTAGGAGGTTTAATGAGTTAAGTCTTTTGTGTCCGGACATATTTGCCAATGATGCCAAGAAAATGAAATAGTACATTAAGGGTTTATCCAGCAATATTAAAGGTGAAACAACTTCGTCAAAACCTGGATCGTTTGATGAAGCGGTTCAGATGGCACACGCATTGATGGACGTCAAGCTCCAGGACAAGCAGAACTCCATTGCTGAAGGCAACAAAAGGAAATGGGAAGCGGCACAAAGCAATCAATCCCAAGGCCAGAACCGAGGTGGAAATCGAAACAACCATGGTCCGAACCGGAATCAGCAGTTTAACCAAAGAAGGAATGAAGAGATGAGGGCAGTGACGAACCCTAGAGGAGTGAAAGTGAACCCCCATTGTGGTAAGTGCAATTTGTACCATGTTGGAAATTGCCCGCCTGCATGCGGCAAGTGTGGAAAGGCAGGTCATAGGACATCTGGTTGTCGAACGGGAGGAGTAGCCACTGGGGCTAATGCTATCCGGATGAGGGGATGTTATGGTTGTGGAGAGAGAGGTCATGTGCAAGTGAATTGCCCGAAGGCAGGAAACAAGCGGGGAGGTAATAATGCGGCTGCTGTGTATCAAGTGGGAACGGCTGATAAACCACAGGGTCCTAATGTGGTTACCGGTACGTTTTTGCTAGACGCTTGTTATGCTAGTATTTTGTTTGATTCTGGCTCCGACAAGAGTTTTGTAGATGTTAAATTTAGTCGTCATATTGATAGAAAACCGGTGTTGTTAGCGACTAGTTATAATGTTGAGTTAGCCGATGGAAAAATTGTTAGTACGAATTCTATACTGAAAGGGTGTACCTTGAAGTTAGGAAATTACGCTTTTAAAATCGACTTGATGCCTATAGAGCTAGGATCGTTTGACGTGATTGTGGGAATGGATTGGCTAATGGCGCACAGTGCTATGATCGTCTGTGGTGAGAGATTGGTTCAGATTCCGTTGAGGAATAAAGTTTTGACGGTAAAGGGAGACGAATGCACTTCTCGTTTGAAAGTGATTTCGTGTTTGAAAATGATGAAGTATGTAGAGAGCGGATGCGATGTGTTTTTGGCGCAAGTTTCGAGTGATGGTGATTTAGAGGCGAGGATTGAAGAGGTACCAGTTATTTGCGAGTATCCGGAAGTTTTTCCAGACGAGTTGCCAGGTTTACCACCTACCCGTGAGGTCGAATTTCGAATTGATTTAGTGCCAGGAGCTGCGCCGGTTGCACGTGCACCTTATCGCTTAGCACCATCTGAGTTAAAGGAATTATCGGATCAACTGAAGGAATTGATGGACAAAGGATTTATTAGGCCGAGCTCATCACCTTGGGGAGCGCCAGTGTTGTTCGTGAAAAAGAAAGATGGTTCGTTCCGGATGTGTATTGACTATAGGGAACTCAATAAGCTGACGGTTAAGAATCGGTACCCATTGCCGAGGATTGACGATTTGTTCGATCAATTGCAAGGTTCCAGGGTATACTCAAAGATCGAAGCGATCAAGGAATGGTCAACACCGACAACGCCGACTGAAGTTCGACAATTCCTTGGTTTAGCTGGGTATTATCGAAGGTTTATTAAAGGATTTTCATTGATTGCAAAACCATTGACGAGGCTTACCGAAAAGAATAGGGTGTATGAATGGGGAATTGAGGAAGAACTTGCTTTCAAAACGCTCAAGGATAAGTTATGTACCGCACCGATTTTATCATTGCCTGAAGGAACCGAAGACTTCGTAGTGTATTGTGATGCGTCTCGTAAGGGTTATGGAGCGGTATTAATGCAACGTGAAAAGGTGATAGCTTACGCGTCGAGGCAACTAAGGAAGAATGAGGAGAACTACACGACGCACGATTTGGAATTAGGAGCTGTAATTTTTGCGTTGAAGTTGTGGAGACACTATCTGTATGGGACGAAGTGTGTTGTATTCACTGACCACAAGAGTTTGCAACACATTTTAGATCAAAAGGAGTTGAATATGCGACAAAGACGATGGGTTGAACTACTGAGTGATTATGACTGCGAAATTCGCTACCACCCTGGCAAGGCGAATGTTGTAGCGGATGCACTGAGTAGGAAGGAACGGGAGAAACCTTTGAGGGTTAGAGCTTTAGTGATGACTGAGAGCGTTGACTTAACCGAAACTATACTGAAGGCTCAAGAGAGAGGACTAATGAAAGGGAATGTTGAAGCTGAGAATTTGGGACGAATGTTGAAACCTCTTTTCGTGATCAGGTCAGACGGACTGAGATATTTTGAGAATCGGATTTGGTTACCACTGTGTTCATCTGAGGAAGGAAAGCCTAGAGTTCGAGAATTGGTTATGAATGAGTCGCATAAGTCGAAGTATTCGATACATCCTGGATCGGATAAAATGTATCACGACCTGAAGAAAGTTTATTGGTGGCCGAATATGAAGGCGGATATTGCTCGTTACGTTAGTAAGTGTTTGACTTGCGCGAAGGTTCAAGCAGAGCATAAGAAACCATCTGGATTGTTGGTACAACCAGAAATCCCAGAATGGAAATGGGAGAAAATCGCTATGGATTTTGTGACGGGTTTACCTAGGACTCCTAGTGGATGTGATATGATATGGGTAATTGTGGATAGGTTAACAAAATCTGCTCATTTCTTACCTATGAAGAAGACGGACAGCATGGAAAAGCTAGCCAGCGTGTACGTGAAGGAGATCGTTTGTAGACATGGAGTGCCGTTATCGATCATTTCGGATCGCGATAGTAGATTTATGTCGGAATTTTGGAAATCGCTTCAACGTGCGATGGGCACTGAATTGAGTTTAAGCACGGCTTATCACCCGGAAACTGACGGCCAGAGTGAACGAACTATTCAGACGATGGAGGACATGCTCCGAGCGTGCGTAATTGATTTTGGAGGAAGTTGGGAACGCCACTTGCCTCTAGTGGAATTTTCGTATAATAATAGTTATCATGCGAGTATCAAAGCAGCACCGTTCGAAGCATTGTATGGAAGGAAATGTAGATCGCCAGTGTGTTGGAGTGAAGTGGGGGAAAGTCAATTGACTGGACCCGAAATGGTTTTAGAAACGACAGAGAAGATCGTGCAAATCAAGAACCGACTACTTGCTGCGAGAAGCCGACAGAAGAGTTATGCCGATAACCGAAGGAAACCGTTGGAGTTTGAAGTTGGAGATATGGTTATGCTCAAGGTATCACCGTGGAAGGGTGTAATTCGTTTTGGGAAGAAAGGAAAGTTGAGTCCGAGGTATATTGGACCGTTTAAGATCGTCGAACGAATTGGACCAGTAGCGTACAAGTTAGAATTGCCGACCGAACTTAGTGCTATTCACGACACGTTTCACGTATCGAACCTGAAGAAGAGTTTGGCGGACAAGGAATTGGTGATTCCTTTGGACGAGATTCGACTAGACGATAAAATGCATTTTGTGGAAGAACCTGTGGAAATTATGGACCGAGAGGTCAAGCGGTTGAAGCGTAGTAGGATTCCTATTGTGAAAGTCCGATGGAATTCTAAGCGTGGACCGGAATACACCTGGGAACGTGAGGACTTTTTCAAGGAAAGGTATCCTCATCTGTTCCAGTAGAACGAAATGTGAGTACAAGAAGAGGCGAGCGCCGGGACGTCGCTCTCTTTAAGGAGGGGTGGATGTGACACCCTAGAATCGAGGTCATTAACGATACCCTAAATTTCGCTAATTTTTGAAATTTTTAATAAATTTTAATTTCTATAATTATAAGTATTTTGGTTTAAACCGATGTTCGAGGTTATAATTTTTACGATTGACGATTCAAGTAGGACGATGACGATTACGATCCCGATGGATGCCCAATTTTATATAATTATTGACGATTTATCGATAATGTAATTTTTCGAGAATTTTATTTACGGTTCGTGTTAAGTTGAGTCGGGTGAGTTTTATAGCCTTCCGAGTACATTTAAAGTATCCCAAAAATATTTTGGAGTGTTCGGGATGATTTCCGACTCCCGTAAAATTTTCAAAATTGACTAGTGAGTCGAAACCGCAAAGTTTTGAGGACGTTTTTAACTTAAGGCTAAAAGAAACCTTTATTTACCATTTGGTCCCTCCCAATACACCAAAAAGCCCCAAAATGACACAAACACAAACACATAGTTTCATTTCACCAAAAACAATCAACTCTCTCCCTCTCTTGCTCCTATAGCCGACGGCTAACCCCCAAACCACCAAGAACACCATCAAAAATTTTTTTCACTTGATTTTCATTAAAATTAAGGTTAGACCACATCTAATCTTGTCATTCCCTACATTTCTATGTACTTAAATCCCACATGCATTCAAGTAAATTTTCCAAAAATTTTCAAGATGATCCAAATTCGTTTTTGAGGCTAATTGTTGTAATGCATGTTAAATTCATGTGTATTGGAAGCATAATCACCAAGAAAACCCACCAAAATCAATTTGGTTGTGGTGATTGGGTCACCCAAACCCCACGGCACAAGGGGTGTTTGGGGAGCCATGGTGGTTGATGGATTTTGAGCATTTCCTTGTGTTTGGTTATGTGTTTAATGATGTTTTACATAGGTTTAATTGGTTGCATGTTCATTTTTAGATGATTAGGATTTTGAGTTTGGTTGATCAATAGGGGTAGGACTGAAATTTGGTGTTTGGATATGTTTAGGGAAGCTTAGGATGATGCCTAGTGGTGGTTAGAAGGTTTGAAATCGAGTCTAAGCATGTTTTTAGAGTAGCCAAATTTAGGCAGAAACTTTGAGGTCATTTCATAAAATTTATTTTTCTTCCAGGTCTTAAAAACTAAATGTAGTTGTAGAGGGTCTTTTTATCTTTAATTTGGTATAAGGTAGAGCCCGTGACTCAAAACGAGCTAAAAGTTATGAGGTTTTAAAGATCGAGTACCGGGAGACGAGAACTTTCATAATCCGAATTTATGTATAGTTTTAGTCAAATCCCGAGGAGCACAAGTAAAAATTGGTAAATGGTCAAGGGTCAAAATTTGGTCCCAAACCTGTATAAATGGGTCTATAAGTTGACTTAGGAGTCAAAGAAGTCAAAGGTACATTTCATATAGGTCAAAGAGGTCAAAATTGGTCGAAGTGCAATTTCAGCCCGTAAAATGTAGTTTTTGGAAAAGCGTTGCGTAACGGGTCGTAAAAGTAAAAACTTTTATTGGGCTTAAAAAAATGTCATCTACAGGTCTTATAGGATTTTTGAGAATTTTTTCAAATTTTATAAGTATGGTTAAATATGGTAAAACAGCCCGTACTTTCGGCAAGTACCGGCGAGAATGGATAAAAATGGATAGCGTAAGTAGTAAGAACGAATGGTATAAAATGAGTGGTGCTTGTTGTTTTGTTTTTGGCGTGAGTTATAATTGTCCTAAGTGACTATTATTTATGTATTTTATACAGTACCGTAAGGTATTTAAGATGAGGATACTCATTACGCGTTATTCGTGATAGGTGTTGATTTAACCGGGCATCCGTTTCATCGTCAGTGATCATCCCTCGAACTACCGACTACTTAAGATATAAGGTGTGAATTTATAGCCTCGCTTATGTTTATTTCAAATTGTTTTACCCGCGAGGGAAATGCATGCTAGTTTTTAAAAGGAACGTATATCATGAATGATTGTTAGACCCGAAAGTTGCCTTAGAAATTGTGTTGAGTACCAAGTTGCCTAAGTCCCTAAATTCATGAACTATTAACTATTGTCCTGCCCTCGAGTAGGGGGAAATAGCCGCTTATGCAATTTGTAGTACTACAGGGTTAACGACCCAATGCTAGCCGAGAAGCTGTACGTTGAGTAAGTTCTGCGGTAGATTATTTTGTATGAGAAATAAGGTATAATTGCAACTGATGCCTTTAGAAGGGGCATTGGTTTCATCTGAATCACGCCGGTATTTATTACGCGGGTGATTGAGTTAACGGATTAGTGTCATGAGCTTAAACACAATTGTCAGTATCCTGATTATAGATTGTTTGATCGACAAGTCTATAAATGATCAAGAATGGTTTTTATTTTATATACGTTCAAATTGATTGTAAAACCTATGAATTCCACTCAACGTTTTCGTTGACCAAATTTTTGGCATGTGTTTCAGGTAACCGCTGAAGTGTAGAATGGAGCATGCATGGGATGGACGTTGTGTGTATGGCTTGGAGTCCGCTTGTTTTTCCTCCTTTTTCTACTTAAACAATTTTTAAGTTTAATGTTATGTTGTTGTAAAACTGAAATTCTTGGGTTGAGATTCATGGGGACCGAAAACGCTTAACTCTGTTGTACCAAATTGGGGTTGGAAAAACCGTGGACATGTATCATCTAACAATTTTTAAATTCAAGTTTTAAGTTGACGTCTTTTTAGCGTCGTTTGATATATCTTGTGTGCAATGAATACTGTGTAGCACCCATTGTTGTAGTTCCGCTGCGCATAGCAATTGTGGGGGTGTTACATGCAACATTTCCTTAAACCTATTCCAAGCCGTTGAAAAACTCTCATTATACTCTTGCAAAAACTTTGAAATCTCGTTTTTCAAGTGCGTAGTCTTAGAGGGCGGAAAAAATTGGTTCACGAATTTTGAAACGAGATCCTTCCACGTCAATATAGAATTGGGTGGCTCTTTCTCTAACCAAATTTTTGCGGGCCACGCTAAGGAATACGGAAAAAGCATCATCTTAATCGAGTCGTTTGAAACATCCTTAAACTTGCACGTGGCGGTGAGACGATTAAATTGTCGAATGTGGTTATGAGGGTTGTCCTTTTCGTCACCTCGAAACTTGTTGTTTTAAATCATGGACAACAAACCCGTCTTAACCTCAAAATTCTCCGCAAGGATAGCGGGAATCAAAATCGCTTCTCCATAACCCTCGGTGGGTGCTTGAAGTAACTCCATCATAGTTCGATTAGCCATGGGTGCTTCTTTCACTACAATGGGTTCGTCAATAGGAGACTCCTCACTAGTAGGAGTGGTGGATTTGTTTCTTCGTTTACGAGCACGTTTTGCTTTGGAGCGAGTTTGCATAAACGTCACGTACAACGAGAAGACGAGCAAAGAAGATTCTTTTTGGTGTTTTTTACTTTTTCAATTTTTTTTGTGGTTTTTGATTGTTTTTAACTTTTTTGGATTTTTGGAATGTATTAGTAGACACAAATCTACAAATCTCCTCCTTAATCAAATCTCTCGATTAAATAAGCCTCAAGGAATGAAAACGAACACGTGAAGTGAACGTCTTCGATGACTTTAGAACGATGGTGGAACACCAAATCGTTCAAGAGGGTTTAATCAAATGAAACCAAGAAAATATATATGATACGTAAGTAATACTTTGGGCGGCAAAACCCTCGATTCACTCTCAAAATCAAATACGCACAAGCAAGCGGGGAAACGAGGCGGCGCGAAGCACTTAAGAGCCTTTTTCCTTAGGATATATTTTATAAT
Source organism: Glebionis coronaria (assembly GCA_025667525.1). NCBI lineage: Eukaryota > Viridiplantae > Streptophyta > Magnoliopsida > Asterales > Asteraceae > Glebionis > Glebionis coronaria. Next base: position 194,135,115 of record CM046880.1, read on the forward strand.
ATCTGCCTTATACCCACCTTATAGTTTGTATTTTCAAGATTAAGCTTCACGAAAGTATTTATCTATTTTTGCCTTTTTCTTTGGTTTGAGATTCGAATACAATGATTGGGTAATGACCTCCCAAGTCAAGGTTGTGATTTCTCACGTATTTGGAGTACTTGTAAATTTATTGTTCTACGTATACAATATATTAATAATATTCACAAAAAACAAAAAACGATAATACGTATTGGTAGAGTGCTACTAATACAATTACTTTTATGGCTAATATAAAAACAACAATGGTTCAATCAAAACACAACACGCCTCCCCGGCAGCGGCGCCAAAATGATTGTTGTAGAATTACGTCTTTTAGGAAAAAGAGCGTAAAAATAGGGCAAGTGTGCACGACGATTTAGGAAAACCGTGTGTGAATGACCTCAAGTAAGTGAGTTCGTTCTCGAGGAGGCAAGTGCGTTGTGTGTTGAAATGATTAATTTTGTTTGATTTTATTGAGAGAAAGAAAAAGAAATGAGATTAGAAAGGATTTGACGGTTACGATTACGAATTAAAACTACGACGAAAAAGGCGTAAACGTAAAGTCTTAAAAACTACCAAAATTAAAAATTTTAAACCTAAAAATAAGATTAAAAGCTAAAAGTAGTCTAAAATAATATAAATGAGTGTAAAAATCTAACAAGAATATTTTAAAACCTTTTATTAATTAAATATTCAATTTTAAATGCTAATTAAAGCCTTAAAATTAAATATAATCAATCAAAATGTCCAAAATATTATTTTATTGAACAAATAACTTACTTATATTATTAAAAGACTAAAAAGTATTTTTCTAAAATTTGAAAACTATTTAAACTATTTTTAAATCACTAGAAACTATTTAAAATGATTAAAATCTAATTAAACTTAAAATAATTATAGAAATAAATCTAAAAGCTATAAAAATATTCTAAAAATTGTAAAAGTCCTAATTAATGCTAATTAACCTAGGAAAAATGAAAAAGGAATAAAAATCACACTTTCTATTTTTAATAATAAAATAATATTAAAATAATCCAAAAAATAAAAAGTTTATAAAATAAATTCTAAAAAATTTCTAAAAACTTAGAATAATGTAACTAAGATAAAAAAAACAATTTAAAGCCCCTAAAACCTTTTTTATAATTTTATATTAATTTTTAAAGTTTATAAAAAACCCTAAAATCAAATAAAATTAAAAATCAAAGTTTTTGAAAATCTAACTAGATGTAAACCTCAAGTTATTAAATTAAAACTTAAAAATTATTTTTCTGGATTTTTAAAGTGCTTTTTACTATTTTTAATCTATTTTCTAAAAATTAAACTAAAAATAATCCTAATAAATAAATAAATAAAGGGAAAAAAAACTTTTTGGACAGAAAAGTCTTAAAACCTAATTCAATCCTAAGAAAAATGCTAATGGGCGAAAACCTCAAAGAAATAAGCCGGAAAAAGCTTATTTATAAGCTGATGGTTGAATAAACTATAAAGCAAACACACCCTAAATAGATATTGTGTTGGAGTCTTAACAATAAAAGACCCAAGGGCAAGCGGTAGAGTGTGTGTGCTTTGGCAGTGGTGGCGCAGGTTCGATTCCTGGCCACGCCAAAAAAAATTTATATTTTTTTTTTTACTTTTTCTTTTAAAACACTTGTACACAGAAACTCCCACTCACCAAAACACAAACACACGTCTCTGAGTTAGGCTAGAATTACCCTAATTCGAAGCAAACAGGTCCCGGACCTGGAATCCTTTTCTTTCTTGTTTTCAGTGGGCAAATGCCCCCTTTTTTATATCTGTTTTGCGTTCTTTTTGGACAATCAAAACCCCTCACCTGCAGTTGGCGTGTGGGGGTGTTTTAATCAAGCAGAAAGCACAAGAAACAATATGACACAAAAAAATGACTGAACACAAGCAAGTAATGAACAAGCAGGCAGATTGCAAACACTTCTATTTCAAATACCAACCGATTAGCAATCAACTACGGGGTCAAGTATGGTAGCTTATGCAGGCAGATTCAAGCGATACTACGCATCCTCTATTCGAAATTTGTATAACCTAGATGGACCAGTTACACTCCAAATATCAGATTAATCGAATTGCACAAACCACTTCTAACATGCACCAACACAAATCAATTTGATAGCATACATGGAATACATGATTTCAAACAAATCAGAAGGCAAATATTTGAATATTACCAAAACACTTAAGATAAAGGCAAGCCAATATGAGCAAGCTATCTCAGACTCCTAAGTTTCAATATCTGGCCCTTAGAACTACCAACCTAGACAATCAACAATCGCACAGCAAGATTATCAAACTTAGCTTGTACAGTTTTAATAAACGATAAAGTTAACAACAAAAAAAGCATCAACTTGAAATCTATCAAAGCTTCAAAATTGTTATCAACACCTAGCAATCTTTAACTTAAAACCGAACTCACTTAACAAGCATGAATTTAAGCAGAGATGTGAACAAGAACACTTATGCAGAAACAAACCAAGCAATGTCACACAGGGAACAAATACTCTAGAACATTTACATTGACGCAACTAGAAAAATAAAAAAATCGAGTAAGAGACTATGATACCTACCCCTGTTTACGTCCAACTGGGGTCAGCTAAGCTACCCCTAAATCTGACCAACCACTAGGTCAAACAAGGGGCGTCTTGAATAGGAAAGTAATATGTGGGTGTTCGTTGGGGTTCAACAGCTGAACCGAAGACCCGGAATGAAAAAGGAACGCTGCTAAGAGTAACAAATGAATCCAAGAACTGAGTTCTTGGATTGTGAGCTCAACAGATGAATAAACAATACAATCACTTTCGTATCTCCTTTTTTTTTTGTTTTCTTAAAAACTTGAACTTGAAAAACTTATGATTTTCTGAATACTAAGAAAACAATGGAAGAGTGTTGCCAACCTTACAAGAGTTTTGCCCTTACCAAGATACCCACTAAGGCTTGATATAAACTCTATATCATGTCTTCGTGGTCATATCCCAATACCGGCCGTAAACCTATTTGTGACTTTGTCTAAACTCAACTTAGAAGCAAAATAAAACAATCTTTTAAGTAACTTAAAAGAAATAAAAACCCAACTCAACTTTAAAACATAAACTTAAATCATAAAACATAAATTAAATTGGAACTTGGATGATTTTTAAAACTTCAAACTTTTCATTCATAAAAGAGTAAATTACAAAAAATCCGAGACAAAGGGGAAAAAAGGGTACCACAGGTTGGTCCTCATTTTATAGCCCTCCTCAGATTGTTCTAGAAAAAATAAAATGCAAACCCTAATTGACTAAAAATCCAGAAATACCCTTATGAAGATTCGGATCAATTTCAGCATATCCTCATTTTTTGAATTTGTTCAACGTCTCCATGTGATTGCTGAGCTGTGATGGATGGATCTTGAGCGTTGGATTTGATGTAGGCATCAAGCAACTCCTCCAAGGCGTTGATTTTCTGCACCCATTTTGTTTGTTTGCAACAAGGAAGCCACGTGGGAGGGGACCAAGGTCACGTGGGTAGTTTTTGGATGTGGGGTTCGGTTGAGGGTGATGCTAATCATCATTCTGGATGATTAGAGCTTTTGTGATTGGGGGATTAGAGTTTGATTAATTAGAGTTTATGTGAAGTTAAAAAAGGGGGATTTGGGTGTAGATGATAACAGTAAGTGTAACCTGGTTTAACTATTTTTTGAAAGTTAATAAATCTGATTTTGTGGATTGTGGGTTAGAGTTGGGTCGGGTAAACGGGTTTGGGTGGGTTTAGTGAGGTGTCAGTGTAGGATTGGTGGGTAGGTTTAGTGGTTTGGAAATAATTCCCCTTCATCTCCCAATTTGTTGTCATTTAAACTTTATCAGCTCACAACTCCATTTTTCCTTTATACAAGTTTGGGAACTTGTCACTTTTGGCACAATCAAGTCTTCAAACTTAAAACAAGGACTAAATATGCAATTTCTTCATATTCCAAGGACTGATTTTGACATGTTTTCAAACTTCAACGCTTTGACTTGTTTGTTGACTTCTTGGAGGACCATTATTGACAATTTAGTTTTGTTGAGGGGCTAAATTTGCCAATTCTTCAAAGTTGAGGGTCCTTTTTGTAATTTTGACAAACTTTAGGGACCAAACTTGTAATTATAAAGATACAAGGGTATAAAGTGTCAATTCTTCAAACTTGGAGGACCAATCTTCATGATTCTTTAAATCTTCAAGGGTTTCCTTTGGAAAATTCTTCATTAGGGCTTGGTTCATCGTGCGGCTTCGTTTCCCGTGTTCGTTTTTTATTGATTCTTGTGATCTTTTGTCATTTTCTCAATATCCGTACCTAAAATACACAAGCAACAAACACAAGCATATATTTGGGTATTTTGGTGATTTTTAATGCATTTTAAGCCCTATTTGGAAGATGAGACTATGTATAAAAGCAGTCTCATCAGTTTTAAAACCATCCTCCTAATTTGTACCATCATCTATTTTATCCAAAGAGCACTAAAAGAGTTATGAGAACTCTTCTCCTTATCATTAGTCTTAGCAATAAAAGTCGATGTTTGTTATTCAAGAAACCCTTCTTAAGCATCGGAGCTGCCTTCTTAAGAAGACCCGTATCATTAGCTTTTGAGGTTTCACCTCTCTCAACATTACGATATTGAATATTTAGAACTGGTTTATTTAATTTAATATTGCAACTTGTGGTTGCTTATTCTTACCTTTATTCATCTTTTTCTTGACCACCTCAAAACCATCATCCATCACGTCATTAGTAGCATGAACAACCACTTCCTTGGTCAATTCAGACACATATTATTTGTATGATCAAAGATCAAGCATGTAGAGCATATAGGTGGTCTCCATTCATACTCAATATCAATCGTAACCAATGAATGCTCTTTATCACGTCTTTTAGGAACATCAATTACCATCGAGTCCAATAACTCAGCATCAGTAGAAACCTCAATGAGCGCCCGAGCATAGTTACTTCGACCCCACGAGTTAGCACACATATGGCTCGTGTAGGAATCCAACATAATAGGTGTACTAATTTCGGTAGTGATAAGACTAAGAACAACCTCCGAATAAGCAACAATCGGCACATGATGAAGCTTAACCCACACCGGTGCTTTCTTAATCTCCGCCTTTTTTAAATCAGTAGTAGGCGACCAAATATTCAAGATAATAGGAACGGTTCTAATCAACCACGGGCCATTTTCAAGAACTCCTTCCATTCCTTCCTTAGTATTGAACTGAAAAGGAAGAAATCTGCATGAAGTTGAACGCGGTTCAAACCATACCGTGCCCACATGTTTTTAACATAGTTCTCCACAAGCGGAAAAGCTAAAAGTTTACCAATAAATTGCCCATATAACGTGTGCGCAAATCTTGATTCAACCTCCTCAACAGCATCATAAGGAATTGCAATTCGAGCTCCCTCAACATGCTCGTCACATCTTAATTCTGATATTTTCACACTCTTTGTACTCGTCTGAGTCATAACAGTCGTGCCTTTAAGAACCAATACAAAGGATCCTCGCTCTTGCTGCATATTAGCCATGACATCCCCATCTTTATCAGGAACCCCTAGCATGTTACTTTGTATCAAACTAGGTTTAGCACCTGCACTCTGACTAGACACAATCACGGAGTTAGTAACAACGACTTTTGGCCCAGAAGTTTCAATCTTCGAATGATCATTCGGCCTTTCACCCGTAGATACATCTGCTTCCTGAAGACTAGACGTCACACTCCCTCTATTTCTAACCATATAGCCATTAGACTCGTTAGTCATCATCCTAACTGACCCATCGCTAGAATCAGCAAGATGTAGACCACTAACCTTCTAATCACCACTAGGGTTTTGTAATACCCCCGCAGCCATTGTTAGGTCAGTCTGAATATTAGGATCATTACCCGTCGGATCGAGTCCCCCATTCTGACCACACACAACATTTTCAAGCTTTTCTTAAAGTAAATCACCTGCACTTCGATCATCAGCTTCCTTCAGATGCTTCATATGAGAAGCCAATCCATCCCAATCAATCAGAACAGGTTCCACCTTCTTCATATCACCAAACCCAAAAAAACCCTAAAAAATAATCAAACCCTAATTGCCGACACCAGCAAGAACAACCCAACAACACCCTAAACGACTCCCATAAAAACAATGATAATCTAAAACACGATCTGATCTGCACAGCGAAACCCTAACTAGCATTGTAAAAATACCCTAAAAACATAGAATGACCTAAGACAGCAAACAATTCGAATAAAGTTGATGTTAATACAACACGAATCAAGGATTCGGTTTATAAAACATAAAATTTATAAGAGATTTAATGATGAATCAAATTAAAAACGAATTAAAGAGGTAGAAGAAATGGCGGCTAGGCAAAGGGAGAAGCCATTTTTAGGGTTTTTTCTACATTGAACAATTTAGTCATAAATCATAATAAAAATCAAAAATTTCTTAGTAAAATCACCTCTTTATTTATAAACATAGATATTACATTAGTTAAAACTACTGGATGTTATAGTGTCTTCCCCTTATTTTGAATCTTGTCCCGAGATTTAGCTAGAACTAGGGGTAATAGAAGAAAATAGATGCGGATATTTAGCTTGAATTTGATCTTCACGTTCCCAGGTACACTCAGGCCCTCTCTTCGAGTTCCATCGTACCTTAACTATTGGGATACGGCTCTGCTTCAAGCGTTTCACTTCTCTATCCATAATCTCTACAAGCTCTTCTACAAAATTTAACTTATCATCGAGTTGTAGTTCTTTCATCGGTATGATGAGAGATTCATCAGATAAGCATTTCTTCAGATTTGGAACATGAAAAGTATTGTGAACATTACTAAGCTCTTCAGGTAGCTCTAGTTTATATGCCACAGGGCCAATTCTTTTTGTTATTTTGAATGGTCCTATATACCTTGGATTTAGTTTCTTCTTCTTTCCGAATCGAATAATTCCTTGACGAGGCAAAACTTTCAACATAACATGATCTCCTACTACAAATTCCAAAGGTTTACGTCTAGTATTAGCGTAACTCCTTTGTCTATATTCTGCAGCTTGTAATCGTTGTCGAATTTGAACAATCTTTTCAATAGTCTCATGTATTATTTCTGGTCCAGTCAGTTGAACATCTCCAACTTCGGCCCAACAAACAGGCGATCAACACTATCATCCATAAAGTACTTCGAAAGGCGATGCTTTAATACTAGCATGATAACTATTGTTAAAAGAGATATCTACTAGAGGTATATGTTTCTCCCATCCTTTTCCAATATCTATCACACAAGCTCTAAGCATATCTTCGAGAGTTTGAATAGTCCTTTCACTTTGTCCATATGTTTGTGGATGATATGCCATACTCATGTCTAATTGAGTACCTAAATCATTTTGCATCGATCCCCAAAATACAGATGTAAAACGACTATCACGATCTGAGATAATAGATACAAGCACTCCGTGTTGAGAGATTATTTCCTTAATGTACAAGTTTGTATGAGTTTCCATACGATCAATCTCTATAATAGGAAGAAATCATGCAGATTTTGTAAGACGACCGACAATAACCCAGATGGTGTCATGTCCATTTAATGTCTTAGGTAATTTAGTCACAAAATCCATCGTAATTTTTTCCCACTTCCATATTGGAATCTTTGGTTGTATCAATATATCGGATGGTTTTTAATACTCTGCATTAACTCTTGCACACGTTAAACACTTACTAACGTATTCTGCTATGATTGCCTTCATGTTATGCCACAAATAGTGTTTCTTCAGATCTTGATACATCTTGTCGGAAACAGGATGTATAGAATACTTCGATATATGAGACTCGTGCATAATCAAATCTCGTAAATTACCATGGGCAGGTAACCAACTGCGATTTTTAATACAACGAATTCCATCTTGACGAACTTCAAATTCTTTATCAATTCCTCTTAGTTCTCAGCTCCTACATTTTCTACCTTAAGTGCTTCTTCTTGCGCTTCGAGAATTTGGGTAGGTAACTTCGGTAAAAGAGTTATCATTAATGATCTAAATCGTAACGGCTTAACACGCTCTTTTCGACATAAAGCATCAGCTACTACATTGGCTTTACCTGGGTGATAACAAATTTCACAATCGTAATCAGCAAGTAATTCTAACCAACGTCGCTGTCTCATATTCAATTCCTTCTGATGAAGAATATATTGAAGACTTTTATGATCAGTAAATACTACACACTTCGTACCATAGAGGTAATGTCTCAAGATTTTAAGAGCAAATATCACTGCTCCTAATTCTAGATCATGAGTAGTATAATTCTTCTCATTAGGTTTAGGTTGCCTTGATGCATAAGCAATAACTTTATTCCTTTGCATAAGCACTGCTCCCATTCCTTGAATAGGTGCATCACAGTAAACGATAAAGTCATCGTTACCTTCTAGTAATACTAGGATAGGTGCTTCACACAACTTTCGCTTCAATAATTGAAAAGTTGTCTCTTGACTATCTCCCCAGTGAAATGATTTGTTTTCTGAGTCAATTCAGTTAAAGCTATAGCAATTTTTGAAAAACCTTCGATAAATCTTCGGTAATACTCAGCAAGTCCTAAAAATTGTCTTATTTCCGTAGAAGTACTAGGCTTACTTCAATTCTTTATCGCTTCAATCTTAGTAGGATCCACACGAATACCTTGGCTATCAATGACATGTCCGAGGAATTGAACAACATCGATACAAAATTCGCATTTCGAGAACTTAGCATATAACTTCTCCTTATTAAGTAATTCGAGAATTATACTAAGATGCTTGGCATGTTATTCTCTATTACGAGAGTAGATAAGAATATCATCGATAAACACGATTATGAATTTATCCAAGTAAGGCTTACACACTCTGTTGAGGTCCATGAAAACAGTTGGTGCATTGGTTAAACCAAAAGGCATCACTTGAAATTCATAATGTCCATACCGCGTCCTGAAAGCAGTTCCTAGGAATATCCTCTTCCTTAACTCTCAATTAATGATAGCCTGACCGTAAATCAATTTTTGAATATACGCTTGATCCTTTGATTTGATCAAATAAATCGTCGATTATGGGTAATGGGTAACGATTCTTTAAAGTAAGTTTGTTTAACTCACGATAATCGATACACATTCTAACAGATCCATATTTCTTTTTCACAAATAAGACTAGAGCTCGTCATGGCGATATAACTGGTCTAATAAATCATCGATCAGTTAGTTCTTGGATTTGACTTAACAATTGTTGCATTTCCGAAGATGCTAATCTTAAGGTGCTTTAGCAACTGGTGTTGCTCCTGGTATCAAATCGATTTTGAATTCAACTTGACGCTCAAGCGGCAAACCTGGTAATTCTTCCGGAAATACTTCGGGAAATTCTCTAACTATTGAAATATCTCCTAATCGCTTCTCTTCTTTATCCTTTTCGCTACTTGAAGTAAGAAAACTTGACCACCCCGGGATACGTACTTATTTATCTTAAGGCACGATATGATATTTAGTCGAGTCTTACTTCGCTCACCATGGACAATCGAAACTTCACCGTTAATAGGAATATGAACGGCTTTCTCGTCACATAGAATTTTGGCATGGTACTTAGATAACCAGTCCATACCAATGACTAAGTCAACACTACCGAGCTTAATGGGTATAAGATCGATTTCAAAGGATTGACGTCATTAAGTAATGATACATCCTCGAATAACGGTATTAGTGCTAACTATTTTTCTGTCAGCCATTTCTATATCATACTTAGTATTCAAAGAAACTATCAGAATATTTAACTTAGCAAAAATTTTAACAGATACGACACTTCTATCAACTCTTGAGTCAAATATTACTTTAACCAGACGTTGATTTAGAGGAAACATACCCATAACCTTATTCTGATCTTGTTGAGTATCGTTTAGCAAATAAGCTTTTCCTCTACTATTGCTCTCTTTACGACACTCATTCATCAGATGCCCTTTTTACGCAGTTTTGACATACTTTAGTTACAGGAATTTGATTACTTCCAGCAGCTAATCCTTTAGTTATGCAGAATCTTGTCTGATGTCCTATTTTTCCACAGTTCTGACACTTGATAGTGCAAAATCCTGTGTGATGTAGAGAACACCTCTGACAAAGGGGTTGTCTTCCACTATAACCATTGCTCGAATTTACAGCATAAACTTTAGAAACATCATTTCTTTTGTTATGTTGTTGACGATTATTGCCTTGATTATAGTTAAGAATATTCTTCTGGAAATTACGATTAACAGGAAAATTCCTCCTATCCTCAAACTTCCTCTTATTATTAACTGCCACTTGTACAAGAGTATACCTTATCATTTGATCCATTAATATTTGAGTAATGGTGATAAATTCCTCTAAATTTTGGGGTTTAGAGGCGGTAACATTACCTTCTATACTTCTAGGCAATCCTCCAATAAAAGCTTCCATCAATTTTTTAGTATTAGGCACCATATTAGGACATAATAATGCCAAATCCTGAAATCTTCGGATGTAAACTTTGAGATTATTTTCCTTTACTACTAAATTATAGATGTCTTCCTCCATTTCCTAATCTCACTGTGAGGACAATACTTTTTAACTAGCAGATTCTTAAATTCATTCCAAGGAGTCTGATAAGCTTGTTCTATCCCAATGGGTTGTACATAAGCATTCCACCAAGACAAAGCTTCTTCTATCAGCGTACCTATAGCAAATTTTACCTTTACAATCTTCTGAATAATTACTACGAACAAATACTGATCCAGTTCTCTCAAACCAGCGAATAAGTCCAACAGCTCCTTCAGATCCTTTATAGTTAAAAGGCTGACAGTTCATGAAATCTTTGTAATTACATCTTTTCTCTATCGGAACTTCTCTCCTCAGCAATTCCGTTACTTGCGCTAGCTACATTGGCAGCTTTTGCTTGAAAAGCTGCAGTCACACTCTCAGCAACCAATTGTCTTATTTCTTCAGGTGTCATATTTACTGTCACATATATTGATGCTCTCGTATGTACCATCCTACCAACATAATAATACTCGATAATAATGATTTTTATTTTAAATTTTCATATGTGGAGTATGGAATTTATTTATTATATCAAAAAGTATTCTTAATTCATTCGATCATTTCATATGTGAGGATTCATAATATGAATGACGATAAAATTTTCTAATTCATTTATGAGGATTCATAATATGAATGACGATAAAGACTTTAAATAGGATAACAAGAATTTTTGAGAAAAAACGCACACTTCTTTTATTTATCAACAACTTATCATTTATATGTACACGATAAGCATCTCTGTTACATAAAGAAAAACTGTACATATCTTCAAACTGAAACTAGATTTCTAAGCTTAATTTCCTATTTTGATCTCCTCAATTCTGTCTAAAATATATCCAGAGTCTGATTCTTGACTTGTTTTAAGATCATCTATGAGTAATTCTAAATTAAGCCCAATCCTCGTAAGTCCTCCTTTTAGTTCAGTATTCTCCTTCTCTATTCTTGTCATATTCATCTCATGAGCATGCATCCTTCTACTAAGTCTAATATTATGGCGTCGAGGAACGTCCACTTTATATTCCAACTGACTAATATGCTCTTTGATCTCCTTCCTTCCTCTTATCAGATTCCTAATATTACTCTCCATTAATCTAAAAGCTTCAAGGGATATTTCATCAAGATGAGTAGCAATTATGGACTATTGCTTGTCGTGCTTTTCCACAATCTGTTCTCTAGAGTCTTCTTTAGTTTCATAAGGCTCTTCACGACTTTGATTGGGACACGAATAAAGATCTTCATGTAACAGAAATTGAGACGTAGGTGAAGGTACACTATTCATCACTTCAGTTTGATGTGAGAGATTATTCTTATACTTTAGGAGTATCGTAAAAAGACAAACTCGGAACACGCACATCTGTGGGAGATGGAGTGAACATTAGAATTTCTCTTTCTACATCGTCGAAAATGAGAATATAGGTGGAAGTAGACATCCTTTTAGTTTATATAATATAATAATATAAGATATTTTATTTAAAAGGAAAGAATCTTACAATGGCGTTGATGATGGCTGATGGTCTTGAATTTAAAATTTTAGTTATAGTTTAAAGAAAAATTTATTCTCTATAACCATGAGCTCTAGTACCAATCTGTAACACCTCCATTTTATCTTATAGCATCGGAAGCTAATTTTTAGGGTATTACTATCAAAGTATCATAGTCATAATAATAGAAAATGCTTAAAAACATTTTATAAATATAAATGCTATCATTCATTTATTCAGAGTTAATAAAAACAACTCTACAGTAATGTACAACAAAGGTTTTTCCCAAAGATCTAGTTTTATTTTCTAGAATGATAACTTTATTCAATACACCACCATCCGCAGCCCGCCAGTCCTCATTTACCTGAAATATATGCCTTAAAGTCAACACAATGGTTGAGCGAATTCATTGGTTTTTAAACAATATTTGAATACAAGTACGACTCTAGGGCTACATTATTATACACCCAACTTTTTATAATTCATCAATTCATATTGCACTAGCTCATGACCCTGCAACTAGACATTATCAGGAAAACCCAACAAATTTTCCCTTAAGTAGGAAGCTTTCCGTACTATCCTAAATGCAAAATAAAGCATATCTGTTTAGCCTAGGTAGGAACCATTAGCTACTAGCAAGTGAGACTTGCCTAGATAGGAGATGTCAGTCTCCAATAGTACTATTCACAATATTAGCGCTCATTAAATGATTAACGGTCCATGATTGAAAAGGGGCTTAACGGTAACTAGTAAACGTAGTGTCAATATTAATATTGGCAGCATACAAAAACACTTGTATTCTAGTTTTACATATATCCTCCTCATGGGTTTTCAAATCATTTATAAAACTTTAAAAGTGAGGCTATGATCTCACCTTAGCCTAGAGAGTCTTGATTAAATCAGCTATACCTAATCGCAACCTTTTCACAATATCTGAGTTAACACACAATATATAGATATATCAAGTCATACTCTCTGAGTTTAATATTTTATTATTTCATGTTTTTATTCTTTGATTCTTATATTTTATTAATATAGATCATTGTTTAGGCCATTATACTTAGAAATCCATTCTTTAAACGTTTGAGGAGCGAGGGCACTTTAAATCATAAACCCAACCACTCAGTCAAAACGTAATATCGAGATGGAACATCTTTGTACAAATCTCCCTACTAACATGACACATTGTATTTTATTACATTTTATGTTCTTTAGTTTCAATATTGGCAAAAATAGTCCTTATAGTTATATTTTAGCATAATTACACTTTTAACCCTTTAAGTATATAGTTTCATTGTATTGGAATTTAATCCTTCAGTATTTAACCTTTGGATCTCAAATTTTCCAACATTTATTATTATAGCTTTAGGTTTCATAAAATGACACTTTTGGCCCAAAATGTCAAATAGTTTCAAAGATGACAGTTTTGGTCTCTATACTTGTAAAAATCATAAAATTTCTTAAAAAAATATAACAGATGATCTAGGATTTTAAAACAAAGTTTCAAAACTTATTTATAATCATAATAAAAACATTTTATCTGAATTATAGCTATTGAATTGGATTTTAAATCATTATTTTATGTAGAATACAAAACTAGGGTTTTAAGACATCTTTAGCTTATAACTTCCATTTAAATTTATGAAATGACTTAGTTCTTTTTTTATTGTCTTTCTAACATAATTTTGGCATTATAAAAGTCTTATCATTCATTATAACAAGATCAACGCTTGTTTAGTAGAGAAATTACATAGGTAGCTCCAAAATGGCTCCTTATGGCTTCCTATGAACACTACTTGCTATCAAAGCTTCAAGGGCTTCAATGGAAACCTTCTAGACCTATTTTTTGGTCTTATGGGATGTCCTAAGACGTTTATAGAAGTGGAAATGGAGAATGTGTAAGAGGTTTAAGGAAAACAGGGTGCAAGTCTCTATGTTTGCTATTCGGCCCTATTTATACTACTAGCAACACATAGGATCCAAGTTTGGTATCTAAACGTGTAACATAAATAGGTGGATGACTAATGAAGGCTAGTGAAGCTATAAAAAATTTCTTAGACCATAGCATTGATCCAATCTTCACTTGTGGCTAAAAATGGGTCACGACATGTTTTAGATAAGAATGGTGATGTGTAGCAAGCAAGGAGGTGATTCACCTACTTTTCACCACTCCTAAAATAACTTAGAAGTCCTAAGTATCTGATGTTTGAACTTCTAATGGAAGGAAATGGTTTTAAAATAGGTTTTGGAGGCAAAATACAAAACCGGATTTGAATTTTAGGGCTTGTAACTTATGGTTTGTGTTTTTGGTGATTAGGGACTTAGGAAAGTGATTAGTGAATGATTAAGGCTTAATGAGGGTTTAGAAATTCTATTTAAGAGATTTGGGTCCTTGGTTTGAAGTTTAACAAAGGTTTGATAATAAAATGGGAAGTATACTTTTGTGGACTAGGGTTTTCTAAGGATCTAGGGTTTAAACTTAGTAAATGTGATTATCCTCCTCTTAGTTACTGATGTAAACTTCATTTAGGTCCTAAAGATTGTGCCTTAAGTTTCCAAAGAGTTCTTACACTTGGTTTAAGGGTTTAGTTTGGATAAATATGTCTAAAGAGTGAAAATACCTATTTTGACCTAATTTATAAGTCATGCATTAAAATCTTGTACCTTGTGCATTACGGTACTTTTACATTGTCTTAACATAATATTATAATCTTAATGAAGTCCTGTGAGTGTTTGTAGACTTATTCTAAAAGACTAGGTTATGATTCCATGTAGATTTCTTAATATAAGGGATTCTATATCATTAAGCCTAATAACTTTATATTTTGGGTAATTTGGGTTTGTATCTTAATTTACACTTTTTATATGTCTTATATGATATGCTTATGACTTATATGGGTTCTACATTCTTAGTTTAAGGTTTATATAGGTTGATCATATTCTAGGGTTATTTAAGTAAGCTTAAGGTTCTATGCTTTAAAAACTTGTACTTTATGCTTTAATAATTTCTAACTTCGTTTAAGATAAATGTATGATTATATTATGATACTTACTTGAGTTTTATAATTTATTGCAAAAGATTAGAGTCTAATTCATTATAGATTAGATTTTATATGTTAATCTTGGTTTTAGGTCGTTTTCTTATAATTAGCTTGTGATTAGTGAATATTACTGTTTTGTGGTTATTTAACTTTTCTTTATATGTTAGATTAGAATTAGTATGAAGTGTTTAATAATAGTACATAGTTATTTGGTAGTTATATTGCTTGAAATATTAGTTTATGCGGGATTTCTATGGTTTCTATAGCTATTTAGGGTATCTTTGTTGTATTTGAGTTGTTCTTATTCATTATTTGTACATATAGTTATCTTTAGAACTCAGACTTGATATATATATATATATATATATATATATATATATATATATATATATATATATATATATATATATATATATATATATATATATATATATATATATATATAGTGTATGTAACATATATCCATATGGGGATGTGATAATTGAGATAGTGAGTATTCATACATTCAACAATTTAGTCACACATCATAATAAAAAGTAAAAATTTCTTAGTAAAATCACCTCTTTATTTATAAACATAGATATTACATTAGTCAAAACTATTGGATGTTATATTATACAATGTCCAGAATCTACTAAAGATTCTATTTACACATTATAATGTGATTTATTTAGTCTCGAGCCTAAGACGCGTCTAGTCATGTTAGGTCTCGCTCGATCATATGTCGACCATTGGGAATCTCGCTCTCGATCAGCAATTGATTGTTATCTTATGAAGTCGTTTATCAACTATTAGGCATTTTGTTCTCGATCAATGAGCGATTGCTCATGAAGTCGTGTGTCGACAATTTGGTCTATGTGCCTCGATAAATGTATAACAGGCTATATCAGGTGAGTTCATAGCCTCACTCTTACTACTTTATATGTGTTTATAAACCCGCGAGGGGAATACATGCTCTTGGTATAAAAATATATGTTGTTTATATGTATGGTTTTCAGAGAATACATGTTTATGAATAAACATGTGATGTTTGGCTATATGATTTGAACGAATACAAGTTGTTGTAAGTGAATGTAAGCTGTTTGATTAAATGCTTTTGAAAGATGAACACAAGCATTGATTGTATTGATTTTGAACCGCTATTTTCTAAGTTTTTGTTTTGCCAAAATTTGGAACGTCCCTAAAACCCATGAACCATTAACTACCAATGATAGGTAGTCGCAGATACAGACGGATGGATCCATTGGGGATGGCTCTGACGTGGGTAGGTCGCACCTGTGGGTGGAGGGCTCAGCCAGGTGTGTTGTATGAGAAGTAAGTGGGTATTAGGAAAGATACCTGACTAGGGAATTATTTATACTTAAGGCTTCGGTGTCATGTCTTAGTAGAATAGCGCGGAATTTGGATATTGTATGTGTTACAATATTGACAATGTATGAGATTCTTGTGTTTAAAAGCTTTATGGTTTATTAAAAACTCGTTATTGTTTATTAAAAACCTATGAATTCACTCAACCGTTGTGTTGACCTTTTAGCATGTATTCTCAGGTGTATAAGTTTAAGAGTAGCTGGAGCATGGAGCCGCGTGGGATAAAGTAAAGGCAATTGATGACGTATAGTCCCTAGTCGGGCCATGAACGCGGCCCACGGGTACTACTCGTATTTGGCCCATCATGAATGGGTTGGATTAGTGTCGTTTGCGACTATGGGTCTCGGATGAACAGTGGCCGCATAAGTTATATGCGGCTAATAAGTGTGAAAACACTTATCCTTTTACCACTTAATTATAATAAAAACGAGACCAGAACGTGTATGTGATGTCGTAAAAGTCAGAATTATGCGTGGTTTGTGTTTTTATTGTTTTTCGGGACAAAAATATGAAAAAGGACGAAAACACGGGCTTTCACGGGCTTTTATCGAAGAAAAAGGCAAAAGACGAAGTCAAAAGATAAAAAGTGCAAGAAGAACGGAAGTCAAAGTCCTATTCTGAAGATTTATCAAAGAAAAAGTCTTAAGACAGAATTTTAACGAAGTCGAAGAACCGAGTCTACTAAAAGATGAAAATTAGAAGACAAGTTCATTTAATCATTCGACAAATCCCGAGCCAAAGTCGAGAACGTCAAATTTAATTAAAAGACGAGAAGACTTATTTAAAAAGACAAGAAGAAAGAGCAAGGAAGCAACACACCTCCCCTCTCCTATAAATAGCCCTTCATTTCCTTCATTTAGGAGTGAGTCATTTTTTTTAGTAGTTTCTAGTTTTTAGAGAGAGAAAGTGTTTACTTTCTCTCACTAGAAAAACACTATCTTTGATTTTCTTTCTTTTAATCTAATCTTTCCTTTTTGATTTTAATCTTTGTCTAATCTTCATCTTTTTCATCATCTTTGTTAGTTACAATTTCGTGTTCTTCATTCATTTCACCACATCTTCTACACGTTACATAAAGTTCCTTGCTTTTTGTGTTTCTTGTTTCGTGTGTTCCATCTATCTTCTACTTTGTTGTGGTAGAGATTTAGGTGCTTTTGGTTGGTTAAAATTACGGATTTCTTGTAAAAAATCTCATTTTTTACCAAAGCACCCAAATCTCTACCACAACAAAGTAGAAGATAGATGGAACACACGAATCAAATGGCGCCGCTGCCGGCTCTTTTCATAGAGATTAACGGTTTTTCGTGAGAAAAATTGGATTTTGGGATCCGTTCTTTTAGTAACGTTATTTTCAAGCACAAAAAATTTCAAAAATCCTAAAAATATAAAATTTTCAAAAATCCAAAAAAAAATAAAAAAAATAAACAAGATAAAAAACCAAAAATATTGTAATACATTTTTAGTGTATGCGTACTCGATCTTCGTCTTATTCTGAGCCCGAGACTCTTGAAGACCTAGATATGGCCGGTGTGCATAACAATAATAACCCACCTCACCCCAACATGAATAATAACAACCATGCTCCTCCACCCGACCTTCGTACGATGGAGGAGCTTTGTCAACCAACCATGAACGGACGTGGAGGACCGATTGCGCCGATGCAAATCACGGCTCCCGAATTTTCGTTGAAGCATCACATGATCCAACAAGTTCAAAACGCTTGTCCATTTTGCTGATTACCGGATGATGATGCCAACAAACATCTCGATAAATTCATAACCGTCACTCAAAGCATGAAATTGCCTGGTATTTCCATGGATTTTCTTCGCCTTCATCTCTTTCCATACACTTTATCCCACCATGCCGAAAAATGGTTTGATCGTCTTCCCAAAAACTTAATTCATACATGGGACGAAATGACTCAAAAAATTTTGTCGCGCTACTTTCCACCATCCATGGTCACTAGTCTTAGTAATCACATCAGTGGTTTCACTCAAGAACCTGATGAGTCGCTTTTCGATGCTTGGGAACGTTATAATGTCTTGATCTACCATTGTCTGAACCATAATATGCTCCCCGTCACTTTGATTGATACTTTCTACAATGGTTTAACTTTTCGTGATCATGATACGATTAATGCTACCGCCAGTGGTACATTCATGAAGAGAAGACCTGAGGAGTGTAGAGAGCTTATAGAGAACATGACCACTCATCACAAAAATTGGGATTCATCCGCATCTTCAAGAAATCACCCGAGGGCCAATCTTTCTTCTACTTCATCAAACCCCGAGATAACCGAACTTACCCGCCTAATAGCCAACAAAAATTTCTTAACCATGGCTACGAACCAATTTCAACAAGTTAAAGCTGTCACACCTTCTTGTGAAATTTGCGGGGGTTCTCATTCGTACACCTATTGTCCTTCTAGTCATGACAATCCAGAAAACGTGTATACGGCTAACGGTACCTTTTCCACGGGAGGCTATCAAGCTCGTCCTCAAGGTGACCATAATTTGCTAAGTTATCATTCAAACAACTTTCTTTCACCACCCGGTTTTCCTCCTCAAAAGCAAAACAACTTTAATCGCAATAATCAAAACCAACCTCGAGCTCCTAATCAATATCAAACCCAAAGAAACCCATATCCACCTCAAGGAAATAATCAAGTTTACCAACAATCCACTTATCAACCACCTGCTTACCAAGTTTCCCATCCCAACCAACCAACGACATACAATCATGTAAAATCCATGATTTTACCATAATTTTTATGTAATTAAATTTCACCTATTAATCCTAGAACACATACTCACATGTGTATCCCTATAGGTTGAGTGTGAACTTATTCATTTAGGTACTTATACCTTTGCATTCACACTTCTTGTAAATAAGTTACATAGCTCAAACCTTGTACTTAAGACTAGGAGAACAAATGATAAAAATGTATAATCAATACTTGGCTATACACACAACACTATATCAAAGTTGGAAAAACATGCTACATAGTGTATGTAGCCGTGTATGTGTACAAGAGTGTATACCACAAACATGTTCTTAACCTCCTTGGAATAGCCCAAGACCTTACTCTTTATATACTAGCCCAGCATGGGCCCAAGCCAAAGCCCATTACCCTCCTTTTTGGCTAGCTAGACACGGCACCCCATATGTGGAAGAAGAGGGGTTGTCTTGGTTTTGGAAAAGCCAACACATGGCACAATAGTTCTTACCAAGGCAATCATGCCTTTTTGCCTTCACTCTTCTCTCTCCCTTTAATCCGAAACATACACATACATTCTCTCAACTCCTCATGCAACCAAATCTCATTCTCTCTTCATCTCTCTCTCAAATCATTTCGGCATTAAGCCATAATAATCCAAAGTTGTTCATTAAATCCACCAAGATATTTGTCTCATCTTTACTACAAATCATTAGTATTATCATTCCCTTGTATTCACTATAAACAAGCCCTAGATAAACCATCTAGGCCATGGCTTGATTTATACATAGGGTTTTTTTCATCATTTTGAGTAGATCTCAAACCACCTTGTTCACCTAGATCATTTGTGGTACTTTTAGGCAAGAAAGGTATACACTACTTGTTCTTTCATTTCTTCATGCATGCATCATCATACATATATAAACACAAGTAAGATAACATGTTAAAAATCAAGATTTGATGAAGCTATGACCATTATAAGTCACGGCTTATTTATAAAAATCATGTTCATGATTTAAAAACCTTTTGATAAGGAACTTATGATTGGTATGTTCTGTTTTAAACTTGATCTAAAAATTATATGAAACATTTGTAAATCAAAAAGTTGCATGAGTTACAAATCTAGTCTTATGGGACTATGGTTAAACCAATAGCCATAGATCTCATAAAATGGGTGTGTGTAACTTAAAAGTCTTGAAGACCATGACCTTAAAGGTCACGGCATATATGGTTAATGTTTATGTGAATCATGTGTTAAGTTTAAATGATGGAATATGAAATGATACATGTTAAAATGACTATTAAAAATTACAAATATGTATAAATGTAGCCGTGGGATTACATAAGGTTTAAATGGATAAAATGTACATGCATGTTATTATAAACCATAGATCTAGTGTCAAAGGATAACTTGAATATGTTAAACATAAAACAAGATTATGGGAACCTTGGGAAGAGGCAATATAGCCGTGAGCTATATGTGCTCTCCTTGGAAAAATAGTAACCTTGGAAACATACATGTAAACTTGATAATCATGATTGTATTTTAAATAATTACAAGACTTAGAAACTAGATATAGTGTTCATCTTGGGAGTACCAAGATCTAAAATATAGCCGTGAGCTATATAAGAATGTACATGGATTTATGTTTGATTTTTAGGTCTAGACATAGTTTAGATCTTATTATGAACTTGTGACTTATTTTCTTGATGTGTACATAGTGAGATCTAATTTTGTAACACATATTAACTACATGCAACCCTAATATGGAACTTGATCTATCATAATATACTATAACTAATGTAGGCCGTGAGTTATAAGCACCTATTAGGGCTTATGACTTACTTGTAACCTTATTACACACATAGATCTAATTTGGTATAACCCATAAAATGAATTTTTAAGATTATTCATCTATTTAGATTGAAAACTAAATGGTGATGAGCTTAGTAAGCTTATATTAATACACTAAGTAAAAACTTATATACAATGAAAAGTAGTGTTAATGGACTATTTAAACCCATGAAAAATTAACCTAAAACTCAAATGGACCTAATAAGCCCATTTCATAAATTATAGTAATTTAAACGGACTTAAGATCACAATTAGGCCCATTTAACAAATTAAAGGACTTAAAAATGTGTTTAGGCCCAATAAATGATTTAAAGACCCGTTTATATAAATTAGTGGACTTGAGATACATTTTAGCCCACTAAAATAGCCCATTAGATGTTTAGCCCATTTAATGAACCCATATAAAGTTTGAATGTTAAAAGAAAAGTTTTTATGATAAAATATAACTTATAAAAACTTTTTGGATGAAAATGACAATTTATAAAACATAAGAACTAAAACCGTAAGTTATGAAACTTGTTTTGATAAACTAGTAAAACACAAGGACTGAAAATGTAAATATCCAAAAGTCTAGGGTTTAATAAATATTATCCGTGGCAAATTAAACCTTAGGTACCATTTTAGGATGTTTCTAAAAGTTATTTTGTCATTTTATAACCCTAAGGACTATTCTTGTAAATTGCTGAAACTTAAAGAAGCCCTAGGGGCTGTTTTGTAATTTTTATATAGTTACAAAACCTAGATAATACTAGGGGGACTAAATCTGCCATAAGCCTAAACTTAAACAAGCCCTAGGTACCAAATGTGTAATAATCTGAAAGTTACTTGTTTAAAAATATGGAGGGACTACTTTTGCCACATTCTGAAACATTAACTAGCCCTAACCCTAAAAGCTAGTTTAATTATGATAAAACATAATTAAAAGTCTAGATCATGAGGATTAATGTATAAGCATAAGTTTGTGATAAATAAATTACTTTATAAATATTAAATAATTTATGAAAACATTAGAGATAAATAAAATAATATTTTTTTATATATCTAATTATATATTTGCTTTACAAAATAAATTGTATAAACAAGATGAATATGTACTATTAAAACATATATTCATATACTTTTAAGAAATAAAATTATGTGAACGCTAATTAAATTGAATGTTACCACATAAACATATTATAAGTAAAACCCCTTATGTTTACTTAAATATAGAACTTGGTTATAAATTTAATTAGATGTTATTGATACAAGTACTATAAACATGGATTAGTATTTTTAAGTGAAACATTTTCTCTTATGTTCACTTAAATGTAAAACTTAATTGTAAGATTGAATGAGTATTAATACATGTATGCTAACTGATATTAATAGTTAAACAATTCATGTTTTCTTAGAAATGAAACTTATATAAATGAGTTTAAATGAATACTGATGCTACTTGAGCTACGGTTATTTAGATAAATACCATAGTATGAATAATCTGAATAAAATCCGTATAAGCATACATACATGTTCTTTGTACTATCTATTAAGACTGTACTATCTGATTAGGCATAACTTTGGTGTGAGCTTTAATTGGATATCAGTGTTAAACAAGCAATTGCCTACTCCCAGGTGAGTTTACAGCCCCATTTAAACTTTGATAAAACTTTCTCTTTTTGGGAAAGGAAAATATTCAAACATATATTGGACATGTCTGGATTGTATAAACTGGATTATGATTGCTTACTATTGAAACTGTTAAATTGTTGTAAATCGCCCGAATGTTATAAATAGATCTATTAGGGATTGACCATCCCGTCTGGGTGAGTCATGCTCACTGTGCCTTGGCCGGGACAACAGACGTATACCATGTTGGAACTGGAATGGGTGTCTTTCTGTAAGACACTACGTCCTCATCTGTTGTAGACTATGGGGTTAAGCTTCAGTTTCTGATAATAAACAAATGTTATTTACATTTTAGTAAGAATGCTTTGTGCATTATTACTTCTATGATTATTGTATGTCCAAACTAATTAATTGTTAAAATCTGTAAATTCACCAACTTTATGTTGACCCATTAGTATGTTTTACACAGGAATATGAAGTTATTACGTGGTGTGTGCATGGCCTCTAGCATCTTAGAAATCTGCATCATAGGACTCGTCAGGGGTTCTATTTGGGAAACTCAAATAAACACTCTCCACCATGTTTAAGACAATTTTTATTTATTTGTTAAAATAAATATGTAATCTGATTTAACTTACTTTTATCTTATGCTCTACGGACTATATGCTATCGATTCACCCTTGTGACGTCTCCGGGGATATTTTCCGCATATTTTGACCCTACCCGGGGTGTCACAGAGAATGGTATCAGAGCATTAGTTATAGAGAACCAGATAAATTTTTAAATAAAATAAAAATAAAATGGTTTTTCTTTTTTTTAAACTGGACTATAACTTATAAAACTCTCATTGGGATTTTATTTTGGGACCGTCTTAGTTAAGCATATAGATCTAAGGGCATTTTATTCTATGTGAACTAATTGTATATATATATGTTTACTACATTTGATTATTAGTACTGTTTAGTAAAGTATTGCTATATGTCAGACGTGCTAAACTTGAAAATTTTACACTATATAGTAAAATACTAAAATGCGAATATGAGTAATATTAAACTAAATTTCACACATACTAACTGATAAATGAACTACTTACATGATAGTACATATATATGTATAAGTATAAATATTTGTAACCTTAAAACATTCTAATAATTGTTTAAGAAGGTATATATTTTATAAAGCATGTAATCACAATAATATTATTCTTTGTTTGTAAGCCTATACTCACTTCAAACTTAAAATGATATTATTTCAGAGCATCATTACTCCGCCTACTGCATCTACGACTCTTCTACCCAGAGTAGCTCCTGCTCCAGTTGTCTGTTCATCCCCACGATCGACGCAGTGTGGATGGTTGTCAGCCTCAGATTCAGAGGATGACCCAGTCACCGAAGCTGTACTCACAGAGGACCCATTTTCTATCTCAGCATCAGCCACACCGGCCCCAACCTCTATGGAGGAGGACCGGGTCCCTTCTAGCATACCATCTTCCATGCCTCTATCCTTTTCATCAAACTATTTCTCTGGACCCACGCCCGTCTCTACTTATGAGGTCGGGGAAGGCTCTGGGGCAGGACATGTTGATCCCATCCAGGCCCAGATCTCCTCATTGGCTGCACGCCATGAGTGAGAGATATCCGACCTCCGCAGCCAGTTGACAGTCAGTCAGCAGAGCCATGCCGTTATCTATGAGCGTATCGACACTCTTTTCCGCACTAGGAGGGAGGACTTCCAGACTGCTAAGGGCATCCAGGCTAGGACGGACGAGGCATTGAAATGGTTATTGGATGAGAACTATCGCCTCCACCAGCGCATCCAGGTCATGGAAGTTCTACAGCATCAGACCCATGCTGCCCTTGCTACTCAGGAGCAATCCTTGTCCATCTTATTTGATCTCGCCACTGTCTGGCATGATGGGGTTACTGGGGAGATGGCTTATCTCCGAGGGGTCGTCGATAGGCTCCGGAACCAGCTACTGTCTGCACTCCGTACGCTCAAGGAGACCCGAACGACAGTTTGGACTTTGTGGAACACCAAGAGGAATTCTGCAGCCCTACCAGCTCCATCTACACCATCAGCCCCGACATCATCTAGTGGACCATCCAGGAAGGATTAGCATAGACGTACTAGACTTCTTGTACGTCATGATAATCTCACGGGTTGCATCCCGGCTATCATGGCATAGGGCCTTTGTACTTTTATCTCTTGTTCAGCTTTTGTGATGTAATCCCGTACTTTATCTTTCCTTTCTTTTGGGACATGTAACTTTGGGATATGATGTTTTTAAAAGACTGTGTGTATCATTACTTTGGATTAGGCTCGCCCGGCCTATGACTTAGATTGTGTTATGCTAAGATAACTGGTAAATTTCTCATGGAAATAACATGTAATCACTCTCTTTATTATATCTGTAGTGCAAAGTATTATATTATGAGATCTTAACAGGTTGCCCAAATTTGTTATGTAATCCGTGCATAAGTTTCTTTGTGCAAATAATATAAAAACTGTACTAATGTTTGAACTAATAATCTCATTTTGTGTATAATTATAGACAAATGGTGATTACGAGGTCAAATCCCAATAATGCAACCACTTCCAATGCTGATAATGTTAAATCCCCAGAAGCTATAAGAAATGTCACTGCCGCGCAACTACGGGAAATGATAAGTGAAGGCATCACAGCAGCTAACCCAAATACAAACAATGATCCAAACTCCGACGCCCGCAGAAACAACACCAACAGGGGTTGCTCTTACCCCGACTTCTTGAAATGTAAACCCTCATACTACCGAGGTAAAGAAGGAGTGGTTGAATTGATGCAGTGGTTTGAAAGACTAGAGACAGTCTTCCGCATCAGTGGTTGTGCTGACGAAAACAGAGTTAAGTTTGCCACATGTACCCTACTTGAAAGTGCCCTTACCTGGTGGAACTCTGTGGTTGCTATCCTCGGACATGACGCCGCTTATGTTCTCACTTGGACCAACCTCAAGGAAAGAATAACTGAAAAGTACTGTCCCGGAGGAGAAATGAATAAGTTGGAAGTCGAGTTGTGGGACCTCAGGTGTAAGAACAATGATATCATTTGGTACAACCAAAGATTTCAAGAGTTAAGCTTGATGTGCACCAGAATGTTTCCTCTGAGGAGTGACAAGATTGAAAAGTATGTCAGCGGACTTCCTGACAACATTCATGACAGTGTGCTTGCTTCACGACCCACCACTGTTGAAGGTGCCATGGAATTTGCGACTGAGCTGATCAACAAACGAGCTCACAATCTGTCCGAGAGGCAATCGGACAACAAGAGGAGATCCGATGAAAACTCTTGTAGCCAGCACCAACAGCCTTCCAAAAAGCAATATGTTGGGCAAGTAGATGACACTACCCCCACAAACCGCACCAAGAACTACTCAGGGACAAAACCCAAGTGTCCGAAATGCAACTACATCATGTTGCTGGAGGACAATGTCAAGGATGCTACAAGTGCGGCCAACAAGGCCACTTTGCTCGCGAGTGTCGAACCAATGTTTCTACCCCAGGTCGACCCAACACCACTCCTGGAAACAGCAACAGAGGCAAGTCCAACGCACGAGGGAGTGGAAGTGGGCAACAAGAAAACCGAAACCCCACTGGTGGGAGCAGTAGCGCGCCTAAGAAAGTTGTGGTATGTTACGAGTGTGGAACCCCTGGGCACGTGAGACCTGATTTCCCCAAGAGGGCCAACCAGAAGAAGGACGAAAAGGGAACTCCTTCGCAAGTGTACATGACTGGCAACGCCACAACAAACCCAGGCCCCAGCACCGTACCTGGTACGTCCTTACTAAATCAATGATATTCATCTATCTTGTCCGATACATGTGTCAATCAAGGCATTGCAATTGCTAAGCTTAGTAAGATAATAGAAATCCCTCCGATAGTTCTAGGATCCTACTACACTGTGGAATGGACAACGGAAAGGTTATGGTAAGTTAAAACACCATCATTTGAGGTTGATCAAATGTTTTACACCCATCAGATCCTAGAAAGCCTTGATAACTTTGATGTCGTTATTAGCACAAAATGGCTAGCAAGTAATATGCAATTATCCCTTATAGCCAATGATGGGTTTGTGTACCTTGGTGAGATGAAACCTTGATTATACTAGGGAGCCATAACCCCGATATAGTTAACACTAGATTTAGTGTCATCTCTAGCACCAACGGGCTAAAGAATATTTGGTCTGAGAGTGAGCCGTCTCCCTAATCTGCTTCTTCCCTGCCTAACCCTGAGGGACACACCCAACCCACCATGGGTGTATTTTGTAGGGTTACTTCCGCCACCTAGGCAACCCTAAACCTGAAAAGCACATCCAACTCACAATGGGTATAATTTGTGGGGCTATACTCGACATCCCTTGTAAGGAAATGATGAAAGTCCTATGTTTTGGACACTCCTCTTTCCTATTCGGGTCCAATTAGTTCGACAATACCATCATCCACTAGACGATGGGAGATGATAATTCCTCTCTTTAAAAGTTAGAATTTGTACAAATTTTGAACCAGTAATAATGAAAGCATGACCCTTGTTGCGACACCCTGCAAGGCGCACATTTCTTTATTCATGGTATCTTCTTTTATTTCCACCATTTGAGGTACTTCTTTTCTGCGCCCCTCTCACTCAGCCTCACGGCAAAGGGAGCAGATTCCTTGCAACCTCTTACGCAAACGCCATAGACAACAATCTTAACCTCCTTGTTGGGTAAAAACTTTAGTACCATTGACTAATGTTTGTACCCCGCTGCCTTGAGGTAAAAGATCGTAAGTATTTTCTCAAAATATGCTAAGATAGGAGGGGTTAAAGTTAAACATGTTTGTTTTACCTTCAACCCCCAGTTCTTCATCCGCGAGTATGGGGATATAACGTGTATCTCACCCATGAAAAGGATGTAAAAATAATGCATTCCCAGATTACCCAGCGTATGAAATATGTTGGCGTGTCCTCCTCATATCAGAAACCATTTGCAATGGATTTGTCCTCCTGACCAAATCCACCACGCCAATGGTCCCCTCCCAGATCCGGGACAAGTACGACTACAATACCCATTGAGAAGTTCCTCGCCTACCCATCCACGGCAGTAGTCTCCTTTACTGCTCAATCGGATTTATAGTGCGACCCGGATAAAGATTTCTTTGCATTCCTCGCCTACCCATCCACAACAACAGTCTCCTTTACTGCTCAATCGGATGTATAGTGCAATCCGGATAAAAATCTCTTTGCATTCCTCGCATACCCATCCACAACAGCAGTCTCCTTTACTACTCAATCGGATGTATAGTGCGATCCGGATAAAGATCTCTTTGCATTCCTCGCCTACCCATCCACAACAGCAGTCTCCTTTACTGCTAAATCGGATGTATAGTGCGATCCGGATAAAGATCTCTTTGCATTCCTTGCCTACCCATCTACAGCAGCAGTCTCCTTTACTGCTCAATCGGATGTATAGTGCGATCCGGATAAAGACCTCTTTACATTCTCTTCTGTTCACTTATAATGAATGAAGCTTCCATAAATGCCAGATTAGGCGTATAAGAATAACCTAGGTGTAGACCACTTCGCGTTGTACCGCCATCAGTACCTGAGAGATAACCTGAAACAAAAACATGTACTTAGAACATCTCTTACTTAGAAGATAACTAGGTTTTTAGTAGCTTTGAGGACAAAGCTAAAATAACAGGGTGGTGCTGTAAAATCCATGATTTTACCATAATTTATATGTAATGAAATTTCACCTATTAATCCTAGAACACATACTCACATGTGTATCCCTATAGGTTGAGTGTGAACTTGTTCATTTAGGTAATTATACCTTTGCATTCACACTTGTTGTAAATAAGTTACATAGCTCAAACCTTGTACTTAAGACTAGGAGAACAAATGATAAAAATGTATAATCAATACTTGGCTATACACACAACACTATATCAAAGTTGGAAAAACATGCTACATGGTGTATGTACCCGTGTATGTGTACAAGAGTGTATATCACAAACATGTTCTTAATCTCCTTGGACTAGCCCAAGACCTTACTCTTTATATACTAGCTCAACATGAGCCCAAGCCAAAGCCCATTACCCTCCTTTTTGGCTAGCTAGACACGGCACCCCATATATGGAAGAAGAGGGGTTGTCTTGGTTTTGGAAAAGCCAATACATGGCACAATAGTTCTTACCAAGGCAATCATACCTTTTTGCCTTCACCCTTCTCTCTCCTTTTAAGCCGAAACACATACACATACATTCTCTCAACTCCTCATGCAACCAAATCTCATTCTCGCTTCATCTCTCTCTCAAATCATTTCGGAATTAAGCCACAATAATCCAAAGTTGTTCATTAAATCCACCAATATATTTGTCTCATCTTTGCTACAAATCATTAGTAGTATCATTCCCTTGGATACACTATAAACAAGCCCTAGCTAAACCATCTAGGCCACGGCTTGATTTATACATAGGATTTTCTTCATCATTTTGAGTAGATCTCAAACCACCTTGTTCACCTAGATCATTTGTGGTACTTTTAGGCAAGAAAGGTATACACTACTTGTTCTTTCATTTCTTCATGCATGCATCATCATACATCTATAAACACAAGTAAGATAACATGTTAAAAATCAAGATTTTATGAAGCTATGACCATTATAAGTCACGGCTTATTTATAAAAATCATGTTCATGATTTAAAAACCTTTTGATAAGGAACTTATGATTGGTATGTTATGTTTTAAACTTGATCTAAAAATTATATGAAACATTTGTAAATCAAAAAGTTGCATGAGTTAAAAATCTAGTCTTATGGGACTATGGTTAAACCAATAGCCATAGATCTCATAAAATGGGTGTGTGTAACTTAAAAGTCTTGAAGACCATGACCTTAAAGGTCACGGCATATATGGTTAATGTTTATGTGAATCATGTGTTAAGTTTAAATGATGGAATATGAAATGATACATGTTAAAATGACTATTAAAAATCACAAATGTGTATAAATGTAGCCGTAGGATTACATAAGGTTTAAATGGATAAAATGTACATGCATGTTATTATAAACTATAGATCTAGTGGCAAAGGCTAACTTGAATATGTTAAACATAAAACAAGATTATGGGAACCTTGGGAAGAGGCAATATAGCCGTGAGCTATATGTGCTCTCCTTGGAAAATTAGTAACCTTGGAAACATACATGTAAACTAGATAATCATGATTATATTTTAAATAATAACAAGACTTAGAAACTAGATATAGTGTTCATCTTAGGAGTACCAAGATCTAAAATATAGCCGTGAGCTATATAATTATGTACATGGATTTATGTTTGATTTTTAGGTCTAGACATAGTTTAGATCTTATTATGAACTTGTGACTTATTTTCTTGATGTGTACATAGTGAGATCTAAATTTGTAACACATATAAATTACATGCAACCCTAATATGGAACTTGATCTATCAGAATATACTATAACTAATGTAGGCCATGAGTTATAAGCACCTATTAGGGCTTATGACTTACTTGTAACATTATGACACACATAGATCTAATTTGGTATAACCCATAAAATAAAATTTTAAGATTATTCATCTATTTAGATTGAAAACTAAATGGTGATAAGCTTAGTAAGCTTATATTAATACACTAAGTAAAAACTTATATAAAATGAAAAGTAGTGTTAATGGACTATTTAAACCATGAAAAATTAACCTAAAACTCAAATGGACCTAATAAGCCCATTTCATAAACTATGGTAATTTAAATGGACTTAAGATCACAATTAGGCCCATTTAACAAATTAAAGGACTTAAAAATGTGTTTAGGCCCAATAAATGATTTAAAGACCCATTTAAATAAATTAGTGGACTTGAGATATATTTTAGCCCACTAAAATAGCCCATTAGATGTTTAGCCCTTTTAATGAGCCCATATAAAGTTTGAATCTTAAAATAAAAGTTTTTATGATAAAATATAACTTATAAAAACTTTTGGGATGAAAATGACAATTTATAAAACTTAAGGACTAAAACCGTAACTTATGAAACTTGTTTTGATAAACTAGTAAAACACAAGGACTGAAAATGTAAATATCCAAAACTCTAAGGTCTAATAAATATTATCCGTGGAAAATTAAACCCAAGGGACCATTTTGGGAAGTTTCTAAAAGTTATTTTGTCATTTTATAACCCTAAGGATTATTCTTGTAAATTGCCGAAACTTAAAGAAGCCCTAGGGGCTGTTTTGTAATTTTTATATAGTTACAAAACCTAGATAATACTAGGGGGACTAAATCTGCCATAAGCCTAAACTTAAACAAGCCCTAGGTACCAAATGTGTAATAATCCGAAAGTTACTTGTTTAAAAATATGGAGGGACTAGTTTTGCCACATTCCGAAACATTAACTAGCCCTAACCCTAAAAGCTATTTTAATTATGATAAAACATAATTAAAAGTCTAGATCATGAGGATTAATGTATAAGCATAAGTTTGTGATAAATAAATTATTTTATAAATATTAAATAATTTATGAAAACATTAGAGATAAATAAAATAATATTTCTTTTTTATATATCTAATTATATATTTGCTTTACAAAATAAATTGTATAAACAAGATGAATATGTACTATTAAAACATATATTCATATACTTTTAAGAAATAAAATTATATGAACGCTAATTAAATTGAATGTTACCACATAAACATATTATAAGTAAAACCCCTTATGTTTACTTAAATATAGAAGTTGGTTATAAATTTAATTAGATGTTATTGATACAAGTACTATAAACATGGATTAGTATTTTTAAGTGAAACATTTTCTCTTATGTTCACTTAAATGTAAAACTTAATTGTAAGATTGAATGAGTATTAATACATGTATGCTAACTGATATTAATAGTTAAACAGTTCATGTTTTCTTAGAAATGAAACTTATATAAAGGAGTTTAAATGAATACTGATGCTACTTGAGCTACGGTTATTTAGATAAATACCATAGTATGAATAATCTGAATAAAATCCGTATAAGCATACATACATGTTCTTTGTACTATCTATTAAGACTATACTATCTGATTAGGCATAACTTTGGTGTGAGTTTTAATTGGATATCCGTGTTAAACAAGCAATTGCCTACTCCCAGGTGAGTTTACAGCCCCATTTAAACTTTGATAAAACTTTCTCTTTTTGGGAAAGGAAAATAAGCAAACATATATTGGACACGTCTGGATTGTATAAACTGGATTATGATTGCTTACTATTGAAACTGTTAAATTGTTGTAAATCGCCTGAATTTTATAAATAGATCTATTAGGGATTGACCATCCCCGTCTGGGTGAGTCATGCTCACTGTGCCTTGGCCGGGACAACAGACGTATACCATGTTGGAACTGGAATGGGTGTCTTTCTGTAAGACACTACGTCCTCATCTATTGAGGACTATGGGGTTAAGCTTTAGTTTCTAATAATAAACAAATGTTATTTACATTTTAGTAAGAATGCTTTGTACATTATTACTTCTATGATTATTGTATGTCCAAACTAATTAATTGTTAATATCTGTAAATTCACCAACTTTATGTTGACCCGTTAGTATGTTTTGCACAGGAATATGAAGTTAGTACGTGGTGTGTGCATGGCCTCCAGCATCTTAGAAATCTGCATCATAGGACTCGTTAGGGGTTCTATTTGGGAAACTCAAATAAACACTCTCCACCATGTTTAAGACAATTTTTATTTATTTGTTAAAATAAACATGTAATCTGATTTAACTTACTTTTATCTTATGCTCTACAGACTATATGCTATCGATCCACCCTTGTGACGTCTCCGAGGATATTTTCCGCATGTTTTGACCCTACCCGGGGTGTCACAAATGAAGAGGTTGAAACGTATATGAGGACTAATGACGCGCTGGTGAAGAATCTTCAGAGTCAAATTATTAACTTTAAAGGTGACATGGCGAAACAAGGGAATGATCTACAAGCCGAGCTTAGGAATGACATGCGAAACTCTTTAAGTAGTCAGACGAATGACTTAAGGGATATGATGGCTAGTTTATACCCAAGTAGTCAACCCTCTGCTTCGGGTTCTCTTCCGAGTAACGCCATTGCTAATCCAAGAGGGGAGATGAAAGCAATCACCACCCGAAGTGGTAAAGGTTTAAAGGAACCCGAGATTCCTACACCTACACCAGTGATTGTGACAAAGGAAAATGAGCCCCCTTCACCAATTCCTCCACCTTCTATTTCTACACCTCCACCACCCAAGGATGTGAGTGAGAATTCCATTTCAAAGCCTTCCTCTCAACCCGACATACCTTATCCTTCAAGGTTGACGAAAGAGAAGTTGAAGAACAAGGATGATATTCAAGTTTCCAACTATATTAAAATGTTTAAACAATTGAATTTCAACATCTCCTTTGCCAGGCTCTCGCTCACATGCCTAAATATGCTAAAATGTTCAAAGATCTTCTCAGTGATAAGGAAAAACTCCTTGATATTTCTCAAACCCAACTTAATGAGAATTTCTCCGCGGTTCTTTTAAGGAAATTACCAACTAAACTTGGTGATCCGGGTCGCTTCCTCATTCATTTCAACTTTCCCGGGGTAGAGAATTGTATGGCCCTAACCGATCTAGGTGCTAGTATCAACCTAATACCATTAAGTGATTGGAAACAATTATCTCTACCCGAGCTAGTCCCCACACGAATGACCTTGGAATTATCTAACCGTACGGTTGCTTATCCGGTGTGGATAGCCGAAGATGTCTTCGTCGGTGTCGACAAATTCACCTTTCCGGCGGATTTTGTTGTCGTTGACTACGAAATGGATCCCCGTGTTTCATTAATCATTGGATGTCCATTATTAAGGACCGGTCGCACTCTCATCGATGTAGCCGCGGGCGAATTAATCATGAGAGTTGGTGACGACAAAATCGTCTTCAACATGGGTAAACTTTCTAAGCAACCTTATGAAAACGAGAGCGTTAATTACATTGATGTTCTTGACGAGGCTTGTGAAGAACACTTCAATGATGCTTGTAAAAGTGGACTTTCTTTTCTACCCATTGTTGAGACCGTTGCCTCTATTGCTCCCTCACTGACTCCATTTAGAAAAAGTGATTTTCTTTTGAAAGAATTTGAAGCAAGCTTAGGGGATGTGGAATTAAAATATGACGATTCTCCCTCCGATTGGGATGAAGAGATTCGTACCATTGAGAAACTTCGCAATGAGGATGATATTTCTCCACCATCAACTAAGGAAATTGTTATCGATGATCCGAATTTGACTAAGCCTTCTATTGACAATCCTACGGATTTAAGGATTTACCATCTCATCTTGAATACGTTTTCCTAGAAGACAATAAGAAGTTACCCGTCATCATTGCTAAGGACTTAAAAGAGGATGAAAAATCTCGACTCATCGGTGTGCTCAAAAATCATAAGAAAGCAATTGCTTGGAAAATTTCCGATATCCGCGGAATTGATCCTAACTTTTGCACTAATAAAATTCTCATGGAAGATGACTTTAAACCCGCAATCCAAAGCCAAAGAAGGGTTAATCCAAAAATTCATGACGTCAAAGAAAGATGTTATCAAACTTCTAGATGCCGGAATGATTTACCCTATTTCGGATTCGCCATGGGTTAGTCCCGTCCATTGTGTGCCTAAGAAAGGCAGAATAACCGTTGTTCCCAATGAAAACAACGAGTTAATTCCTACTCGACTTGTCACGGGATGGCGAGTCTGCATAGACTATCACAAGCTCAATGATGCCACCCGTAAGGACCATTTTCCTCTTCCTTTCATGGATCAAATGCTCGAGCGTTTAGCGGGTAATGACTACTATTGCTTCTTAGACGGTTTCTCCGGGTATTTTCAAATTCCCATCGAACCAAAAGACAAAGAGAAACCACATTCACTTGTCCTTATGGAACATTTGCTTACAAAAGAATGCCTTTCGGCTTATGCAATGCTCCCTAGACTTTCCAAAGGTGTATGATGGCCATCTTCCACGATATGGTTGAAGAAACTATGGAAGTCTTTATGGACGATTTCTCGGTCTATGGTGATTCTTTCTCATATTGCCTTGCCAATTTAGAACGTATGCTTAAACGGTGTGAAGACACTCGTCTTGTTCTAAATTGGGAAAATGCCATTTCATGGTAAAAGAAGGCATTGTTCTTGTACATAAAATCTCCAAAGCCGGTCTTGAAGTCGACCGTGCTAAAATCGATGTAATTGCTAAATTACCTCCTCCTTTAACCGTGAAGGGTGTGAGAAGTTTTCTTGGTCATGTGGGCTTCTATCGTCGATTCATTCAATATTTTTCTAAGATAGCTCGCCCGATGACCCACCTCTTGGAAAAAGATACTCCTTTTATCTTTTCTAAAGAGTGTATCGAATCTTTCAATCTTCTTAAGGATAATTTAACTAAGGCACCAGTCTTAGTTACTCCTAATTTGGAGTTACCTTTTGAATTGATGTGTGATGCTAGCGACTTTGCTATTGGAGCGGTATTGGGACAAAGAGTCAACAAACATTTCCAACCAATCCATTACGTTAGCAAGACAATGACGTGGGCTCAATTGCATTATACTACAACCGAAAAAGAGCTTTTAGCCGTTGTATATGCTTTTGAAAAATTTCGCCCCTATCTTGTGCTTTCCACCACTATCGTTTATACTGATCATTCTGCGTTGAAGTACTTGTTAACAAAATAAGATTCCAAACCAAGACTTCTTCGTTGGGTTCTACTCCATCAAGAATTCAAAATTGAAATTCGTGACAAGAAGGGAGCGGAAAACCTAGCCGCGGATCATCTTAGTAGACTCGAGGATCCTTATCAAGGGGAGCTCCCAAATCAAGAGATTAATGAATCTTTTCCCCTTGAGGCCTTGATGTCTATTAACTCCAATTTTGATGAGACCCCATGGTTTGCGGACTTTGCAAACTACTTGGCGGGTGGAATTCTCATCGAAGGGTTATCGTCCAAACAAAAGAAGAAATTCTTCAAGGATGTTAAAACTTACTATTGGGACGACCCTTATCTCTTCAAACATGTGCTGACTTGATCCTTCGTCGGTGTGTTGACGGGCCCGCAGCTTTGCAAATCTTGGAAGCTTGCCATAAAGGACCAACCGGTGGTCACATTGGTCCAAATTACACCGCGAAGAAAGTTTTCGATTCTGGATTTTATTGGCCCACCATTTATCGTGATGCACACGAAATGGTTAAGCATTGTGATGCTTGCCAACGACAAGGCAAGATCACACATAAAGATGAGATGCCTCAAAATTTCATCCAAGAATGTGAAATCTTTGACGTATAATTGTAGGAAAAATTACACCTCTTGTGCAAAAGGCGTAAAAGCTGTAAGTATTAAGTGATGATTTAGGAAAATCAAACACTAATGACCCTTATGATGTGAAAGTTCGTTTCCCAAGGAGGTATATGTGTGTGAATAATTCGTAATTTATTTGAGATTAATATTTGACAGAAGGGGATGAGAAAATAGAATGACGAAGACGTGAAAGTTATTACTACGACGACTAAAATTAAAACCGTAAAAAGTGCCAAAATAAAAATTAATTATAAAAATTCCCAAAAATTACCAAAAATCAAATTAAATAAACTAAGAGTTTACAAATGATCAAAACTTTTTCAAACTTTTTAATTAATTAAATATTAACTTTTAAATGCTAATTAAAGCCCTAAATGTAACACCCCACTTTGATAAGTGGACCGTTACGCGTAATTATGGCGTGTCATCAAAGCATGCAAGGTAATATGTAGTAAAACATACATGACCATAGGGAAAACCGGAATCAAACATCGGTTCCCAAACATAAGCCCAAAACATAAATAAAGTAAGTGAAATGAACAAAGATTACACAAGCATAAATCTATGAAGGCAAAAAGGAAAAGAAGTCTATGGCAGCTTCCATCCTATGCACATCCTCCAAATGCTCGAGTTTGTCCTTAAGTACCTGCCGTTTTGGGACATGGAAAGGAAAGTAACGGCTGAGCAAAACGCTCAGTGCACGGATATAGACATAGTATACATGACTGAAACATAATAAAGACTTAATAGCAGCGGAAATGTATAAGTCCTGGAAAACCTGGAACATGTTCATAAAACTAGTTTTATAGTTTGAAAAGCGTTATGTTTATCTTATGAAAACTGTTTAACATGTTAACCATTAGCCAATATAGGTCATGAGATATCAACGTGAACGAATACGAGGAGGGGTGACCTCATCATGCAAATTAGAGGGGCTGCCTCTAATTTAATATAATGGTTTTTGGGTAGGAGGGATCAGCTCCTTGTGAAAGATGCAAGGCACACACCACATTCACACTGAGTAATCTGTTGAAAACATGTAAACTAAGATGCAACCATACGCCCCACCTGATAATATAATAAATGGCCAAAAGCTGAAAGGGACGCCGCGAGCTATCACTCCGTCGTGGTGAAGTCATAACACTGGTGCCTCTAGTGTTATGGTTATGGTACCTCCATAACTAGGTGAAACTGGTCATGCATGTATATGGCTTTAGGTATTATAATTAAACATAAGCAATCAAAATATATAAAACATATACTAGGGAAAACAGTTGGCTGCATACGGGGAATATTAATAAGGAAAGAATGTCCATACTGAAAGGACGGAGAATCCGTACCTTATGTCCAGTGAACGAAGAAGACGAACGGAAGAGAGTCCTACTTTGGTATCACTAATGCTACATAAATACATACGTGTATAAGAATATGATTACTGAGTACGTAACTGATTTTATATCGTGTCTTAGCTTGTTTTATATGTTCATGTCATGTTTTACTGATTTAAGCTTTATACTGTGTTTTTATCGTATATTCTGCCTATTCTGATTAAGTATTACTTGTATTTCATGTATTATTATACTTGTTATGTAATAATAAGTAACTTTATAAACATAGGTTTCCTAAAATAGAAAGTTTCTAAAAATAGAAAGTTACCAAAAATAGAAAGTTTCCAAAAATAGAAAGTTTCCAAAAATAGAAAGTTTCCAAAAATAGAAAGTTTACAAAAATAGAATTAGTGCTTAAAATACATAAGTTTCTAAAAATAGAATGTTTCCATAATTAGATACAAGCTGGATAATTAAGCTAATTATATAAGCTTAAGTGTTTACTGATTATTATTCTAAGTCATGTGATTATATATAGTATAGTTTATTAATTATTTCATGTGAATGAAATAAACTATAGGTTAAATTATTTAATTAAATATAACATGATTTTAATTAAATAAAGGTAAAATACTTAGGTTAAAAAATGTATTATTATCTATTAATAATATAACCTAAGTCATGTAAATTAATTAATTATAAGTCATGGTTTTAATAATTAATTAATTATATAGTCTAATTAAAAGATAAAATACTTAGGTTACAATTCATGTGTTAATAATAAAATTAATAACCTAAGTCATGTAGATTAAATTAATCATGTTCATGCTTTTAATTAATTTAATTTAAATCTTGTAAAAATAATATAGCTTGTAAAAATAATAAACCTTGAAAAACAACTCATGAACCGGACCGTGTTTTTATTCAAAACATGTGTGAACCGGACCCGTGATTAAAACCCATGAACCGGACCCAAAATCATCACCATACCCCGAACTAGGTCGGGGTTTCTTCCCCTTGCTGCTGCCATGACACCATCATCACCAAACCGAGACCTTAAGGTCTCGGTGGTGTGAATATAAGCCAAGCCGAGACCCCCCTTGGGGCTCGGTTAGGCGTCGGCCAAACAAGAAACACCCGTAAACCCATGATTGATTAAACCCCATGATTAGTAACATGTTTAATTACTTGTTTTTAATTAGTTTATTGAAAACCTTCATGATTTTATATGAATAAATGAATCAAACGTAAAAAAAATAAAAGACTTAGGGTTTATACCGATTACGTGAAATCAAGAAGGATGAACACACAACGATCCTTGCACTAGATCAAACACCAAAATCAAACCGAATCACCCCTTTTGGTGATGTAAACCCGGTGGCCAAAAGGGCACCAAAGGAAGAATTAGGGTTTTCTTTATTTTCTAAATTTTGTTAAAATGAAACATGTTTTTCCCCTTTTTCCTAGTTAGTAAATTTTACATGGGTTTTGCCCATGTTTCTTGTTGTAGCCGCAGGTAGGGGCCCACATAAGGGTAACCCATACCTTTCTCGTGTCTAAAATAATTGTGTGTTCTCGTGTTCGTAATTTTACGTGATTTTATTAGTAATCGTTCGTGACTTATTATATTTATTCGTGTTCGTAACAAATATATATACATACGTAATATTAGCTCGTGATTAATTATGTTCTGATTTCATGTTCGTATATTCGTGATTATAATTATTATTGGAATATTTATCGTGTGTTAATACGTAATAAATACTTATCGTGTTATAACACGTATATAATACTTGTAATTCTTGTTCGTGAAACGTAAACGCGCTATAAAAGGAAATTCCTAATCATGTACGTACTATCGTAAGGGTACTATTCATGGTAAAATCATGCGGGTTTTACAACTCTTCCCCCCTAAAAAGAATAATTCGTCCCCGAATTATAGATAAAGTAAACTGGAGAGAACATACCCGAATCAACTGAGAGGGTATGAAAGATAGAAGGACATGGAGATGACATGGTAGAAAGGAATGTGGAACGTGACATGTCTTGAAAGGACATGGAACGTGACGTGACTGAAAGACATATCTAATCAATAAGAGACAAACGGATAAGAAGTCCGGATGAACTTGTCCGCTTCCACGTGGCTTCCCTCCTGGAACGGTTCCTTCACAAGATCTTGACACAATGATAATCTTGGTCCTCCTGACCTTGACTTGAAAACAGGAAAAGTTCATTTTCATCTACGTAAGATAGATCCCCTGAATTTGATCGAGGGAATAAGAATCAACGTGAAAGGATACTGAAACGTTATGGTGCAAAACAATCTAACTTAACTGATAATTAGCAACAATGTGCGAGACATATTGAAACGTAGTACGTGAAAATTTTTGAACGTGATACGTGAAAATTTTTGAACGTGATACGTGGAGATATGGTGAGTGTAGTATGCGCAAACATATCGTGATCCATGATACGTGTAACATATCGTGAACGTTATATGAGGAACGTGGAATGAACATGACATGTGAAACATATCGTGAACATGGAATACGGCGGCGGTATCGCCAAATGCCATCAGGTGAGACGTGGATTGTGATGTGAAACGTCTATCTGAGGATAGGGAGTTACACTAAGCTTGAGTCTGGTCTCTCCAGTTCTTGCAAAACTTCCCAGAATGAAGATGAACGTAAAATCGTAAGCTAAGATACGATCATGAACGTGAATAGTGTCATGAACGTGAGGGTGAAGGCAAATCGTGAAATTAGAACAAGGACGTGGACGTAAATAAGGAGAACAAATGCGAACCTTTGTCTGACCCGATAGCTGACGGATTACCAAGTGATCGAATGATCCTTGGTTGGAATGTGTCTGATCAATCTGTTGGTTCTGAAATCCGTACGGATGTATGGATTCTGCAGACTTGATCAAACTTGTTGGTAATAACCCAGATAGCATCTTGTTTCTTCTGAGTTTGCGTTAATCTGGTAACCAAAATCAGTGGGGATCTTGTCCCATTTCTGTTCACAATTCTGATGATGGAAAACATCCTAGTCAATTGGTGTTCTATCTTAGCCTGTTGGTATGTCAGGTACCTAGATATGAACATAACTTTATCTTGCTTCGTAGAAACTTGATACGTAGAAATTTGCGGAACTATAAGTCTCCGAAATTAGACTTCCCTTAGCGTAGGATTTTCTTGGAACACCCAACGTAGTGTATGGTTCTCTCTTTTATGCAATAGCTGAGTCATGGTAAGGTTAACCGTGAGAATCACGTGTGACACCCTAGAATCGAGGTCATTAACGATACCCTAAATTACGCTAATTTTTGAAATTTTTGATAAATTATAATTTCTATACTTATGAGTATTTTGGTTAAAACCGATGTTCGAGGTTATAATTTTTACGTTTGACGTTTTGAGAAGGACGATGACGATTACGATCCCGAGGGATGCCCAATTTTATATAATTTTTGACGATTTATCGATAATGTAATTTTTCGAGAATTTTATTTACGGTACGTGTTAAGTTGAGTCGTGTGAGTTTTATAGCCTTCCAAGTACATTTAAAGTATCCCAAAAATATTTTGGAGCATTCGGGAAGATTTCCGACTCCCGTAAAATTTTCAAAATTGACAAATGAGTCAAACCCGCAAAGTTTTGAGGTCGTTTTCTATTTAAGGACAAAAGAAGCCCAATATTGCACTTAGGTCCCTCCTAACTATCAAAAAGGGCCTAAATGACAAAACACACAAACACATACAACATTTCACAAGAAAAATCAAACATCACTCCCTCTTGTCTCTCTCTAGCTCACGGCACACCCAAGAACACACAAAAATCCACCTAAAATCTTTTCTACTTGATTTTTCAAAAATCTAAGGTTAGACCACGCTTAGTTTGGTCATTACCCACCTATTCATGTAATCAAATCCAACATGCATTGATAAAAATTTTTCAAGATTTTTCCTATGATCCAAATTCGTTTTTGTGGCTATTTGAGCTAATGCATGTTGATATTTAGTGTTATGGAAGTATAAACACCATGAAAACCCACCAAAATTAATTTGGTTGTGGTGATTTGGTCACCCAAACCCCACGGCAAAGGGGTTGTTTGGGGAGCCATGGTGGTTGATGAATTTGCATGTCATATTTGTGTTCGGTTTGTTGTTCTAGAAAGATTCATATAGGTTTTATTACTTGCATGTGTATTTTTCTTTGATTTTGATATTGAGATTGGTTGATCAATAGGGGTAGGATGGAAGTTTGATGTTAGGATATGTTTGGGAAGGCTTAGGATGATGTTTAGTGTTGGTTAGAAGTCTTGGAATCGAGTCTAAGCATGTTTTTGGTATAGTCATTTTTAGGCAGAAACATTTGGTCTATTTTGGAAAAATGATTTTTGTTCCAAGTCTTGAAAACTAAATATAGTGATAGAGGGTTTTTCTAGCTTTAATTTGGTATAAGGTAGAGCCCGTGACTCA
Organism: Glebionis coronaria; assembly: GCA_025667525.1. Classification (NCBI taxonomy): domain Eukaryota; kingdom Viridiplantae; phylum Streptophyta; class Magnoliopsida; order Asterales; family Asteraceae; genus Glebionis; species Glebionis coronaria. Next base: position 194,176,959 of record CM046880.1, read on the forward strand.
AAACGAGCTAAAAGTTATGACATTTTAAAGATCGGGTACCGGGAGACGAGGACTTTCACAATCCGGATTTGTGCAAAGTTTTAGTCAAATCCCGAGGGTCACAAGTATAATTTGGTGAATGATCAAGGGTCAAAACTTGGTCCCTAACCTGTACAAATGAGTCTATATGTTGACTTATGAGTCAAGGAAGTCAAAGGTATTTTTCATATAGGTCAAAGTGGTCAAAATTGGTCGAAGCGCAATTTCAGCCCGTAAAATGTAGTCGTGGAAATGAGTTGCGTGACGGGTCGTAAAAGTGAAAACTTTTGTTGGGCTTAAAAACATGTTATCTACAGGTCATATAGGATTTTTGGAAATTTTATCAAATTTTATAAGCATGGTTTAATAAGGTAAAACAGCCCGTACTTTAGTCAAGTACCGGCGAGAACGTGTAAAAAAATGGACAACGTAGGTTATAAGAATGAATGGTATAAAATGAATGATACTTGTTGTTTTTGTTTTTGGCGTGAGTTATATTGGTCTTAAGTGACTTATATATATGTATTTTATACAGTACCGTGAGTATTTAAATGAGATTACTCATTACGCGTTATTTGTGATAGGTGTTGATTTACCCGGGCATCCGTAACATCGTCAGTGATCACTCCTCGAACTACCGACTACTTAATATCTAAGGTGTGAATTTATAGCCTCGCTTATATTATTTCAAATTGTTTTACCCGCGAGGGAAATGCATGCTAGTTTTTAAAAAGGAACGTATATCATGAATGATTGTTAGACCCGAAAGTTGCCTTAGAAATTGTGTTGAGTACCAAAGTTGCAAAAGTCCCTAAATTCATGAACTATTAACTATTGTCTTGCCCTCGAGTAGGGGGAAATAGCCGCTTATGCAATTTGTAGTACTACGGGGTTAACGACCCAATGCTAGCCGAGAAGCTGTACTTATAGTAAGTTCTGCGGTAGATTATTTTGTATGAGAAATAAGGTATAATTGCAACTGATGCCTTTAGAAGGGGCACTGGTTTCATCTGAATCATGCCGGTATATTTACGCGGGTGATTGAGTTAACGGATTAGTGTCATGAGCTTAAACACAATTGTCAGTATCCTGATTATAGTTTGTTTGATCGACAAGACTATAAATGATCACGAATGGTTTTTATTATATATACGTTCAAATGGATTGAAAAACCTATGAATTCCACTCAACGTTTTCGTTGACCAAATTTTTGGCATGTATTTCAGGTAACCGCTGAGCAGTAGGATGGAGCATGCATGGGATGGATGTTGTGTGATCGGCTTGGTGTCCGCTTGTTTTTCCCTCCTTTTCTACTTAAACAATTTTTATGTTTAATGTCATGTGGTTGTAAAACTGAAGTTTTTGGGGTTGAGATTCATGGGGACCGAAACGCTAAACTCTGTGCACTATTTGGGGTTGGAAAAACTGTGGACATGTATTATCTAACAATTTTAAATGTTGAAATTTTAAGTCGACGTCTTTTTAGCGTCGTTTGATATCTCTTGTGTGCAATGAATACTGTGTAGCACCCATTGTTGTAGTTCCGCTGCGCATAACAATTGTGGGGGTGTTACAGATTGGTAATCAGAGCCACGAGTTATAGAGAACTAGGTCGTTTTTGAAAATCCTAAACTATAACTTTTGGTGTCGTAAGAAAAGGGTCCAAGCACACACAACTATCCTGCATGGCTCCGGTAAGATTTATTGTTGTATTTATGGCATTTGACGTATACTTTTGAGTAAAGTATATATGCGGGTAATTATTATATAAGTATGGAATTACTATATGTAGACGTTAAATTTTACGTGAAATATCCGACATCGTAATTTTCGTATTTAGCATGCATGAGCATCATATTATTACATTTTGGGCATATGTACCACCTTTGCATTGCATTTGCATGCATATATTTATAATTATTGTATAATTACTTATGTACCCTCCGAAATTCGCTGTTATTGCAGGAATGGCCGAGGTACTGTCCAACGATAACGGAAACGATGCACGAGCCCAGGACCCCGACCCAAGGAGAACTACTTGCCCCACGCCTATGTGTACTTCCCATCTGGTTGGTGTACCAGATATTCCCAGAAGAGCCGAAGGTGCAATGAGCGCAAATTCTCTTCATCAAGGCATCCCAAGAATTTGCTGTCCCGGACCGAGGAATTATCATGACGTGCGACGGACTGTGAGAGGTTTGGAAGGATCGATGTGCATGAGGTATGTAGTGGAATCAAGGGTGGTCAGTAGATTCGACGAGAATGACAAGGCGGACGAAAGATTGTTGGAAAGGACTTCAAGAATTGCGTATGATGGGATGATGAACACAAGTGCCATCAACAGTTTGAAATCAATGGTTGCGAATTTGAGTGCTAGTCTTGATCGTGTGAGGGAAGATCAGATGAGGTTGTCGAGGATGCAGAGTTGGGAGCATCGTGTGAGGGATTCATTGCCCCCGGATTGGAGATTCGTGGACGATGTGGAGATGGAGGCGAATGACTTCATGGTTCAGCCGCCTACTGGAGGTGCTTGTATTTCGGTGGGAAGTCAAGGAGCGATTGAGCATGGATCCACATCAGGGACGAGAAAGGAAACAGAATGTGGGCCAGATGAGAAAGGAAAGGGAAAAGTGGATGATGTGGACGAGGACGTGAGTGATGAGGAAACCGAGGACGACGACGAGCCGCCATCCAAGAGGCAGTGTGGATCACCACATGCCTAGTTACTTGTTTTGTATTTTTCTTTGATCATTGTAATAGAACTATTTTAGACCTTTGTATGATGGTATTATGACGAGAAACTCAAGTACTTGATGTTTTGTGGTGAATGATTGTAGTGGCATTACTTGTCACGATTTTGGTTAACTATCAATACAATCTATGTTACCTTTCATGATCTGTGATATGTCTTAAATTTGATCTTTTGTGGTGTGAATTGATGAATATTAGTAACTCCGTAGTGATGTGTCGTTGTATGTATTTTATGTCTGGGAAACTTGATATGAATACTTACATTGTTTTTCTATTTTTCTTGTCTTGCAGAAAGAGATATTCGATAAAACAATGCCTCCAAAGTTGACTGCCGATCGTGTTAACAACATGATTCAGGAAGCAATAGCTAATGCGTTGGAAGCGGACCGAGCTGGGAGAAATCAGGATCCAGGAAGGAACGCGGGGAGACAACCAGCCCCGAGAGTGTGTACCTATTCTAGCTTTATGAAGTGCGGTCCCACGCAGTTCCGTGGATCAGGTGGAGCCCTAGAACTTAGGCGATGGTTGGAAAAAGTTGAGAGTACGTTTGAAATCAGTGGTTGTGCAGAGGCGGATAAAGTAAAGTTTGCAGCAGCTACATTTCTGGATGATGCGTTAAGCTGGTGGAACACCCAGGTAGCTACGGTGGGATTGGCTGTGGCAAATGCAAGGACGTGGAATGCGACCAAAGCCTTGTTGACAAAGAAGTTCTGCCCAGAGGAGGAATTGGGGCAATTGGAGGACGAATTGAGGCATTTGACCTTAAGTAACAACGATATAGCTGCTTACACCAGGAGATTCAATGAGTTAAGTCTTTTGTGTCCGGACATATTTGCCAATGATGCCAAGAAAATGAAGCAGTATATTAAGGGTTTATCTAGCAACATCAAAGGTGAAACAACTTCGTCGAAACCTGGAACGTTTGATGAAGCGGTTCAAATGGCACACGCTTTGATGGACGTTAAGCTTCAGGATAAGCAGAATTACATTGCTGAGGGTAACAAAAGAAAATGGGAGGCAGCACAAGGCAATCAATCCCAAGGCCAGAACCGAGGAGGAAATCGAAACAACCAAGGGCCGAACCGTAATCAGCAGTTTAATCAGAGAAGGAACGAAGGGATGAGGGCCGTGACGAACCCTAGAGGTGTGAAAGTGAACCCCCATTGTGGAAAGTGCAACTTGTATCATGTTGGAAACTGCCCGCAGGCATGCGGCAAGTGTGGAAAGGCAGGCCATAGGACTGCTAGTTGTCGAACGGGAGGAGTAGCCACTGGGGCTAATGCTATCAGGATGAGAGGATGTTATAGCTGTGGAGAAAGGGGGCATGTGCAAGCAAATTGCCCGAAAGCAGGGAACAGACGGGGAGGAAATAATGCGGCAGCTGTGTATCAAGTGGGAACTGCTGATAAACCACAGGGTCCAAATGTGGTTACCGGTACGTTTTTGCTAGACGCTTGTTATGCTAGTATTTTATTTGATTCTGGCTCCGACAAGAGTTTTGTAGACGTTAGATTTAGTCGTCATATCGATAGAGAACCGGTGTTGTTAACGACTAGTTATAATGTTGAATTAGCCGATGGAAAAATTGTTAGTACGAATACTATACTGAAAGGGTGTACCTTGAAGTTAGGAAACTACGCTTTTAAAATCGACTTGATGCCTATAGAGCTAGGATCGTTTGACGTGATTGTGGGAATGGATTGGCTAAAGGCGCATAGTGCTACGATCGTCTGTGGTGAGAGATTGGTGCAGATTCCGTTGAGGAATAGGGTTTTGACGGTAAAGGGAGACGAATGTACTTCTCGTTTGAAGGTGATTTCGTGTTTGAAGATGATGAAGTACGTAGAGAGCGGATGCGATGTGTTTTTGGCACAGGTTTCGAGCGATGGCGATGTAGAGGCGAGGATTGAAGAGGTACCAGTTATTCGCGAGTATCCGGACGTTTTTCCAGACGAGTTGCCAGGTTTACCGCCTAATCGTGAGGTCGAGTTTCGAATTGATTTAGTGCCAGGAGCTGCACCGGTTGCACGTGCACCTTATCGTTTAGCACCATCTGAGTTAAAGGAGTTATCGGATCAATTGAAGGAGTTGATGGACAAAGGATTTATTAGGCCGAGCTCATCACCTTGGGGAGCGCCAGTGTTGTTCGTAAAGAAGAAGGATGGTTCGTTTAGAATGTGTATTGACTATAGAGAACTCAATAAGCTGACGGTTAAGAATCGGTACCCATTACCGAGGATTGATGATTTGTTCGATCAATTACAAGGGTCCAGTGTGTACTCAGAGATCGATTTAAGATCAGGGTATCATCAACTGCGTGTAAGAGAGGAGGATGTTCCTGTAACTGCCTTTCGTACGCGGTATGGACACTTTGAATTTCGAGTGATGCCGTTTGGGTTGACAAACGCGCCTGCTGTATTCATGGATCTTATGAATCGCGTGTGCAAGCCGTATCTAGATAAGTTTGTTATTGTTTTCATCGACGACATACTTATTTACTCTAAGAGTAAGGAGGAGCACGAGAAGTACCTGAGAAGGATTTTGGAGTTGTTAAGGAAGGAGAAGCTGTATGCAAAATTCTCTAAGTGTGAGTTTTGGTTGGAATCAGTGCAGTTTCTAGGTCATGTGATTGATAGTGAGGGAGTTCGTGTAGATCCTGCTAAGATCGAAGCGATCAGGGAATGGTCAGCACCGACGACGCCGACTGAAGTTCGACAATTTCTGGGTTTAGCTGGGTATTATCGAAGGTTTATTGAAGGATTTTCGTTGATTGCGAAACCATTGACGCGGCTTACCGAGAAGAATAGGGTGTATGAATGGGGAAATGAGGAAGAGCTTGCTTTCGAAACGCTCAAGGATAAGTTATGTTCCGCGCCGATTTTATCATTGCCTGAAGGAACCGAAGACTTCGTGGTGTATTGTGATGCGTCTCGTAAAGGTTATGGAGCAGTATTAATGCAACGTGAAAAGGTGATAGCTTACGCGTCGAGGCAATTAAGGAAGAATGAGGAGAACTACACGACGCACGATTTGGAATTAGGAGCGGTAGTTTTTGCGTTGAAGCTGTGGAGACACTATCTGTATGGGACAAAGTGTGTTGTATTCACTGATCACAAGAGTTTGCAGCACATTTTAGATCAAAAGGAGTTGAATATGCGACAAAGACGATGGGTTGAACTATTGAGTGATTATGACTGCGAAATTCGCTATCACCCTGGAAAGGCGAATGTTGTAGCGGATGCTTTGAGTAGGAAGGAACGGGAGAAACCTTTGAGGGTTAGAGCTTTAGTGATGAGTGAGAGCGTTGACTTAACCAAAACCATACTGAAGGCTCAGGAGAGAGGATTGATGAAAGGGAATGTTGAAGCCGAAAACTTGGGACGAATGTTGAAACCTCTTTTTGTGATTAGATCTGACGGACTAAGATATTTTGAGAATCGAATTTGGTTACCACTGTGTCCATCTGAGGAAGGAAAGCCTGGAGTTCGAGAATTGGTTATGAATGAGTCGCATAAGTCGAAGTATTCGATACATCCTGGATCGGATAAGATGTACCACGACCTGAAGAAAGTTTATTGGTGGCCGAATATGAAGGCAGATATTGCTCGTTACGTCAGTAAGTGTTTGACTTGCGCGAAGGTTCAGGCAGAACATAAGAAACCATCTGGATTGTTGGTACAACCGGAAATCCCAGAATGGAAATGGGAGAAAATCGCAATGGATTTTGTGACGGGTTTACCTAGGACTCCTAGTGGATGCGATATGATATGGGTAATTGTGGACAGGTTGACGAAATCTGCTCATTTCTTACCTATGAAGAAGACGGACAGCATGGAAAGACTCGCCAGCGTGTACGTGAAAGAGATCGTCTGTAGACATGGAGTGCCGTTATCGATCATTTCGGATCGCGACAGTAGATTTACGTCGGAATTTTGGAAATCGCTTCAACGTGCGATGGGCACTGAACTGAGTTTAAGCACGGCTTATCACCCGGAAACTGACGGCCAGAGTGAACGAACGATTCAAACGATGGAGGACATGCTCCGAGCGTGTGTGATTGATTTTGGAGGAAGTTGGGAACGCCACTTGCCTCTAGTGGAATTTTCGTACAATAATAGTTATCACGCGAGTATCAAAGCGGCACCGTTCGAAGCATTGTATGGAAGGAAGTGTAGATCGCCCGTGTGTTGGAGTGAAGTAGGGGAGAGTCAACTGACTGGACCCGAAATGGTGTTAGAAACGACAGAGAAGATCGTGCAGATCAAGAACCGACTACTTGCTGCGAGAAGCCGACAGAAAAGTTATGCTGATAACCGAAGGAAACCGTTGGAGTTTGAAGTTGGAGATATGGTTATGCTCAAGGTATCGCCATGGAAGGGTGTGATTCGTTTTGGGAAGAAAGGAAAGTTGAGTCCGAGGTATATTGGACCGTTTAAGATCGTTGAACGAATTGGACCAGTAGCGTACAAGTTAGAATTGCCGACCGAACTTAGTGCTATTCATGACACGTTCCACGTATCGAACCTGAAGAAGAGTTTGGCGGACAAGGAATTGGTGATTCCTTTGGACGAGATTCGACTAGACGACAAAATGCACTTTGTGGAAGAACCTGTGGAAATCATGGACCGGGAGGTCAAGCGGTTGAAGCATAGTAGGATTCCCATTGTGAAGGTCCGATGGAATTCTAAGCGTGGACCGGAATACACTTGGGAACGTGAGGACTTTTTCAAGGAAAGGTATCCTCATTTGTTCCAGTAGACGAAATGTGAGTACAAGAAGAGGCGAGCGCCGGGACGTCGCTCTCTTTAAGGAGGGGTGGATGTGACACCCTAGAATCGAGGTCATTAACGATACCCTAAATTACGCTAATTTTTGAAATTTTTGATAAATTATAATTTCTATACTTATGAGTATTTTGGTTAAAACCGATGTTCGAGGTTATAATTTTTACGTTTGACGTTTTGAGAAGGACGATGACGATTACGATCCCGAGGGATGCCCAATTTTATATAATTTTTGACGATTTATCGATAATGTAATTTTTCGAGAATTTTATTTACGGTACGTGTTAAGTTGAGTCGTGTGAGTTTTATAGCCTTCCAAGTACATTTAAAGTATCCCAAAAATATTTTGGAGCATTCGGGAAGATTTCCGACTCCCGTAAAATTTTCAAAATTGACAAATGAGTCAAACCCGCAAAGTTTTGAGGTCGTTTTCTATTTAAGGACAAAAGAAGCCCAATATTGCACTTAGGTCCCTCCTAACTATCAAAAAGGGCCTAAATGACAAAACACACAAACACATACAACATTTCACAAGAAAAATCAAACATCACTCCCTCTTGTCTCTCTCTAGCTCACGGCACACCCAAGAACACACAAAAATCCACCTAAAATCTTTTCTACTTGATTTTTCAAAAATCTAAGGTTAGACCACGCTTAGTTTGGTCATTACCCACCTATTCATGTAATCAAATCCAACATGCATTGATAAAAATTTTTCAAGATTTTTCCTATGATCCAAATTCGTTTTTGTGGCTATTTGAGCTAATGCATGTTGATATTTAGTGTTATGGAAGTATAAACACCATGAAAACCCACCAAAATTAATTTGGTTGTGGTGATTTGGTCACCCAAACCCCACGGCAAAGGGGTTGTTTGGGGAGCCATGGTGGTTGATGAATTTGCATGTCATATTTGTGTTCGGTTTGTTGTTCTAGAAAGATTCATATAGGTTTTATTACTTGCATGTGTATTTTTCTTTGATTTTGATATTGAGATTGGTTGATCAATAGGGGTAGGATGGAAGTTTGATGTTAGGATATGTTTGGGAAGGCTTAGGATGATGTTTAGTGTTGGTTAGAAGTCTTGGAATCGAGTCTAAGCATGTTTTTGGTATAGTCATTTTTAGGCAGAAACATTTGGTCTATTTTGGAAAAATGATTTTTGTTCCAAGTCTTGAAAACTAAATATAGTGATAGAGGGTTTTTCTAGCTTTAATTTGGTATAAGGTAGAGCCCGTGACTCAAAACGAGCTAAAAGTTATGACATTTTAAAGATCGGGTACCGGGAGACGAGGACTTTCACAATCCGGATTTGTGCAAAGTTTTAGTCAAATCCCGAGGGTCACAAGTATAATTTGGTGAATGATCAAGGGTCAAAACTTGGTCCCTAACCTGTACAAATGAGTCTATATGTTGACTTATGAGTCAAGGAAGTCAAAGGTATTTTTCATATAGGTCAAAGTGGTCAAAATTGGTCGAAGCGCAATTTCAGCCCGTAAAATGTAGTCGTGGAAATGAGTTGCGTGACGGGTCGTAAAAGTGAAAACTTTTGTTGGGCTTAAAAACATGTTATCTACAGGTCATATAGGATTTTTGGAAATTTTATCAAATTTTATAAGCATGGTTTAATAAGGTAAAACAGCCCGTACTTTAGTCAAGTACCGGCGAGAACGTGTAAAAAAATGGACAACGTAGGTTATAAGAATGAATGGTATAAAATGAATGATACTTGTTGTTTTTGTTTTTGGCGTGAGTTATATTGGTCTTAAGTGACTTATATATATGTATTTTATACAGTACCGTGAGTATTTAAATGAGATTACTCATTACGCGTTATTTGTGATAGGTGTTGATTTACCCGGGCATCCGTAACATCGTCAGTGATCACTCCTCGAACTACCGACTACTTAATATCTAAGGTGTGAATTTATAGCCTCGCTTATATTATTTCAAATTGTTTTACCCGCGAGGGAAATGCATGCTAGTTTTTAAAAAGGAACGTATATCATGAATGATTGTTAGACCCGAAAGTTGCCTTAGAAATTGTGTTGAGTACCAAAGTTGCAAAAGTCCCTAAATTCATGAACTATTAACTATTGTCTTGCCCTCGAGTAGGGGGAAATAGCCGCTTATGCAATTTGTAGTACTACGGGGTTAACGACCCAATGCTAGCCGAGAAGCTGTACTTATAGTAAGTTCTGCGGTAGATTATTTTGTATGAGAAATAAGGTATAATTGCAACTGATGCCTTTAGAAGGGGCACTGGTTTCATCTGAATCATGCCGGTATATTTACGCGGGTGATTGAGTTAACGGATTAGTGTCATGAGCTTAAACACAATTGTCAGTATCCTGATTATAGTTTGTTTGATCGACAAGACTATAAATGATCACGAATGGTTTTTATTATATATACGTTCAAATGGATTGAAAAACCTATGAATTCCACTCAACGTTTTCGTTGACTAAATTTTTGGCATGTATTTCAGGTAACCGCTGAGCAGTAGGATGGAGCATGCATGGGATGGATGTTGTGTGATCGGCTTGGTGTCCGCTTGTTTTTCCCTCCTTTTCTACTTAAACAATTTTTATGTTTAATGTCATGTGGTTGTAAAACTGAAGTTTTTGGGGTTGAGATTCATGGGGACCGAAACGCTAAACTCTGTGCACTATTTGGGGTTGGAAAAACTGTGGACATGTATTATCTAACAATTTTAAATGTTGAAATTTTAAGTCGACGTCTTTTTAGCGTCGTTTGATATCTCTTGTGTGCAATGAATACTGTGTAGCACCCATTGTTGTAGTTCCGCTGCGCATAACAATTGTGGGGGTGTTACATCACGTGATTCAGCGTGTCACTATAATCAACCAAAATTTAGAATGGAAAATTTCAAGGTGAAATTTCTCTTGTCATAGAATTTGCAACATAGTGCAGATATGGTCTTCCTGTTCTTCCCTATACTTAGAGAAAATTAAGTTATTCTCAATGAAGAAACTAATGAATTTGCTCATGAGTTCATGGAAACTCATTCTTATAATGTTGTTGGAGCATTGATGAGACTAATTCAAAATCATAAATATAGCATGACCGAATTGTGTACGAATAGCAGTCATGGGAATGTCCTGCTCTTTCACTCGTCACTGTTGACAGAATGATCATGAATCCTATCTTGGAAGAGTGTTTAACACCTTAAATCTGATTAGACATGTTGTCAATACGTGGAGGAGAATAACGGTTATGAATGGTGATTTGTTTACATCGACGGTGGTCAACACATAATCTCATGTTACCGTCCTTCTCCTTGAAGGTTCTTCTGGAATGTATGGGAAGATTTTGGAGTACTCGTCTGGTTATGCGTAAAAGGAACTTCGGTGGTCATGTCTTAACTGACAGCTAAAAATTTTAGCAGTCATGGCTAACAAAGCACGTGCTTGTAAAGCATAGATCATTTGTACATATTTTTTTGATGGAAAACCATGTTGAATGTATTCAGGAGCCTGAACATTACTGTACATAATCATGAATCATAGCATGGTGTGTTGTTTGTAGTCCATAATTAGGATTAAATTCAACTCGCATCTGTCCGAGGTAATGCGTTATCAGTTGGGATCTTATCATTAGGCTGAAGAAAACCTTCATATACATGTGGAATACGAATGGCGTCCGATATGGTCATGAACATATGAAATATAGGTTCAAGAAAGGAAAGTGTCATCCAGCGAACGTGACTGACCTTACTGATACACCGGTGATGGTACTGAAATTCTTGTGGCCTAATTAATACATGGCACAACAAAATGGATATACCCTTTGGAGGGTACCCCTAAATTTATTAGAAATGTTCCATAATTGGACGTGAGTCATGTGTCTTGACTCGTATCTTGGGAAATGTAATCATGACATGTGTCTTGACTGGTGTCTTGACATGTGTCTTCAGAAAGTAGACGTTAGACATGTGTCTTGGCTGATGTCTTGACATGTGTCTTGAGATATGAAACAATTAAGACTACAAATATTAGGTTATTATGCTAAAATTGGCGGATCGGTTGGACCAATGATCCTTCGTATTTCTGATCACGTCCGCGGCCGGAGCTTCGGTTACGATTGCTAGGTTAGTTGCTGTCATAGTAGTTGTTATTATCGTCTTGTCTGTCAGTTCCATGACGGTCATTCTCATGACTGTGATTCATGTAACTATTCAACTGAGTGGCCGGCTGGTACCGGTTTGCACTCATATGACTGAAACGACAACTGAATAACGTGTGACATGTAACTAAGAATTTGGGACGATGATTGATGGAAGTCGTCTGATGGTAAAGCATCTTCTCGTCCAATTGCTTTGCTCCAACGCCTTTGTCTTCGTCTTGTAGGATCTCCAGGTTGTGAACAACATCCACATCTCGTAGCGTCTCCGAACGTCAGCATCATTAACCTTTAGTAACATCTCCAAGTTATGAGCGGCATCACCAATCTTGTAGAATATCAGCAATTGAAAATACGCCTGAGATGATTCAGAATTGACTAGCGAATACTCGTGAAGTATTGCAAATGAAATACACATGGATTAAGGTACGTGTAATACACATGAAATACGGTGCATGTAGCACACATGGAATGCACATTAAATGATCGGTATGGGGTCGATCATTTGTCATGATTTTAAAGGAACTATAATAGGTTAAACGGTTAGGAAAACCATCATGATAACATGGCAATGCAAGTATATACCTCATTTTGGTTGCATAGAGAAACGTTAAAGTGTGGTTACACAAAATTCAAGATGATTTGCCTGAAAGCATGATCGATGAAAACCAACCATGACTATCATGAAAGGAGGATTCAGTGAAATCCAAAAATGTCTTGCATGAAAGCATAAATAACAAAGAGACGTAAAACGTAATCAACATGAAGACGAAATTATCATGGAGAAACATGAAACAACATAAAATGAGGGATGAAACTGAAGTTATATAACATAATCAGCGTGAAACTGAAGTTAACCATGACAGTATGAAAACATACTTGACATAAAACATATTAACTTATGAGGGGACATAAAAAAAATTATGCCATTAAATCATGAGAAAAATTTAATGCATGAAAACAGTGCATGAATACATGATGTAGTTTATAAAAATCTTTATATGCGCGAGGGGACGCCTATGGGTTGGTCCCAAAACAAAAGACATGGCGAGGGGACGCCTATGGGTCGGTCCCAAAGTTAAAAGTTTCGATAAAAGCACATGCGACTAAATAGGGCCAGTCCTGTACCAACCATTACCTAGTCATAATTCCTGCAACAATGATACGTGAAACATAAATAAATGAAAATCATCTGTGAAAACTTATCAGAAAAAATTTTATGTGACTAATTATGAACTACTGGGGTTCAGTCCACATAGCCACAGTTCACGAGGAACGTCGTGCATGAAACAATGACACATAACTAAATACGAATGATGGTTGTCCATCCATATTAGTAAAACAATATCGATGAAAACATCAAGGTTAAAACATCAAGGTGCTGAAAACATTATGGTTAAAACAACAATGTGCTGAAAACATCAATTTGTGGAATAACAAGCGTTGGCTTAGGAAGCTCCTGGTGACTACCCACTAGTCACATGTCAAGGTTTAGAGCCTACATGCCGAAGCCTTGGCTCTGATACCATAATTGTAACACCCCACTTTGATAAGTGGACCGTTACGCGTAATTAGGACGTGTCATCAAAGCATGCAAGGTAATATATAGCAAAACATACATGACCATAGGGAAAACCGGAATCAAACATCGGTTCCAAAACATAAGCCCAAAACATAAATAAAGTAAATGAAATGCACAAAGATTACACAAGCATAAATCTATGAAGACAAAAAGGAAAAGAAGTCTATGGCAGCTTCCATCCTATGCACATCCTCCAAATGCTCGAGTCTGTCCTTGGCTACCTGCCGTTTTGGGACATGGAAAGGAAAGTAACGCCTGAGCAAAACGCTCAGTGCATGGATATAGACATAGTATACATGACTGAAACATAATAAAGACTTAATAGCAGCGGAAATGTATAAGTCCTGGAAAACCCGGAACATGTTCATAAAACTGGTTTTATAGTTTGAAAAGCCTTATGTTTATCTTATGAAAACTGTGTAACATGTTAACAATTAGCCAATATAGGTCATGAGATATCAACGTGCATGAAAAATTGGAGGGGTGACCTCGTCATGCAAATAGAGGGGCTGCCTCTAATTTAATATATTGGTTTTTTGGTAGGAGGGATCAGCTCCTTGTGAAGGATGCAAGGCACACACCACATTCACACTGAGTAATCTGCTGAAAACATGTAAACTAGGATGCACCCATACGCCCCACCTGATAATATAATAAATGGCCAAAAGCTTAAAGGGACGCCACGAGCTATCACTCCGCCGTGGTGAAGTCCTAACATTGGTGCCTCCAATGTTATGGTTATGTTACCTCCATAACTAGGTGAAACTGGTCATGCATGTATATGGCTTTAGGTATTATAATTAAAGATAAGCAATCAAAACATATAAACCATATACTAGGGAAAACAGATGGCTGCATACGGGGAATCCTAATAAGGAAAGAATGTCCATACTAAAAGGACGGAGAATCCGTACCTTATGTCCAGTGAAGAAGAAGACGAATGGAAGAGAGTCCTACTTCGGTATCACTAATGCTACATAAATACATACGTGTATAAGTATCTGATTACTAAGTACGTAACTGATTTTATATCATATCTTAGCTTGTTTTATATGTTCATCTCATGTTTTATTGATTTAAGCTTTGTACCGTGTTTATCGTATATTCTGCCTATTCTGATTAAGTATTACTTGTATTTCATGTATTATTATACTTGTTATGTAATAATAAGTAACTTTCTAAAATAGCAGGTTTCCTATAGAAAGTTACCAAAAATAGAAAGTTTCTAAAATTAGAAAGTTTCCAAAAATAGAAAGTTTCCAAAAATAGAAAGTCTCTAAAAATAGAATTACTGCTTAAAATAGATAAGTTTCTAAAAATAGAAAGTTTCCATAATTAGATATAAGTTGGATAATTAAGCTAATTATATAATCTTAAGTGTTTACTTATTATTATTCTAAGTCATATGATTATATATAGTATAGTTTATTAATTATTTCAAGTGAATTAAATAAATTATAGGTTAAAGTATTTGATTAAATATGACATGATTTTAATTAAATAAAGGTAAAATACTTAGGTTAAAATATGTATTATTATCTATTAATAATATAACCTAAGTCATGTAAATTAATTTATTATAAGTCATGGTTTTAATAATTATTTAATTATATAGTCTAATTAAAAGATAAAATACTTAGGTTACAATTCATGTGTTAATAATAAAATTAATAACCTAAGTCATGTAAATTAAATTAATCATGTTCATGCTTTTAATTAATTTAATTTAAATCTTGTAAAAATAATATAACATGTAAAAATAATAAACCTTGAAAAACAACTCATGAACCGGACCGTGTTTTTATTCTAAACATGTGTGAACCGGACCCGTGATTAAAACCCATGAACCGGACCCAAAATAATCACCATTCCCCCACCTAGGTCAGGGTTTCTTCCCCTTGTTGCTGCCGTGACACCATCATCACCAAACCGAGACCTTAAAGTCTCGGTGGTGTGAATATAAGCCAAGCCGAGACCCCCCTTGGGGCTCGGTTAGGCGTCGGCCAAACAACAAACACCCCTAAACCCATGATTGATTAAACCCCATGATAAGTAACATTTCTAATTACTTGTTTTTAATTAGTTTATTAAAAACCTTCATGATTTTATGTGATTAAATAAATCAAACGTAAAAATAAAATAAAAGAGTTAGGGTTTATACCGATTACGTGAAATCAAGAAGGATGAACGCACAACGATCCTTGCACTAGATCAAACACCAAAATCAAACCGAATCACCCCTTTTGGTGATGTAAACCCGACGGCCAAAAAATCACCAAAGGAAGAAAATGAAAATTTAGAAAAGGGTAAAATGGAGTTTTCTAATTTTCTATATAAATTTAGAAAATGAAAATTTTGTAATTTTTGAAAAACATTGAAAAATGATGCTGCTAAACAGGTTTTCTATTTTTCACTTTTCAAATGAAAAGTTTTCTAGAAAAGTAGAAAAATTTTCTCCAACTAAACAGCCCCTTAGGGTTTTCTTTGTTTTCTAAATTTTGTTAAAATGAAACATTTTTTCCCCTTTTTCCTAGTTAGTAAATTTTACATGGGCTTGGCCCATGTTTCTTGTTGTAGCCGCGGGTAGGGGCCCACATAAGGGTAACCCGTACCTTTCTCGTGTCTAAAATAATAGTGTGTTCCCGTGTTCGTAATTTTACGTGATTTTATTAGTAATCGTTCGTGACTTATTATATTTATTCGTGTTCGTAACAAATATATATACATACGTAATATTAGCTCGTGATTAATTACGTTCATGATTTCATGTTCCTATGTTCGTGATTATAATTATTATTGGAATAATTATCGTGTTATAATACGTAATAAATACTTTACGTAATACTTGTAATTCTTGTTCGTGAAACGTAAACGCGCTATAAAAGGAAAGTCCTAATCATGTACGTACTATCGTAAGGGTACTATTCATGGTAAAAGCATGTGGGTTTTACACTAAAAATAAAAATAATTATTAAAAAGCCCAAATAAAGATTTTTCACTTTGTAAACCTCTAAAATGACCAAAAAAGATTAAAAACTATTTTTACGAGTTTTTAAACTAATTAAAACTATTTAAAATGATTAAAATCTATTAAAAACTTAAAATAATTCTAGAAATTAGAAAAATGAAGATAAAATTAATCTAAGAGTTACAAAAATCCTATTTTAATATAATCAACCTATGAAAAATATAAAAAGTGCAAAAATGTGAAAATTGAAATTTAATAATAAAATAATATTAAAATAATATTAAAAATCCAAAAATTCTAAAAAATTCTAAAAACTTGCAAACTAGTTTATTTTAACCTAAATAATCATAAAATGAAAGTGAAATTACCAAAATACCCCTAATGGGCCCCCAAATGGGCGAAAAACCAAAACAGACTACTTAAATGGGCTAAATGGGCCCAATAAAATCAAACTTAACCAAATGGGCTGAAAATCACTAGTCTGACTCAAAATTTGATTTTAAGCACAAAGTCTAAAGGCCCAAAAGATGAAAATATGCTTATCACAGCTTAAATGGACAACAGCTTATTCTTAATGGGCCAATAAGCCCATTAAGCCATAAGCTAATGCCATAAGCTCTAATTGAACACACAACATCTTATTAAGATTCTAAACCAATCTGAAAAAAGTAATTTTGAAAAAGCTCAAGTAATAAGCCAAAACTTTGAAAAGAACTTTTTCACTAAACGACAAAATAGTCGGGTTAGAGTTCTAGGGCGTTTCAGAAGCTTATTCTTTTTGCAAAAGCTCACAAATAGCTTAACTAAGAATCATCAATCATAAAATTCACAATAAGCCAAGTAGAATAAGCTGTAGGAGCAAATAAGCTGGCTGAAAAAACAATATAAGCTAGTTTCCCAGCAAAAGCTTAACCAAATGACTTGTAACTTTCTAGATTTGATATTAAGCTAAGAAAAATGACACCTATTACAAAATCCAAGTTGTTGCATGTACCAATAAGCAGTTCTATAAAATAAGCCAAATTGTGCTTATTTGACCAAAAGTCAAAGTTAACCAAAATTCACCAAATGCTCAGGGATTGTTTGTAACCTTGTTTTAAGCAATTTTTGTGAAGAACTCAAGGTAGAGTCCTTGTGAATCAAGTGGTCAGTTGATCAAATGACAACAGATTTTGGACAAATTAGGCCAATAATCCAGTTAGCTTATAAGCACTCAAATAAGGAAACCAAATAGCCAAATTGTCTTACAAGCAGCACAAAATCAAGTTCCAAGCAACAAATAAGCAGGGCATACACTAGATAAAAAAATGCAAGGAAAAATTGAGGTGGTCACTTTGCTGATGCAAATGACCACTTCAGCCAACTTTGATAAGCTCTAGCACCCACAATAAGCCACCAAATTCAACAAACAGATAATGCACAGATAGCTTATCACCTAAACTCTTCCCAAACCAGATTTCAGACCTTAGATCAAACAAAGATTTTATTGGATCTGATGTGTTTGACTAATTTCAAACCAAAATATTCAGATTTTTCAAAAACTTCAAAAACCTTTTCCAAACTTCTTGATACTTAACCAATGACAAAAACCAGTTGCATATGACTTGTTTAGACTACCCAAGACCTAAGAACCAAGGGCACAAGGCCACAAGGCCTTTTGATCCTAAAAATCCAAACAACCTTATTTTAGTCCTTTTTCAAACAAACTTTTTATTGAATCACACAACCTACTGATTTTATGGTTCCAATACCTCAAATAGGTGACAACTAACAGATACCAACAATAAAACAAAAGCACAAACACAAGAACAACAAATCACATGGCAAACTTCATATCAGACATAAACATGAATTTTTTAGAGGAAACTTAAAAAGAGCTTATACCTATCCCCCACAACTTCCTAGAGGGATCAGTTATGCTCCTTGGACCACTCTCAACAACTAGAGAGTGACCAAGGTCCTTGAACAAAGGAGATGGTATGTGCCTTGGTTGATGGTTCAAAGCAGAACCTCAAGGGCTTGATTTCTTCAATACAAGCAGCAAACAACCTATCCAAAGGTTGATAAACCTTCACTAGCTTGGTATCAACAAGCTTGCAAGGGATTATAGATTTTGGATAAGGGTTAGTACAAGATAAATAGCAAAAACAGATGACTGATTTCAAGGTTTTTTCAAACTTGAAATCCTTACCACACATAAACGTACTTTAACCATAAGATCAAAGCACCTTTATAACATCAAATGGAACTCATAATTACCCTTAAACAACACCAACTTTCAACAGCATAAAAAGGAATTACAATTTTCTTAAAATACCAACTTTTATAAATTTTAAAAAGAAATTACAATGCTTAAAGAGTAAAACTAGAACAAGGCTCTCTCACAAGTTGAGGAGTCCTTATATAGGCCACGAGGGCTGAGATTACAATGAATACCCTAGCTACAAAGTCTCTAAACTGCCCCTTGAATCTTCTAGACGAATTTTGTTGATGAGCAGTTTAAATGCACCCAAGTCGTTCATTTTAGCTTTGTATCCAAGCAAGGAGTGTGGGTTATTGATTTGGCCACGTGGCATTCCTTGTAGAGGAAGTTGGATTTTGATTGGTGGACGGCTTGATGGGTGGGGTCCTTTGGTGTGTGGGATTGAAGGTTTTTGGTGTGGGATAGGTTTTAGGGTACGTGAATCAAACGTGTGCCTGGGTAATTTGTTTTTACCCTTTGTTTTAAGTGAAGTGGTAACTGTGTTCTTGGGGTTAATAGTAACTCATTTGATCCGTTTTTTGTGGAGTTGCAAAGTGTTTGGCGCATTTCTCATTTGAATGTTTCAAATGCCCATCTTTGGTCCTTGTGTTTTGGGAAAGATGGTAAAACGTGTTTATTCAGCCATCAAACTCATTTCCTTTGTTAATAAAGTTTCCAACTTTATAGTTTTGCCACAAAACTTTGGCAAAAGGTTTTCAAGGGTTGTTTTTTCCATTTTTCATAGTTTGAGGACTGATCTTGGACATTTCTCATATTTGAAGGTCTTCAATGTATCTTTGACTTCATGAGGGACCATTATTGACAATTTAGAGTTGTTGAGGGACTAAACTTGCCAAATCTTCAAAGTTGAAGGACCTTTTTGTAATTTTGACAAACTTAAGGGACCAAACTTGTAATTATGAATATACAAGGGTATTAAGTGTCATTTCTTCATAAATGACGGATCAATCTTGTTCATCTTTATATCTTCAAGGGTTTTTTTCTTTGAGAAATCCATAACTGGGGCCCGGTTCTTTTTTCGGCTTCGTTTCTCGTGTCCGTTTTTCCTTGTTTCTTGTGATCTTTTGTCTTTTTCACGATATCCATACCTAAAACATACAAGTAAACAAACACAAGCATATATATGGTATTTTTATGACATTTTATGCATTTAAAGCCCGAAAAGAACGATGAGATCATGTATAAATGTCATCTCATCACTCCCCCATACTAAGCCATTGTCGTGCCTTCATGCAGTACTAGAATAAAGTATCTAAGCATCACCAAAATTCAATTTTATTACCCTTTATTAAAAAGTAAAAGACTTGCAACAATACTACAAAGATGTGTAAAGACATAATGTATGATTTTCATCACGTGTGTGACTTTTAGGGTCAATGAATAGAAATAAGTAAATATCCCATAGAGTAAATTTCGTCATCCTTGATTGTCATACATTCCATGCTAAGTGCAAAAGCGAGATCATTTTTGGTACAAGTCACAATGCTAACACTACTCATATGTTCAAATTGTGTAATACTTTTTCTCCCTGCAATCCTAGTTATTATGAAAAGAAATGGGTTTCTAGAATTTTTTAACTATTTGTCATGGATCACAAGTGATTCATATTGACTTATTTGAGTATTTATTAGTCCGAAAGTAATGTAGCACAATTTAATCGATAGTTAGCCGAAGGACAAAATCTTTTAAAACGGCTTCTCGTGTATCTCCTTAAGTTCATATCTTGGCATAACTCGTTTCACGATTTGAGACCTTATTCGGACCGATATTTGGCATGTACTACATTCTTCAAATCTTGGGAAGACGTTCTTGAAATTATGGTCTTCTCTTCATATTTTGGAATTTCTTCACTTGATACTTGGACCACGACTTCATCATTTTTCTTCAATCTTTATTTTGGACTTTGATATACAACGATCAGCCTCCTTTTCGGACTTGGATATATTTATCCTCGTAGCTTGTAAGGGTGTTTTTGGATATACTTTCTCCATGATCTTTAGGGGAGTTATTGCTTTTCGTCGTGTGTCTCGATCCTTCATATTGATTTTGGAATAATGATACTTCACATCATCTTGGATCTTTAGCAACAAAATAGAACTCCTCATGCCTTGTTAGGGCCTTTTTGGATCTTCACCAATTTTCGCATCCTGCTTCAATAAGTTATGCCTTGGCTATAAACTCTATTCAACTCCGAGCAACTTTTAAACGATCTTGTGCTAGAAGCTAAGTAACCTTTTAAATCGTACGACCTTACATATTGCAATTATTGTTTTCCTAATGCATTGATCTTAAGGGAGAAAAAGCCAAAATTAAAAACCTATGAGTTTTTGAAAGAACATTTTCATGTTCTTCGTTTAGCAAGATCACTTGTCTAACTCTATCATTCCTCGTTCTTCACTATTTAAAGACCTCTAATTAAAGAGACTCATGAATACTTAGCCATGCAAGTCAAAATTAAGCCAAATTTGGATTAGCTTTCTTCAAGACTATATCAAATCAAAGTTTTGGGTTTTCAAGCCACCTATAGGATCTTGCACTTTCTTGTACTTTTTCAAGTTTAGAGAATGCGTTTTATAGTTCCCTTGATAAGTGACTTTCTAGGATCAATTATAGGAACTTGCGTAAAGTTCTTGTTCTTAACCCGAATGAGCTAAGACTTTCGCGTTTTAGGGTTCCCTATATAAAATCCTAGCAAAACTTGAATTGAGCGGGTTAAGGAATGTAAAGGGATCCAAATGCCCATCAAGTCAAAAATTAGCTCTTATTCAACCCATCGGAAAATATACATTCGTGTGTTAAAAACACTTATTAAAACTAAGAAAAACTTTAAAATTTGGCCATTTCTAGCCTTATTAGCAACAAAACAAAATGAAACGTTGAAAGTTGGAAAACATGAGGGCTTAGCAAAGCAAGTATCTATTCACCCCCCCATACTAAAATTAAACATTGTCCTCAATGTTTCGAGTCTAAAGGTGGAGCACCCCTATACTAGATACGAAGAGTCGAATGCTTAGGATCTAGCATGGAAAGGGTGATCAACAATATCTAAAGTCGTTTATTAATTATGCTAAAAGATAATTGTTAGAACAATAAAGGATATGTCATGGATTCGTGAAAAACTTCTACAAGAAAACGGCCGAGGCTCACGTAAACAAACACGAGAGTCTTCAATCGTAATGATGATGATGATCTAGATAACACATTCATAAACAACCACGAGACAACGCCACTTCAAAAAAGCAACCGGTATTTAAGGACTAATTCCTTTGATGATGCGAAATACCAGGGTCGAAGATGGCGTCCTCGTTCTCATTGGATAAACAAATCAACACCACTTCAAAAAGTTCCAAAAACTCAAAGAGTTTGAAGAATATAGATAAGAAGTAGAAGGGTGGGACAATTTGTAAGACAAAATTTTGAGCTACTCGAGGTAGACTCGCACCAAGCAAATAGATATAGTTTCCATTTATTGCATCGGTGTAAGATCGAGATTTCCCTTTACATGAAATTCCGGGATCGAATATCTCGTCCTCAGTGGACAAGGATGAGGGAACATAAGGGGCTTCCCCCATACTAAAACCACACAAAGCATCGTCATAAGGAGTAGACGTACTTGTAGTACTCAAAACACGTGGTGATGACGGAGTTAGATTTGTAGAAAAATCTTTTAAATCACATTCAAAATCTTTTCCTTTTTTATCTTTTAAACTTTCCTTATGAAAACCCGTTTTGATTATGTCGAAAATATTTGGTGTTTCTAAGACAATGTTAGTCACACTAAAAATTCTCACATTTTAAAACCGTTTTGGTTTTGGTGGTGGTAAGTTTTCAAAACGTTTGTCGACAAAGAAAACCTCCCCATCGGGGTCAACATATTCGTCATCTGAAAGATCTTCCTTAGAAACCGGCAACTTATCAATACTTTTCATGAATGAATGTTCGAGGTGAGGTGAAAGATTTTTTGGTTCAAGTATTGATGGTTTCTTCTTCGTAGGTTTAACACTCATAACCTCCACCGTCGGAGGAAATGGTAAATCGTTCTTGTTGACACTTCCTAAAACTCTTGGTGAAAATTCTTTGCAAACGACATTGGTTGAATCACCATGGTTTAAAGTAGTAATAGAATATACATGAGAAAGCTTAGAGTTTTGTGTTGCATTGATGACAAGTTCTTCCTCATTGAAACGAAGGGTGATTTTCCGAGCATGAACATCAATAAGTGCTCTCAATGTATCCAAAAATGAACGTCCCAAAATGAGAGGAACTTTTCGATCGATGGGAATGTCTACAACGATAAAGTAAACGGGATAATAAAACTTTCCAACTTTGACGAAGACGTCCTCGGCTACTCCACATGCTAAAATCGTAGAATGATCGGCCATCTCGATAGACATGTTCGAAGGAGTAAGAGCCGGAAGCGAAAGCGATTTGAAAATCTCAAGTGGCATTAAATTGATACTAGCACCAAGATCGGCCAAGGCGTAGCATTCCTACATATCTTGAATTGCTCACGGAATCAAAAATTTACCGGGATCACCGACTTTTTGTGGTATGCGGGTAAGAAAAACCGATGAACAACTAGACGATTGTTGTAGCTTCTCTTTTTAGTTTAGCATACTTTTAAAGTTTGTGGCGAATCGAGGCATCATGATTAAAGCATCGGCAAAACTTATGTTAAAATGTATATCACGAAACATTTTCATAAATAGCTCAAATTGATAATTATTCCATTCTTGTGCCTTTTCCTTGTCACGTCTCGTAGTGTAAGGTAAGGGTGGTGTGGGTTGGACATTAGGCAATGGACTTGGAATCTCGGTTCCATGATTGGTATTGGTTCAACCGTAGGTGTGGTATGAGCGGTACTTTGTGGGATTGTGATATGCTCCTTTTCGACCATCACCTCGGGCTCTTTCTCGATTTCCTTCTCCGTAGAAGTACTTGGACGAGAGATTGGTTCCTTGAAAGTTTTACCACTACGTGTAGTAATAACCTTCATTTCTCCCTTCGGGTTTGCAATGGTGATGTAATATTTTTAGTCGTTTTACTTACCTTTAGGAAAAAGTAAGCAAACGCTAAGTCGTGGTAAGTATTAATCAATACGTTTTAGGAAAAACGTAAAGACGACAATCGAGTTCGTTCTCGGTGGAGGTATGGTGTTTAGCCAAAAATTATAGACGTTATTTAATCGAGTGATTACGTTTTTGGAAAGAAAGAAAGAAAGGAAAATGGAGACGATTTACACTAAAAACGGTCGGAAACGCGTATACGTACGACCGTGAAAACGCGACCCAACGAAAAATTTCACCTAAAAAAAATTAAAAATTACCAAAATGTTCTAAAAATTCTAATTAAGAAAAATACAAAAACCAAAAATTTTGAAGACTATTTAATTAATTAAATTAATATTTCAAGTTAATAAAAATCCAAAAAAAAGAAAATAACTAAGAAAAAGACAAAATAAAAACTTTTTTTTTGTAAACCTAAAATATAACTAATAAAAGTTAAAAAATATTTTTTTTTGAAAATAAAAACTTAATTTAACTATTTTTTATGACTTTTCTCAAATTTAAAACTAAAATAATCCTAGAAAATGAAATAATAAAAAGAAAATTATGAAATTTAAACTATACAAAAGCAAATTTATTTTTTCTCCGTCCTAAATGACAAAAGAAAGTTTTTCATAAAAAAAAGAATTGCATTTTTTGTATTTTATATTTTTTTTAAATATATTTACTATTTTTTAATGCATTTAAACTAATTTTCGAAAAGAAAAAGAAAAAAATGATTACAATTTTTTTTTATATATATACAGATTTTTAAGTGATTGATTCGCAGCAACAAAAAAAACTAAAAAAAAGTGCTTAATTTTAAGCTCAAATAAGCTGCCAATTAAGCTTGTTAAACTAAATAAGCTAATTAAAAAAAAAGGGTTTAAATAAAATATGAAGTAAAGTCTAACAAAAAAAACAGGCTAGAAGAGTTGGTATTTGCTTGTGACTGTGAGGTTGTTGGAAATGAGAGCGCAGGTCCAGGGTTCGAACCTAGCCTGGGTGCACTTTTTGCCAATATTTTTGGTTCTCTTATATTATCAGCCGAATAAAACTGTATAAAGGAAAACTGATGGGGACGATTAACAAAAGACACTAATGGAGCAGATGGTTGCTCATAATGTTGATGCGTCTGATGTGAACAGCAGGTCAGGGGTTCAATCCCTTCTCCTGCTTCTTTTTTGGCAGAATATTTTATTTTTGTCTTTCTCTTGTATTTTTTTGGCCTTTCAGCTTGCACCAGCAAACCAATTGCAAATTCAGTTACACACATCACAATACATAATCAGGAAAGGAAAACAGAAATAACAAAATGAGCAGTTGGTTGTCCAAAACTGCGTTGTGTCTTGACTGCGAGAATGATCACTGGTTCGAAACCCCAACTGCCTCTTTTTGGCTGTTTAAATATTTTTTTGACAGCTTTTTACAGAAACATAACAGAAATCAAGCATAGCAGATTCAACAATGAAAATTACACAATAGCATACTTAACTGCACTTTAGGTGTACTAAATGTGGAATTCTAGCTTAATATTCAGCATTTTTATAAGCTCTTATTCCCAAAATTATTCAAAACAGATGGAAGTCTACTCGTAAACTATATGTCCAATGATATTAAGCTTCCAAATCCTTTGAATGAAAGATTAATACCCACTGATGTAAATGGCTTAAGTTCATGCTCAAAAGTTGAGATATTGACACTCTAATTTTTCTTTTGATCTTTTATTTTTAGGCAGAAATAAAGGTGGTTCTACGTTATGCTAAACACCCAAATCATGCGCCAAAGATCCTAAATCTTAAAGCTTGTGTTGAGATAGTTTTTCTAGCAGACCAAAACACCATCTTGTTTGACAAATATGAAATTTGAAACCAAGTGAAAGCAAATTAAAACAAGACAAACAAAAGTGAAGAATAAGATAACGAAATAAACAGTAAAAGAAGCATATAACAAAAACAAATAAGCAATTGAATAAGCCAATCGACAAATTCACAGTTTAGGTTTTAACAAAGAAAAATCAGGAGGAGCACTTTACTTACAACGGGTCCAAGAGAGAGTTCTTTAACCAAGCTTGTTATAAGAAAACCATACCCCTTTTTTTTCAACTTATCTCAGCCCAAAATCAGCTCATCCCCAACAGCTAATCACCAAATTATTATTACCACAGAAAGTTTTAACCAAATACCAAACTTGAACCAAACTCTTGAAAATAAGAAACCAACACCTTTAATAACACAACCTCTAGAATAACTCCATAACACGCTTATGATAAGCTTATGAGCTTATCCAATAAGCTCAGCTGATGAACAGTAACCCGTAAATAGTAACACGTTTTTTGCGGAAAATTAAAGTAACAAGAAAATTAAGGTGTGCAAAGAATGCAACAACACTGTAAGATAAATGTGTGGAACTCAGATGTTAAAAACCAACTTTTTCATTCAATTGAAGAAAGGGAATTACATTAAAAATTCTGGAACCCAAAAAAAAACTGCTACTACAATGATATCTATATATACTACTACAGTGAGGATCAATAAACCCTAACCCTAACATATAAAATTCCAAGATTACCCCAGGATCAAAAAACGAATATACTGATTAGATGCCTTCTTCTTGAACCTTCTGCTTGAATGTGGACTTGTAAAATGATCTTAGATGGTTGATTTGTTGTGGGCAACAAGGAATATGATCAAAGCCATTCATTTGGTCAAATGTTCTTGGATTTTTGTGCATCCCGTGATTCTTCATAGCTGGCCATCAGTGTCTTGTTGTGCTGAGTCACCAAACATTCCCACGTGGGATTGGTTATACTTGGTGTTAATTATCTCCATGGTAATTGCACTTTGTTCTTTGATTTCGGGTTTTGAGTGTGACAGGGAATTAGGTTAGGGTTCTTAGGGATAATAGGGAATTTGGGGGTTATGGGTTTAGTTAACTGATGGTGAGGTTATGAGTGGTGTAGAGTTGGGTTTAGTGATGGGTCAGACCGGGTTATGGGTAGGGTTAAGTTGGGTTTGGGTTATAACTTTGGCATGAATGACCCCTAATCTTCCAAATTTTGTGCAAATGAAGTATTAACAGCCTTTACTCACATTTCCTTTATATCAAAGTTTGGCATACTGAAAGATTGCCCCTTGTGTTTTATGAAACAAGAAATAAGGACTATTTTGGCCAATTAAGCAATATTCAAGGGTTGATCTTGTAATACATTGAAACTTTATGGACCCCATTTGCAAATAATGATGATTGAGGGGTATAAAATGAAAATTCTTCAATCTTGAGGGACCAAACTTGACATTCTTCAATTCTTCAAGGGTATTTTTGAAAATTCATGATTCGGGTCCGGTTCTTTGTGCGACTTCGTATCCCGTGTCGTTTTTGCTTCATTCTTGTGATCTTTTGTTGATTTCACGATATCCGTACCTAAAATACACAATGAACAAACACATGCATATTTTTGGGTATTTTAATGATATTTTAAGCGTTTTTAGCCTGATTTGGACGATGAGACTATGTATAAATGCAGTCTCATCAAATGGTATCACTAGAAAGACCACCCGAGGAAGAGGGTTTACACATGATTGCTTCAAACATTTTTGCCATTCGGTCTTCAAGTATTGATTGCCTATCATCCGCTTTTAACAATTCTTGCTTAATCTCATGTTGTCCTTGTTCCATCTTTTGTTGATTTTGTTGGAGACGTTGAATGTTTCCTTCCATTTTATTAGCATGAGTCTTAAGTTCATTAGCAAGTTCGTTTTTAAGCTCGTTTTTCAACTCAGATCTTAAGCTAATCATTTCACGTTGCATATTATCAAACTTAGCATCGTTTGCTTTAGCATAATTCAAAAATTCTCCTTGAAGATTTTTGGTGTGATCATTTTGAAAACCTTGTGTAGTAGTTTGAAAATCACAGTTTTGGTTTTGATTTGAAACTTGTCCATTCCCACTTTGATAATTCCCTTTGTTATAATTACGTGAATTGCCTTGATATCCACCATTTTGATTGTTGTTTCGATAGTTGTTAGCATTTTGATTTGGTGGAGCTTGATTTGGGCGGGAACCTTGGCCGTTTTGGTTGTAAGTTCCCGTTGCTACGTAAGAACTCGAAGTGTTACCACCGGCGGTAATGCACTCGGAAAGATCATGAGCTGCACCACAAGATAAACAACTCTTATCAACCGCTTTAACCGATGCGGAATTCAAAGCATCTAGTGCTTTCCAATGAATCATAAGATTTGAAAATCTATCGAGAACCCGATTTTTCTCATTTGCTTCATCATGTAAGGCATTAATGTGACGAGACGATGACGACGATGACGAACCCATATTGGCAACACTCGGTGTGTTACGAGGGTTATAAACCTTAGATCTATTCTCGATAATCTTTAAATCTTCATCGGTCGTTTTGCACAAAAAATTACCACCCGCGGCGACATTCAAATAATCTCGTTCATGATCATTAAGCCCATTATAAAAAGTATCTATTTGATGCAATTCTGAAAAATCATGGTGTGGACATTCATGTAACATTTCCTTAAATCATTCCCATGCCATTGAAGAACTTTCATTACTTCGTTGTGTAAACCTTGAAATCTCATTTTTCAAATGTGTTGTTTTAGATGGTGGAAAAAATTGGTTCACAAACTTAGAAACGAGATCACCCCATGTCAAAATCGAATTTGGAGGTTCTTTCTCGAGCCAAATTTTAGTGGGTCCATCTAACGAGTATGGAAACAACATCATCTTAATGGTGTCGTGTGGAACATCCTTAAACTTGCTAGTTGCGGTGAGACGATTAAAATTCCTTATGTGATAATGCGGGTTGTCTTTTTCATGACCTCTAAACTTATTTTCTTGCAACATCGACATTAAACCCGTCTTAATCTCGAAATTCTCCGCAAGGATGGCGGGAATCACAATAGCTTCTACAAAACCCTCGTTGGGTACTTGAAGCAACTCCATCATAGTACGATTAGCCATGGCGACTATTGGTTCTACAACGGGTTCAACAATTGGAGTTTGTTCTTCAATCAAAGGACTTTGGTTTCCTTGACTTTGACGACGTTTACGAGCTCGTTTTGCTTGATTACGAGTTAGCATAAACTTGACGAAGAATGGGAGGTGAGCAAAGAAGATTCTTTTTGGGCGTTTTTTGGATTTTCAATTTTTTTGTGTTTTTTATTTTTTAATTTTTTTGGGTTTTGTGTATCTTCGTAGACAACAATCTACCAAATCTCTCCTCGAATCAAACTCTTGATTAAAGAAGCCTCAAAAGAATGAAAACGATCATGTGGAGTGAACGCCTTCGAATGACTTTAGAACTTTGGTGAAAACCAAATTTTTCAAGAGGGTTTAATCACAAAGAAACCAAGCAAATATATATGATACGTAATAATACTTTGGGCGGCAATTAGCTTTCAATCTTAAAATACTTACAAGAAATCGGGGAAACGAGGCGGCGCGAAGCACTTAAGAGCATTTTTCCTTAGGGTATATTTTATAATACCCGCCTTATACCCACCTTATAGTTTGTATTTTTCAAAATCGAGCTTCACGAAAGTATTTATCTATTTTTGCCTTTTTCTTTTTGTTTGAGACTCGAATACAATAATTAGGAGATTAAATCCCAATTAAGGTTGTGTTTTCACACTTTTGGAGATATTTTGTATTTGGTGATACTTAATACAATATAGTAATAATAATTTCACAAGAAAAACGAAAAAAACCGACAATACGTATTAGTAGAGTTCTACTAATACAAATACTATTTATGGTTAATATTAAAAACAAAATGACAAATTAATCACGACACACCTCCCTGGCAGCGGCGCCAAAATGATTGTGGAAAAATTACACCTCTTGTGAAAAAGGCGTAAAAGCGGTAAGTATTAAGTGATGATTTAGGAAAATCAAACACTAATGACCCTTATGATGTGAAAGTTCGTTTCCCAAGGAGGTATATGTGTGTGAATAATTCATAATTGATTTGAGATTAATATTTCAAAGAAGGGGATGAGAAAATAGAATGACGAAGACGTGAAAATTATTACTACGACGACTAAAATTAAAACCGTAAAAAGTGCCAAAATAAAAATTAATTCTAAAAATTCCCAAAAAATGACCAAAAATAAATTAAATAAACTAAGAGTTTACAAATGATCAAAACTTTTTCAAAACTTTTAATTAGGGGTGTGCACGGTTCGGTTTGGGTCGGTTTTTGGCTAAAACCGAAACCGAACCGGCATTTTCGGTTTTTTAAAAACCAAAAACCGAAACCGTTCGGTTTTGAGCGGTTCGGTTTTTCGGTTTGTAATCGGGATTTAGATTAAAAAACTTGTTTTGCGTGTACGTCCGATTTATATTTGGGTACGTCCGATTTTGATTAAAAAACTTGTTTTGCGTGTAAAAATACTTTTTTTTAATCTAAGCCTAATAATGTTTATCTCAAATTTCTAATCTATAATTACACACATATTTTTAAGATAAACACACATTCAAATAAACATGCGTACAAATGATTATTGTCACATATGTAATTATATAATGTCAACTAAGCACAAATATATATCAAACACGCGTATAAACAATGAAATAAATATATTACTCCTATTTTCCTAAAAAACGAATATTAATTTATAATTTTGATATATTACTTATTTATTTATATTATATTATATTTATATTTTTTATATAATAAAATAGTTTGGTTCGGTTCGGTTTTTTCGGTTCGGTTTTTTTGTTCGGTTTCGGTTTTTCGGTTTTTTGCTCACCCCTACTTTTAATTAATTAAATATTAATTTTTAAATGCTAATTAAAGCCCTAAAAATCAAATAATTATTAAAAATCCCAAATAAAGATTTTTTCACTTTGTAAATCTCTAAAATGAGCAAAGAAGATTAAAACTATTTTTATGAATTTTTAAACTAATTATAACTATTTAAAATGATTAAAATCTATTAAAAACTTAAAATAATTCTACAAATTAGAAAAATGAAGATAAAATTAATCTAAGAGTTGCAAAAATCCTATTTTAATGTAATTAACCTAAGAAAAATATAAAAAGTGCAAAAATGTGAAAATTGAAATTTAATAATAAAATAATATTAAAATAATATTAAAAATCCAAAAATTAGAAAAAATTCTAAAAACTTGAAAAATAGTTTATTTTAACATAAATAATCAGAAATGAAAGGGAAATTACCAAAATACCACTATTGGGCCCCCAAATGGGCTAAAAACCAAAACAGACTACTTAAATGGGCTAAATGGGCCCAATAAAATCAAACTTAACCAAATGGGCTGAAAATCACCAGTCTGACTCAAAATTTGATTTTAAGCACAAAAGTCTAAAGGCCCAAAAGCTGAAAATATGCTTATCACAGCTTAAATGGTCAACAACTTATTCTTAATGGGCCAATAAGCCCATTAAGCCATAAGCTAATGCCATAAGCTCTAATTGAACACACAACATCTTATTGAGATTCTAAACCAATCTGCAAAAAGAAGTTTTGAAAAAGTTCAAGTAATAAGCCAAAACTTTGAAAAGAACTTTCCCACTAAACGACAAAATAGTCGGGTTAGAGTTCTAGGGCGTTTCAAGAGCTGATTCATTTTGCAAAAGCTCACAAATAGCTTAACTAAGAATAATCAATCATAAAAATCACAAAAAGCCAAGTAGAATAAGCTGTAGGAGAAAATAAGGTGGCTGAAAAAGCAAAATAAGCTAGTTTCCTAGCAAAAGCTTTACCAAATGACTTGTAAGTTTCCAGATTTGATATTAAGCTAAGAAAAAGACACCTATTACAAAAGCAAAGTTGTTGCATGTACCAATAAGCAGATCTCAAAAATAGCCAAATTATGCTTATTTGACAAAAAGTCAAAGTTCACCAAAATTCACCAAATGCTCAGGGATTGTTTGTAACCTTGTTTTAAGCAATTTTTGTGAAGAACTCAATGTAGAGTCCTTGTGAATCAAGTGGCCAGTTGACCAAATGACAACAGATTTTGGACAAATTAGGCCAATAATCCAGTTAGCTTATAAGCACTCAAATAAGCAAACCAAATAGCCAAATTGTCTCACAAGCAACACAAAATCAAGTTCCAAGCAACAAATAAGCAGGGCATACACTAGATAACAAAATGCAAGGCAAAATTGAGGTGGTCACTTTGCTGATGCAAATGACCACTTCAGCCAACTTTGATAAGCTCTAGCACCCACAATAAGCCACCAAATTCAACAAACAGATACTGCACAGATAGCTTAACACCTAAACTCTTCCCAAACCAGATTTCAGACCTTAGATCCAACAAACAAAGATTTTATTGGATCTGATGTGTTTGACCAATTTCAAACCAAAATATTCAGATTTTTCCAAAACTTCAAAAACCTTTTCCAAACCTCTTGATACTTAACCAATGATCAAAACCAGTTGCATATGACTTGTTTAGACTATCCAAGACCTAAGAACCAAGGGCACAAGGCCACAAGGCCTTATGATCCCAAAAATCCAAACAGACTTGTTTTAGTCCTTTTTCAAACAAACTTTTTATTCAATCACACAACCTACTGATTTTATGGTTCCAATACCTCAACTAGGTGACAACTAACAGATACCAACAATAAAACACAAAGCACAAACACAAGAACAACAAATCAGATGGCAAACTTCATATCAGACATAAACATGAAATTCTTTACAGGAAACTTAAAAAGAGCTTATACCTATCCCCCACAACTTCCTAGAGGGATCAGCTATGCTCTTTGGACCACTCTCAACAACTAGAGAGTGACTAAGGTCCTTGAACAAAGGAGATGGTATGTGCCTTGGTTGATGGTTCAAAGCAGAACCTCAAGGGCTTGATTTCTTTAACACAAGCAGCAAACAACCTATCCAAAGGTTGATAAACCTTTACTAGATTGGTCTCAACAAGCTTGTAAGGGCTTATAGCTTTTGGATAAGGGTTAGTACAAGATAAATAGAAAAAACAGATGACTGATTTCAAGGTTTTTTCAAACTTGAAATCCTTACCAAACATAAACGTGCTTTAACCACAAGATCAAAGCACCTTTATAACATCAAATGGAACTCAGAATTACCCTTAAACTACACCAACTTTTAAAAGCATAAAAAGGAATTACAATTTTCTTAAAATACCAACTTTTATAAATTTTAAAAAGGAATTACAATGTTTAAAGAGTAAAACTGGAACAAGGCTCTCTCACAGGTTGAGGAGTCCTTATATAGGCCACAAGGGCTGAAATTACAATGAAAACCCTAGCTACAAAGTCCCTAAACTGCCTCTTGAATCTTCTAGACGAATTTTGTTGATGAGCTGTTGAAATGCATCCAAGTCGTTCATTTTAGCTTTGTATCCAAGCAAGGAGTATGGGCTGTGGATTTGGCCACGTGGTATTCCTTGTAGAGGAAGTTGGATTTTGATTGGTGGACGGGTTGATGGGTGGGTCCTTTGGTGAGTGGGATTGAAGGTTTTTGGTGTGGGATAGGTTTTAGGGTATGCGAATCAAACGTGTGCCTGGGTAATTTGTTTTTACCCTTTGTTTTAAGTGAAGTGGTAACTAGGTTCTTGGGGTGAATAGTAACTCCTTTGATCCGTTTTTTTGTGGAGTTGCAAAGTGTTTGGCGCATTTCTCATTTGAATGTTTCAAATACCCATCTTTGGTCCTTGTGTTTTGGGAAAGATGGTAAAACGTGTTTATTCAGCCAACTAACTC
Organism: Glebionis coronaria; assembly: GCA_025667525.1. Lineage (NCBI taxonomy): Eukaryota > Viridiplantae > Streptophyta > Magnoliopsida > Asterales > Asteraceae > Glebionis > Glebionis coronaria. The sequence goes on from CM046880.1 coordinate 194,210,248, forward strand.
ATTTCGTTTGTTAATAAAGTTTCCAACTTTATAGTTTTGCCACAAAACATTGGCAAAAGGTTGTCAAGGGTTGTTTTTGCCATTTTTGCATATTTTGAGGACTGATCTTGGTCATTTCTCATCTTTGAAGGTCTTCAATGTATCTTTGACTTCATGAGGGACCATTATTGATAATTTAGAATTATTGAGGGACTAAACTTGACAAATCTTTAAAGTTGAAGGACCCTTTTGTATATTTGACAAACTTAAGGGACCAAACTTGTAATTATGAATATAGAAGGGTATTAAGTGTCATTTCTTCATAAATTAGGGATCAATCTTGTTCATCTTCAAATCTTCAAGGGTTTTTTTTGAGAAATCGATAACTAGGGCCCGGTTCTTTGTACGACTTCGTTTCTCGTGTCCGTTTTTCCTTGTTTCTTGTGATCTTTTGTCTTTTTAATAATATCCATACCTAAAACATACAAGTAAACAACACAACCTATATATGGTATTTTTATGACATTTTATGCATTTAAAGCCCGAAAAGAACGATGAGATCATGTATAAATGCTATCTCATCAGGGGCATCGACTTTATGGGGCCATTTCCATCATCCAAAGGGAACAAGTACATCCTCGTAGCCGTTGACTACGTACCTAAATGGGTGGATGCAAAGGCTTTTGTGACAACCCTAGATTTTGGATTTGTCACTTTTTACTGTGTGACTTTGATTATGTGCTTAGTGTGTGTTTACAAGCATTATGTTTATATTTGAGCCTTGGATTGGATGTTAGTCTTCGTTCGTGTATTGCGTGGTGCATTATATAATGCTATGATGGGGTTAGCTCATGCTCATTTGTTCACTTGGATGTAACTATGATAGAATGCGGTGCTATTTTATGATTTTATGTGTACGTATAAGTATTATAGTAAATCGTATTTTTACGATTTAGGGTTTAGCGTTTAGAGGTCTCGGATGAGGTATTTAGTCACGGGAATAATTTACGGGGTGGTTTTAAGTCATTTAGGACTTATTTTTAAAGTTTATTTCTTATTTTAAGAATTTTCATAAAACTGTATATTTTACGTATTTTACGGTAAACGTGTAAAATTGACTAGTTAAAAGGTTTAGGTGTAATTAATTAATTTAAGGGTTAATAAAAAAAAATAATTAAGGAAATAATTATTAAAAACGAATTTAATAATAAAATTAAATAAACATATTATTTTTGGTAAAATTTTTATAAAGGACGGTGGAAAAAAAAGAAAAAAAGGAAAATAAAAAAAAGGAAAGTATTATTTGTATTGGGCTAGGATTTGTTTACTTAAACTATATAAGGATTTTATTAAAATCAAAACACGTAAAAAAAATCCCTGGAGAACTCAAACGTCGATCAACAATATTTTTTTTAGGGTTTCAAAAATTTTTCTTGATTCAAGGTAAGTAATCAATTAAAACCTTAACTTAATTCATGTTTTTATTAATTAATCATGATTGTAATGTTAATTAACCATCATTGAGATGATTAGGGTTTTATTAATTTTCTGGAAAATATAGTAATTAAGATCAATTAATGATTTTAGGGTTCTTGTTTAAGAATTTAGGGATAATTAATGATGTTTAGAGGGTTGGTGTATAAAGGCGTAAAACAGTCTGATTTTTAGGGCTGTCTTGTGTCGACTGTTCCGGGCAGTAGGTAGCACCTTTGGTCAAGTTTATTTTTTTTAAATTAAGTTCAGAGAGTCTAATTTTCAAAAATATAAAGTTGGTCGAAAATAGAGTTTGGGAAGGTCGTCAAACAATTTTTACAAAAACAGTGTGCTATTCACGAATAAATTTGGATTTCGGGAATTTGAGTCAAAACCTAACCAAACGAATGAGATAGCCAAATATTTTTTAATTAGGAACTCTTTATAATATATATGAAAGTACTGGACGTTTTCAATAAAAGTTATGGTGTTTAGGTCGGGATTTTGGTGACAAACATTTAGCATGTAGATAAAATCAGTTTTAGTGAAAACGGCTTTTGGCGTAGAGACTAAACGGAAGGGTTAAATGTGTAAGTAGGAAGTAAAATTGGTTTTTGGAGTTTTTAGATCATATAAAAACATAAATCCAGTAGGGTAGGAACCAAGTGTGGTGTTAAGTTCACTTCATGTGATCATTTAGTGACTAGTAAACCGTACCGGAAAAAAACTAGATTTTTACGTATAGAATAACTTTTAGTGGGAGAACTAGATAGTGGGGATTCGGGAATTAGATTCATCTCCTTGATTTTTACTTAACTTGGGAGTTAAGACCTGATCTAAGGGTGTCATGTATGATTTTATAGGTTTGCAGGAGTGCTAGCTTGCTGTGTTATCAGGTGAGTTCATCGTCCCATTTTCACTGAGTTTTTAAATGTTTTCTTCTAGTATGGTATGGAGATGACACATTTGGTATTCTTAAAATGTTTTGGTACTATATTTTTATAAATGTTTGGACATAGATTTGTTATTGTGTGACTTGCGTGCTTATGTGTTCTCATATGTTCTTTGATATGTGTTCTGATATATGAATCTTGATTGTGTTATGATTGGGATTGGTACATAGATGTATGGGCGTCTATGGGACCAGTAGTGATATGTGTGGAGCGTGGGGCACGATCCGTCCTTAGTTCTTGGTTCTGAGATCTTGGTTCGTGGGGCACGATCCGTCCTGAGTACTTGTGCATCGTCTCTTCGGAGGCAAGATATCTCGACGGGGATATAGTTCATCTTCCACGGGTGGTGTGGGAAAGATCCGGATAGTGTGGTGTGTGTTCTTGTGTGTGTGATGGGGTACTTCTTGATTGTTATAGTGTGCTTTTTGAATTGTAGATGTGATCGATACTTGGTTTAAGTTTTGTTGTGGATGCATGTAACATGATTATCACATTATGGTCCATTACTATAAATTGTTTTTCTTCAACTTATTTACAGCGGATGTCAAGGTTTCTTATGATGTTCTAGATAACTTAAACCTATGTTCTCACCAACTTTATGTTGACAGATTTTAGTGTCATTTTCAGGTGAGGTAGTAGAGAAGGATGAGGTTAGAAGTGGCTAAAGTATAGAGGTTGCTAGGATAGCATTAGGAGGAATCCCTTTCCTCTTAGATTTTATTTTGTGTTCTGATTATGTGAACTTTGTGGTACCTATATTTTTTATGTTTGTTCATTTGTATGTCTTTGGTAAGAGGTAGGCATGTTACCTACTTACCTAGACGCCTGCATTGTTGAGATATTGTCACGACATTTGTGTCGCCATTTATGATATTTCAATTTCATTTAGTTCTCTCTATATACACGTTGTTGTTGTGATGATATCCATACGTCGCACCCCATATTCCGCCATGGTGGGGTGTGACAGAATGGTATCAGAGACAATGGTTTTAGATAATTAGGTTGCCTAGTCGCGTAGCCTAGTCTATAGCTTAAGGGTCCCTGCATATAGGCGTCATAGGAGTATGTGTGCATTTTATATTAATTGATGTGTTTGAATGTTATTTATTACGATATTTTGACTAGTATGAATTGAACCATAGTAAGTTCATACTTAGTTACATGTTATTTTCTTTACGAGTTTTGACTAGTGCGGGTTGAACCATAGTCGTATACGCTAGTCATTGTTGGATTTCGTTTAATTACGTTTTCATGTTCTTTATACATTTTGAATTTAGTCTACGCTGGTTCAGCTGGACTACGAGTTTATTTGTTTCATGCATTGGCTATGTTATTTTAATACATGTGATTTTGGACCTTATGTTATGTTGTGGATTATGTGCTTATATGAGTTGTAGGATCTATGTGCTTATTTTAGTTGGTAGACCGATGTGTTATGTGTAGTATTAATTCTTATAAGTGTCATCATAGGAGGGAGTGCATTAGTGAAAGGGGACTTGTATAAGTATGGTGGCCAAGATAGTTATACAAGTACCAAGACATCATTAAATTCCTAAATATGGTTGCTGAAAGAGGGTTAATACATGCTTGTTTATAGTATATGCTGGATGGATTTGAGTGTATGTATGCCTATGCCTATATATGTATATATCCCTTCTACTTATCTGTTGTATTCTTAGGATGGTTTGCTAGTTCTTTTCTCTTTGGGATGTTCAACTTCTGTAGTAGCGCATTTATCGAGTCCTCATTTCACGTGTTTGTTTGTACGTTATTTTTGGTGTAGAGGATATTGAGAGGGTGGATATTTCTTTTTGGAATAACGATATCTTTTGTTTTGAGTCTTACATGGTAAAAAATAAAACTTGCAAATAGTAAAATAAAAATAGTTGTTGGTAGTCGATAAAATGAGGGTAAAGTGTCGAAAACGTGTTTGAAATAAGATGGAATATAAAATTTGTTTTAACATATAAGCATAGCTTGTTTATAAAAAAAATTTTGGTTTTGATCACCTAAAGTTATTGTTATTTAGTTAAAATTTTGTTCTTATTTAATTATATATGTTAAAATCATGTAATTAATCATATGATGGGTGAGAGTTTTAATTTTCTGGAAATAAAATATTGTAGGGCTTGAATTTGGTAATTAATAACGGGTTTTTAGGGTTTAAAATCGTTTTTTTTGGTATAAATCGGAGTAGGTTTTAGGTAAACTGTCAAATTCTGTCGCTAAACTGTCGCTAAACTGTCAGAAACTGTCGCTAATGCCTAGGCAGGTTTTAGGTAAAAAACGTTTTGGTCATAACTTGTTCGTTTTTAAAGCTTTTTGGGTGATTCAAAAGCCTAAAATTATGTACTCGAAACGTACTTTTCAAATATTCGGAATGTTTAGCAAATAGAGGTCAGTAGATAAGTCTAACTAATTGTACAAGTGTCGAGTTCAAGGTTGACTTTCAGACAACATGGTTTAAACTTATGTTTTGGGTATTTTGGGTTAATGAATACTTGGAGGGTTAACATAGAGATGAGTTGGGATAGAATGAGATTTATTTAGACCTTAGAGCACATGGTTATATCTTGATGAGTTTTGATTTATGGTATTTATGAGTAAGACTAAAATCGGGGTGACAGTTTTAAACCCGTCGAGTTATGTGATGGCTCCTAACTTGGTTTCAAGATAGTATTTGTTTGATGAGTTGCGAGATTTAGTTGGTTGGTTACATAACTTTATGGTTTTAATAAGTTTCCTCGCTGACGGTTATGGCTCATGTGTTGTTGGTTGAGATTATTTTAGTATAAACTGAGTTCACGTTTGAACGTGAAGGTTTTATCAAGGATATGAATCCTTGTTTGTTTGCTGAGAATAAGTTTGAGTTTGGGAGTAAATCTCGGGACGAGATTTCTATTAGGAGGGAGTGATGTGACAACCCTAGATTTTGGATTTGTCACTTTTTACTGTTTGACTTTGATTATGTGCTTAGTGTGCGTTTACTAGCATTATGTTTATATTTGAGCCTTGGATTGGATGTTAGTCTTCGTTCGTGTATTGCGTGGTGCATTATATAATGATATGATGGGGTTAGTTCATGCTCATTTGTTCACTTGGATGTAACTATGATAGAATGCGGTGCTATATTAGGATTTTATGTGTACGTATAAGTATTATAGTAAATCATATTTTTACGATTTAGGGTTTAGCGTTTAGAGGTCTCGAATGAGGTATTTAGTCACGGGAATAATTTACGGGATGGTTTTAATTCATTTAGGACTTAGTTATAAAGTTTATTTCATATTTTAAGAATTTTCATAAAACTGTATATTTTACGTATTTTACGGTAAACGTGTAAAATTGACTAGTTAAAAGGTTTAGGTGTAATTAATTAATTTAAGGGTTAATAAAAAATAATTAACGAAATAATTATTAAAAATTAATTTAATAATAAAATTAAATAAATATATTATTTTTGGTAAAAATTTTATAAAGGACGGAGGAAAAAAAAGAAAAAAAGGAAAATAAAAAAAAGGAAAGTATTATTTGTATTGTGCTAGGATTTGTTTACTTAAACTATATAAGAATTTTATTAAAATCAAAACACATAAAAAAATCCCCGGAGAACTCAAAGGTCGATCAACAATATTTTTTTTAGGGTTTCATAAATTTTTCTTGATTCAAGGTAAGTAATCAATTAAAAATTTAACTTAATTCATGTTTTTATTAATTAATCATGATTGTAATGTTAATTAACTATCATTGAGATGATTAGGGTTTTATTAATTTTCTGGAAAATATAGTAATTAAGATTAATTAATGATTTTAGGGTTATTTTTTTAAGAATTTAGGGATAATTAATGATGTTTAGAGGGTTGGTGTATAAAGGCGTAAAACTGTCTGATTTTTAGGGCTGTCTTGTGTCGACTGTTCCAGGCAGTAGGTAGAACCTTTGGTCGAGTTTCGTTTTTTTAAAATTAACTTCAGAGAGTCTACTTTTCAAAAATGTAAGGTTGGTCGAAAATAGAGTTCGGGATGGTCGTCAAACAATTTTTACAAAAACAGTACGCTGTTCAGGAATAAATTTGGATTTCGGGAATTTGAGTCAAAACCTAACCAAAAGAATGAGATAGCCAAAGATTTTTGATTTAGGAACTCTTTATAATATATATGAAAGTACTGGAGGTTTTCAATAAAATTTATGGTGTTTAGTTCGGGATTTTGGTGACAAACATTTAGTATGTACATAAAATCAGTTTTGGTGAAAACGGCTTTTGGCGTAGAGACTAAACGGAAGGGTTAAATGTGTAAGTAAGATGTAAAATTGGTTTTTGGATTTTTTAGATCATATAAAAACATAAATCCAGTAGGGTAGGAACCAAGTGTGGTGTTAAGTTCACTTCATATGATCGTTTAGTGACTAGTAAACCGTACCGGGAAAAAACTGGATTTTTACGTATAGAATAGCTTGTAGTGGGAGAACTAGATAGTTGGGATTCGGGAATTAGATTTATCTCCTTGATTGTTACTTAACTTGGGTGTTAAGACCTGATCTAAGGGTGTCGTGTATGATTTTATAGGTTTGCAGGAGTGCTAGCTTGCTGTGTTATCAGGTGAGTTCATAGTCTCATTTTCACTAAGTTTTTAAATGTTTTCTTCTAGTATGGGATGGAGATGACACTTTTGGTGTTCTTAAAATGTTTTGGTACTATATTTTTATAAATGTTTGGACATAGATTTTTTATTGTGTGACTTACGTGCTTATGTGTTCTCATATGTGCATTGATATGTGTTCTGATATGTGAATCTTGATTGTGTATGGGCGTCTATGGGACCAGTTGTGATGTGTGTGGAGCGTAGGGCACGATCCGTCCTTAGTTCTTGGTTCTGAGTTCTTGGCTCGTGGGGCACGATCCGTCCTGAGTACTTGTGCATCGTCTCTTCGGAGGCAAGATATCTCGACGGGGATATAGTTCATCTTCCACGGGTGGTGTGGGAAAGATCCGGATAGTGTAGTGTGTGTTCTTGTGTGTGTGACGGGATACTTCTTGATTGTTATAGTGTGCTTTGTGAATTGTAGATGTGATCGATACTTGGTTTAAGTTTTGTTGTGGATGCATGTAACATGATTATCACATTATGGTCCATTACAATAAATTGTTTTTCTTCAACTTATTTACAGCGGATGTCAAGGTTTCATATGATGTTCTAGATAACTTAAACTTATGTTCTCACCAACTTTATGTTGACAGATTTTAGTGTCATTTTCAGGTGAGGTAGTAGAGAAGGATGAAGTTAGAAGTGGCTAAAGTATAGAGGCTGCTAGGATAGCATTAGGAGGAATCCATTTCCTCTTAGATTTTTATTTGTGTTCTGATTAAGTGAACTTTATGGTACATATATGTTTGATGTTTTTTCATTTGTATGTCTTTGGTAAGAGGTAGGCATGTTACCTACTTACCTAGACGCCTGCATTGTTGAGATATTGTCACGACATTTGTGTCGCCATTTATGATATTTCAATTTCATTTAGTTCTCTCTATAGACACGCTGTTGTTGTGATGATATCCATACGTCGCACCCCATATTCCGCCATGGTGGGGTGTGACAGCTTTACCTACGAACGATGCGAGGGTGGTTGTGAACTTCTTCAAACAATTGTTTTTTCGATTCGGTGTGCCTCGTGCTATCATTAGTTATCGCGGAACTCATTTTTGCAATGATCAATTTGCACGAGTCATGGCTAAGTATGCTGTCAATCACTGTCTTTCCACCGTGTATCATCCTCAAACAAATGGTCAAGCCGAGATTTCAAACCGTGGACTTAAGAGAATCTTAGAGCGTACTGTGGGAGAGCATCGTGCCTCATGGGCCGATAAGTTAGATGATGCTTTGTGGGCTTTCCGTACCACATAAAAGACACCTATTGGTTGCACTCCATATCGTCTTGTGTACGAAAAGGGATGCCACCTCCCCATTGATTTGGAGCATAAGGCTTATTGGGCCTTGAAATGGGTTAATTTTGATATCAACAAAGCCGGTGATCTTAGGAAGATCCAACTTAATGAACTTCATGAACTTAGGAATGAGGATTATGAGAATTCATTGATCTACAAGGAGAAAACCAAGCTCGTTCATGATTCTAAGATAAAAAACCAAGAGTTCAAAATTGGTGATCAAGTTTTACTCTTTAACTCTCGATTGAAAATCTTTTCGAGCAAGCTTAAATCTCATTGGTCCGGCCCATTCACTGTTGCTAAAGTCTTCCCTTATGGCACCATTGAGCTATCTCAACCAAATGGGCCAAATTTTAAAGTGAATGGCCAGCGTATTAAGTTGTACTTTGGTGAGGACATCTCTCATGAGATGATTCCATCCCTCACCACGTTTCCCCTGATTTAAGTTCTAGGTCGAGTGGGGCTCGCGACTCGGTTATAAAAAACAAGCTCTTCTCGGGAGGCAACCAGATGATCTATCCTTTTTACTTGTTTTCATCCTAAGTGTAGGGGGAGCTACATAGGTGTTTGTTGTCTTGTTTCTTATGATGTGCAGGGATTAAAGCTTCAAAGAGCACTTTTAATGATATTTGACGACCCGTGATCCCGTGTACCCGTCTTCCCAGTTCTATCCTAAACTCTTGTGATTCAATATTTCATATCTTATATGTTGACACTGAAATCACGATAGTTGTCCTTTCCTTAGCAAGATTTAAACAAAGTATACAATGTTCTAAGTGTAGGGGAGTTTACTCCGACATGCTTAAACATTAAGGACAATGTTTATTTCAAGTGTAGGGGGACCTTATATCGAAGGTAAGTGGGCTTTTCCATGAATTTGTCCTCATTTTAACCAGAAAATTGATTTTTCGACATTTTTCAAAAATTTTAATCTATTTTGTCCTAGTAGTATTGTAGTATTTTCCTTTGTTATCGTTATTTACTTTCTTTGCTAAGAATAAAATTTTAATAAAGTGGTTTTAATTTTTCAACGTCATGAATCTTTTGACTCAACCCGAGTTTACTTATCCAAGTTTACTCTAGCTAGTATCCTTAACGTGTTTAAATTAAGTTTTGCTAGGCTTTTATATAGGGAACTTTAAAACGCGAAAGTCTTAACTCTTACGGGTTAAGAACAAGAACTTTTCGCAAGTTCCTATAATTGATCCTAGAAAGTTCTTTATCAAGGGAACTTTAAAATGTAAATTCTAAACTTGAAAAAGTCTAAGAAGATGCAAGATCCTATAGATGACTTGAAAACCAAAACTTTGATTTAATAGGCTAAGCATCCACGAGTCTCATTCCTTGAGATTTTAAATTGTGAAAAACGAGAGATGATAGAGTCAATTATAAGTTTGGTATTCTTTCATGAATTTATGTGAGTTAATTATGAGCTTTTTCTCCCATCGCTTGTTAATAAATTTAATTGCAATAAGTAAGGTCGTACGATTTGAAAAGATACATAGCTTCTAGCACAAGATCGTTTAAAAGTTGCTCGGTATTAATTAGAGTTCATAGCCAAGGCATAACTTATTGAAGCGGGATGCAAAGATTGGCGAGTCCGAAAAGGCCCTAACAAGGCATGAGGGCTATATTTTGTTGCTAAAGATCCAAAGTGATGTGAAGAATCATTTATCAAAAATCAAAATGAAGGATCAAGACACACGACAAAAAGCAAATATTCCCCTAAAGATCATGGAGATGTCTATCCGAAAAGACCCTAACAAGGTATGAGGATAAATAGATCCAAGTCCTAAAAGGAGGCGGATCGTTGTATATCAAAATCCCAAATCAAGATTGGAGAAAAATGAAGAATTAGTGGTCCAAATTTGAAGAATCTCTCAAAAAATTCAAGTGAAGAAACTCCTCTTATGAAGAGAAGACCATTATTTCAAGAACGTCTCTCAAGATTCGAAGTATGAAGTCACTGCTAAATATCGGTCCGAGAAAGGTCTCAAATCGTGAAGCAAGTTATGCCAAGATATGAACTTTATGAGGCCCCGAGAAGCAGTTTTAAAAGATTTTGTTCTTTAGCTAACTATTGATTAGATCGTCCTACTTTATTTTTGGCCTAAATAAACTATCGAAATAAGTCAACAATGCATCCTCGTGATCATCCAAGACAACAATAAAATATAAGAGATACACCTAGGAATAAGGGAGTCTAAGTGAATAATTGGGTCACATGAGTGCATCTTAGCTTACTAACTTATAATAACAATGATCTCGTTTTTAAGCTTGGTATGGGGAACGTGAAACTTGAGGGTGATAAACATTCATGACAACCAAAGCACCAATGTAAGTCTTCGATTCTCTTACTTGTTTTCTTCCTTTAAATATTTTTTTATTTTCTATCTTTTCAAGTTTCCTTAATGTCTTGTGTTTAACAAAGGCCAAGGTGGGTTAATTATGATGGGAAATGTAAACTGTTCTTTGAAATTAATGCATTGCATCAGGGCATTTCAATGGTCAAGTGTAGGGGATTTAATAAGTGTGAAAACACTTATCCTTTTACCACTTAATTATAATAAAAACGAGACCAGAATGTGTATTTGATGTCGTAAAAGTCGGAATTATGCGTGGTTTGTGTTTTTATTATGTTTCAGGACAAAAATATGAAAAGGAAGAAAACACGGGCTTTCACGGGCTTTTATCGAAGAAAAAGAAAAAAGACGAAGTCAAAAGATCAAACGTGCAAGAAGAACGGAAGTCAAAGGCCTATTCTTAAGATTTATCGAAGAAAAAGTTTTAAGACGGAAGTTTAACGAAGTCGAAGAACCGAGTCTACTAAAAGAAGAAAATTAGAAGACAAGTTCATTTAATCATTCGAAAAATCCCGAGCCAAAATCGAGAACGTCAAATTTAATTAAATGACGAGAAGACTTATTTAAAAAGACAAGAAGAAAGAGCAAGAAAGCAACACACCTCCTGTGACAATCCGTCAATTTATGGTTGATATTTTATTCTCAAATATTATTTAAAAATATTATTTTAATGTTATATTATGAACTCACTTATTTTTGGGTAGTAATTTGGATTTACGTCTTGAAGTAGCATCAACTACGTTTAAACCGGAGGATTCTACGTTACGTGCTCACGTTTACATACACCGTCTTTGGTGACAGTCCGACATTTCAGAAAATAAATTTGTCCGTGAATATTATTTTGAGATTTTAAATTTGTGTTGGTTCATAAACTCACAAATTTACAAGAAGAGATTAGGACTTACGATTATAATTTAATGTCCTTTACGACTAAACCGAAAACCTTAGGATTACGTATTTACGTTTTCGAACTCCGTTATTGATGAGATAATTTTTATTAGATTCGTTTTGTGCCGTTGATTCATAATTTATAAAAACGTTTTTTGTAAAACGACCCGAGGGCACGCAAATCAAGGAAACTAGAATCGAGGAATACCCGTAAATTAGTGGGATGGGACAAAATAAGTTTTGCCCCACCCCACTCATAAGGGACGACAATATTAAGCTAACAACACTCCACCACATCAATGATGTGTCAAAAACTTCACAAGGAAGCTAAGACACTTGCCTTATAAATCCCCAAAACCATTTCACAAAACGAATCATGTGTTATTCATACACATGATGATGCCCTCTTGAAGCTCTATTGAATGGTGGTGATTATAACATCCAAGGAGGAGTTTCCATAGAGTCTTGGGGCTGATTTTCCACAAGGAGTTTATGAAGATTGGTGGTCTTGAAGATGGTCTTGGTTATTCACAAGTTTCTCCATCAAAATCTATGTTTTGATCACAACCTACATCATCATGGTGGTATAAAGATTGTTCTCCTCATCCTATTGTTATTTTTGATTATGTAATCTTGTATTTCTTTTACTTATGTATATGTATATGATGATGAATGATGATTAAAAATATTGTGTGGGGATTTGGTGTTGATAAACATGCTTAAAAAGATGAAAAACTATAAGAAACAAGGCTAAAATCTTGTTTAGATTATTAGCTGTATAAAACAGTAAAGAACCACATGTTAGACTGATAAAATGTCAAAGTAGAAGCAATATACAGTAATTAATATGTCTTGTACACATGTGAGAGTTGGCCATGCAATAGAATCATTGTAATGAGTGAGATATGGTCAAAACAAGTTTAAAGTACAAATCTGAGTTCACTGTTTTGGACGAGTTTTAGAAAATACTTAGAGGCTGATTTAACAGTAGAAATAGTAGAGTTAAATGGAGCAGATATCATGTAGTTTATGTCATAAAAATTTGAGCTTCTATCTCCATATAGAACTCTAGATATGGCAGTTTTGTTGAACATGAAAATAAAAATCAGATTTTGGAAATTAAAATATAATAGTATTATATAAGCACTCAACTAAAAATAGTATAAAATGTGAATTAAAACCCACTAACTTATATAATACATTTATATAAATATTTATAAGGAAAAATAAATGGACATTTTATAAAAATGGTAGTTTGATAAGTTTTATAAGTTATAAAACTATAAATATGGTTTTTACGACTTTTTCGGCTATTACCGTAAAATTAACGTTTTTGTTAAATAAAACTTAGACGGTTGAACCCGTCTAATGTAAACTTTTTAAAAACTCATATACTGATATATAAACATATATAACAAGTAAAAACCGATAAAACCCGAACTATATAACACACGGACATTAACGGGCTACGTTAACGTTATTGGACTAATTATACAACAAAATGGAATAAAACACTTATAAACTTATTTATTGGGCTTAACCCATTTGGGCCCAACATGTAAAGTATAAATACTGATAATATAAGTATGAAATGGATTAATACAAGTTAATGAACTTATAATAGGCTTATTGGACCTAAAACACGTAAATAGGTAAAGCTAGTAAACTAGTAAGAAGTTACCGATACGTAAACACAAAAATGAGTAAAAGAGAATATGTAAACCAACTTGATCATCATATATATAAAATCATCATATGTATACATAATTGTTATTTTTATAAAGTCATTGGACAAAAGTCTAAGACGAGTATTATTTGTCTAGGTTTCCGTGATTGAAGCACGTACCGTACGTCCAAATTCCTGATAACCCGCCTTCCCACATCAACGTGAGTTCATAGCCTCGCACTCTTTTAAATGTTTTTATGAAATGTTTTATAAACCCGCGAGGGATATAACATGTTAGTTTTTATAAAATTGGACACCATTTTTCCCTATTGTTTGTTTATTGATTTGGACCCGAATGATTGTATGACCCGATTGTATGACCCGATAAATGATTAAATGACCTGATAGATGAAATTAAATGGATTATTAAAGTTAGGTTATGTCACTAAAAGTCCCATTAGAATAAATTATGAACTATCGGGATTTGGTAGACGCTTATGCATATTATAGTACTATTTGGGGACGATCACCCCAGTTCGCGCCTTGACGGTTGATCCCCGTCGTGCCACATTGATTGGTAAGCGAATTTATGTATGAGAAGATTTCCATAGCGTGACCTTTGTGACGACACGCTAATTTAGATGGGCAAATGAGTTTCAGGCTAGCTACCCGTTGTTTGGTTTAGTAAGGTAACAATGTCATGCGGCTTATAATAATCCAGTTAACGAAATACTACTATACGCACTGAATTACGATGTATTGCCTGACTAGCAATACGGGGTCATACTATTGATATTATGTTCGTGTTTTGGTTTTTCATAACCATATTCATATAACGGTTTTTATTTAACTTTATACAACGTCATAAGACGTATTGTATGATGTTTTTACGACATTGGCTCGTATAATGATTTTTAAGGCAAATGCCTATATTATGATTTTTGACAAGGATTTGTATAAAAATGACTTTGGCTAGTTTATGGCCTATCACAAAGATTTGTACAAAATGATTTTCAGTAATAATTTTATACTGATATTATATTGATGGATTTTATTAAACTCTATGAATTCACTCGGCTTTATCGCTGACCTTTTCTTTTAACATGTGTTATCTCAGGTACTTGAAGGTAATTCTCGGGAAGACAACAAGAATTCATGGCCCGCACCTAAATAATTATTTCCATTCAAATGCTTTGTAAAACCTGTATTAAATACAATGACTTGGGACCTATGTAAATTTGATATTTATGAATGGAAATGCTTTATTATAAAATGACGCGATTTTTAAGCGTTGTCTATGATGTGAGTAATGTGCTATCCCGTAACACCAACGAGTCTTCCGCTGTATTGAGTTGTATAAATTTGGGGGTGTTACAGTTTGGTACCAGAGCTCTCGTTATAGAGAACGAAAGATTTTTAAAACCAAGGTTTTGAATAAAACATTTCAAAATCTTTTAACTAAAAACATTTTTCTAAAAATGTCTAAAAATCTTTTGACTATAACGGTGCCGAAGAATTCCCGAGTTACCGAGAAGGCCAGGCTGAGAAGTGTTATTTTAATATATATAACTTGGATTATATATATATATGATGTAATTTTATTACATGATTGTTTGATGATTATTTTGATATTTATACGAGGTATTTATACGACGTAGATTGTCACAAGGAACCCTAAATCCCCTAGTAAATTAATCGAAACTATTCTCGTAGGAATTCTAGCTATCCTAGATATAAACCAAGTTGTGGATATTTATTATCCCGACAAAATGGTTGATATTCGTAGAAATGTAGATATTAGTTGATTGTGATATTGAAGAAGAATTGGCGAGATTAAAACTGATATCGATGTCATGACGATCTTCCTTATAGAGTGGAGTTTTACAAAACGTTACCACCTAGAAAGATGTCATCTGATTCGTTGTCATCCAATTCTTAAATTGAAATCGAATGGGTGAATGTTGCACTTCAGGCTGTCATTAGAACCATTACCCAAAAGCCTCATGCCACTAGTACCTTTTCGAGAAATCTGATTGAATGTGTGAGTCATCTCATGCTAGTGACTCATTTGATAATTGTTGTTGTAAGAGCTATAGGATTGGAAATTAACTGTTGTTCATATCGAGCTTTTATTGCACTTTGAAGGTCTACGAATAAGATTGAAAATATTGGAAAATGAGGTAGGATATCGAATTAAGTATAAGTTGATTGAAACTTGAATAAAGTAAAATTTAACCCGTATAGAATATGAGATTGTTAAAAGGAAGTCATTAAGTTCTGTGATTGAATTATAAGGTTTTAAATGATTGTTATATCGTGTTAAAGATTGTTCCTAGGCCATTGTCCACTAACGAGGATGCCCAGTGTCCAAGAAATAAATTGAAGAGATCTTCTTCTGAATTGGAACCGATGGATCTTCTGGGACAGGTGGAACCCCCATGACTCCTGTAGGTTAGTATTCATTGTGGCATCTTTTAAAAATCCCTAACTTAACTGAGATATCAGTTGGTAGGATGAGTTCTGAGAATTGTATGACATAGTGACACGTAATGTGTTACGGTACAATTTTGACTTGTTTGTGATTAATGAAAAAGACTACCTTTGATTGCTAAATCCTACATGTATCGATGTTATCTATCTTTTATTGCTTCATCCTAATGATTGCATTAGTGATGCAACCATTGAACAAGTGCTCATCTCGAATTGAGTTACGTTGTAGATTATTCTCTTTGTATTCCTGAGTGTCATCGAAGTCATGAACCTCATGATTATTTGGCTAAGCTCATTTCTTGATATATTGTAGTTAAGTTCTTGGTGAACAACTCTTCATCACTCTTTTGTAGATCACACATTGTTTTTATAAAGTTAAAACGGTATCCTTTGAGAAAACTTAATTTTCATCACAATAAGGATTATTCAAAGTGAGCTTTATAAGTGATTGATATCAAAATGAAGTTGTTTATGAAACGCTTTGGAAACTTAATTATTTCCATAACAAAGAAAATCTTTGTAAATATATTTTCGATTCTTATTTAAGAATTAAGCATGAAAATGTTTTTATTATAAATATGATGATAAAATTTTGACGAACTGAGTATTGCATCGTTAATCTTGAAATTGTATATAGTTGCGCGCCTACATACAATTTGGAATGGACCATGCAAGGCTGATTAGTAGTCACCATAAAACTGATTAATAAACACTAAATTTTCTTTGAAGATTGTGAAAGATTAAATTTTATGAGATCTGCAAGAGGTGAAAAATAAGGACATAATGTTAGGGACACCTACATATGTGCTTGTAGCATCTATTCTTCTGAGTCGAATTTACTCATATGTGGAAATTGTCTTATTTGACAATTGACAATTCTTTCTTGTCCAATTCTCCCGTAGTGAGATTCTTAGGAAAAGTATCTGATTACCGAGTGTTGATGCCCGACTGGATGTATCGAAGTTCCTATCATTTCTTTTGATTTGATTTCATTTGAATGACCTGGTTAACGATCCGAGGAGCTTTCAAATGCGTACTCAAGTTATGAAAACATGGAATATATTCATATTCATTAAATGTTTTCGTCTGTATCTGATTTGAAATTCTCTCGCATAGATTATGCGTTGATCTTACTCTTTTAATAGTAGTTGCGTCTCCATATATCCTTGAATTGTGAAGGATTATGAGTTATTATTAGTCTTTTGAGAATTTCACATCTTATCAACGGCAATAAAACTGAAAAGTTGGTAGTGCCATTAGAATGGATTGATTGATTATGACATGACGACATTGTCTTAATTGACGGGAACTCGAATAGAATACCCCTAAATGATAAGATGTTGATTATCAAAAGTGATCTAAATAATTCTTGATGGATGACCATATCCTGCATTTAGACTTGAAGTTATACCGTGAATGGTTGTGAATTAGTTATAAATATTATAATTTAGAAAGAACCTAAAATGAATTTATTAAAAGATGTTTCCGTTATCTAAAACTTTAGGAGATATTTGCTGGTGAATTACCTAGACTTTCGCCATTAAGGCAAGTTGAATTTGTTATTGATTAAATTCTCGGTGCTGCACCTGTGGCTTGTGCACTGTACGTCAGCACCATCTGAATTAAAGGAATTACCATACAACTGAGAGAGTTGTTGGAGAAAGATTTTATTCTACCAAGCTCGTCATCATGAAGAGCTATGGTGTTATCATTCCTTATATTTATAGATTACTGTGAACTGAGTAAACTGACAATCGAAAACGATATCCATGACTCGAAATGGAAGATTTGTTCGATCATTTACAAGGTTCTAGCGTATGTTTTAAATATTTGATCCATGGCATGGTTATCATCAACTTCGCATCTGCGAAAAAGATTATTTATTCCAATCACTACATCCGGTACTTGTAATGAACATTATGAGTTTCACGTGATGTCGTTTGGATTGACTAATACACATGTAGCATCCATAAATTTGGTGAATCTCGTGTGTAGGCTGTAATTTGATAAATTCATGCTCGTAATCATTAAGGACCATTTGTTTATAAGAATAGGAACGAGTTAATAATTATTTATAGATTGCCCTGAATTGACCGAACAATAAAAACATGTACCTTGAATAATTAACATGTGATATAAGACTTAATCCTTTATATTAAATGACCGTTTGATTAATGATGATAAGATATATATATATATATATATATATATATATATATATATATATATATATATATATATATATATATATATATATATATATATATATATATATATATATATATATATATATATATATATATATATATATATATATATATATATATATATATATATATATATATATATATATATATATATATATATATATATATATATATATATATATATATATATATATATATATTGACTCTTAAAAAATTAAGAGCCCTTTTAAGACTTTGGGTTTGAGGTGGAACTACTTGGGGCCTCTGCTAAAAGACTTCGTTCAGATGGAGAAGATTCCGAGTGTGTTTTGACAAATGTTTTATCAGAAAGAACTTTTGAGAGATTATTCTCTTATACCCAGAACATTTAACTAAACTCCTGTTTAGGGGTAAATGTTTGTGCATACCTCAAGACAACCTAAGAGGGACTGAGGAAATCATTTAAACCATGACTTGCAATTTGAAACGATAATTTACGCTTTTCAAACTAAGAAATTTTGACCAAAGTATAACCAAAGATTTTTCAAACATTTACGAATCTTATTAATTATTTTCTATAAATCAACAAAAATCTTGTTAATTAAATTCAAATTTATTTTGAACATTTTATATAATTGGTCTAACTATGAAATTTAAAATTTTTACGCTTGTCTTTCATAAAAATTAAATATTTATTATTTAATTACTTGTAATATTTATCGACGCTATGAACGTCGGATCAAGCAAAACTGATAAAAATAATAGTTGAGATAGAACTAAAACATAGAAGATATGAAGAAAGAAATTTTGAATTAATACGATCATGATAATTATTCCATCTAGGAAAGTGAACGTAATTACTGACACATTATGTATAAAAGATAAATAACCAATTAGGACATGTTCCTTAGTTATGAAGGTGCAAAATAAATTGCCGAACAATATAAAAACAAACAATATTTGTAAAAGATAATATAGATAATAAAAGGGGTTCGCGGCTAATGTGAATCATTAGAATTGAGAAACCGATGGTGTTAAATGTATAAAAGGCCACTTATGGTTGCCAAAATATGAAGGATTGTGGGATGTAGTTATATTGGAATCTTGTAAGTATAAGTCTTCTATTCATGTCATTTCTGACTAAATGTATCTTTATCTGAAGAAGTTTTACTAATGGCAAATTATGAAGGCAGACATTGTCTCATACATTAGTAAACGTCTAACTATTGCCAAGGTCATCATCTGAATTTGATTTGATTTGGGTCATCGTCGACAGACTGACCAAATCTGCTAATATCATTCCTGTTAATGATAGATTCTTGATGAAGAAAATGACTCTTTTGTATTTAAAGGAGTTGTGTAAACATGGTCTACCTGTATCGATCATCTCTATCAAGATCCTCACTTCGCATCGAATTTCTAGAGGTTTGCTCAGAAGTCATTGCGAACGAATCTTGATGAGAGTACTGTGTACCACCCCAATCGAAGGGACGAGGTAAAGTAACGATACAAAATACTATAAGTGCTGTGTTATGTTTGAATGATTGACCTTTGGTAATGAACCGTATAATCTTTTCCTTTGGAGAGATTATCATTGATAACTATCGTATTAGGATCGAGATCGAATCTTGTTAGGATCTAAATGTTAGAGCATCTGTAAGCAAGAGTTGAGATTAAACACCCGACATACACCCACTGTGAGTTGGACATGTCTTTTAGGTTTAAGGTTTCCTATGATGGCGAACCTAACCATACAAAATACTCGACCCGCGAGACCTGAAATGATTGTTGAAATTAGGATCTGATTATTGACTGCCAGTAGTGGGCAAGAGGTTATGTGAATATGAAATGTAGATCTTGAAGTGCCAGATGGGTAGCAAAGTTATGCCAAAAATTTTAACCATGGAAAAATGAATTGATGATCTGGAAGATCATGGGATATAAGTCCCCGTTGTATGGGACCATTGAGAAGATGTAAAAAGATTGGTTTGAAAGGCATATAAGCTGGATCTACCCTAGGACTTCAAGAGCTGCGTGAATTATGTTTCGTATATCGAACTTGATAAAATGTCTATCAAGTGAGAATCTGATTTTCTCTTAGCGAAAAGTTGCATTCATCAAAAACCCGTGAACATCATGGATAGAGAAAGTAAGACAACATTAAGCCTGATCTTATTCCCGTAGTTATGTTTGATGAAACTCGCGTATTGTAATGAATTACACTTGTGAGAAAAGACCGAATGTGGAGGAAATACACACATGGCTTTAACTCTATAAGAAGCGAGTAGTAAGGTAAGATGATCTTTGAGGACGAAGATCCTATTTAGGGGTAAATGCTGTGACAATCCGTCAATTTATGGTTGATATTTTATTCTCAAATATTATTTAAAAATATTATTTTAATGTTATATTATGAACTCACTTATTTTTAGGTAGTAATTTGGATTTACGTCTTGAAGTAGCATCGACTACGTTTAAACCGAAGGATTCTACGTTACGTGCTCACGTTTACATACACCGTCTTTGGTGACAGTCCGACATTTCAAAAAATAAATTTGTCCGTGAATATTATTTTGAGATTTTAAATTTGTGTTGGTTCATAAACTCACAAATTTACGAGAAGAGATTAGGACTTACGATTATAATTTAACGTCCTTTACGACTAAACCGGAAACCTTAGGATTACGTATTTACGTTTTCGAACTCCGTTTTTGATGAGACAATTTTTATTAGATTTGTTTTGTGCCGTTGATTTATAATTTATAAAAACGTTTTTCGTAAAACGACCCGAGGGCACGCAAATCGAGGAAACTAGAATCAAGGAATACCCGTAAATTAGTGGGATTGGACAAAACAAGTTTTGCCCCACCCCACTCATAAGGGGCGGCAATATTAAGCTAACAACACTCCACCGCATCAATGATGTGTCAAAAACTTCACAAGGAAGCTAAGACACTTGCCTTATAACTCCCCAAAACCCTTTCACAAAACCATTTCCTCTCAAACTTTACATGCAAAACCACTAATACTCTCCTTTCTCTCTCTCATATTTCGTCCAAAATTCATCAACAAAAACCCTCATTTAATCTATTTTAGCCTTAGAATCATGTGTTATTCATACACATGATGATGCCCTCTTGAAGCTCTATTGAATGGTGGTGATTATAATATCCAATGAGGAGTTTCCATGGAGTCTTGGGGCTGATTTTCCACAAGGAGTTTATGAAGATTGGTGGTCTTGAAGATGGTCTTGGTTATTCACAAGTTTATCAAAATCCATGTTTTGATCACAACCTACATCATCATGGTGGTATAAAGATTGTTCTCCTCATCCTCTTGTTATTTTTGATTATGTAATCTTGTATTTCTTTTACTTATGTATATGTATATGATGATGAATGATGATTAAAAATATTGTGTGGGGATTTGGTGTTGATAAATGATAAGTGTGAAAACACTCATCAATAATGATCCTAAAACCATTAAAAACACTATCAAATACATTATATTAAACTGTTAATTATCAGAATTACGCGTGTATTTGGTGTTTGTGTATTTTCAGGTAATATAGGTACATTTGAGACAAACACGAGCTTTCAAGGACTTATTTGATCAAAAGACGAAGAAAAAGACGAAAAGATGATCCAAGGACCTTATTTGCCAAACTTCCAAAGATCAAGGGCTTAAAGTGCATTTACTACAATGATAAAGGATGGAAAAGTGATTACTTAAAAGTTTTATAACCATTTGAAAAGAGATTAAAAGAAAAGGACCAAAAGGCAATCAAGAGAAAAGTTTTATTTAACTTGGTCAAGTTGACCAAGACCGGTCAAACTCACAAAACACATACGCGTCTTCTTCTTCAACCTTCAAGAGAGAGAGACGGTTATATCTTTTCTATCTCCAAAACCTGCAATCACATATTAAGCACGATCCATGAAGTTTCAGCAAAAGATTACAACTAGAAAAAAACTCCTCTTGTTCTCCTCTACAATACGGTACAACTTAATTAGATCAAGAAGGAAGAACGAAGAAACCCCCAAAGTTGAAGATGAAGAATGAAGAGTTATCCTCGTATTTTCCACGTGTCATTCAATGATTGGAGGATACACGTCATCCACCCTCTCTCGACGGCTATATAAAGAGGACGAAGGGCTTCATTTCAAAAGTCGAAGAGGATAATCTTATTCTTTTCAAAAGTCGACCGAGGGCTACTCCCTCATTCCTCGTGTTTACTTACACGTGTACTCGCACACGTGTAAACATACCACCTTTGGTGTATTACTTCCTTCCCTGAGGAAGCTTTTTAGACGTCATTTTACTTGTATATACATTCGGCCACCTTGTTAAACATGGATACTCGTTCCATGTTGGAGATTTTGCAACAACGATCCGCCAACGCTATTTATTCGCCTTGCTCGACTTGTGGTGGTCCACACGATACTTATTTATGTGATCAAAATAATGGTTATTATGGGGAGGGATATGCTTACAATGGAACCGAGAACCTTAATTTTCAACCTAACACTCGAATGGACTACACTTGTAATGACTATATGGGATATTCCGGTTTTTCATCACGACCTCCACCATCATTTCATGATCAAACCTTTAATGTGCCATACCAAAACCAAGGATTTTCCAATTATGAAGGTTTTCAAAATAATGATAATTTTCAAGGCTATAATCAAGAAACCTTTCATAATCAAGGATTTTCAAACAATGAAGGCTTTCAAAATGATGAGAATTTTCCATGCCATAATCAAGACACCTTTCAACATCAAGGATTTTCATATTCGACCACTTTGCCACACTTGGTTAATCGTCCTATTTTGGAGATATTACAAGACGAGCAATATCGAGCTATGTATGGGCCTTGTGCGACTTGTGGAGCATCGCATAATGAAAATAATTGTGATCTATACGCGAGTAATTATGATCAAGGGTTTGATGAGGATTTTCAAAATCAAGAATTTTTAAATCAAGACGATTTTCAAAATGAAGAAAATTTTCAAAGTCCTAATAAAAAAACCGTTAACAATCAAGGCATTTATCATTTCTTGAGTAAAGACGCTTTTAATATGGTAATGCAAGCACTTGAGTCAATGCAAGAGGCAACTGATCCGAAAATATTAGGCTTGAGCACATACATCTTGCAACACATGAGACCGAACGATGCTTTACCTGATGATGAGCCTTCTTTGAGAGTAGATGTTGAGGATGATACACTTAGTGATGTTCCTATTATAGACCCTTCCATCTCTCCACCGACTATACTTGAGCCATACACACCTTCATCACCTTTACCTCACGTGGAACCCACCGACTCTTTAACCATGGGGGACGAGCCTCTTAGCACTAATACAAACACCGATTTGGATGAATTAACCGTTTCTAGTGTTGAGAACCTTATCCAAATCCAAAGAGAGCTTGAGAGGGTTTCCAATGAACCATGTGATGAGCTTTGTGTTGATACCTCTTCTCCTCATGATCACATTGAGATTTTATCACATATTGACCTTCATGCTACTACTAGTGATTTTGGTGATTTTGATCTTGATGAATTGTTTAAAGAAAGGGATAATGAGATTGAGGAAGAGTTTGTGAAAGACTTGACACAAATGGAGGATGATGATTGTGATTCTAGTGACGCGTCTTATGCTATATCATCCAATGATTTGTCTTGTCAAGATAACATTCCTAATTTGGATGAAGAGTTTGCTCCTATAGGGAATTTGGATCCTTCTCCTCTACCACCATATGATTCTTGTGATGAACCCTTTGATGATCCTTATGATAGTGATGAGTCTTTTACATCTGATGATGAATCCATGTCCTCTATGACTCCTTCACCTATTCCTCTAAGTGATTTTGTGATGAATTCAAATCCTCTTTTTGAGACATGTTTTGATAACCCACTTTTTGAGGAGTGTGAAGAACCTAATAATGAGTCTATCGAAGAAGAACCCTTGATCGATCATCCTTCATTGGTTTTTGAGGATACACCTATTGATTTTCATGAGCATATCATCCCTTTGAGTGATTCTCTCATTAATACACCTCCTTTTGAGCCTTATGTTCCCAACCTCCCACCCTTGAAGTTGGTTATTGATGAAGATCCTTTCCTCTTAGAGATTGATACTTTTTCATCTAAGGCACCTTTAGAACTCAAAACCTTTGATATGGACTCTCTTATGGAGATTGATACCACCATAGAGGATACTCTTGCACATTTTGATATAGAGGTCGACGATAGTGTTTCTAATTTGGAAGAGGAGGTTCGTCTTATTACTACATTGCTTTTTGGGAACATAGAGACTACACCTTCTTCACAAGATACTATTACTATTGATCCTCCTTTCGCTATGCCTTCTATGGAAGATTACCCACCTTTTGATGATGATGATGAGCCTAATATGGACATAATAGTTATGAATGTTTTGATACCTACACCTTCATATTCTCATGATGCTTTGATATCTAAGGGGGAATCTTATATGGTTGATACGAGTTCATCTTCTTATTTTCCCATGAAGGGAAAGGTTTTTGATCCTGGGATACGTATGTTTGGGAAAAATTGGTTTTCATCTACTCCACTTAAGAGTGTGCCTTCGATTGATATGCGCTTCTTGTATGCGCTAACTTTGGTGATGCTACCTATTTTGGAGTTGTTTGAGTGTAGAGATGGAAACTTTGTATTTGATCCTGGGGTGCTTCATATTTGAGAAATTTCGTATGATTGGACAAACTTGAGACACGTTGGACCGTTCCATTTATCGAGGCGGATTTTGTAAATCTTATAGTAAATGGCAACGTGCTAAGTTTGAGTGTATCATGTGAGATGTGCTTCAAAGTGTATATCCTTTGTTCTCCATGATGGTTTCCCCAAGGACAACTTAATTCGGGGCCGAGTCGAGCTAGCGACTTAGGGTTAAAAAAACTCAAGCATTGAATAACTAGGTTAGAAAACGTAGAATAGATTTTCAATAGGTTAGGTTTAATTAAAAGGATGTTATAGTAGAGTTGAAGTGGAGGGGTGCCTTTCTTCGTCTTTTGGTGTTTGTTTCAAGGGTTGCTCTCTCTCATTTCATGCTTGGAGCTTATGGAGGAGGCCCGTGTATCTGGTTCACTTCGATTAGTTTTTGCTATTGTGATATTCAACACTTGTGCTTAAAATGAATACCCTTTAGTTGTCTCTTCCTTAACTTGGGTTAAGCAAAGTCTATTCAATGTCATAAGTGTAGGGGAGTTCACTCCAATACTCTTAAACATTGAGGACAATGTTTATCTTAAGTGTAGGGGAGACTTCTATCGAAGTGACCTTACCTAGACCATTGCCTTAACTTCATGATAATTGGGAAAATTAATTTTTCGAACATTTTTCAAATTTTTGATCTACTTTGGCCACCAAAAATATGCATACATAATTTTTGCATCAATCATTTTGCATAACACATTTGCGTTGTATATATTTCTTCTTTTACTTTTCATCAAAAATATATAAAAAGAAAATATATAATAAAACATGGTTTTAACAAGTTTAGATTTCTTTGACATATTAGGCCCGCCATGGATATTTTGACTCAACCCGAGTTTGCTTATTTTAGCACTCTCTAGCTAGTATCCTTAACCATGTAGTCCTTCATTGGTCTATTAGGCTAAGCTTCCACCAATTTCATTACTTGAAATTTTAAATTTGTGGAGAATGGGAAATGATAGAGTTGAAGCAAGTATAAAAGGGCTAGATAGACTTCATGGAAATTACTTGTGGCTAAACCCTTCTCTTCTTTATCTCTACTTTCTTCGCATGTATATAATTGTTAATAAATAATCAAGTACGGTTTTAATTGGTTTGTAATCTCTTATGCATTTTTGGCTAATCATTTATGGTTGATATGAGTACGTCTTAAGATTCTAAGTTAGCACGTTTTATGTGTACTAGACTTATGTCATGCTCAATATTTAGCGGGTGTTTTTCCTTTTATTCTTTTCAAATTTCTTTGTGAGGAATAAAGAAAAATAAGAGCGGCTTATGAAAAAAAAAATGAGTGGCTAGAAAAAAAAGAAAAAGAAAAAAAAAAGAAAAAAAGAAAAAAAAAGAAAAAAAATAATGCAAGACTCCCAAGAGGGGCAGTGTGGTGTTAATTATAGTGACTATTGAGTTCCAATATTACCTTGACGGGTTGCGGGGATTCAATAGATTGCTCCAATCCAATATTACCTTGACGGGTTGCGGGGTTGAAGATCCAAAATCTCAAAAAGATGCGGATGTAAATTATTGCGTGAGTTTTATTTTTCTTTCCTTAGCGAGTGTGTAGCTACTTATGAAAGCATGACATGAGGATTTTACACATAAGGCGAATGACTTATTACTCTTAATACGGACTTGTATTAATTGTGAGCGGTTTTTCAAGTAATGGATGAGAAGATTACTTAGGATTAAAACCGTGCTTCCTTATTTTTGGATTTTACATTTCTTATATTTCACACTTGAATAATGACAAATTTGCCCACAAGCAATTTGCTCAATTAATAACCGGTTCCACATTTAATTGTCATGAATAAGTTGATGCACTTTTTACTTGTGAATACAATGATCCCATTTTTAAGCTTGGTATGGGGAAAGTGAAACTTGAGGGTGATAAATGTTCATGGTATCCAAGCCCTAATTCAAGTCATTGAATTCTTTATGAGTTATTTCCATCAAAACCATTTATGAAAAATACAAAAATATATAAATAGAATTGTTTTCTTTGCATTGCATTGTAAATATTCAAAATCATGCATCATATAGCATAGCATAGTTTATTAAATCATAAAATGGCCAAGGTTGGTTAATTATGAGAAAAGTGTAACTTGGTGCTTTGAAATGCAGCATTGCATGAGGACATGGCAATGGTCAAGTGGAGGGGAGTTGATAAGTGTGAAAACACTCATCAATAATGATCCTAAAACCATTAAAAACACTATCAAATACATTATATTAAACTGTTAATTATCAGAATTACGCGTGTATTTGGTGTTTGTGTATTTTCAGGTAATATAGGTACATTTTAGACAAACACGAGCTTTCAAGGACTTATTTGATCAAAAGACGAAGAAAAAGACGAAAAGATGATCCAAGGACCTTATTTGCCAAACTTCCAAAGATCAAGGGCTTAAAGTGCATTTACTACAATGATAAAGGATGGAAAAGTGATTACTTAAAAGTTTTATAACCATTTGAAAAGAGATTAAAAGAAAAGGACCAAAAGGCAATCAAGAGAAAAGTTTTATTTAACTTGGTCAAGTTGACCAAGACCGGTCAAACTCACAAAACACATACGCGTCTTCTTCTTCAACCTTCAAGAGAGAGAGACGGTTATACCTTTTCTATCTCCAAAACCTGCAATCACATATTAAGCACGATCCATGAAGTTTCAGCAAATGATTACAACTAGAAAAAAACTCCTCTTGTTCTCCTCTACAATACGGTACAACTTAATTAGATCAAGAAGGAAGAACGAAGAAACCCCCAAAGTTGAAGATGAAGAATGAAGAGTTATCCTCGTATTTTCCACGTGTCATTCAATGATTGGAGGATACACGTCATCCACCCTCTCTCGACGGCTATATAAAGAGGACGAAGGGCTTCATTTCAGATGGTTAGCTTAGGTGTAGTTTTACACATAGTAGTTAGGAATTAGTTAGCTTTTCTCTCAAATGCTTTATGATTTTCAGTTAGAAATTTGTTTAGAATCTGTTAATCAGTTTAAGTTTGTAACCGAATCCTTTCTTTTCACCATTAATGAAAACTTTGAGTTCTTTTAATATCTTAGTTTCTGTTTTTGATTCAATGATAAAATCTTGTTTTCTCAATCTTTATCTTACTCTATTGTTACTGCCTTATACTACTGTTCATCGAAGGACTTAGTTTACTCGCAAGGTTTAGCAAGTCATTGTGATTTTGAGTTAGCTCTATGATTTTAGATTAGTTAATGAGAGGAATTCTGTTATAAGTTTCGTTTGATTTCAAAAGCTCGTAGTTGTATCAGTTCGTTAAAATCAGTTAAATCAGTTAAAGTCTTTCGAGTTGGTAGTTGTAAATTTTAGAGTTAAATGTTTTTCAAGTTTTGTTTTTAATAAGCTTTCAATAGCTTATAAGAGGTTTAGAAAAGTTCTTTTCATCTAAATCAATTTAGTAAGTATAGTGGAATTAAGTTTCAGTAGAGTTCATGGATTCAGAAAGTGCAGTTCAGAAAAGCGGAGTTTGATTTTGCTGATTTTCAGCAGCTTTTCATTTATGATGAGCTAATCGTTTCATTTGCAGTAGTGTTTAATTTTCTATGCAGGGTAGAGTTCTTTATAGTTTTCTGGTTGCAGGTTTGGTACATTCTGCTGAGTTAAAGGCAGCATAATAAGACAAGTTGTTGGATTAAAGCTGGTTGTATACTGATTTTAGATGGATTTCTGATTTAGTTCAGCAGTTGGTGGCGGTGTGTTTGCCACAAGGCAGCTCAGCGCTGAACCTTCTACTCAACGGACTCCCCTACGGAAGCCAAGGTTAAGCTCGATTTAAGTTTTCTACAAATTTTAGAATATAATGTTAGAAGTTCTTTTAGTATCTGCTTGCTTTCTGACTTTTCAGTTTTACTTGACAAGTGTGCTTGTTATTTGTTCTTGTAAACTGTACTGTTCTCATTGATTTACTTGTTCATCTATTTGTGGTCTTAGAAATAGGGTGTTTGGTTTTCTGATTTTTGTAAGTGCTCAATTTTGTGATTACATAGTGATACTAGACAAACTAATGTACTGCTTTAAAATTGTAATCAGTCAAGTAGTCAAATAAATTCAAATTAGCGAAATCCTTTTGGTAGTGAAATTCCATCAGTAAGTAAAATACGCTGTTACGATTGGTTTAAAAATAGGTTGAGGAAATATGTTTCTTTTTGTATATAAGTAAAATAATAATAAAAAAAAGTAGATAGTAAGTATCGAACATAGGACCTACTGTTCATTTGCCTAAACTCTTACCAGTAGGCTTGATGTTTCAATTTGTAAATGTTTGAAAGTGGTTTTCTTTTGACCCTTTTGAGAAAAAAAGCTGTCGTAAGATTAGTAGTATATATGGCTAGCATAAGATTTTTTCTTTGAAGTGATTCATTAGGACTGTTAATGAAGTAGTGCTATAAATGTGTTAGACTTCAACCCAATTGTAGGATTACTTTAGTTAAGAAATTTTAGGCATATTAGATATTTTAGCTACGTTAAATTTGAATTGGATCTTGAAAACTCTAGTTTTTTATAAAATCTGATTTTGGTTTTTATAGAATAGACTTTTAGTTTTAATAATTTTGAACTTTGTGGTTTTTCTTTGTAGTATAAATTGTATTTTACATTTTTTTATTTCATGCTTTAAATGTTGTAATTGCTAAGTGTTTTTAGAGTAGTACGTATACGTAGATTAGATAATATGTTTACTTTTTAAATGCTTTGTGCCAATTAGACATAGATTCCAAACAAATTTGTATAACCAAAAACAATTAAGTCTTTGCTAGAAAACGTTATATCAATTCGAATCGAGCTGAGAAGACAACTACACTAAAAAACGAAATATTAATAAACATGCTTAAAAAGATGAAAAACTATAAGAAACAAGGCTAAAATCTTGTTTAGATTATTGGCTGTATAAAACAGTAAAGAACCACATGTTAGACTGATAAAATGGCAAAGTAGAAGCAATATACAGTAAGTAATATGTCTTGTACACATGTGAGAGTTGGCCATGCAATGGAATCATTGTAATGAGTGAGATATGGTCAAAACAAGTTTAAAGTACAAATCTGAGTTCACTGTTTTGGACGATTTTTAGAAAATACTTAGAAGCTGATTCAACAGTAGCTATAAAAGAGTTAAATGGAGCACATATCATTTAGTTTATGTCATAAAAATTTGAGCTTCTATCTCCATATAGAACTCTAGACATGGCATTTTTGGTGAACATGAAAATAAAAATCAGATTTTGGAAATTAAATTATAATAGTATTATATAAGAAATCAACTAAAAATAGTATAAAATGTGAATTAAAACCCACTAACTTATATAATACATTTATATAAATATGTATAAGGATAAGTAAATGGACATTTTATAAAAATGGTAGTTTGATAGGTTTTATAAGTTATAAAACTATAAATATGGTTTTTACGACTTTTTCGGCTATTACCGTAAAATTAACGTTTTTGTTAAATAAAACTTAGACGATTGGACCCGTCTAATGTAAACTTTTTAAAAACTCATATACTGATATATAAACATATACAACAAGTAAAAACCAATAAAACCCGAACTATATAACATACGGACATTAACGGGCTACGTTAACGTTATTGGACTAATAATACAACAAAATGGACTAGAACACTTATAAACTTATTTATTGGGCTTAACCCATTTGGGCCCAACATGTAAAGTATAAATACTGATAATATAAGTATGAAATGGATTAATACAAGTTAATGAACTTATAATAGGCTTATTGGACCTAAAACACGTAAATAGGTAAAGCTAGTAAACTAGTAAGAAGTTACCGATACGTAAACACAAAAATGAGTAAAAGAGAATATGTAAACCCACTTGATCATCATATATATAAAATCATCATATGTATACATAATTGTTATTTTTATGAATTCATTGGACAAAAGTATAAGACGAGTATTATTTGTCTAGGTTTCCGTGATTGAAGCACGTACCGTACGTTCGAATTACTGATAACCCGCCTTCCCACATCAACGTGAGTTCATAACCTCGCACTCTTTTGAATGTTTTTATGAAATGTTTTATAAACCCGCGAGGGAGATAACATGTTAGTTTTTATAAAATACGACACCATTTGTCCCGATTGTTTGTTTATTGATTTGGACCCGAATTATTGTATATGACCCGATTGTATGACCCGATAAATGATTAAATGACCCGATAGATGAAATTAAATGGATTATTAAAGTTAGGTTATGTCACTAAAATTCCCATTAGCATGAATTGTGAACTACCGGGATTTGGTAGACGCTTATGCATATAATAGTACTATTTGGGGACGATCACCCCAGTTCGCGCCTTGACGGTTGATCCCCGTCGTGCCACATTGATTGGTAAGCGAATTTATGTATGAGAAGATTTCCATAGCGTGACCTTTGTGACGACACGCTAATTTAGATGGGCAAATGAGTTTCGGGCTAGCTAACCGTTGTTTGGTTTAGTAAGGTAACAATGTCATGCGGCTTATAATAATCCAGTTAACGAAATACTACTATACGCACCGAATTACGATGTATTGCCTGACTAGCAATACGGGGTCATACTATTGATATTATGTTCGTGTTTTGGTTTTTCATAACCATATTCATATAACGGTTTTTATTTAACTTTATACAACGTCATAAGACGTATTGTATGATGTTTTTACGACATTGGCTCGTATAATGATTTTTAAGGCAAATGCCTATATTATGATTTTTGACAAGGATTTGTATAAAAATGACTTTGGCTAGTTTATGGCCTATCACAAAGATTTGTACAAAATGATTTTCAGTAATAATTTTATACTGATATTATATTGATGGATTTTATTAAACTCTATGAATTCACTCGGCGTTATCGCTGACCTTTTCTTTTAACATGTGTTATCTCAGGTACTTGAAGGTAATTCTCGGGAAGACAACAAGAATTCATGGCCCGCACCTAAATAATTATTTTCATTCAAATGCTTTTTAAAACTTGTATTAAATACAATGACTTGGGACCTATGTAAATTTGATATTTATGAATGGAAATGCTTTATTATTAAACGACGCGATTTTTAAGCGTTGTCTATGATGTGAGTAATGTGCTATCCCGTAACACCAACGAGTCTTCCGCTGTATTGAGTTGTATAAATTTGGGGGTGTTACACCTCCCCTCTCCTATAAATAGCCCTTCATTTCCTTCATTTAGGATTGAGTCATTTTTAGTAGTTTCTAGTTTTTAGAGAGAGAAAGTGTTTACTTTATCTCACTAGAAAAACACAATCTTTGATTTTCTTTCTTTTAATCTAATCTTTCCTTTTTGAGTTTAATATTTGTCTAATCTTCATCTTTTTCATCATCTTTGTTAGTTACGATTTCGTGTTCTTCATTCATTTCACCACATCTTCTACACGTTACATAAAGTTTCTTGCTTTTCATGTTTCTTGATTCGTGTGTTCCATCTATCTTCTACTTTGTTGTGGTAGAGATTTGGGTGCTTTTGGTTGGTTAAAATCACGGATTTCTTGTCAAAAATCTCATTTTTTACCAAAAATCTCGGAACCCATCGCAAAGGAAAAGGGTTTATCATTGAGATTGAGATTGAGACTGAGATTGAGATTGAGATTGAGATTGAGATTGAGATTGAGATTGAGATTGAGATTGAGATTGAGATTGAGATTGAGATTGAGATTGAGATTGAGATTGAGATTGAGATTGAGATTGAGACTGAGACTGAGACTAAGATTGAGATTGAGATTGAGATTGAGATTGGCAACATTACGATTGGGATTGCGATTGGATTCGTTCGGTATTGCGACGGAAGTTGTTGAACATTGCGACGCCTTGTGCACTTGTTCCATTTTTTTCTTCCAAATTAATTTTCAAACTTTAATTTTTCCCGCCAATTTCTGAAGTCTTATTTTTGAAACATTTTCACTTAGTTTTATTTTAAATTGTTTTATCTTAGTTTAATTTCAGGTTTACATTTTTATTAAGTTAAAAGTTTTCAAATTCATTTTTAATCAAGTTTAATTACTTTAATTTCCTTATTATCTCGTTTAAGTCTTTTATTTCAAGTTTTAATCCGTTTATCAATTTTACTATTTTGTCATTTACTTTAAAGTTTTCAACTTTATCTTAAAATAGATAATAAGCTCCCCCTTTTTAGTGACCAACACCAATAATTCCACCCTAAACCGTGATCAATTCGATTAGACACCGAGAACGATTGAGTACACATATGTTAAGCCCATCAAATACCATTGTTTCAACGGCCTACAGTCCGACACGACCGGTACTGAATTAGATAGAATCACAACCTAATTAAGGTTGTAATTTACCCTAAAGTATAGGATATACACTAACCATAATTAGAATATAACAATAAACTAATTGTGGTAATTATCCTTTACTTGGGGCCGGAGCTTTGGTAAAATCCTACTAGGGTTTTACCGCCTATATAAAGAACCCCGAGGGTTCCACAGAGGTATCATATCATCTGCTCTCACATCTCACTTATTACTAACCCTAAACCGATTACTTACTCTCACGCTGAAGTCTAATCGTGGGATACATTCCCACGGTAAGTCTAACAGTTTGTTACTTTTAGTGTGTAGGATCTCAAACCAAAGTTCACTTGGTGCAAGAGCCGAAGCCCCAGACACCCGGATTAAGCCTAATTCCGGTCGAGCTAGGATCATCCAACTTTTGTATCAATAAGTTGGCGCTATCCGTTGGATCCTACACTAAACTCGAACTCTACTGATGACGAAGGGAAGCCCTTATCAGGGAAACCTAAGGAACGTCAATGCGGGGAACCAAAAATCGGGGGGATACATCCCCGTAAGCCCTACTCCACCTCTCACTGAACAGGCAGGAGGTCCCAACACCACAACACGGTACTCCAATCTACTGGGGGTGTAGGCACGTCCCTGAACACCCACCACTCACTCTTACCTTAGACAAACCTGAGACGGGGCCAGCACTACACGCCCCCAACAAAGAAAAGCAAAGGCCACCTGCTGGAGAGATGGACCACGAGCTCGCCTCACTCGATGATGAGTACATTGAGGGCGTGCTTATACAAAACATGGACAGGATCATCCCTTCCATCACAGCAAGGTTGAATTTGGGGAGGAACATAAATCCAGACTCAATTTTAGCAGTGCCGCACGGGAGACTCCTCTTCAAACCCGAAAAACACGAAGATGACACCAGATCAAGGAACAACCTCCACTAGAGGAACGACTACGAGCACGGAATGTCTTCGAGCACATAGGGGATCGAATTATGCAAGAATTGAAAGGGACGTAAGGAGATTCAGATCATTCTGATGGATCTGTAGGGCGCGCAAATTTGGAAACTCCACAGAACGATAATCGCCACACTAGTGTGTTAAGGAGAAAAGATCTGAGAGCAAAGAAAATCACCACCTCTTCTCATAAGAGCAGATACTATAGCCAATCAAGGGGTGGAGCAGGACCTCCCTACCACGATCCTTCAAGATCTGATTCGTATGACCATCACCTAAGGCGTCGTCGAACAAGGTTCTGAACCATCAGATGAGGAGGGAGGATGCTACGGGCAATCCCATTATCATATGGATGATTAAGAATATCTCTCCCTACCATGGTGTAGTGAATGAGAAGACGGAACTACTCCGAGGACAAAAAGAATCGCATGCCGGCGTATGTCAAAACCTATGATGGATATGGTGACCCAGACGACCATCTCAAAGTTTTCACCATACAAGAAAAAATTGAACGATGGCTGATGCCTATGTGGTGCCAGATGTTTAATTCGACCTTGATCGGAAACGCTCGTGACTGGTTTGAAAAACTCCCTCACCGGAGCATCAATAGCTTCGATGAACTACGCTCAACGTTTAGAAGAAACTACACTCAGCGAAAGAAGTATAACATGGATCCAGTCTCATTGGCGACGGTCAAGCAGATGCACGGTGAGTCAACGGAAGACTTCACAGAACGTTTCAAAGACGAATGCACGCGAATAATAGCGTGCCCAAAAGTTCTCAAGATCTCTGATTATATGCACGCCATAATTGACTGGGAACTTATCAGGCGCCCCGTGACATTTGAGGAGCTAATGAAAAGGGTTAGGAACTTTGTGGAGGGAGAGACTGTCGTGTCCGCAACCTACCCCACAAAGGGAAACCAAAGCTTTCGATCGAATGACCAGCCAAAAAGGAAGTCAAACAACCAAGGTAGCAGTATGAGCTCGTATTACAAAAATCAAGCGAAAGGAGGGCGGTTGAACGACAAGTTCACACCTATAACGATGACATACCGGGACATCCTACTGACTGAAGGGGAAAATTTTCCAAGGCCGCCCCAATGAAAACTCCGGTCGACCGTCGTCAGGGGAACCGCTTTTGCGAATTCCATAAAAAAAAGGGTCATGGCACGGACGAGTGCATTCAGCTCAAGAAGCATGTTGAGTCGCTAATTAAATCAGGCAAACTCAAGCATCTGGTCAAGGACTGGAAGGATGGGAAGGATAACAAAAAGAATGATAAAAAAGATTTCTAGAAAGACAAGCCTACAACCATATTTATGGTTTAGTCGTGGCAGCGCAGGACAAAGCAAAAATTAGCCAAAAATTTTCTGGCAGCAAGGAAATCGCATTCCCTCCTATTACGACAATCAACGTGGCGGATGCGCCTCTCACGATTGAGGTGAACATTAGAAGCCACAACGTCCACCGCATGTATGTTGATGGAGGATCATCCGTAGAAATACTCTACGAACACTGGTTCATACAGCTGCGACCAGAAATCAAAAGCCAACTAATGCCGGCCACGTTACCGCTTATTGGTTTTAGTGGATATACCATCTAACCAAATAGGGCGGTTAAGATTGTTAGTAACTATCATAGATAAAGAATATTAAACTACAACTTGGGTGAACTTTAAGGTTATACGCTCGCATTCTTCGTACAATGGTATCATCGGGAGGCCGGGAATCCTGGCCATACGGGCAGTCCCGTCTACAGCACACGGCATGATGAAATTCCGAGTCGAGGGGGGAATCATCACTATCTTCAATTAGATAGTACCACCATCAGAATGTCATGACGTTACAACATCAATACAACCAACTCCTAATAAGGAAGGGTTGCCCCCCGCGAATTGGAAGGTGCCTATCCAACCTGATTACCCAGAACAAGAAATGGACATCGTAGGAACTATCTTCGATAAAGGTAGAAACGCTATGTGCTCCCTCCTTAAGGTAAACCTTGACGTGTTCGCATGGGAACCAAAGCACGTGACAGGCGTGCCACGCTCAGTCGTGGAACACAAGCTTTAATCCGTCCAGGGTATCCTCCTGTGAAGCAAAAGAAGCGCGGTTAAACTCTAGAGCGCAACCAGGTTATACTAAATTAAGTAAAAAATCTGGTGGAGGAAGGAATCATGCGGGAGGTTTATTATCATGAGTGTCTCTCCAATCCGGTCATTATCAAGAAGCATGATGGAAGCTGGCGCATGTGTGTGGATTTCACTGACTTGAACAAAGCTTGTCCGCAAGACTTCTATCTATTGCTGGAAATCGACTGGAAGGTCTAATACCTATGTGGGTACCCATTTAAGTGTTTCTTGGAGGCATATAAAGGTTATCACCAGATTCAGATGTCGGAGGAGGACGAGGAGAAGACGACATTCCATACCAGTCAGGGTGTTTATTGTTATACAAAAATGTCGTGTGGACTCAAGAATGCATGCGCAACATATCAACAACTTGTTGGTAAAGCGTTAGACTCAAAAATTGGCCGTAACCTTAAAGTCTATGTTGATGAATTGGTTATAAAGAGCCACACGGAAGACGTGCTCCTCCGCGACGTCTAGGAGACATTCGATACCTTGAGAAAAATCAACATGAAGTTGAATCCAAAAAAATGCACATTTGGGGCAATCGAAGGAATGTTCCTAGGGTACATGATAGACCGAAACGGCATCAAGCCTTGCCCTGAGAAAACTGAGGCCGTGATACAGTTACCATCTCCTCGGACACTGAAGGAGATGCAATCACTTAACGGAAAGTTGGTCGGGCTTAACAGGTTCCTCTCAAAATCCGCAAAGAAGTCACTTCCTCTGTTCAAGACACTCAAGAAGTGCTTGAAGAAAGTGGATTTTCGTTGGACAAGAGATGCGGAGGAGGCATTTGGACAACTTAAGAAGCACCTAGAGGCTCTTCCAATACTTGTCGCCCTGCGACCCATGGAGGAGCTAATCATGTACCTATCCGCTATGCGCGGAGCAATAAGCGCCATCCTAATGACCGACCGGGACTCAGTTCAGACCCCAGTCTACTTCATAAGTAGAGCATTGCAAGGAACGGAATTAAATTATTCCCCGATGGAGAAGTTGGTCCTATCATTGGTTTATGCCGCAAAAATGTTGCGTCGATACTTTCAGGCGCACCCAATTGTTGTCATCACGGACTAGCCAATAAAACAAATCATCTCGAAAGCAGACGTGGCAGGGAGAATGCAAAAGTGGAATGTCCTGCTTGGGGAACACAACATATCGTATAGGCTAAGGACAACCGTCAAGGGTCAAATCTTGGTATATTTCATTATTGAGAAACCTGAGGAGGATGTACCAATGGCCCCAAAGAAGGAAATCCCAAAAGAACCGTGGGTCCTATTCACCGATGGATCTTCCTGTACGGATAGGTCAGGAGAAGGTCTCATACTCACATATCCGGAAGGCATGGTGTTCAGTTATGCCTTGCGCTTCGAGTTCACAGCCACAAACAATGAGGCAGAATACGAAGCATTAATCACAGGCTTAAAAATCGCGGCCAGGATGGGCGCACGTAACCTTGAGACCTACGTGGACTCACGTCTTGTTGCAAATCACATCCTGGGGGAGTATGAAGCTAAGGAGGACAACATGATCCAATATTTGGAAAAGGTCAAGTCATTCATCACCGGCTTTGGAAAGTTTTATATCAAAAAAGTACCAAGAGGCGAGAATTAGAAGGTGGATGCCCTTAGAAAAATTGCATCCACGAGCTTAGCCCATATATCCAAACAAGTGTTGGTGGAAATACTTAAGGATAAATCCATTGCAGGAGAGAAAGTCGCAGCAATAGTTGATGAGGAGGGACCTACGTGATGACCCCAATCATCATCTAATTAACAAAAGAGACTCTTCCGAATGACGAAACAGAGGCACGTCGCATCCGCAGGAAGTCACAACAATTTGAACTACGCGACGGTGTCTTGTATAAACGCTCGTTCTTACAGTCGTGGTTACGATGCGTCGGCCCACGCCAAGCCAGTTATGTGATCAACGAAATTCATGAAGGGTCGTGCGGAATACACGCCGGCCCTAGATCCGTAGTGGCAAGAGCCTTACGTACAGGGTATTACTGGCCCACTATGCATCAAGATGCACGTAACTTAATCCTCAAATGCAGCGATTGCTAGGTACATAGGCCAGTGCCACGTCATCCATAGCAAGAGCTAACACCAATCACAACCCCATGGCCATATTACAAATGGGAAATCGACATAGCGGGGCCTTTCCCCGTGGCAGCTGGAGGCATTAAGTTCCTAATCGTAGCCATGGACTACTTCACTCGTTGGATTGAAGCTAAGGCGGTCGCTACAATTATAGGCAAACAGGTAAAAGAGTTTGTTTGGGAAAACATTGTATGTCCTTTCGGTTTTCCAGGGGAGATTATCTCAGATAACGGGAAGCAGTTTGCGGATAATCCATTCAAGGATTGCTGCGCAACACTGAATATTAAACGGCACTTCGCATTTGTAAAGCATCCGAAAACCAATAGCTTGGTAGAATGAGCGAATAGAATCTTGGGCGCAGGAATCAAAGCAATCTTAAATGAGAGAAGCGCCAAGTGGGTGGGCGAGTTACCACATGTCTTATGGGCGCACATAACGATGATCAAAACTGCTCATAGGGATACTCCGTTTGCATTAGCCTATGGAACTGAGGCAGTCATTCCAATAGAGATTGGAATGCCAATAATCCGTACGTCGGAGGTTAGCGTTGTCACGAATAATGAGGAATTAAGGATCAATCTATACTTGCTAGAGTAAAAAACGTAGATAGCAGCCATCAAAGAAGTTAAAGCTAAGGCGCGGATGAAGGCTTATTATGACTCCAAAGTTAGGGGCGTGTCCTTCCAACAGGGGATTTTGTCTATCGTACAAACGAGGAAAACTGCGTGGAGAACACAGGGAAATTGAGCCCAAAGTAGGAAGGACCGTATGAAGTCACGGAAGCTTTGGGGCTGGGTGCGTACAAGTTACGTGACATGGATGGCCGTGATTTGGATTGTACCTGGAACATTTATAATCTCAAGAAGTGCTATCTCTAAAAGGCTACGACCTCCGTATGGACATTTTGCTGTAGACAGCTCCAATAAGTTGCATGTAATTCTGTCTTTTATATTTTCTAGGTCTTATTTTTCTTAGGATATTATCATTCTTTAAAAAAAATGTAACCGTGATAATAAAACACCGTGGTGCCTAGCTATCTCCACGGCTTGTTCTCGTGGACACTATTGTTCTTTCACATTTAGGATTCTTTTTCTGTTATTTGTGTGCTTAGTATTATTTCTTGTTCATATGCATTCATCAGCCGTACATGTATTATACGCTTCCATGGGAAGCAAGAGGATTGAGTGAACCTAATAATTCAACTTGTCGCATAAGAGGGATGCAACCCCCGTGACCACGCATACCGTACTTTTGAATGGCCGGACATGATAAAGCCACACAGTGTCTAGTAACACATAGACTTGGTCTTTACAACGGCCATGATACATCACACATAGACGTAAGAATATGTAATCAAACATTCAAAAGACAAAGTTTCAAGTTCATACCTAAGCATGCCGTGGATATCCACGGTCGAAGAGGGTTACAAAATAAATGTTACAGTTCATACATTACAGAATAGGTGTTTTCTGTAGACATCCACCAACGAATATAACAAAATGTCAATCAATATTTCACAAGTAAAAATGTCGTCAATGGGGAAGCATTGATTCTCCTAAGTCCTTCCTTTGTTGAGTTATCGATGCTAATGTAGATCCATCGGGAACGACATCGCTTTCTAATAGCAAGGTTGGACCAAGTCGGGTAGGGGCTGTCACGGGAACGCCATCGGACCTGGGTAGGTGAGCGGACCCCGCAGTAGGGGTACGACATATGATGCGACTTCCTCGATTTCCCATGGCGTGGTCCATGTTGGATTTAATAGCCTCCCCCAAACTCTTCTCCTCTTTAAGAGCCCATAGGTTCTTGGGGGGGAGGGTTATATGCATATATAGGGACCATGAGTTGAGAGTCAAAGTTTGCCTCCACGCCTAACCGTTCGATGACAATGTCCATAGGCGCGTCCTTTAGAGCCTTAAGTTCATCTATCAAAGGGTATTCCACTTGGCTCAAGGCCGTCATAGATCATGTTGTCTTCGACATCTGGCTTATGATAGGCGTGGTCCTTAGCTTCCTTACCCAGACCTGCCCATTCTATCCCGGCTAGTAGACCCTCAAGCCTGCCACGGTCTATCCCATCTGAGACCACATCGGAGAATGGATGGGCCAGTTGAGGAGAATCCGCAATCTTGTTTACTACCAACCTTAGGCCAACTCCAATCATCTACTTGTGGCCGGCGATGGCTGTGAGCATGGGAGGGTATAACTCCTCATCAAAGTCAACAACCATGGCATCCAGCCGCGTATCCATCTCATCCAGGCGCCCCTCCACGACCTTCTCATGGTCGACCCTGCAATCAACAAAGGCTGCGGCCAGCTGTTCTTCACTGTTTACTAATAGGCGCAAGTCATCGGGTCCTTGGAGATGGTGGCCATGTCGTCAGCCATGGATTAAGCAGTGGCCTCAGCAATAGACACCTGTTGGTATGATGGTAGGTGTTAGTTATTATTTAGCCTACTTCAAACTTATACACATGAAGGAAATAAGCAAGGTGGGGAGTACATATGATTAGACGTATCTTATCACGAAGGGATTGGGCCTCGGCCTCTAATTCTGCTATCCGGGCTTCACGGGTGGCAGCGTGGTTCGCCTGCTCTTTTATGGTCGCCTCGACCATGGACAGGTCGGCTTGCAGGGAGGATATGGTTTGCTCACGCTCTTCAATCATCTTTTCGCTACGAGCAATATTCCTATCAAATCTCCTTACGTGGCTCAATGCGCCTTCGAAGCGGTGTCGTAAGGACGCATTGATAGTCATTTGATGTGCGGTGGCCACATTGAATTGCTCAAGTAGTGTCTTGTGGGTGAGCCCATTCAAGTCCTAAACCACGCTAGGAGGAGTCAAATGATCTACGAACTCTTTGCATGACTCCTCCATCTCTAGCTTAGTAAGCTCGGACAAGTTCCATTGTGGACAGAAGCGTAGAGCCGGTTCCTCAGACTGCGACTCTTCTACGGAGGTTGGTGGAGGAGTTGAAGGAGTATCTTTGATCACGGGTGATGTTAGTCTGCCAGTGTCCTCCTCATGCTGTGCGGCTGTAGGTTCCACCCTGTGATTTAATAAAGTACTAAGTTTACATAAGTTTCTATTGAGAAATTAAAAAAATAGGAAAAAAGTGTGGTTGTATATCACATACGTTGGTGTTATCACGGGCTCAGTGTTGGTAGGAGCGACTGTATTGACTAGTGTCGCATTCCATACCGTCGTGTCTACTTGGCCGTCTGCTACGGTGGAGGGAGGCATCGGGTTGTCCTTGGGCGCAGTTGTGCTACTACCCTTTTGGTATTGGGGGTGGTTCTGACACAACCTCTAAGGAGGTGCGTTAGAAATACCCACCTCTTCAATTCTTCAAGGGTATTTTTGGAAATTCCATTCTTGGGCCCGGTTCTTTGTGC
This sequence comes from Glebionis coronaria, assembly GCA_025667525.1. Classification (NCBI taxonomy): domain Eukaryota; kingdom Viridiplantae; phylum Streptophyta; class Magnoliopsida; order Asterales; family Asteraceae; genus Glebionis; species Glebionis coronaria. Next base: position 194,251,838 of record CM046880.1, read on the forward strand.
GACTTCGTTTCCCGTGTTTGTTTTTGCTTCATTCTTGTGATCATTTGTTGATTTCACGATATCCGTACCTAAAATACATAATGAACAAACACAAGCATATATTTGGGTATTTTGATGATATTTTAAGCTTTTTAAGCCCGATATGGACGATGAGACTATGTATAAATACAATCTCATCATCGAGCTTCGCCCATCTATCCAAACAAGTGTTCGTGGAAATACATAAGGATAAATCCATTGTAGGAGAGAAAGTCACAACAATAGTTGATGAGGAGGGACCTACGTGATGACCCTAATCATCAGCTACTTAACAGATGAGACTCTTCTGGATGATGAAACAGAGGCATGTCGCATCCGCAGGAAGTCACATCAATTTGAACTACGCGACGGTGTCTTATATAAATGCTCGTTCTTGCAGCCGTGGTTACGAAGCATCGACCCACGCCAAGCCTGTTATGTGATCTGTGAAATTCATGAAGGGTCGTGCGGCATGCACGCCGTCCCTAGATCCGTAGGGCAAGAGCCTTACGTACAGGGTATTACTGGCCCACTATGCATCAAGATGCACATAACCTAATCCTCAAATGCAGCAATTGTCAGGTACATAGGCCAGTGCCGCGTCATCCGCAGCAAGAGCTAACACCTATCACAACCCCATGACCATATTACAAATGGGGAATCGACATAGCCGGGCCTTTCCCCGTGGCAGGTAAAAAATTTTGTTTGGGAAAACATTGTATGTCCTTTCGGTTTTCCAGGGGAGATTATCTCGGATAACGGGAAGCAGTTTGCGGACAATCCATTCAAGGATTGGTGCGCCAACACTAACATCAAACGGCGCTTCGCGATAGTCAAGCATCAGGAAACCAACGCCTTGGTAGAACGAGCGAATAGAAGCTTGGGCGAAGGAATCAAAGTACGCTTAGATGAAAGAAGCGCCAAGTGGGTGGATGAGTTACCACATGTCTTATGGGCGCACATAAAGATGATCAAAACGGTTAATGGGGATACTCCGTTTGCGTTAGCCTATGGAACTGAGGCAGTCATTCCAACAAAGATTGGAATGCCAACAATCCGTACGTCGGAGGTTAACGTTGTCACGAATGATGAGGAATTAAGGATCAATCTAGACTTGCTAGAGGAAAAAAGGGAGATAGCAGCTATCAATGAAGCTAAAGCTAAGGCGCGGATGAAGGCTTATTATGACTCCAAAGTTAGGGGCGTGTCCTTCCGACCAGGGGATTTTGTCTATCTTGCAAATGAGGCAAATCGCATGGAGAACACAGGGAAATTGGGCCCAAAGTAGGAAGGACCGTATGAAGTCACGGAAGCTTTGGGGCTGGGTGCGTACAAGTTAAGTGATATGGATGGCCGTGATTTGGATCGTACTTGGAACATCTTCAATCTCAAGAAGTGCTATCTCTAAAAGGCTACGGCCTCCACATGGACATTCAGCCGTAGATACCTCCAATAAAGGTCCATGTAATTCTATATTTTATATTTTCTAGGTCTTATTTGTCTTAGGATTTTATCATTCTGTAAAAAAACGTAACCGTGATAATAAAACACCGTGGTGCCTAGCTATCTCCACGGCTTGTTTTCGTGAAAACTATTGTTCTTTTAGACTTAGAATTACTTTTTTTGTTATTTGTGTGCTTAGTATTATTTCTTGTTCATATGCATTCATCAGTCGTACATGTACTATACGCTTCCATGTGAAGCAAGAGGATTGAGTAAACCTAATAATTCAACTTGTCGCATAAGAGGGATGCAACCCCGCGAACACGGTTCATGGATACTTACTAGAAACCTTATTCACAAGACGTTGTAATAAGTTACAACATACCATACATTTGAAAGGCGAAACATGATAAAGCCACATAGTGCATGTCTAGTAACACATAGACTTGGTCTTTACAACAGCCGTGATACATCACGCGTGGACGTACGAATATGTAATCAAACATTCAGAAGACAAAGTTTCAAGTTCATACCTAAACGTGTCGTGGATATCCTCGACCGAAGGGGGTTACAAAATAAATGTTATAGTTCATACATTACATAATAAGTGTTTGCCGTGGACATTCACGGACGAATATAACAAAATGTCAATCAATATTTCACAAGTACACATGTCGTCAATGGGGAAGCATTGATTCTCCCAACTTTTTCCTTTGCTGAGTTGTCGATGCTAATGTAGATCCTTCGGGAATGACATCGCTTTCTAACAGCAAGGTTGGACCAAGTCTGGTAGGGGTTGTCATGGGAACGCCATCAAACCTGGGTAGGTGAGCGGACCCCGTAGTAGGGGTACGACATATGACGCGACTTCCTCGCTTTCCCATGACGCGTCCATGTTGGCTTTAATAGCCTCCCCCAAACTCCTCTCAGCTTTAAGAGCCTATAGGTCCTCGAGGGGAGGGCTATATGCATATATAGGGACCATGAGTTGAGAGTCAAAGTCTGCCTCCACGCCTAACCGTTCCATGACAATGTCCATAGGCGCGTCCTTTAGAGCCTTAAGTTCATCTATCAAAGGGTATTCCACTTGGATCAAGGCCGTCATAGGTCATATTGTCTTCGACATCTGGCTTATGATAGGCATGGTCCTTAGCTTCCTTACCCAAACCCACCCATTCTATCCCGGCTAGTAGACCCTCATACCTGCCACGGTCTATCCCATCTGAGACCACGTCGATGAATGGATGGGTCAGTTGAGGAGAATCCACAATCTTGTTTACTGCCAACCTTAGGCCATCTCCTATCATCCATCTACTGTCGACGATGGCTGTGAACATGTGAGGGTATAACTCCTCATCAAAGTCAACAACCATGGCATCCAACCGCGTGTCCATCTCTTCCAGGCGCCCCTCCACGACCTTCTCATGGTCGACCCTGTAATCAACAAAGGTTGCGGCCAACTGTTCTTCACCTTTTACTAATAGGCGTAATAAGTGTGAAAACACTTCTCCTTTTACCACTTAATTATAATAAAAACTAGGCCAAAACGTATATTTAATGTCATAAAAGTCAGAATTCTGCGTGGTTTGTGTTTGTTTTGTGATTTAGGACCAAAATGTGAAAAGGGAAGAAAACACGGGCTTTCACGGGCTTTTATCTAAGAAAAAGACAAAAGACGAAGTCAAAAGATCAAGAGTGCAAAAAGAACGGAAGTCCAAGGCGTATTCTGAAGATTTATCAAAGAAAAAGTCTAAAGACGGAAGTTTAATGAAGTCGAAGAACCAAATCTAATAAAAGAAGAAAATTAGAAGACGAGTTCATTTTATCGATCGACAAATCCCGAGACAAAGTCGAGAATGACGATTTTATTGTCGAAGACGAAAGACGAGAAGCCAAAAGGAAGAAAGAAAGAAAGAAGCATAAACATCTCCTCCTCCTATAAATAGAGAACTTAACCTCATTTGTGAGGTGTTAGCTAATTTGACAAATTAGTTCTCCGCATTTATTTTTCATTCACTTTCATATTGTCATTTAAATTCTTGTCTTTACTTTCAAGTAAGTCTTAATTTTGTTTGTTGAATCTTTATCTTTAATCAAGTTTTTCATCAATCTCTCATTCTACCTTTCTTGTGGATTTAATCTTATTGCTTATTTGCTTATTGTCATGCTTATTTGATTGATATTTATGTTTTTATATGTTTGATTGTGTTAGCTCATTGATCTTATAGATTTTTGTGTGATTTTCTTAATTTTAATTAAGTGCTTTTAAAAGTTATTTTATAAAAACTTGATTTTAAATATTTTGATTATTTAGTGTTTTTAAAAGTTTTTAAATTTTGGCTTATTTACTTTTTCTAAAAGTTGATTTGGTTAAGTTTTTAGATAAGTGCTTATTTGATTTATAGCTTATGTTGATTTTTCTTATTTTGTTCTAATCCGGATTATCTCAAAACCCTAGTTTCCCGAACTAAGTGCAAATTCCCTTTTCCCGAATTAGGTATAGATTTTCATTTTCCCGAATTGAGTTAAGAATTCATGATATTCCGACTTGTTTGTAAGATTGATATTCCGACTTAGATAGAAATCAGCACATTCTGAATTAGCTTAGGAACTCATTTCCCGAATTAGATCTAGGATAGGTGATTCCGGATTGAGTGTGGAACTTGCATTCCGGATTAGGTTCAAAGTATGGATTCCGGATTATGTTATGAGACATATTACGGATTAATTCCGAATCTCAATTCCGAATTGAGTGGTGAACTGTGTATTCTGAACTAGGAGTGGGTTTCGTATTCTGAACTAGGACGAGGAGTATACATTCCGGATTACTTGAAGGATTAGGATTCCAAACTACTTGCATGTTTTGTATTTCTAACTAGGTTGAGCACTCACATTCCGACTTAGGTTAGATATTAGGGTATTCCGACTTATGTGTTGTTTTTGTATTCCGACTTATTTTTAAATCTTTATTTTTCCCGCCAAATTTCTTAAGTGTTATTTTAATTATTTTATCTTAGATTTATTTCAAGTTTGCATTTTTATTTATGTTTCAAATTTACTTTTTGTCAAGCTTTAATTTCTCGTCATTTTCTTAACTACTTTTAAAGTCTTTATTTTTAGGTTTATCTTTAAAGCTTTAATTTTTAGCCATTTACTTTCTAATCATTTTTCACTTTATTTACTTTGTCATTTACTTTAAAGTTTGCATCTTTACTTTACTCAACGACATCCCTTTCTTTTATCCACCAAAGACGACTGAGTCACACTTTTTAACCGGTAATCAATTCGATTAGACATACTTCAAAGAACGATTTTTCAGATATTAAGGCGCAAGTCATCGCGGTCCTTGGAGATGATGGCCATGTCGTCAGCCATGGATTGAGTAGTGGCCTCAGGAGTAGACACCTGTTGGTATGATGGTAAGTGTTAGTTATTATTTATCCTACTTCAAACTTATACACATGAAGAAAATAAGCAAGGTGGGGAGTGCATATGATTAGACGTACCTTGTCACGAAGGGATTGGGCCTCGGCCTCTAATTCTGCGATCCAGGCTTTACGGGTGGCACCGTGATTCGCCTGCTCTTTTATTGTCGCCTCGGCCATGGACATGTCGGCTTGCAGGGAGGATATGGTTTGCTCACGCTCTTCAATCATCTTTTCCCTACGAGGAATCTTCCTATCTGAACTCCTTACGTGGCTCAATGCGCCTTCGAAGCGGTGTCGTAAGGCTACGCTGATAGTCATTTGATGAGCGGTGGCCACATTGAATTGCTTAAGTAGTGTCTTGTGGGTGAGCTCATTCAAGTCCTAAATCAGGCTAGGATGTAACACCCCCACATGGTCAAATGCAGTGGAAAGGTACGTTTGGGGTGTTACTTTTCACGTTAGATCGATATCACACAATATATAGTGCAATCATCATCAAATGACATTAAAACATATTACATGAGTTTAATTGTGCAAATTAAATAATTGTCTTGAAAACATTATTTGTAGAAAAACCCCAGCCCGATGGTTAACATGATGCTTCCTATGATGCTAGAATCCAATGCAAGTACCTGCTTACTTTCCTTAGAAAACATAGAAAGTAAAATGTGGGGGTCAATACGATGTTGGTAAATTCACAGGTTTAACATAAAGTAAAAGTATTGATATGCAAAACACCACGGGGATAGTAACGCATAAAGGCACATACTATAGTAATTCCTTTTGCCCTGTAAAAGACGCTAGACAATGTTTCTCAGGTTCCTATCTGGATCATCCTGATGTGAGACCCTCAGTCCGACAATGAAATAAACCTGTTGCTTGGCCTAAGCGTTTCGTGATAGCAAGTCACGCATGCCGGGTATTGTCAATACCCAAATAGATCTATTTATAACATCTCGCGCTACACTATTAACTATTAAAGTCCACTGGAATAAATAGGGCAGACGATAGGCAGTAATCTGTTGTTGTCTATAAGCATTTGCATAAACAATAATTAAGTATGTTTTCTCCCCTAGTTATAAAACAGTAAAAGATGGGGCCATGAACTTACCTCAGTAGTGATGATGTAGGGATAATGTCACTGAATGCACTGGAACAATATGATCACGAAGTAGTGAAATTACCTAAGTGATTTATATGACTCAGTATATGCACAATAAAAATGCACAGATAAATGTAACTGATGAAAATGCATGATCACAAATTAATAAGTTGTTACTATTGTTTATACGTTAAACTTATAGTAAGTTATCGATAGTAATAAATTTTTAGTTTCTAAAAATATAATTAAATTGTTCGTACAACAAAAGTATAATAAATTAAATAAATAGATTTTTATTTAATTAATTGATTGTAAGAAAATAATATGTTTCACCAAATTTTCTTAGGGTTTTGAATACACTAAATAGTTCGTTCGTTTATAAAATTTCGTAAATAACTCTAATAGTTTATTTAATAACTAAATAACTTAATTTAATTTTTTATAAAACAATTTTATTAATGTTTTAATTAAATTAAATTTACACATTAGTCCTTATAAAATAATAATATCCAAAATAACCCCTAGCGTTTCGTTCGTTAAATGTATAACCTTGTTAGTCCTTATTCGTTAGATTTATTTTCAAAAACACCCCTAGGGTTCATAATACTTTTGAAAAGTGACAATAGTGGTCCCTAGGGTTTTATAACTTTTGGGTTATTTCAAACCGAGTCCCTAGGGCTCAGTTAAGTTTAGTAAAATGGCAAAAAAGTCCTCCAAGTCACGAAAATATTATAGGACACATTTAGGGCTTGTTTTAAGTTTGGATAATGACACTTATGGTCCTTTTGGTTTTATTTAAGTCTCGGTATAAAACAAACGCACCCTATACTTTTTAAATTGGCAATTTTAGTCCTTAGACTTTACAAAAGTCTTAAATTTAATGTTTATGTTTTATAAAGTTATATTTTCAACCTATACTTTCACACTTGGCATAAATGGAACAAAAAGTCTCCAAAATATATATTTGGAGTTAAATGGGCTCGGTTGGCCCATTAATGGCCGGTTTAGGTTTTCGGGTTTAATGGGCTCACACTATAGGCTTGTTAAGTACTAGTACTAGTTTACTAAGCATTCTAACTAATCTAATATAATACTTGGGCTTGTGGGCTTATCCAACATTCGGCTTATATAGTTAAAAGTATAATGGGCTTATGGGCTTATATAGTTCTTGGCTTATGAGGCTTATGGCTTATATGGTTCACGACTTATATTACTTAGAAGCTTATTTAAGTGAGCTTATCTAGCTTATTTTAGGAAGTCATCTAATCTTAATACCCACTTAAGCTAAAGGTTTAATAGGCAAATGTTTGGTATTCGGTTCATACAAATAAGCCGAGACATATGGGATTATTCATTAGGGTACATGTCTAGTTTAGTAGGTTTAGCTAAGCTAGGGTTTTCATAGCAAGGTTTCCAACTAGTTTCCATAGATCTAGGGTTTTTAAGATATGTTTACCCACGAAATAAAATATGTCGTGGGCTTCTAGGGTGTTAGTGGCTCGGGTTTTAGCATGTTTTACGTAAGCATGTAAACCTAGTCATGATTTCAAAGGTCCTACACGTATGGCATGCTAAGATGATTAGAAAAGATGAATGAATTTAGGATAAGGAGTGGTATACTTACTTGTTTGAAGAAGGTGACGATGAATGAACAAAACTAGAACTTATATGGATTCTATGCGTCAAGCTCCTTAAACCGTGACCTAGAATGGTCTTAGCTTGCCTTGCCCACCAAGATTCAAGTGAGGATTGCACTAAATGATCTTGGAACCAAGATTTGGGTAGTAAATGGTGTAAGGAATGTATGTTTTGTGTGTATTTAGTATGAGATCTGATTATGAGTTTTGTGAGTGAGATTGGAGTGCTTAAGTGTTAGATAAATATTCAAGTGTGGGTGATGTGTGTGGTTCGGGTGGTATACACGACAAGAGAGAAAGAAAGGAAAGATACATGTAATATATATTGTACTATTATGATCTTTAATAGGATTGTGTAAGTACTAGGTTTAATGGCAATGATGTACACTTTCCTCTTTTCCCCCACTCTAGCGTCACATACTATAGTCAAAAGGGGACAAGGTGTTGTTTTCATAGTGTAAGTTTTAATAAGGGTGATGTACAAGTCTTGTGTAAAGTCAAAAATAAGTTTGTAAGGTTTTTTAGTAAGTGTAAAGATGAGGTATGGTGTATTCGGCTAGAATAAGAGGTCTAGGATAGTTTTAAGTTTAAGTCAAGTGATTTTGTGTAGTTACTAGGGGTTTAGGTAGTGTAGTGTTAGTGTAGGTTCGAGTCTAAGTTGATTTGGTTAGGTTTTAGGGTTTTTGGTGAAAGTATAGTCTAAAATAAATAAAAGTATAGTTTTATATATTAAAAGTATGATAAACTTAATTAAATGCTATAATTTTGTTAGATACAAAATTATATGGTCAAACTAGTTTTTGGTTGATTATTGTGACACTTAAAGTGTATAGAAAATATATAGTACATATATATTTTTGTAGTAATATGATATTAAATAAACATTATTAATTGTGATCATGGTTTTTATATAGTATAGAAAATATATATATATTTTATGTTTTTATATTCCTAAAATAATGCATGAGTATGCTCATGAGTTTATAGGTGACTTAATAGTCCCAAAATGATGTATTGTGTTATGTATGCTCATAAAATGTAGCCATACATAATGTCTTGAGAAATGTAGTATGTGTGTATGCTCATAAAATGTAGCCATAAATGTTGTTCCTGTGATCCCATGATTGAATACTCACAATCATAATGTATTGTTCAAAGTTCTTGTTGCTCAAATGTTCCAACTGTTCCCATGTATGATAAATGCTCAAAGCTCCAGTGATCAAAATGATGTATGCTCATGAATGATGCATATGATTGTGAAAAATTTTATACAAAGGTGAAGAATATATACATATATCATGAGGTAACGTGTACAATGATGTCATAGTAAAAACCTGAAAACTGTAGGTTTTACAACACTATCCCGTTATTTTAGCTTTGTCCTAAAAGTTTAAGATGACGTTACTTCTCAGGCGAACAGGTGTGGGTACTTAGCTCTAAACGAGTCTTCGCGTTCCCAAGTGAACTCGGGACCTCTCCTGGAGTTCCAACGTATCTTAACTAACAAAATTTGTCCGCGCTTCAGTTTCTTGACTGCTCTCTCTATGACTTCCACGGGTTCTTCTGTAAATTGGAGTTTGTCATCAAAATGAAGTCCCTCCAATGGCATGGCTAACAGCTCATCCGCATAGCACTTTGTTAATGCAATGATGCCTAAAAACGTTACTTGCATTTTTTGGTCTCGCTTTGTTTTGATGACGACAATATGTAAAAACAAGCATTTACGAAAACAAAGAAAAACAAATTCTTGAGTTCAAGTATTTTTCATTTCAACCATTATCACTTAAGGTATGAACAAACAAGTAATTATCCTAATTAAGTGATCAAGGATTTAATCTTTTCTTAAAACTCACTTTTTATTAAGTGTGACAAAGTTTTATTATTAAACTTCTTTTTAAGAAAATGTTTTATTAAATTAATTATTTGAAAATTTGAAATTTGAAAATGGCATATTCTATCTTGGTTTGGAATATCCTTTCAGGATATTTTAATCCCAGATTTGAACCAATCTACTAAACACAAAAGGGAGCGGACTCTACGCCGGCGGTTCCTTAGCGCCTATGGCTGTTCCTTACCAATAAGGAACCGCGGGCTCCAATAAGGAACCGCGGGCAGATATAGCCGTTGGATGTTTTTCTTATAAATAGTGGACCATTCTCAGACTTTCAATCCACCTCTTTTACACATACATTTCAGATTCTTTCATACTTCTTAAATCACTCAAATCCTTGATCATTTGTTTGATTACTACTTGTTTAGAAGTGAATCTTTCTCCTCTTATCTTTTCCTCTCAAAGTGCAAAGAGAAGAACACTATCATTCTTGAAGTGTTGTGTCTACCTCAAAGATCCATTAAAAATCCAAACTTATTCATTCATTTTTGTGTCATTGTTGTGAAGATCCAACTAGTTGTGTCTATTTGGAAGTTGTGTATGTATTAAGGTTAATACTTAGTCCTTAAAGTATATTTGTGTAGATTGGTACTAGCTAAAATTAGGGCTCGACTTTTAGCTTAGAGTCAGAAATTGGTTAAGCGACGTTGTGTACGGTTTCTCCACTTTAAAGAGCTTGTTGATTAGTGAACTCTCGAGTAAGGAGTACTCGAGGAGTGGAGTAGGAACGAGGAGTGAGCTTCGTTGCCGAACCACTATAAATCCTTGGTGTTTGGTTTGATCATTCCTTCCCTTATCTCTTTACATTCATTATTCTTATACTTGTGATTATTAGTTTAGTTGCACTATACATTAATTATTCTTTATACTTTTGATTATTATTTTAGTTGTACTATACCTTGTTCATATTATGTATAAGAAGGTTTCAAATAATTACTCAAGCTTAAGTTTTAAAAAGGATTTTTTTAAACCAATCTTTAACAAGTAAATTTAAGAAACTATTCAACCCCCCCCCCCCCCCCCCCCCCCCCCGCTTCTAGTTTCTACAATTGGTATCAGAGCGTGGTTGCTCAAGATTTTTTAAAATATATTGTATTTTAAAACTTGAATCGATCTATGGATTCCAACAAGTATCTAGAAGGGAAATCCATGCAAAGACCACCTCTTTTTGAGACCAATAGTTTATTTTTTGGAAAAAATAGGTTTGAGACTTATGTGAAATCAAAAGATTTAGATCTTTGGCATGTTATTACCAATGGTGATTTTTTTACCATTCCAATAAAATTAAGTTTCTAAAAGTATAGTTACTTTTGACAAAGCTAATGATGATAATAAAAGGAAACTTTCTAAAACTAATGAGGCTAACATGGTGATTTATAATGCTTTACCAAAGAAAGAGTACGAAAGGATTTTTATTTGTGAAACCGCTAAAGACATTTGAAACACTCTTTTAGTAACCCACCAAGGTAATATCCAAGTCAAAGAAAGTAAAATCGATCTTCTTGTTCAACATCATGAACAATTTGTCATCTTAGAAGATGAAACTATTGATAGTGCATTTGCTAGATTTAACACTATTATTACTAGTCTAAAAGCACTTGATGAAGGTTTTTCTAGCAAGAACAATGTTAGGATGTTTCTTAGGGCGTTGCATCCTAAATGGAGAGCTAAAGTCACGGCGATTGAAGAATCAAAGGATCTCGCTAAATTATCACTCGATGAACTCATTGGTAACTTGAAGGTTCACGAGATGATAATTTTGAAGGACTCGGAAATGGTGAAAATTAAGAATGAAAGAAATTCTCTTGCACTCAAGGCCAAGAAGGCATAAAGTGACCATGAAAGCTCCTCGGATAGTGATGATGAGGAATATGCCTTGGCGGTTAGAGACTTTAAGAAGTTCTTCAAAAGACGAGGTCAATACGTGAGGCAACCAAACAACGACAAGAAACCCTTCTCCAAAAACCGATTTGCCAAAGATGATAAAGGTGATAGGAAATGCTTTAGATGTGGTGATCCAAATCATTTCATCGGTGTTTGTCCTAATCCTTCACGCGACAAGAACCACACAGCGTTTGTTGGACGTTCATAGAGCGATAGTGGTGAAGATGTTGATGACAACCCCAAAGATGAGAAATGTCTCATGGCTCACACTTCTAAAGAGGTACATTTCGAAACCGATTATTATAGCAATAATAGTTCTTCTCAAGATGATAGTGAATTAGAAGGCTAATACAATAACTTGCATAAGCTTAGTCTTAAATTCATTGAAAAGAACAAAATGCTAAAATCAACTAGAACTAAGCTTGAGAGTGAGATTAGTGAGCTAAAAGAGAAATTAGCTAAGCTTGAGAAAAACAAAGAAGTAGATATAGGATGCTTAAAATGTGAAAACCTTACACAAGAAAATGAAAACCTTAAGAGCACCTCCATTAGACTTGAAAAGTTCATGAGAGGTACTAATACTCTTGATGATATTTTAAATAAACAAATTCATTCTAAGGAAAGACTTGGGTTAGGATATAACACTAATGAAGCATCAACTAGTGAACCAAAACAAGTTAGGTTTTCAGAAAAACACTCCCCTGTACGCGGTTCTCCATTGTATGGGGCGGTTCCTTATCGTTATGGAACCGCCGATGGAGCTAAAGAACCGCGGCCAGAAGAAGATTTTTGTGAAAATCCTTAACATTCTGAAAAGTCACTTTTAGGTGAAGGACCAAAACATATTCTTATTAACAAGGTCAAAGTACCTATAATTGAAAAGTCTACTCTAGATAAATTCTACAAGCCGTTGAATAAACCTCTAATGGGAACAAGAAACTTATCAAGAAAAACATCTACTCCTCCAAGAGTATGAAATGGATCTAAACAAAGAAGTAGAACACCTACGCCAAAAAGAGATGATCAAGCTAAATCACGACCTAGAAGTAAAACTCCAACACCTAGGAGGAATAACAGTTCTAGATCAAGATCAAAGACACCTAGGAGAAACTATGGACAACAAAATGGCCATATGAATTGGAATAACTTTCAACAACAATACTTTTACCCATGGTGAATGTCTCCTTCATTCATGCATCCCAATCAAATGCAAGGGATGTTTAGAACTAACAATTCTGGACCCATGAGATATTGGGGACCAAATGTTTGATCTTGTGTGTTGTTACCTAGATATGCTTGGCAATCGATTTAGAGCCCGACGATTGTATTTAGGATAGTGGTTGTTCTAAACACATGACGGGTAATCGAAGTTTATTCTCATACTACAAAGCATATGATGGAGGTAAAGTTACATTCGCTAGTAATCGACGTGGTAATATCATTGGCAAAGGTACGGTTTCTCTTGACTCTATGACTATAGAAAACGTAGAACACGTAGATAACTTAGGTTTTAACCTTCTATGTATAGGTCAAATTTGTGACAATAAGTGTAAGGTCATCTTTTCAGAATATGACAGTGAAATCGTAAAAGATGGAAAGGTCATTGGAAAAGGTGTTAGGAAGCATGGGCTTTATGTCATGAAGGTTAATAGGAAGTCAAAGGAAAACTTATGTCTAGTGACTTTAGATAGTAAGACATCTCCCCAAGATGAAGTTTGATAGTCACTTTTGTGATGTTTGCAAAATTGGGAAGCAAGTTCACTCAAGTCACAAAGCCAAGAATTTGGTTTCGACCTCTCGGTGCTTAGAGCTCCTACATATGGATCTCTTTGGACCTTCCGCCATACGGAGTTATGGAGGTAACCTTTATACCCTAGTTATAGTTGACGACTACTCTAGATTCACTTGGACTAGATTTTTAGCCTCTAAGAATGAAGCTTTTGATCACTTCGAAACCTTTAGTAGAAGAATTCAAAATAAACTAGGATGTTCAGTTGTCTCTATTAGGACGGATCATGGTAGGGAAGTTGATAATGAAGTGCTATTCGGTGCCTTTTGTGAAGCTCATGGTATTATCCATAACTTCTCGGCTCCTCGCACTCCACAACCAAATGGGGTAGTTGAAAGGAAGAATAGGACCATCAAAGAGATGAGTATGACGATGTTAAATGAGCAATCTTTGACTCAAAAATTTTGGTGCAATGTCGTGGACACAACAACCTACATTCTCAACCAAATTCTTATTCGACCTTTTCTAGGAATGACCCCCTATGAGATTCTTAAAGGTAAGAAGCCCTCATTGGAATACTTTTGGGTGTTTGGAAGCAAATGCTTCATTATCAACACCAAAGTCTTACGAAGGTATCTTTTTAGGTTATTCTCAAACTAGCAAAACCTACATAGTCCTCAATAGAACCTCAGGTGTAATTGAAGAATCACTTAACGTGACATTTGATGAAACCCCTCCTTCATCTAAGACACCACCTTTGGTAGATGATGACTTAGATGAAATAGACATAGTTAATTCCAAACATGTTAGAAACATAGGAGTTGAAGACCATAGTGTTGAAAAGGGAGTAAACATTAAGGAGTCTAAGGATCATGCTCTCGATAACGTCATAGGCGAATTAAATCAAAGGACCCTAAGATCTCAACTCCAAAATCAAAGTAACTTCTTTTTTTTGTATCCTTGATTGAACCAAAGAATGTTAAAGAATCCTTTATGGACGAGAGTTGGGTCATCGCTATGCAAGAAGAATTGAATCAATTCATTGCTAATGACGTTTGGGAACTTGTTTTTCCACCTAGAAGTTCGACCATCATAGGAACCAAATGGGTATATAGGAATAAGTTAGACAATAATGGTGTTGTGTCTCGTAACAAGGCTAGACTTGTAGCTCAAGGCTATAATCAACAAGAAGGTATTGATTATGACGAGACATATGCACCCGTAGCTAGATTCGAATCCATTAGAATCCTTTTAGCTTACGCTTATGCTTTAGACTTTAAGCTTCAACAAATGGATGTAAAGAGTGCATTTCTAAACGGTTTGATCAATGAGGAGGTATATGTAGCTCAATGATGAGACTGCTTTTATACATGGTCTCATCGTCCAAAACGGGCTTAAATTGCATAAAATATCATAAAATAGACCAAATATATGCTCGTGTTTGTTACTTGTATTTTTAGGTACGGATATTGAGGAATTGGCAAAAGATCACAAGAATCATTCAAAAACGAACACGAGAAACGAAGTCGCACAATGAACCGGGCCCAAGTTTGGAATTTTGCAAATGACCCTTGAAGAATTCAAGATTGGCAAGAATGGCCCCTCATCTTTGAAGAACTTGTCACATTTGACCCTCAAAATATCAAATGTACAAGAATGGTCCTTAATGTTTGAAGATTATACAAGATCAGCCCTTTGAAAATGAAGAAAATACAAAAGGAGCCCTTTGGAAAAATTTTGGAATTGATTGTGCTACTTTTGACAAGTTGTCAAAAGTTGACAAAGCAAGATTAGGCGCTGATGGACATTTAATACAAAGTAAAAGAAGTGTGAAAGCTTGGGGGTCAAAACTGCCAAACTACTAAACCCTTACACCCACTCAGACCCTGCCACGTCACTAAAACCCACCCAAATATAAATACCCTACCCGTACCCACCACCACCCAAGTCCATAACCCGGTTTATATTTTAAACATGGTCAAATCTGGTCAAACCCACTTAACCCCCTTCCCTCCTAAACAACTTTTCAAAAACGAATTAAGATTAAACCACCCCTTAATCCATTAGAACCCTAGAACCCCACCCAAATCAATTAAGCTTTAACCAAGGGGATATCCCCTATAACCTTCCAGTTTGTTGATTAAGCCCACCCTTAACCAAACCCACCTCACCAAACAATGTCACATGCACTGTGGGACCCTCCCCAAGCCTCCCCTGCTCCATCACTTTCACCCAAAACCCCACACCCGACCAGTTTAACATCTAGGATCGACTCCTTTGTCCCCAAGGCTCTTTTAACGTCCAAGATTCATTCTACTTGCTGGCAAATGACATGGGACAGTTTTTGACCAAATTCGTCAAAGGGCAAATTTGAGATTTCCAGAATTAGGGTTTTGTATTTGTAATTTTTAATTCCTGTTTCTAGATAGTTCTACTTAGCCTATATAAAGAGAATGCAGCCTGTGCATATCCTTTGTTCCAGATTTTTCTCCAAAAAATTGTAATTCCTTTTTTATGAATATTAAAGTTGGTGTTTGTTAAAATACAAGTGTAATTCCTTTTACTGTTTTTAAAAAGTTGGTATATCTTTGTTGAGAAAAATCTGAGTTCCATTTAAAACTTGTTCAAACATTTGTTGTTTGAATTTTTTTTTCAGAAACATAGTTTCTGAATTTGGGAGATTATTGGTGAAAGTTGTTTCAAAGGTTTTGTGTTTAAAGAGTTTGGATTATTTGGTGTTAAGGTTTGAAATAGAAACGTTTTTGGAAAGATTTTAAGAAAGTAAAGAAAAGAAAACAGAATATCCATATATTTGTGTTTTTCTTTTTGATTTTTTCTTGAACAGGATTGAAGGTTGTTGTTGATCAAGAGTTCTGCATATGCCCGGGCATATGGGAGGTGGTTATGCAACCACAATGAACCTTGGATGTAAGGTTCATTGGTAAGTTTCTTTTCCCTTTTGAAATTTTCAGAAAAAAAAGTGATTTGAGTGATTGGTTTGATTGTATGCTAAGTGTTTGAAATTGGCTTGGATTGTGTTTAAATGTTATGACATACATGTTTTAAGATGTTGAAATCATTTTGAGTGTGTTTGAAAAGGTTTTGATTTGAAAAAGTGTGAAACTGAAATTTAAAGGGGTGTTTGGATTAATGTTTTAGCAAGGCAAAAATCTTGGTTTATGGTTTAAAAACGTGTTTAAGTCACTAAAACAGGTTAAGATGGATTGCTTGCTAGTTGTAGTTTAGTTTGGATCAAGTTTTGAAGCAAGTTGTGAGTTTAAAAGGATAAAGTGAGCTTAAAATCTGCATATGCCACTAATCTGCTTGTTTTTCCTCATTTGTGCTTGAATCTTTGTAAATCTGTTAAGTGGTAGGAGGTTTAAGGATTGCAATTGATTGTATGCTAGTTTATGTAAGTGTATGCAAGATCTTTGGCTTTGAAATTCATTATTGTGCATGTACAAAGCATAGAAACCCATCAGACCTAGTTTTTCATATCAGCAACTCTTGAGTGTGCATTTTGATCTTGATTGTGATATTTGGTGCAAGTTCTTGTTGATTCCTGTTTATTTGTGACTCCCTACACTCCAAAGAGTGTAGGGGTGCCTTTGTTCCAAGAATACAACACCACACAAGCATTAACCAAGCCCTCTTGGTCTAAATTCACAAGTGGTGAACTCACCCTTGTTCATCAGAAACAAGAAGAAAGCTGGGCACATTTTTGCTTTCAAATTGCTTAATATTGATTAAAAGTAGGTTTGTGATTGTGTTTTTGTGGACTATAAGAGTCACTGTTTAAGTTTTAAAAAAAAAAAAAAAAAATTTTTGTAAAAAGTTCACCCGCAACGGACTCGAACACGCGACCCCTCGCTGGGGGACTTAGCGTGCTTACCGTTGATCTAGATGAACCTTTTACGTTAAAGGTTCATTTCAAGTGTTACTTAAGGGTGTTTTAGCTTTGGCTTATATTAATAAGCCGTAGCTTATTTGCTCATTTTCAGCTTATTTATTAAGCTTTTTAGCTTCTATTGATTTTTCCTAGGATATTTATAAGTGTTAGGATTTTTCTGATTAAAAATTTTATTTTTCCTTTTATTCAATTAATTAATAGGATTATTTTTAGTTTTAAATTTAGAAAGTTATTTAAAAATATTAAACAGTAATTAAAAAATACAAAAAAATAGTTTTTAGGTTTAAATTTGTATTTTTGAGGTTTACATATCAAAAAGTTTTCAAAAACTTTAATTTTTAATTTTATTTAATTTTAGGGTTTTTAGACAACTTTAAAAATTAATATAAAATTAACTAAAAGGTTTCAGAAACTTTAATTTACATTTTCTTCTTAGTTAGAATATTTAGAATTTTTGAGAATTTTTTAGAATTTATTTAAGAACTTTTAATTTTTTAGATTATTTTATTATTATTTTATTCATTAAAATAAAAAGTCTTATTTTTATTTCCTTTTCATTTTTCCTAGATTCTAGACATTAAAATAGGACCTTTTTCACTTTTCAAATAATTTTTAGGCTTTTCAATTAATTTTTAGAATTAATTTAAGATTTAATAGATTTTAATTGTTTTTAGGAGTTTAAAAATAGTTTAATTTGGTTTTAAAATTTTTAAAAATAGTTTTTAGTTTAATTAGGTAATTTTTGAGGTTTACAAATTATAAAATCTTGTTTAGGGCTTTTTAATATTTAAAAGTGATTTTTAGGGCTTTAATTAGCATTAAAAAGTCATTATTAAATTAATTAAAAGGTTTTGGCAAGTTTGGATTTTTTGTAAACTCTTAGAATTTTATTGTGGATTTTTAGTAATTTTTAGGAATTTTTAGATTAAAATTTTAAATTTTGCACTTTTTACGTTTCTACGTCGTAACTTTCTAGTAGTGTTTTTTTGCCTTATTTTTCTATTTTTTTTTTCGTCTTCGTCATTATCTCTTCTTTTCTTCTCATTAATAATCAAAAAAAAAATCAATCATTCAATTCACAACGCACTAGCCTCCTCGAGAGAACGATTCCCATCAAGGGTCATAAGTGTTTACGTTTTCCTAAACGTACGCTTAATTCTTACCGCTTTTACCTTGTTTTCCTAAACAAGTGTAATTTTACTACCATCAAAATGGCGCCGCTGCCGGGGAGGCGTGTTGTGTTTTGATTGAACCATTGTTGTTTTCTATATTAGCCATAAAGTAATTGTATTAATAGCACTCTATTAATACGTATTATCGTTTTTCGGTTTTTGTGTGAATACTATTACTATATTATATACGTAGAACAATAAATACACAAGTACTCCAAATACGTGAGCAATCACAACCTTGATTCGGGATTTCATCACTCGATCATTGTATTCGAATCTCAAACCAAAGAAAAAGGCAAAAATAGATAAATACTTTCGTGAAGCTTAATCTTGATAATACAAACTATAAGGTGGGTATAAGGCGGTTGTATTTCACAACCTAAAGGAAAAAGGCTCTTAAGTGCTTCGCGCCGCCTCGTTTCCTCCGCTTGCTTGTGCGTATTTGATTTTGAGAGTGAATCGAGGGTTTTGCCGCCCAAAGTATTACTACATATCATATATATTTTCTTGGTTTCATATTGATTAAACCCTCTTGAACGATTTGGTGTTCCACCATCGTTCTAAAGTCATCGAAGGCGTTCACTCCACGTGATCGTTTTCGTTCCTTGAGGCCTTTTTAATCGAGAGATTTGATTAGTGAGGAGATTTGTGGACTCATTGTCTACTTAATACATTCACTAATTTCCAAAAAGGTTAATACAATCAAAAACCACAAAAAAAAAATTAAAAAACATAAAATACCAAAAAGAATCTTCTTTGCTCGTCTCCACGTTGTACGTGACGTTTATGCTCACTCGTAATCAAGCAAAACGTGCACGTAGACGCAAGAACAAAACTCCTACTAAAACTCATTCTAGTGAGGAGTCTCCAAGTGAGGAACCGATTGTAGAACAAGAAGCTATCATGGCTAATCGTACTATGATGGAGTTGCTTCAAGCACCCACCGAGGGTTTTGGAGAGGCCATTGTGATTCCCGCCATCCTTGCGGAGAACTTTGAGATCAAAACGGGTTTAATGTCTATGCTTCAAGCAAACAAGTTTCGCGGTCACGAAAAAGACAACCCACATTATCACATTAGGCAATTTAATCGTCTTACCGCGACAAGCAAGTTTAAGGATGTGCCACACGATGCTATTAAGATGATGTTGTTTCCTTACTCGTTAGATGGACCCGCCAAGATTTGGCTTGAGAAAGAACCGCCGAATTCGATTTTGACATGGGCCGATCTCGTGTCTAAATTTGTGAATCAATTTTTTCCACCATCTAAGACAACATTTGAAAAACGAGATTTCACGTTTTACACAAAGACCAAATGAAAGTTTTTCAATGGCTTGGGAAAGGTTTAAAGAAATGTTACATGAATGTCCACACCATGATTTTTCCGAATTGCATCAAATTGACACTTTTTATAATGGGCTTAATGAACATGAACGAGATTATTTAAATGCCGCCGCGGGTGGTAATTTTTTGTGCAAAACGACCAATGAGGCTTTGAAAATCATAGAAAATAGGTCTAAGGTCTATAGCCCTCGTAACACACCGAGTGTTGCCAATTTGGGCTCGTCATCATCTCGTTCCATTAATGCCTTGCAAGATGAAGCAAATGAAGAGAATCGGTTTTTCGATAGGTTTTCGACTCTTATGTCTCATTGGAAAGCTCAAGAAGCTTCAAACACCGCTTCGGTTAAAGCGGTTGCTAAGAATTGTATTTCATGTGGTGGAGCTCATGATTTTTCCGAGTGCATTACCGCGGATGGTAACACTTCGAATGCTTATGTAGCCACGGGAACTTACAACCAAATCGGTCAAGGTTCCCGCCAAAATCAAGCTCCACAAAATCAAAATGCTAATAACTATCGAAACAACAATCAAGGTGGAAATTACCAAGGAAATCAAAGGAATTATAACAAGGGTAATTACCAAAGTGGTAATGGGCAAATTTCAAACCAAAACCAAAACCGTGATTTTCAAACTCCTACTCAAGGTTTTCAAAATGCTCACACTAAAAATTTGCAAGGAGAATTTTTAGATTATGCTAAGGCTAATGATGCTAAGTTTGACAACATGCAACGTGAGATGATTAGCTTAAGATCCGAGTTGAAAAACGAGCTTAAAACCGAACTTGCTAATGAACTTAAAACTCATGCTAATAAAATGGAAGGAAATGTCACACGACTCCAACAAAATCAACAAAAAATGGAGCAAGGACAACATGAGATTAAGCAAGAGTTGTTAAAAGCGGATGCTAGGCAATCTAAGTTTGAAGACCGAATGGCTAAAATGTTTGAAGCTATCATGTGTAAGCCCTCTTCTTCGGGTGGTCTTCCTAGTGATACCATCGTGAACCCGAAAGGAGAATTGAAGGTTGTTGCCACTCGTAGTGGTAAAACTTTCAAAGAACCCACTTCTCGTCCAAGTACTTCTATGGAGAAGGAAAAAGAGAAAGAACCCGAGGTTGTGGTTGAAAAGGAGCACATTACAATCCCACGAAGTACCGCTCAAACCACACCTACGGTTGAACCAATACCCATCATGGAACCCGAGATTCCAAGGCCGATGCCTATGCCTAATTTGCCCCAACCCACACCACCTTTACCCTACCCATCAAGACGAGACAAGGAAAAGGCACAAGAACGAAATAATTATCAATTTGAACTTTTTATGAAAATGTTTCGTGACTTGCATTTTAATATAAGTTTTGCCGACGCCTTAGTCATGATGCCTCGATTTGCCGCGAACTTCAAAAGTATGTTGAATAACAAAGAAAAATTGCAAAAATCGTCTAGTTGTTCTTCGGTTTTTCTAAGCCGCATACCTCAAAAGGTCGGTGATCCTGGAAAGTTTTTAATCCCATGTGCTATCCAAGACATGGAAGAATGCTACGCCTTGGCCGATCTTGGTGCTAGTATTAATTTGATGCCTCTTGAGATTTTTAAATCGCTCAATCTTCCAAATCTCACTCCTTCAAGAATGTCAATCGAAATGGCCGATCATTCTACGATTCTAGCTTGTGGAGTTGCCGAGGACGTCTTTGTGAAAGTTGGAAAGTTCTACTATCCCGTGGACTTCATTGTTGTTGATATTCCCATCGATCCTAAAGTTCCGTTAATTTTAGGTCGATCTTTTTTGGATACCTCGAGAGCACTTATCGATGTGCATGCAAGAAAAATCACTCTTCGTTTCAATGAGGAAGAACTCGTCATTAATGCAACCCAAAACTCCACTCTTTCTCATGTTTATTCGATCACATCTTTGTACAATGTCAATCCTATCAAAAACATTTGCAAAAAGATTTCAAATAGAGTTTTAGTTGTTGAGAAAAATGAAGTTCCGTCCCCTCCGCCGATGGAGGTTAAGAGTGTTAAGCCTATGATTCCAATCTCGAGTGATTCTTCGGATGATGAATACGTTGATCCCGATGGGGAAGTTTTCTTCGTTGACAAAAGATTTGAAAACTTGCCACCACCTAAACCAAAACGTTTTCAAAATGTGAGAATTTTTAGTGTGACTAACATTGTTTTAGATACACCAAATATTTTTGACATAATTAAATCGGGTTTTCACAAAGAGAGTTTTAAAGATGAAAAAGGAAAAGATTTTGAATCTAATTTAAAAGATTTTTCTACAATTCTAACTCCATCATCACCGCGGTTATTGAGTACTACAAGCTCGTCTTCTCCTTTTGACGATGCTTTGTGTGGACCTAGTGTGGGGGAAGCCCCTTATGTTCCCTTCCCTTTCTCCACCGAGGACGAGATATTTGATCCTGGAATTGCTTATATAGGGAAATCTCGGTCTTCCACCGATGCAATAAATGGAAAATCATTTCATTTGATTGGTGCGAGTCTACCTCGAGTAGCTCAATGTTTTGACTTACCCATTGTCCCACCCTTCTATTTCTTCTCTCCTATTTTCTTCTATCCCATTGGGATTTGTGTTGGAGTTGTGTTGTCTCGTCTTTCATCCGAAAACGAGGACGCTATCTTTGACCCCGGTATACGTTTATCGGATTTTTAAAGTACTCCACGTACTTTTGGGCCTTGTTTATCATGTAAGCCCCACCAAAAATTGACCATACCATGATTATCCCTAAATGATCACATTTATGGGGATTCGAGTCGAGCTTTTGACTCGGTTATAAAAAACAAGGTGCCTCGTGGGGGAGACCCATGCTTATCCATGTACATATTATTGCTTTCTAATTAGTGTAATGTGAGGGGATTTGTGCCCTTCCAACCTTTGTTCCGTGGTTGTTTGTGAATTGTGTCTTTTAGATCATCATCTTCACGATTGGAGCCTCTCGTGTTCGTTTCATGGGAGCACTTGATCGTTTGCTTTGGAGGCCTTTCCCAATATCCATCATGATATATCCTTTTATGTTCTAACCCTAGGTTTTTAGCACACTTCATAAACGGCTATTACTTAATGGTTACACCCTTTCCATGCTAGATTAGGCATTCGACTACGTCTCTAGTATGGGGGTGTTTGCACCCCTAGACTCGAAACATTGAGGACAATGTTTAACTTTAGTATGGGAGGGTGAATAGATACTTGCCTTGCCAAACCTTCACGCTTTCCAAAGTTTATCGTTTTGTTTATCGTTTTGTTGCAAAATAAGGCTAAAAATGGCCAAATTTTAAAATTTTTCTCATGTTTCATAAGTGTTTAAAGACACGAATGTAGATTTTCCGATGGCGAGAATAAGAGTAATTTTTGACTCGACCGTGCGTGTTGAGCACTTAGCTTTGGTTCCTTAACTACACATTAGGCTAAGTCTCTTAAATGAGGACGAGAAATGATAGAGTTAATTATAAGTTACTATGCTAAACGTAGAATACGCGTATTCTTTCAAAAACTCATGTGTTCTCGTTGTTTGCTTATTCTCCCTTCGCTTGTAAATATTTTTTGCTTAATAAATATTGATTTAGCGGTTTAGTTTTGATTGTTGGGTTTCTAGTCTTTTTCTAGTAGCTTCCGTGTAATTAAATTGGGAAGACATTAAGGTATCGCCAGCGTCACGGTTTTGAAGTATTGGCACCCCAATAATCGAAGGCTTCACCCAATAATAAGATTTCAAGTGCTCACCTAAATCTAGCAAACAATTTGAAGCCCCACAAGGCCTAAAATCTATGCAAAATTGAAAGTGAATCAAGCCTTAATCTTCGAAGCTTTAAAGATCCAAAATTCGCTTTAGCGTGAGGATATACGTCTTTGGCTAATAAAACCACCGATGAGGCGGATAATAAAAGGCAAGGCAAGACCGAAGTCATCTTCATGGCGAAGTTGAATAAAAGATGGAGGTAAACCAAAGATAATAAGGCCCTTCCGTTAGGGGGCATATAAAAGTCTTGGTAATAAGTCTCATGTTCAAAACCGTTATAAAACCGTGTTTATCGATTCTTCTTGTCAACTTAATTTTTTAACATCGTTGTCTATTAGGGGGGGTTATTGATTTGATGGTCTTAGTTACACCGTTAGGACTCTATTTTTAGACCTAAATCTCTATTATCGCATAAGTCAACAATGTATCCTCGTGATCATTAAGACATAATAAAATATAAGAGATACAACTTAGGAATAATGGGAGAATAAGTACGTGATTAGGGCATATGAGTAGTGTTAGCATTACTAACTTATAATGACAATGATCTTGTTGCACGCTTGGCATGGAATTAGGGTGAAAATCGAGGACGATGAAATTATTTCTAACGAAGCATTCACGTGTTCTTATTCTATGAACCTAAACGTCCCATTTTGCGATGAAAATCATACGTTATGTCCAAAACACAAGTAGTAGTAATAGTGTAGTATAGCTAGTTTATCATTTAAATAAAAGTGAATTAAAATGAATTTTGGAGATGATTTGATACTTTATTCTAGCATTGCGTGAGGGCACGGCAATGGTTTAGTATGGGGGAGTGATGAGACTACTTTTATACATGGTCTCATCGTCCAAAACGGGCTTAAATTGCATAAAATATCATAAAATAGACCAAATATATGCTCGTGTTTGTTACTTGTATTTTTAGGTACGGATATTGAGGAATTGGCAAAAGATCACAAGAATCATTCAAAAACGAACACGGGAAACGAAGTCGCACAATGAACCGGGCCCAAGTTTGGAATTTTGCAAATGACCCTTGAAGAATTCAAGATTGGCAAGAATGGCCCCTCATCTTTGAAGAACTTGTCACATTTGACCCTCAAAATATCAAATGTACAAGAATGGTCCTTAATGTTTGAAGATTATACAAGATCAGCCCTTTGAAAATGAAGAAAATACAAAAGGAGCCCTTTGGAAATATTTTGGAATTGATTGTGCTACTTTTGACAAGTTGTCAAAAGTTGACAAAGCAAGATTGGGCGCTGATGGACATTTAATACAAAGTAAAAGAAGTGTGAAAGCTTGGGGGTCAAAACTGCCAAACTACTAAACCCTTACACCCACTCAGACCCTGCCACGTCACTAAAACCCACCCAAATATAAATACCCTACCCGTACCCACCACCACCCAAGTCCATAACCCGGTTTATATTTTAAACATGGTCAAATCTGGTCAAACCCACTTAACCCCCTTCCCTCCTAAACAACTTTTCAAAAACGAATTAAGATTAAACCACCCCTTAATCCATTAGAACCCTAGAACCCCACCCAAATCAATTAAGCTTTAACCAAGGGGATATCCCCTATAACCTTCCAGTTTGTTGATTAAGCCCACCCTTAACCAAACCCACCTCACCAAACAATGTCACATGCACTGTGGGACCCTCCCCAAGCCTCCCCTGCTCCATCACTTTCACCCAAAACCCCACACCCGACCAGTTTAACATCTAGGATCGACTCCTTTGTCCCCAAGGCTCTTTTAACGTCCAAGATTCATTCTACTTGCTGGCAAATCACATGGGACAGTTTTTGACCAAATTCGTCAAAGGGCAAATTTGAGATTTCCAGAATTAGGGTTTTGTATTTGTAATTTTTAATTCCTGTTTCTAGATAGTTCTACTTAGCCTATATAAAGAGAATGCAGCCTGTGCATATCCTTTGTTCCAGATTTTTCTCCAAAAAATTGTAATTCCTTTTTTATGAATATTAAAGTTGGTGTTTGTTAAAATACAAGTGTAATTCCTTTTACTGTTTTTAAAAAGTTGGTATATCTTTGTTGAGAAAAATCTGAGTTCCATTTAAAACTTGTTCAAACATTTGTTGTTTGAATTTTTTTTTCAGAAACATAGTTTCTGAATTTGGGAGATTATTGGTGAAAGTTGTTTCAAAGGTTTTGTGTTTAAAGAGTTTGGATTATTTGGTGTTAAGGTTTGAAATAGAAACGTTTTTGGAAAGATTTTAAGAAAGTAAAGAAAAGAAAACAGAATATCCATATATTTGTGTTTTTCTTTTTGATTTTTTCTTGAACAGGATTGAAGGTTGTTGTTGATCAAGAGTTCTGCATATGCCCGGGCATATGGGAGGTGGTTATGCAACCACAATGAACCTTGGATGTAAGGTTCATTGGTAAGTTTCTTTTCCTTTTGAAATTTTCAGAAAAAAAAGTGATTTGAGTGATTGGTTTGATTGTATGCTAAGTGTTTGAAATTGGCTTGGATTGTGTTTAAATGTTATGACATACATGTTTTAAGCTGTTGAAATCATTTTGAGTGTGTTTGAAAAGGTTTTGATTTGAAAAAGTGTGAAACTGAAATTTAAAGGGGTGTTTGGATTAATGTTTTAGCAAGGCAAAAATCTTGGTTTGTGGTTTAAAAACGTGTTTAAGTCACTAAAACAGGTTAAGATGGGTTGCTTGCTAGTTGTAGTTTAGTTTGGATCAAGTTTTGAAGCAAGTTGTGAGTTTAAAAGGATAAAGTGAGCTTAAAATCTGCATATGCCACTAATCTGCTTGTTTTTCCTCATTTGTGCTTGAATCTTTGTAAATCTGTTAAGTGGTAGGAGGTTTAAGGATTGCAATTGATTGTATGCTAGTTTATGTAAGTGTATGCAAGATTTTTGGCTTTGAAATTCATTATTGTGCATGTACAAAGCATAGAAACCCATCAGACCTAGTTTTTCATATCAGCAACTCTTGAGTGTGCATTTTGATCTTGATTGTGATATTTGGTGCAAGTTCTTGTTGATTCCTGTTTATTTGTGACTCCCTACACTCCAAAGAGTGTAGGGGTGCCTTTGTTCCAAGAATACAACACCACACAAGCATTAACCAAGCCCTCTTGGTCTAAATTCACAAGTGGTGAACTCACCCTTGTTCATCAGAAACAAGAAGAAAGCTGGGCACATTTTTGCTTTCAAATTGCTTAATATTGATTAAAAGTAGGTTTGTGATTGTGTTTTTGTGGACTATAAGATTCACTGTTTAAGTTTAAAAAAAAAAAAAAAAAAAAATTTTTGTAAAAAGTTCACCCGCAACGGACTCGAACACGCGACCCCTCGCTGGGGGACTTAGCGTGCTTACCGTTGATCTAGATGAACCTTTTACATTAAAGGTTCATTTCAAGTGTTACTTAAGGGTGTTTTAGCTTTGGCTTATATTAATAAGCCGTAGCTTATTTGCTCATTTTCAGCTTATTTATTAAGCTTTTTAGCTTCTATTGATTTTTCCTAGGATATTTATAAGTGTTAGGATTTTTCTGATTAAAAATTTTATTTTTCCTTTTATCCAATTACTTAATAGGATTATTTTTAGTTTTAAATTTAGAAAGTCATTTAAAAATATTAAACAGTAATTAAAAAATACAAAAAAATAGTTTTTAGGTTTTAATTTGTATTTTTGAGGTTTACATATCAAAAAGTTTTCAAAAACTTTAATTTTTAATTTTATTTAATTTTAGGGTTTTTAGACAACTTTAAAAATTAATATAAAATTAACTAAAAGGTTTCAGAAAATTTAATTTACATTTTCTTCTTAGTTAGAATATTTAGAATTTTTTAGAATTTTTTAGAATTTATTTAAGAACTTTTAATTTTTTAGATTATTTTATTATTATTTTATTCATTAAAATAAAAAGTCTTATTTTTATTTCCTTTTCATTTTTCCTAGATTCTAGACTTTAAAATAGGACCTTTTTCACTTTTCAAATAATTTTTAGGCTTTTCAATTAATTTTTAGAATTAATTTAAGATTTAATAGATTTTAATAGTTTTTAGGAGTTTAAAAATAGTTTAATTTGGTTTTAAAATTTTTAAAAATAGTTTTTAGTTTAATTAGGTAATTTTTGAGGTTTACAAATTATAAAATCTTGTTTAGGGCTTTTTAATATTTAAAAGTGATTTTTAGGGCTTTAATTAGCATTAAAAAGTCATTATTAAATTAATTAAAAGGTTTTGGCAAGTTTGGATTTTTTGTAAACTCTTAGAATTTTATTGTGGATTTTTAGTAATTTTAGGAATTTTTAGATTAAAATTTTAAATTTTGCACTTTTTACGTTTCTACGTCGTAACTTTCTAGTAGTGTTTTTTGCCTTATTTTTCTATTTTTTTTTTTCGTCTTCGTCATTTTCTCTTCTTTTCTTCTCATTAATAATCAAAAACAAAATCAATCATTCAATTCACAACGCACTAGCCTCCTTGAGAGAACGATTCCCATCAAGGGTCATAAGTGTTTACGTTTTCCTAAACGTACGCTTAATTCTTACCGCTTTTACCTTGTTTTCCTAAACAAGTGTAATTTTACTACCATCACTCAACCTCCCGGCTTCATTGATTTTGAGAAACCAGATCATGTTTACAAGCTTAAGAAAGCTCTTTGTGGTCTTAAACAAGCACCCAAAGCTTGGTATGATAGACTTAAAGCGTTTCTTGTAAAACATGAGTATACCATGGGGATGGTAGACAATACACTCTTTACAAAGAAGAAAGCTTCTCACCTCATTATCATACAAATATATGTTGATGACATTATATTTGGTTCAACTTGTCAATTACTATGTGATGACTTTTCCAAAATCATGCTTGACGAGTTTGAAATGTGTATGATGGGAGAACTTAACTTCTTTTTAGGACTCCAAATTAAACAAACGGACGATGGTATTTTCTTTAATCAATCCAAGTATGTTAAAGAAATGCAAAAGAAATTTGGATTAGAAGACTCTAGACCAATGAAGACCCCTATGGCCTCGGATACTAAACTCACTATAGATGATGATTATGAGTCTGTAGAGAAAACCAAATATAGAGGTATGATTGGTAGTTTGTTGTACCTAATGGCAAGTCGACCTGATATCATGTTTAGTGTTTGCCTTTGTGCTCGCTTCCAAGAGGCTCCCAAAACCTCTCACCTTAAAGCGGTTAAGCGTATCTTTCGATACATTAAGGGCACTATACATTTAGGATTATGGTATCCTAAATGGACTGGCGTAGAATCATTGTCTACGCGGACTCGGATCATTCGGGAGACTATGTGGACTAGAAAAGCACTAGTGGATTTTGTACCTTCATGGGTTGTTGTTTAACTTCTTGGTTCTCCAAGAAACAAACCGCTCTTGCTATATCCACCATGGAAGCCGAGTATGTGAGTGCCGGTAAAGCTTGTCAACAAGCTCTATGGATGAAGCAAGCGCTTGTTGATTACGGGATTTCTATTGATGATGTTCCCATCATGTGCGACAACAAGGGTGCAATAGACCTTAGCAAGAATCCCGTGCAACATTCGCGAACTAAGAACATAGAGATTCACCACCATTTTCTTAGGGATAATGTTCAAAAGGGGAACATTTCGATAGAGAAGGTACCCTCGGTAGAAAACTTAGCCGATATCTTAACTAAGCCACTTAAGAGGGAACCTTTTAATTACTTGCGTCTAGGTCTAGGTTTAATGGAACATATTCCTTAATTATGCATTTTAATTAATCGAGTCTTTTCTCTTTTGAGTCTTTTCTTTCTTTGAGTTTTTGAATATCGTAAACTCTTTTTGGAAAACTTCTCTTCCCTTTTTCAAATTTCTCAAAATTCTTTCGAAAATGGTCGAGAAATGATTTTGCATTGTTAATTCAATCTAAGTACGTTTTCCATAGATTCTTGCTATTCATAATGAGCTTACATAATTCATATGTATGGGTCTCTCAAATATAGCAAGAACAAAAGAGAACTATGGAGTATCATTGTGACTTTGTGTCTAGTTCTACACACCTCCTACATCAATTTTCTTTAAAATCCATGTATTTTGGTCAAAACCTTGTTTGGTGAGCTCTTGTGTATTTTCTTTGTCTATCCTTTCTTCTTAGCATATCTCCATGATTAGTTACACTAGAAAAATAGGATTTGCTGAATTAGAAAATCCTCCCTCGTCACCAAATTCAACCCAGTGTGGGCGGTTGTCTATTGAGACCGCGGTTCCCAGTGATAAGGAACCACCGGCTGAGGTAAGGAACCGCGCCCAGTAATCTCTTTTTTGGGTATTCCTAAAACTCCAAATTTGTTCCAACAGTTTTTGGAATCTTTGTTTCAACCCTTTGACCACCCCTATATTATCTTGGGCTTTCTCTATTTAACCTTAAGCATTTTGCATTCTTTCTCAAATCAAAATGTCTTATTCCCCAAATGAAAGCTTTGATTCTCCTCCATTCTCTCCAATTGCTTTCAATCCTAATTCACCCAAGAACACTCAAAATCACATCTCTACTTCTTCTAAGAATGTTGATGTGGAACTTCTTATCTTCTACCACTATCCTTTAGTGTTCTACCTCCTTTACATGATAATGCCATGCATCATGGAACATATTGTCATTGTTGTCAATATCAACATCTTGCTATGGCTCATATCTATGAAGAGTTGAATTACATCAAGAGTCTCTTAGTCAAACCTCCTCTTTACTATAACTATGATATCTCTACCAAGCCACCACCACCTCCTTCTGCCACTACCTTGTCTTTTATCTAAGCATTGGTTGCTTATCTTCAAGACATCTAGTTCAAGCAAATCTTAGGTTTCTAGTTTAACTATGATAAGATTTATTCTTTTCTTTTGGCTTGTGTTTGTGTCTCATACATCTTTGTATGATTTATTTCCTTGTATCATTTCTCATGTTTTCTTTTAACATGACTTATCTTGAATCTTTTGTTTCTTCTCTTATTTTGTTGTGGCCTTTGCTATATCTTGTTGGGTGTCTCTTCTCTACTACTAACCC
The DNA here is from genome assembly GCA_025667525.1 of Glebionis coronaria. Taxonomy (NCBI): domain Eukaryota; kingdom Viridiplantae; phylum Streptophyta; class Magnoliopsida; order Asterales; family Asteraceae; genus Glebionis; species Glebionis coronaria. Next base: position 194,282,185 of record CM046880.1, read on the forward strand.
TTCTATGTAGCTTGTCACCATATCGATTCCTTGGTGCCCCAAGCAAGGGGGAGTAAGCACCAAGGGGGAGGATTTGCAAAGTCCGGTTCTTTTCCTCTTCAATGGCTTTGGCAACCTTTTTGCTTCGACAAAGGGGGAGAAATGATAAACTCGTCTTCAAAAATCTTGTTTTATTAGATGATTGAGTTTATGTATTGTCAGAATCAAAAAGGAGGAGATTGTTAATGTAATGATGCCTAAAAACATTACTTCCATTTTTTGGTCTCGCTTTGTTTTGATTATGACAATATGTAAAAAGAAGCATTTACGAAAACAACGAAAAACGAATTCTTGAGTTCAAGTATTTTTCATTTCAACCATTATCACTTAAGGTAAGAACAAACAAGTAATTATCCTAATTAAGTGATCAAGGATTTAATCATTTCTTAAAACTTACTTTTATTAAGTGTGACAAAGTTTTATTATTAAACTTTCTTTATAAGAAAATGTTTTATTAAATTAATTATTTGAAAATTTGAACTTTGAAAATGGCATATTCTATCTTGGTTTGGAATAACCTTTCGGGATATTTTAATCTCCTGATTCGAACCAATCCACTAAAAGACAAAAAGGAGCAGACTCTACGCCGGCGGTTCTTTAGCGCCTATGGCGGTTCCTTATCAATAAGGAACCGTGGGCTCCAATAAGGAACCGCAGGCAGATATAGCTGTTGGATGTTTGTCTTATAAATAGTGGACCATTCTCAGACTTTCAATCCACCTCTTTTTCACATACATTTCCAGATTCTTTCATACTTCTTAAATCACTCAAATCCTTGATCATTTGTTTCATTACTACTTGTTTAGAAGTGAATCTTTCTCCTCTTATATTTTCCTCTCAAAGTGCAAAGAGAAGAACACTATCATTCTTGAAGTGTTGTGTCTACCTCAAAGATCCATTGAAGATCCAAACTTATTCATTCATTGTTGTGTCATTGTTGTGAAGATCCAAGTAGTTGTGTCTATTTGGAAGTTGTGTATGTATTAAGGTTAATACTTAGTCCTTAAAGTATATTGGTGTAGATTGGTCCTAGCTAAGATTAGGGCTAGACTTTTAGCTTAGAGTCAGAAATTGTTTAAATGACGTTGTGTATGGTTTCTCCACCTCAGGGAGCTTGTTGATTAGTGAACTCTCGAGTAAGGAGTACTCGAGGAGTGGAGTAGGAACGAGCAGTGAGCTTCGTTTCCGAACCACTATAAATCCTTGGTGTTTGGTTTGATCTTTCCTTCCATTATCCTCTTTACATTCTTTATTCTTTATACTTGTGATTATTAGTTTAGTTGCACTATACATTTATTATTCTTTATACTTGTGATTGTTAGTTTAGTTGCACTATATCTTGTTCATATTAAGTATAAGAAGGTTTCACATAATTACTCAAGCTTATGTTTTGAAAAAGGATTTATTTTAAACCAATCTTATACAAGTAAATTTAAGAAACTATTCAACCTCCCCCCTTCTAGTTTCTACACACTTCTTTAGGTTTGAAACATGAAAGGTAGAGTGTAACCGGCTCAATTGTTGGGGTAACTCTAGACGATAAGCGACTTCACCAATTCTGGCAATCACTTTGAAGGGTCCTACATATCATGGGTTTAGGTTTCCACGTTTTCCAAAGCGTACAACACCCTTCAAGGTGATACCTTAAGCATAACACGATCACCTACTTCAAATTTCATAGGTTTCTGTTTATGATCTACATAGCTCTTCGTTCGGTCTTGTGCAGCTTGAATTCTCTTCCTGATGAGGGTGATCTTCTTAGTAGTCTCTTGGATTAGTTCGGGTCTGGTGAGCTGAATTTCTCCTACCTCTGCCCAGCACATGGGTGATCTGCACTTGAGGCCATAGAAACCCTCAAATGGTGTTGCTTTGATGCTGGCATGGTAGCTTTTATTGTAAGAGAATTCAACTAATGGTATATGTTCGACCCATCCTTTTCCAAAGTCGATCACACATGCCCTCAGCATGTCTTCTAAGGTTTGGATTGTTCTTTCACTCTGACCGCCGGTGTGCGGCTGATAAGCAGTACTCATATCTAAATTTGTTCCTAAAGCTCTTTGAAAACCTTTCCAAAAGTTTGACGCAAACCTTCTGTCTCGATCACAAATAATTGAGATTGGTATACCGTGTCTAGTCACAACTTCCTTCAGGTATAGTTTCGCTAGCTTGTTCAAAGAGTCATTTTCTCTTATGGGTAGAAAATGAACGGATTTTGTGAGTCGGTCGACGATTACACAAATTGTATCATAACCGTGAGATTAAGTAGGAAGTTTGGTGATGAAGTCCATGGTGATGTTGTCCCATTTCTACTTGGGTATCTCAGGTTGGACTAGTCAACCTGACGGCCTCTAATGTTCAGTCTTCACTCTGGTACAAGTTAGACATTTCTTCACGTATGTGGCAATGTCTGCCTTCATATTTGGCCACCAATACAACTTCTTCACGTCCTGATACATCTTTTCAGATCCGGGATGATGGAGTACTTAGACATATGAGATTCGTGCATGATCACGCTTCTCAAGTCTCTATAACATGGTAACCAACTTCTTCCATGTAAACATAATGTTCCGTCTGCTCTGGCTTCTACCTTCTCCTTGCTTAGATCCGTCCTAAGCATTCCTCCTATGTCTTCTTTTCAAATATTTTTAGGCTTCTGTGCTTGAAGTTGAGCCTCTAATATCTTCTTGGGTAGATCCAAGCTAATGGTCATAACTAAGGCTCGAACTCTCATTGGCGGATCAGTTCCCTTGCGGCTTAGTGCATCTACAACCACGTTGGCTTTACTTGGGTGGTATTTGATGTCACAATCATAGTCACTGAGCAAATCTATCCAACGGCATTGTCTCATGTTCAGCTCTTTTTGGTCTAGAATGTGTTGCAAACTCTTGTGGTCGGTATGCACAGTACACTTTGTTCCATATAGGTAGTGCCTCCAGATTTTTAAGAGAAAAACTACGGATCTAAGTTCTAGATCATGAGTGGAGTAATTATGTTCGTGCTTCTTCAGTTGTCTTGAGGCATAGGTAATTACTTTCTTTCTTTGCATCAGTACATCACCTAAGCCTTTGTTTGAGGCATCACAATAGACAACAAAGTCTTTGTTGCCTTCTGGCAAGGACATAATAGGTGCACTACATAACTTCTGTTTGATGGTTTGGAATGTTGATTCTTCTTTTTCTCCCCATTCAAACTTCACGCTTTTCTGAGTATGCTTCGTCATGGACTTAGCTATTTTAGAGAGTCCTTCTATAAATCTCCGATAGTAACCGGAAAGACCTAAGAATTGGCGAATCTCTTTCGGTGACGTATGAGATGCCCAATCCTTTACAGATTCGACTTTTGTGGGGTCTACTTGTATTCCCTTTCTATCGATCACATGACCAAGGAAATGCAAATTTAGGAATCCAAAAATCACATTTGGAGAATTTGGCGTACAACTTCTCTTCCTTAAGCAATTTCAGTACTTGAGTAAGGTGTTCTCCGTGCTCTTGCTCATTATTGGAATAGATGAGTATGTCGTCGATGAACACGATAATGAATTTTTCCAGATACGGTCTACACACCCGATTCATAAGGTCCTTGAATATAGTTGGTGCGTTGGTCAATCCAAAGGGTATGACCCAAAATTTGTAGTGACCGTAACGGGTTTTGAAAGCTGTCTTTGGTATGTCTTCCTCTCTGACCCTCAATTGATGGTATCCAGATTGTAAGTCGATCTTAGAGTAAACACTTGATCCTTGTAGTTGACCAAATAGGTTATCGATTCGAGGAAGTGGGTAACAATTTTTCACAGTTAACTTATTCAGTTCTCTATATTAATACACATTCGGAAAGAACCGTCTTTCTTATTGACAAATAGTACTAGAGCTCCCCAAGGTGAGGAACTGGGTCTAATAAAACCTTTGTCTGACAGTTCTTGGAGTTGGTCTGCGAGTTCTTTCATCTCGGTCGATGCTAACCGGTATGGTGCTTTAGGTACAGGTGCAACTCCTAGTATCAAGTCGATCTGAAATTCTACTTGACGAGTGGGTGGTAAACCAGGTAAGTCGTCTGGGAAAACTTTAGGATAATCGCGGACAATTGGTACGCCCTTTATTTGTTTCTTCTCTGGTTCATCTTCCTTATCTGCCTGAGAAATATGTGCTAAAAAGATAGGACATCCTTTCAGTATGTATTTATTGACTTTGGTGCATGAGATGACACTCAATCTAGTGTCAGTCCTGTCCAAATTTCCCTCTCATCGTACAATTAATGTTTCTTTCGCCCACGGTATACGGACTAGCTTCTCGTCACACACGATTGTTGCGTGATATTTTTCTGACCAGTCCATACCGATGATCACGTCGAAACTACCAAGATTTACTGGGATTAAGTTGATATTAAAGGGATAGTTCAAAAGGTTTAGGGTACAACCCCTTAAAATAGCATTGGTTTCGATGATTTTGCCATCGGCTAATTCGACTCTATAACAGTTGTCTAACTTGGTAGGGATGATGTCTAGTAAATTTCTAAACTCGATAGATATGAAACTCCTATCAGCTCTAGTATGAAACAAAATAGATGCATATTGATTGTTCAAAAGAAACGTGTCGGTAACCACATTCGAGTCGGTCCTAGTGTCTCCTATCACGTAAATTCTAGCTGGTGCTACTCCACCATTTCCGTCCTTGCTTGCTTTCTTCGGGCAATCGGGTCGGATATGTCCGGCCTCTCCACAACCATAACAACGAACCTCCTTCCGTTTCCTATCATTTCCTCATGTGGGAGGACGATTTCCCTGCTGTCTATTGCCACGAAAGTTCTATCCATTCCCATTGTTGGGTCTGTAGGTGGTGCTAGAGTTGTTTCTATCAGCAGAAACATAGGTATTGCTTTGTCCGGGCCTTCGGCAAGATGCGTCACTATAGTGGTGAAAATCGCACTTAGGACACTTAGGCTTGTTGCCCACATATGGAGGTGATCCTAAGAAAGTAGCACTATAAATATGCCCTGAGTTCTGCCTCTTTGGTTGGGTCTGGTGATGATTACGGGAGTTCTCATCGTCTTTCCTCTTGTGCTCGGACTGCCTGATTGCATGATCACGGCCTCGTTTGTCCATCAGTTCAGTGGAGAACTCGATCGCACTCTCGACTGTAGTGGGTCGAGATGCTATCACACTGTCATGAACAAACTCTGAAAGTCCACTAACGTGTATCTCGATCTTGTCCTTCCCCTCAAGAAACATCCTAGTACACATCAAGGTCAATTCCTGAAACCTTTGGTTGTAGGCTGTGATGTCATAGTTGGTGCACTTGAGATTCCATAGTTCAATCTCCAGCTTCTTGATTTCCCTACGAGGACAATATTTCCCGGTCAGTCTTTCTTTTAGTGCAGTCCAAGTCATCCCATAGGCATAATCATGCCCAAGGGTAGCAACCAGTGGATTCCACCAAGTAAGAGCGTGTTCCAGTAGTGTACAGGTAGCAAATTTTACCTTGTTCTCCTCCGTAAAATCACTAATACGGAACACAATCTCCGTTCTCTCGAACCATTACATGAGCTCAACTAATCCTTATTTTCCCTTGAAGTAACTGGGCTTGCATTTTAGGAAGTCAGGGTAAGTTAACCCTCTGGCAACTCGGTTCCTCGCATTGGAGTTTTGGCTGTCGCCTTGGTTTCCGCTGGAATATGTTTCCCTGGCGGCTAGAGCATCAGCGATGGCTTGACCGATAAGCACTCTAAGTTGTGCTTCCGAAATAGTTACTGTGGGAGCAGCTCCGGGATTTTCTCGAGTAACTCTTTGTGTCATTTTTCTATAATACACAAGGATGAGATTTATTAGTTGATCAATATGATGGTTATATTAAACTGCATGGAAAATGTATGCATAGAATTCACAATAAATTGTATAACCTGTCAAGAGTTCATGATAATATAAGTATAAGAGATAATAGAGTAATGTTGGTACAAGTCATTTCTGGCAAAATAACAATATCATAAACGTACAACCGATCTAAGACAGGGATACAACATGCATATCTGAAATAGTGGTACATATGTTTTTAGTACAACAAAAGATAACCTGCCTACTATGGTTAGGTGCTAATTTTAGGAATACAACCGAAAAAGGAAAATAAGAGATACAGTACAAAAGTCCTAAGTCATGCGAGCTGAGATGCAACTCAATGCTTGGCATGATATACAAATATATCTATCCTACACTAGTGTGACAGTCTGCTGGTGCGGCTGGTCAAGCTGGTGGTATAGGTGCCTGAGCATCCTGCATCATGATCAGGGCGTCTCTGGTCTCTCTAGTAAGTCGGAGTGCCTCCAAAGCTGAATCTGACGAGCAGTGTCTACGCTCCTCAGATTGTTGGTCTCTGCGGTCGTCCCCTAATGACGAACCTCAGCCAAGTCGAAGAAGATCCTGAAGGTCTCCTCCTGGGTCAAAATGACAGTGTGTGTCTCGTACTGATGACCCTCAAGAGCTGACAAGCGATGGCGGAGAATAGAGTTCTCCTCAAGTAGCCACTGCAGGTTGTTTTGGGCAGTCGTCCAAGAACCCTGTACAGCCTGTGACTCAGCAGCCACGGACGAGTAGAGAGTTTTAAGTCTCTCCTGAAGTACACCGCGTCCTTGATGGTCCGCGCGTAGCAAAAAAGGATAAGAGCAGTATCCTGTGCCTGTCTAGCAGTAAGCGTATCAAGCTGCGCCTGGATAGTGTCGGGTGCTGCCTGTCTGGCTCCCGATCCCTATCCTATCTCAAATGTTGAGACATGAGTGGAGGTGTGCCTCCTCTTGTGAGGTGGCAAAGCTCTAGTGGGTTAGGTATGGAGAGTAGAGAGTGGTGGTAGAGGTGGTAGAGTAGGTACAACCTGATCTGGTTCCCTAGGTGGGGAAACGGAGACGACTGGTGGGGATGGAGTAGGAGAATCAGTCAACACAATAACTCCCTCTGTCGGGTGGGCTCGGGACTCTATGTCAGAGTCAAGTCCGTGTAGTACGGATGTTGGCGATAAGGGTGCATCAACAGGAGTCATGAGAGCGTCAAATGTAGTCACGATAGTCGGTGACGTCATGATATCTAAAAATAATAGCATTTCAAAGTTGAGTAAGTATTAGCTTACACAATTCAAAAAGTTTTTAAAAGGTCCATATGCGATGCTTATGTATGCATGCAGTAGTGTAATCAAAATTACGTAGATACTTAGATGATCGAATAGCAAAAGCTATATATAAATGTACAGTTAGCTCACATAATATGTATGCTCTATATGTGTATGCCTAACTATAAGGGTTCCCCAAATATCAAAAATTTTGTAAACATTGATTTTTATATTCAGTTATAGTCCAGTTATAAGTTTTTAGTATTTCAAAATTTTAGTTTTAGATCTGGTTCTCTATAACTATGCTCTCTGATACCATTTCTATAACACCCCCAAATGGTCAAATGCAGCGGAAAGGTACTTTTATGGTGTTACTTTTGAAGGTGGATCGATAGCACACAGTATATAGAGCAATGATCATCAAATGACATTAAAACATATTACCTGAGTTTAATTGTGCAAATTAAATAATTGTCTTGAAAACATTATTTGTAGAAAAATCCCAGCCTGATTGTAAACATGATTCTATGATGCTAGAATCCAATGCAAGTACCTGCTTACTTTCTTGAGAAAATATAGAAAGTAAAATGTGGGGGTCAACACGAGGTTGATAAATTCACAGGTTTAATATAAAGTAAAAGTATTGATATGCAAAACACCACGGGGATAGCAGCGCATAAAGCCACATACTATAGTAGTTCCTATTGCCCTGAAATAGATGTTAGACAATGTGTCTCAGGTGCCTATCTGGATCATCCTGATGTGAGACCCTCAGTCCGACAATGAAATAAACATGTTGCTTGGCCTAAGCGTTTCGTGATAGCAAGCCACGCAAGCGGGTGTTGTTAATACCCAAATAGATCTATTTATAACATTTTTCCCTACACTATTCACTATGACAATCCACGGAATAAATAGGGCAGACAATAGGCACTAATAATGTTGTTGTCTGTAAGTGTTTGCATAAACAATAATTAAGTATGTTTTCTCCCCCACTTATAAAACAGTAAAAGATAGGGCCATGAACTCACCTCAGTAGTGATGATGTAGGGATAATGTCACTGAATGCACTAGAACAGTATCATCACGAAGTAGTGAAATTACGTAAGTGATTTATATGACTCAGTATATGCACAATAAAAATGCACAGATAAGTGTAACTGATGAAAATGCATAATCACGAATTAATAAGTTGTTACTATTGTTTATACATTAAACTTACTTTCTTGAGAAAACATAGAAAGTAAAATGTGGGGGTCAACACGAGGTTGATAAATTCACAGGTTTAATATAAAGTAAAAGTATTGATATGCAAAACACCACGGGGATAGCAGCGCATAAAGCCACATACTATAGTAGTTCCTATTGCCCTGAAATAGATGTTAGACAATGTGTCTCAGGTGCCTATCTGGATCATCCTGATGTGAGACCCTCAGTCCGAAAATGAAATAAACATGTTGCTTGGCCTAAGCGTTTCGTGATAGCAAGCCACGCAAGCGGGTGTTGTTAATACCCAAATAGATCTATTTATAACATTTTTCCCTACACTATTCACTATGACAATCCACGGAATAAATAGGGCAGACAATAGGCACTAATAATGTTGTTGTCTGTAAGTGTTTGCATAAACAATAATTAAGTATGTTTTCTCCCCCACTTATAAAACAGTAAAAGATAGGGCCATGAACTCACCTCAGTAGTGATGATGTAGGGATAATGTCACTGAATGCACTAGAACAGTATCATCACGAAGTAGTGAAATTACGTAAGTGATTTATATGACTCAGTATATGCACAATAAAAATGCACAGATAAGTGTAACTGATGAAAATGCATAATCACGAATTAATAAGTTGTTACTATTGTTTATACATTAAACTTATAGTAAGTTATCGATAGTAATATATTTTTAGTTTTTAAAAATATAATTAAATTGTTCGTACAATAAAAGTGTAATAAATTAAATAAATAGATTTTTATTTAATTAACTGATTGTAAAAAAATAATATGTTTCACCAAATGTTCTTAGGGTTTCGAATACACTAAATAGTTCGTTCGTTTATAAAATATTGTAAATAACTCTAATAGTTTATTTAATAACTAAATAACTTAATTTAATTTATTTATAAAACAATTTTATTAATATTTTAAGTAAATTAAATTTACACATTAGTCCTTGTAAAATAATAACTTCTAAAATAACCCCTAGGGTTTCGTCGGTTAAATGTATTACCTCGTTAGTCCTTATTCGTTACATTTATTTTCAAAAACACCCCTAGGGCTCATAATACTTTCGAAAAGTGACAATAATGGTCCCTAAGGTTTTATAACTTTCGGGTTATTACAAACCGAGTCCCTTGGGCTCGGTTAAATTTAGTAAAATGGCACAACAAGTCCTCCAAGTCTCGAAAATATTGTAGGACACATTTAGGGCTTGTTTTAAGTTTGGTTAATGACACTTATGGTACTTGTGGTTTGATTTAAGTCTTTGTATAAAACAAACGCCACCCTATACTTTTAAAATTGGCAATTTCAATCCTTAGACTTTACAAAAGTCTCAAATTCAGTGTTTATGTTTTATAAAGTTATATTTTTAACTTATACTTACACACTTGGCATAAATGGAACCAAAAGTCTCCAAAATATATTTGGATTTAAATGGGCTTGGTTGGCCCATTAAGGGTCGGTTTGGGTTTTCGAGTTTAATGGGCTCACACTATGGGCTAGTTAAGTACTAGTACTAGTTTACTAAGCATTGTAACTAATCTAATATATTACTTGGGCTTGTGGGCTTATCCAACATTCGGCTTATATAGTTAAAAGTAAAATGGGCTTATGGGCTTATAAAGTTCGCGGCTTCTGAGGCTTATAGCTTATATGGTTCGCGGCTTATATGAATTAGGAGCTTATTTAAGTTACCTTATCAAGCTTCTTTTAGGAAGTCATCTAATCTTAATATCCACTTAAGCTAAAGGTTAATAGGAAAATGTTTGGTATTCAGTTCATACAAATAAGCCAAGCCATATAGGCTTATTCATTAGGGTACATGTCTAGTTTATTAGGTTTAGCTAATCTAGGGTTTTCATAGCAAGGTTTCCAACTAGTTTCCATAGATCTAGGGTTTTTAAGATATTTACCCACGAAATAAAGTATGCCCTGGGCTTCTAGGGTGTTAGTGTGTAACACCCACAAATTACCACGCAGCGGAATACCACTTTGGGGCGCTACTCATAGCACATCACATCACACACAATCATTTAAAACGGCCTCAAAAGAGACGTTAAAATAGTATACAACCTTGTATAAAAAGTTTCCCATCCCAATATATATAAAATCAGAGTAGCGTTTGGTCCCAAAACCGTTAGCAATCGCAATACATTCATCAATGACTTAAAAGTCATTTATTCATTTCAAAGGATGGAAAATTAATATAAATTTTAGACAAGTAAGCACCAACACCCTCCTCGCATGCTCCACTGCTATCCATCTTGATTACCTGAAATACATTCTTCAAATTGTCAACACAACGGTTGAGCAAGTCTATAGGTTTTGCAAATCATAATTTGAACACAAAAATTTTAATCATCTCAAGCTTGTCACACAGACAAGTCATATATATATATATATATATATATATATATATATATATATATATATATATATATATATATATATATATATATATATATATATATATATATATATATATATATATATATATATATATATATATATATATATATATATATATATATCGATAAATGCCTTAAGCTCATGCAACTGACCGTTAACAAACACGTCAAACCGAGTCACTTACGACGCCCCTACAACAGATAATATTTTCATATACCAACGACCTCTTATACATAATATCCCTTTCAGGTGATCACAAGGATACATACCCTAGGATAAGGCTGTCAAACCAAATAGATATATCATATGTATTAGCATTTACCTTGCAAGGTAATTAACAGTTCATGAAATTTAGGGACTTCATAAGACAATGGCACTTAGGCATTTATCATCATATTCGGGTCCAGCATATCGAAAACAACTTGTTTTCATTTTAATAAACAACATGTGTTCCCCCTCGCGGGTTAAAAATCATTTAAAAGATAGTATAAAGGGAAGCTATAAACTCACCTGATACAATCTTCACAATCATCAATCGAGAACAACGTCAATAAAAAATAAATGCCAACGGTCGATACATGATCACATGAGACTTAAAGATAACGAGGCGCGTCTTAGGCTCGAGATGAGAAATAAATCGTACATATATGTAATAAGTATATCTTAATAAGTTCTTGGACATTACATAAGTTTTATGATTCTTTATAAAACTTTTAGATTAAAACTTAACCATTTTAATGTAATATCTAATTTGACACTTTTATCCCATCTTAAGCCCATTACACATTTATATGAATTAAGTCCATTTTAAAATCAGCATTTGACTCCAATTTGGTTATAAATCTCATGCCCAATAATGACCCAATAACCATTATAAGTGTAAGTTGGGCTTTTGTGGCCGAAATCCATTTTATAAGCTTTACAGGTTCTAAAACGCCTCCAAACACTGTCGACTTAATATCTTACGTTGGTCCGGTCTCGGGTTCTCTAATTATTAGTATACAAAGAGTCTACAATTCCCGAAATGTGGGTCATACCACTTCGGTATTTTAATAAAAATCGACACGTTTACGTTAATTCAATATGGTTGAATTCTAATAATTTCCCGACATGCCTCGTAGATTAGATCGTTTCTCCTAAACCGTAAATAATATATATGAGTTATTTTAACCAAAGTCATTATCAACTTATATAGTTTACTTATTTAAAGTCCTATTACCCCTAATTTATGCTTATCATATCTTAATCACACATTTCCTCACTTAGAGTTGTTGGTTGTTTTAGGCAGCCAATCTCGTTTTCACCGTTTTGGCTGCTATTTCCAAACCGTATATAACTGGTGGACTATCCGATTGATTTTAGTTCTTCATAAATTTATCTACAACTCATAGTTTTACCTTTTTCATTGGTTCTCGGTTATAATACGAGTTTCCATTCCATCAATACAGTATGTTCAGAATTGACACTTTTTATCGTTTCGGCCATATCTAATTCATCGTGTATCGTCACGAGACGGGCCACCCGGCTAAATCGTCACAAAACAAAGGCCTATCACCCTATATTATTATACAAGTCACCAAATCTACTGATATGTACAAGATATCACGTTTTTGCTACTGTTCTAAAACATCCAAAAATTTTAACTACAAATCATGTTTATAAATGTTTAAATTGCTCAACCACTATATACAATATCCAAGGCCCTAAGTAAACTATTAAAATCATCAATCCCAATAACAAAATGATATATACATACATACAAAATAATATACAAATCAAAGATTACAAGAAAGTAATCAAATGATCCTTACAAAGAGATGACGAATCACCACAACAACAAGGTAACCTCAAAGGACCTTTGCTCAAACCTATAATTTAACCAACCAAATGATCTTTATCCAAGATTTTAGCACATATATTTGAATCCCAAAATCAGCTCCAAAAATTTCATATCATCTTTGATAAACTTGCTATTTATGAAAACATAACCAAAAGCAAATAGTAGTAAATGCAAGCCCTCTATATCATTGTCAAAATAGCTTAGTAAATATTATAAGTGTGTTAGTAGGGCTGTTTTGGTTCGTATAGATGTAGAGACAGCGAGGAGGTAGGATAAACTTATTAGGCAATAAGTGAATGTAAATCCAATTCCATCGGTGTGTTAAGAGTAAATTGGCAAACATGCAAAAGGAACCTTCCACGTGTTATACAAGAATGACTAATATATAATTCGGTGGAAGTAGATGACACCAAAGGGTATAGAAAAAAAAGTCATATTTTTTAACTTGTTATATGACGTTAGAATAGAAAGGGGTGAGATAGTATAAATCTTGCCTCACAATTTGCTAAAGCGGGTATTATTATATTCTTATATTTTAAAAGTTACGCGATTTAAAAGATACGCATAAAATACGAAAAATAAACGCTCAATATAAAATAAAAACATCGATATTTGGAGAAAATTAATATTTCTATAAATAAATGAGGCTTATTATTTAAAATACGTTAACGATTTATATAAATAAATGACACCTAAAGTTTTGGCGTCAATTACAAAGAAATTCGTAAAAAGAGTAATTAAACCCGACGATAATAGAATATATTTCTATGTCATAGCGAGTATATTTACGGTCGATGAAGGAGATAGACTTTGCCGTTAAATAATAAATGGAACGGGTTCTATACTTTAAATCCCTAGCCTTTCCGGTTTGTCAAGAAGTCAATATTATTCATATAACGAACATGACAATTAATAGCCGGCTGATATATATTGATCAGAATATGAGAAATATGATTGGAGCTCGGTCTAAATGTTGGTTTTAAATTCCAGTTTATTATAGTGTCTACCCCTTTAGGAAGCGACGTCTCATCGCTTAATTCGTCTCAATAGTCTTCGGTTAAATGGCGAAGAGGTGAGAAATAGACAAGTTATCACTGAGGTTTCTAACAAAGGTCAGGTGAACAAAATTCAAAGCAACGAGTATATGTAACGATCACAAAGGAACGACTTGAATAAAGCTTCAATCCTTATAAGGAAACTCAAAGAAAAGCCATTAGAAACGAAAAATTAACAAGTCATCAGTTTTTAAAAGTGGTTCAAGGTAGATTACAACTAGCTTATCAAGCTTGCGATAATCAGGACATATTAGAAATTGTCTAAAAACACAAATCATAACTCGAGAGAAGACTAACGGGTTACTCGGACATAGACGATAATAAATAATAACCATAATTACGACGGTAATGAACGATTCGTAACAACGAAAGACACGTCAAAGGAAATACGTCCGTTTACAAAATAATCACAAACCAAGTCAGGCACACTTGAGCCCACTCATTTATAATTCGTTGTCTACATCAAAATGCGTCCCCTTCCATGTATACCAGATTTTATAAATTTATGGTTCGGGAACTTATAACTTTCTTGTTCAAATGAAAGGGCGTCCCAATCCATTTCAACAAGACGATTATAAGTCATCCTACTCAAGTATTACTATCTCTCAACACGATATCATATCCAAATTACATACCATAGTAAGTACAAGGTGTTAATAAACTTACTTCATGATTTCCATATTTAAACGTCCCATTCCATCTGAATAAGGAAAACACAAACAATCTAAGGTCCAGTGGTTTAAACTTTCTTATTCAAATTTCCCAATCCATTTAAATAAAACAACCTTAAACAACTCATAGTTAGGCGAGTTAAAATCTCTATATCTAAATGTCTCATTCCATTTAGATACAAGGTATTAAGTCACTCAACTGAATGACTACTACGAGCATACCTTTGTTGTACCCAACTATATATATTTGATTAGGATATATATATCTCTTAAGTCCAACATTGGCATCCTCCTTTTCGCCAATAAAACGTAGTCATATAAAATCAAATCACACGTCGCATTACATAGAAGATGTCGCCTCGGATAAATGATTCTTCAAAATCATAAGAAATACTCGGAACACGAATATCACATCAATCAATTACGTTTCTAAAGGAGATGTCCTAAAATGGCACATCACGATACGATGATAACAATCGAAACAAGTCGATATGCGATAGATTACGAATCAATATATACGTACTCAAAGTATTAAACGTGTAACACTCTCATTTTTCGTATCGGTACAGCAGAAGGGTCTTTCAGAGTGTTACGGGATAGCACAATAACTCCAATCATAGACAACACATAAAAATGGTTATTCAAGGTTTAAAATACATTCATTCGATAAAAAGTTTAAAAGCGTACAACAGGTCCCAAATTATACAGGTCATTAAGTTTACAAAACATAGATCGAATGAACATTTTTAATATTATGTGGGCCATCAGAGTCGATCTCCATCCGGATTACCTTCAAGCACCTGAGATAAAAACATGCAAAAATCATATCAGCGAATGCCGAGTGAATTCATAGAGTTTAATGAAAACCGTTATATAAAACAATCATTTAAAAATCAGAACACAAGCATAATATCGGAAGTAAGTCCTCATATTGCTAGTCAGGCAATATATAAATCAAGCATACATCTTAAACCGTCCATGAGACCGTAGTCTCTATATTACCATGATAGGTAATATATTCATCGTTAATAGCGTCGTATCATATCAGATATTTAGATTATATAGATTGAATAGTACATTGTAGGATTATTATTAGCCGCATGACATTGTTACCTTACTATGAAAACAGCGGGCCGCGAACCCGACAAACAATTTGCCATCTAAGTTAGCGTGTCGTCACAAAAATCACGCTATGGAATCTTCTCATACATAAATTCGCTTACCAATCAATGTGGTACGACGGGGATCAACCGTCAAGGCGCGAACTGGGGTGATCGTCCCCAAATAGTACTATCAAATGCATAAGCGTCTACCAAATCCCGGTAGTTCACAATTCATGCTAATGGGACTTTAAGTGACATAACCTAACTACTAATAATCCTTTTAGTCTCGTTTATAGGGTCATAGCATCATTCGGGTCCATATCATTAAGCATACAATCGGGACTACTTGTGTTCTATTTTTATAAAAATCTAGCATGTTATCTCCCTCGCGGGTTTACAAATCATTTTATAAAACATTTAAAAGAGTGCGAGGCTATGAACTCACGTTGTTAATGAAAGGCGGATTATCGGCTACGGGCGTGCATCGGTCACGGAAACCTATATAAATAATAATCGGTCTTAGACTCGGTCCAATGACTTTTATCAAAATAACAATATATATATATGATTTTTTACATATGATGATGATCAAGTGGGTTTATACATCCTTGTTTACTCATTTTAGCGTTTACGTTTTGGTAACGTCTTACTAGTTCACTAGTCTTAACTATTTACTTATTTTAAGTCCATTAAGCCTTTATAAGTTCTTTAACTTGTTTTAATCCCTTTTATACCTATATTATCAGTATATAAACTTTTCATGTTGGGCCCAAATGGGTTAAGCCCAATAAGCTCTTTTTACAAGTTTTTATCTTATTAAGTCCAATTATTAGTCCAATATGTTTAGTTAGCTCGTAAATGTCCGTAATTCTTATAGTTCGGGTTTTATCGGTTTTTACTTGTCTTAGTTACCTATACATCAGTATATGACTCTTATAAACTTTACATTAGACGGGTTTGGTCGTCTAAGTTTTATTTGGCGAAAAACGTTAATTTTACGGCGATAGCCGAAAAAGTCGTAAAAATCAACTTTATAGTTTTTATTACTTATAAATATTATTTCACCACTATTTATATAATTTACCCATTTAATTAACCTTTTATACATTTATATAAATAAATTTTATAAGTTAGTGGGTTTATATTTTTACATTTTATACATTATAATGTGAGTGCTTATATAATAATAATAAACATTATTTCCAAAAATCTGATTTTTAACTTCATGTTCACCATTTTTACCATATCTAGAATTCTATAATGAATTAGAAGCTAATTTTTGGATGGCATGATCTTCGTATTATGTGCTACATTTAACTTAGCTATAGCTACTGCCCATTTTGAGTTTAACTTGCCTTAACAGTCCCTACAAAACTGCTTATTCAGATTAGACCACCTAACTTGTTTTGATCATATCTCACTCATTATTTTGATTCCATTGCATGGCCAACTCTCACATGTGTATAACATCTTCTACTTACTGTAAATGGATCAAACCATGCAATTTAATCAGTTCATCTTTTAGTTATCTACTATTTTTACACAGCCAACTAAATAATCAAGATTTTAGCTTCATTTCTTATAGTTATCATCCTTTTTAAGCATATCTATCAACACTTGATCCCCACACAACATTTTTATCATCATATATACATCATATACATATACAAAATGAAAGAAAATACATTTGTTCTTTACAAAATAACAAGAGAAAAATGGAGAGGATGATCTTCTTTACCAACCAAGTGGATTTCTTGTTTTAGGAAGACAAGAACTTGATGAACACAACAAGTATCTCCAAGACCATCAAATATCAAGAACATAGGTTGGAAAATCAGCCCTAGGACACAAGCAAATCACCTCCAAATATGTTAATATGGCCACCAAATGAGAAAGGCTTCAAGATAACTCCTTAATAGAGCTAGTAAACATGTTGTTCATGGCTAGAAGAGATCAAATGGGGTGTTTGTTGCTATATCTTGGACGGCAAGGGGAGTAGTTTTGAGAGAGTCTGAGAGGATTTTGCATGTATGAAATGGTGGAAGTGAAAAACAAGTTGCTAGTTTTGTGTGTTAGTGGAATGGTAAAGGCTTAAGGTGTAAGCTAGCTTACACTTGGTGTAAGTTAGCTAACATGATGCCACCTTGATGGTGTGGTGTCATGTTGCCGTCCCAACCAAGCTAGTGGGGTGGGACAATGTGTTTTGTCCCATCTCACTAGTTTACGGGTATTTCTCGATTCTAGTTTTCTTGATTTGCGTGCCCTCGGGTCGTTTTACGAAAAACGTTTTTATAAATTATGAATTACCGTCACAAAACGAATCCAATAAAAATTGTCTCATCAAAAACGTAAATACGTAATCCTAAGGTTTCCGGTTTAGTCGTAAAAGACGCCAAATTATGCACGTAAGCCCAAATTTAAATCCGTAAATTGTGAGTTCGTCAACCAATATAAAAATAAGTTTCAAAATATTATACGAGAAAATATTTTACTACCTGAAAATGTTAGATTGTCACAGCTTTTCCTCCTAAAAGGGATCAACGTCCTCGTGATCCATTTCATTTGGATGTCCGTTTCTTATTGAAATCGAAGAGGTGCGGATATTTCTTCCACATTTCATCCTCTCGTTCCCAAGTATACTCCGGTCCATGCTTTGAATTCCATCAGATCTTGACAATAGGTATCCGACTTTGTTTCAGTTGCTTTACCTCACGGTCCATAACTTCTACGGCTCTTCGATAAAATGCAACTTCCCATCTATTCGAACCTTACCTAACAGAATTTTCTCATCACTCACTGCTAGACATTTCTTCAGATTAGATACATGGAATGTGTTGTGAACACCATGAAGTTCTGGGGGTAACTCTAGTTTGTAAGCCACCGGACCTACTCTAGATAAAATCTTAAAGGGTCCAATATAACGGGGATTTAACTTCCCTCGCTTTCCAAATCTTATAACGCCTTTCCATGATACTTTCAACATTACTCGGTCACCCACTTCAAACTCCATTGGCTTCCGCCGCACATCCGCGTAACTTTTCTGTCTACTACGGGCAGTCAACAACCTCTTCTTAATCTGAACTATCATCTCCGTAGTCTCCCGGATCAATTCCGGTCCCGTGAGCTAGGTATCCCCAACTTCACTCCAACATACAGGAGATCTGCACTTCCTACCATACAAAGCTTCAAACGGTGCAGCCTTAATACTAGAATGGTAACTATTGTTATACGAACACTCTGCTAACGACAAATGTTTATCCCAATTCTTACCAAAGTCTAACACACAAGCTCTCAACATATCTTCCAGTGTTTGTATCGTCCTTTCACTCTGCCCATCAGTCTGGGGGTGATAAGCAGTGCTCATGTCGAGA
This sequence comes from Glebionis coronaria, assembly GCA_025667525.1. NCBI lineage: Eukaryota > Viridiplantae > Streptophyta > Magnoliopsida > Asterales > Asteraceae > Glebionis > Glebionis coronaria. The sequence goes on from CM046880.1 coordinate 194,300,982, forward strand.
TTCGTTCCCAAAGATCTTTGGAGAGATTTCCAAAAATTCGATGCGAATCTAGGATCTCGATCTGAAATGATCGATACAGGCACTCCATGTTTGCATACAACATTATCAAGGTATATTCGAGTCAGCTTCTCCAGTGAGAACTGCTCCTTAACCGGAATGAAGTGTGCTGATTTGGTCAGTCTATCGACAATAACCCAAATCGAATTGTTTCCAGATGATGTTCTAGGAAGCTTGGTGATAAAGTCCATCGTAATTCGCTCCCACTTACTTTCAGGAATCCTTGGTTGTTGAAGTAGTCCTGATGGCTTTTGATGTTCAGCTTTGACTCTGGCACAAGTCAAGCATTGGAGAACATACATAGCTATGTCAGCTTTCATATTCGGCCACCAGTACAACTTCTTCAAATCATGGTACATCTTATCAAATCCCGGATGAATGGAATACTTAGATTTATGGGATTCTAACATAATCAAATCTCTTAAGCCTCCAAACTTAGGTATCCACATACGACCTCTTAAGCATTTCACTCCATCAGCTCTAACCTCTAAAGGATCTCCTTCTCCTCGGAACCCTTCATTAACAAAATTCTCCTTCTTACAAGCTTCTATTTGCGCATTTCTAATTTGCTCAGGCAAATTATTATGCACGGTCAAGACTAGAGAACGCACCCTGATAGGCTTTCTATCTTTCCTACTTAACGCATCGGCAATAACATTGGCTTTTCCTGGGTGATATTTTATATCACAATCATAATCACTTAACAACTCTATCCATCTTCGTTGCCTCATGTTCAATTCCTTCTGGTCGAGAATATACTGTAGGCTTTTGTGATCGGTGAATACCGTACACTTGGTGCCATACAGATAATGTCTCCACAACCTAAGAGCAAAGACCACAGCTCCTAACTCAAGATTATGAGTAGTATAATTCTCCTCATTCTTCCTTAATTGCCTAGAAGCATAAGCTATCACTTTCTCTCTCTGCATCAAAACAGCTCCATAACCTCTAAGAGATGCATCGCAATACACTACAAAATCTTCACTCCCGTCGGGTAATGATAAGATTGGCGCACTACATAATTTTGGCTTCAATGTCTGAAATACTCCATCTTCATCACTTCCCCAAACGAAAGGTTTATTCTTCTGTTTAAGCTTAGTCAAGGGTTTAGCTATCAAAGAAAATTCTTTAAAGAATCGCCTATAATAGCCAGCCAATCCTAAGAACTGTCGCACTTCCGTTGGCGTTGTCGGTGCAGACCAATTCTTAATAGCTTCAACCTTTGCAGGATCAACATGAATTCCATCTCTGTTAATCACATGACCAAGAAATTGCACAGAATCTAACCAGAAATCACACTTCGAAAACTTAGCATACAACCTTTCATCCTTCAACAAATTCAAAACAATCCTCAAATGTTCTCTATGCTCGTCTTCATTCTTAGAATAGATTAGAATATCGTCAATAAACACAATCACAAATTTATCCAAGTAGGGCTTGCACACTCGATTCATTAAATCCATGAAAACCGCAGGTGCGTTAGTTAACCCAAATGGCATTACTTGAAATTCATAGTGTCCATAACAAGTTCTAAATGCAGTTATAGGAATATCTTCTTCACGGACGCGAAGTTGGTGATATCCTGACCGCAAATCTATCTTAGAATACACACTAGATCCTTGCAGTTGATCAAACAAATCATCAATCCTAGGTAAAGGATATCGATTTTTAATTGTCAACTTATTCAGTTCCCTATAATCAATGCACATACGAAAAGATCCATCCTTCTTCTTAACGAACAAGATTGGAGCTCCCCAAGGCGACGAGCTCGGTCGAATAAAAACTTTATCAGACAACTCCTTAAGTTGCTCAGATAACTCCTTTAATTCAGAAGGGGCTAATCGGTAAGGCGCACGTGCCACCGGTGCAGCACCAGGAATTAAATCGATTCGAAACTCTACTTGCCTTATCGGTGGAAGTCCGGGTAAATCTTTAGGAAATACCTCAGGAAATTCACAAATAATAGGTACATCTTCCAATCGTTTCTCCGTAGACTCATTCTCGGTCACTTGAGCTAAGAATAACTCACAACCGTTCCTTATGTACTTTTGGACTTTAATACATGAAACGATTTTCAAACGGGATTCACCTCGACTACCATCAATTACTAACGTCCTATTCCTAAGAGGAATCTTAACCTTCTTCTCTCCACATAAAATAGTAACATTATTCAACGACAACCAATCCATACCAATAATAATATCAAAACTACCTAATTCTATTAACATCAAATCAATCGGAAAGGAATAGTTCAAGAGATTTAGAGAGCATCCTTCTAATAGCTTATTAGTTTTCACTAATTTACCATCAGCCAATTCCACCTCGTAACTGGTACTTATCTCAACAGGTTCAACATCAATAAGGGCACTAAATTTAGTGGATACAAAGCTCCTATCGGTACCCGAATCGAATAAAGCAACAACATAATGATTGTTGAGTAAAAACGTACCGGTAACGACATTCGGATCCTCTTTCTTCACCTCAATTGTTCCAAGTTGGTAGATACCACCCTGGGGGTTTCTTCCAGGTACAATCGCTTTCAACTTGGGGCATTCCGATTTCCTATGACCTTCTTCATTACAGTTGAAGCAAATGGTTCCCTTCTTACACCTTTCAACCTTGTGTCCAAGCTTTCCGCAATTTCGACACTTCCAGCAGTCGCCAGCATGCCTCTTGTTGCCACACTTAGGACATCTATCATCGTTGCGCGGTGCATTGTTGGTAAGAGCATTTGCATTCCCCTTTCTCTTGTTCTAACGGCGATTGAAATTCTTCCTATTATCACCTCTATCTACATGCTCACAGTCTCCCTTTCTTTTCTCACCTACACGGGTTTCATCTTCCTTATCCTGAATTATCTGTCCAATGAGTTGGTAAGCCATTCGAACAGCATCATCAATAGTCAGTGGTTTAGATGATGTCACGTCCCCCCGGATATTCCTGGTCAACCCCTTCACATATTGCTCAATTCGGATCTCTTGGGGTTCAACCAATCGAGGACATAGCAAGGCCAACTCATGGAATCGGTTCGTGTAACTATCAATGTCCACACCTTTCATTCTCAGATGAATCAACTCTTGCTCTAACCTAATAATCACACTACGAGGACAAAACTCCAAAGTCATCCACTTCTTAATTTCAGCCCAAGGAGTAGCATTAGCAACATCAAGACCCATGAAAGCAATTCTCCCGTTCCACCAAGTCAACGCATGACCTTTAAGAGTAGCCATAGAAATAGTCACCTTATCTTCCTCCTTACACTTACTAATCCTAAACACCGATTCAATCTTCTCAATCCACTGGCTTAGTCCTATAGCACCTTCAGTTCCATTAAAAGGTAGAGGTTCACACTTCATGAACGTCACATAAGTACAGCCACCAACTTCTGGTGCATTAGTTCCAAGTCCTCCTACATTTCCTCCAGCATTAGCATTCACATTATTAGCATTCACATTCACATTAGTACCCGCCAATTCCACTACCGCCAGCTCCACTACCGCCAGCTCCACTACCGCCAACTCCACTACCGCCAGCTCCACTACCGCCAGCTCCACTACCGCCAGCTCCACTACCGCCAGCTTCATTTCTAGCATTTGCCATAAATTCAGTCATAGATGCGGTAACTTGCTCCGTAATAATCCTACGTACATCATCCTCAGTCACAGCCTTCTTGGGCGACATAGTTCTATAATTTCACAATTTCAAAGTATTAAGCATTCACCCAACAAAGGATTCATATAATATGGATTGAATTCATAATCAAGATATAAATAAGGCACAATATGGAATTCAAGACAAGATACATATTTCATTCGATCTGGAACAAAAGTATTGTCTTAGTACATCCCATATCAAAGTTCTAGCACTATATACACTCAAAATTCGTGCCAAGTCTATTACTATCAAGTCGGTTCAGTCAAAGCTACAAGCACAAAAGATATAAAGGTCACTACTAAATACAGACTGGTCTATTGAGAACCGCCAGATGGTCCATCATCCATCGTCTTCTGAATCTTCGTCGGACGATCACTAGACACATCTTCAGCTGGGCGCTTACGGATTACTCCTCTTTCAACCATGTCGACATAAAATCTACTATTCCATCCCACGGATATATTCAACTCCTTTTCAGCTTTCTCACGCATCGCACGAGCCACACTCAACTGAATCTCCATAGTATTCACCTTTTTCTTCATAGCATCATACTCACCACTTTCCAACACCGATAACCTCCTAAAAACCTCATTCAAACCACGTTCTACATCACTCAAATCCAAACTAAGCAATTCTCGCTCTTTCTCGCCAACCTTAGTCTTCGACTCCAAATAAGCAACCTGAGTCTGAACAACACCTAATCCAACCTCTGTCATACAACTCTTAACACGGGAAGCATCTAGATCACGTCTCAAGGCCCATGGTGCAAGACCATCAATATGAGTAGCCTCTCGAGCACTAGACGACTCTCCTATCTCACATCTACGAGTAGCAATACCATCCGTACCGTCAGGTGCATCGTCATCCTCATCCTCCTCTGATTCAAAATCAGATTCAGATGATTCAGACATTTCATCCCTAGGTAACTCATCCTCAGAATCAGACAAATCAACTGGTAGGGGCAAAGGCTCGCCCTCTGGAACATCATACGGATAAATAAGCTCAGCTTCCTCATCGTCATCAACCTCAACATCTATACCTACATCCTCCTCGACATCCTCGTCGTCAATCTCGTCATCTAAATTATCTAGCCCAATTTCATCATCGTTCTCAACATCGACATTCTCAATATCCACATTCTCAATATCCACATTCTCAATATCCACATTCTCAATATCCACATTCTCAATCTCATTCTCTACCAAGTCAACCTGTGGGGCAATCTGATCTCCTAGTCCTAACTCGGGCTCGAGATCCTCAAATGGTTCCTCCTCATCATCGATATCATAATCTACTAAGTCTAAATAAGGATCATCTTCTATATTATGTTCGGGAATAGCATGGTTTTCTACAGGAATATTAGGGCCAGCCATGACAATCTGCATTTATATATATATATATATATCTCGTATTAGGATAACATACTAGTTAAACCATTACATAATGAAATCACGATATATACATATATATAAATTAAATTATATATATCAAAATATATATCTTCTCAATAGGGCTTGTTGGTAACGTCGGAGATCTCTGGCACCGTTATAGTCAAAAGATTTTTCAAATATTTTCTCAAATGTTCATTGTCAAAAGATTTTGAAAAGTTTTGTTCAAAACCTTGGTATTTAAAATCTTTTGTTCTCTATAACGAGAGCTCTGGTACCAAACTGTAACACTCTCATTTTTTGTATCGGTACAGCGGAAGGGTCTTTCAGAGTGTTACGGGATAGCACAATAACTCCAATCATAGACAACACATAAAAATGGTTGTTCAAGGTTTGACATACATTCATTCGATAAAAAGTTTAAAAGCGTACAATAGGTCCCAAATTATACAGGTCATTAAGTTTACAAAACATAGATCGAATGAACATTTTTAATATTATGTGGGCCATCAGAGTCGATCTCCATCCGGTCAAAATAACAATATATATATATGATTTTGTACATATTATGATGATCAAGTGGGTTTATACATCCTTGTTTACTCATTTTAGCGTTTATGTTTTGGTAACGTCTTACTAGTTCACTAGTCTTAACTATTTACTTATTTTAAGTCCATTAAGCCTTTATAAGTTCTTTAACTTGTTTTAATCCCTTTTATACCTATATTATCAGTATATATATTTTTTATGTTGGGCCCAAATAGGTTAAGCCCAATAAGCTCTTTTTACAAGTTTTTATCTTATTAAGTCCAATTATTAGTCCAATATGTTTAGTTAGCTCGTAAATGTCCGTAATTCTTATAGTTCGGGTTTTATCGGTTTTTACTTGTCTTAGTTACCTATACATCAGTATATGACTTTTATAAACTTTACATTAGACGGGTTTGGTCGTCTAAGTTTTATTTGGCGAAAAACATTAATTTTACGGCGATAGCCGAAAAAGTCGTAAAAATCAAGTTTATAGTTTTTATTACTTATAAATATTATTTCACCACCATTTATATAATTTACCCATTTAATTAACCTTTTATACATTTATATAAATAAGTTTATAAGTTAGTGGGTTTATATTTTTACATTTTATACATTATAATGTGAGTGCTTATATAATAATAATAAACATTATTTCCAAAAATCTGATTTTTAACTTCATGTTCACCATTTTTACAATATCTAGAGTTCTATAATGAATTAGAAGCTCATTTTTGGATGGCATGATCTTCATATTATGTGCTACATTTAACTTAGTTATAGCTACTGCCTATTTTGAGTTTAACTTGCCTTAACAGTCCCTACAAAAGTGCTTATTCAGATTAGACCACCTAACTTGTTTTGATCATATCTCACTCATTATTTTGAGTCCATTGCATGGCCAACTCTCACATGTGTATAACATCTTCTACTTACTGTAAATGGATCAAACCATGAAATTTTATCAGTTCATCTTTTAGTTATCTACTGTTTTTACACAGCCAACTAAATAATCAAGATTTTAGCTTCATTTCTTATAGTTATCATCCTTTTTAAGCATATCTATCAACACTTGATCCCCACACAATATTTTTATCATCATATATACATCATATACATATACAAAATGAAAGAAAATACATTTGTTCTTTACAAAATAACAAGAGAAAAATGGAGAGGACGATCTTCTTTACCAACCAAGTGGATTTCTTGTTTTAGGAAGACAAGAACTTGATGAACACAACAAGTATCTCCAAGACCATCAAATATCAAGAACATAGGTTGGAAAATCAGCCCTAGGACAAAAGCAAATCACCTCCAAAGATGTTAATATGGCCACCAAATGAGAAAGGCTTCAAGATAACTCCTTAATAGAGCTAGTAAACATGTTGTTCATGGCTAGAAGAGATCAAATGGGGTGTTTGTTGCTATATTTTGGACGGCAAGGGGAGTAGTTTTGAGAGAGTTTGAGAGGATTTTGCATGTATGAAATGGTGGAAGTGAAAAACAAGTTGCTAGTTTTGTGTGTTAGTGGAATGGTCAAGGCTTAAGGTGTAAGCTAGCTTACACTTGGTGTAAGTTAGCTAACATGATGCCACCTTGATGGTGTGGTGTAATGTTGCCGTCCCAACCAAGCTAGTGGGGTGGGACAATGTGTTTTGTCCCCTCTCACTAGTTTACGAGTATTTCTCGATTCTATTTTTCTTGATTTGCGTGCCCTCGGGTCGTTTTACGAAAAACGTTTTTATAAATTATGAATTACCGTCACAAAACGAATCCAATAAAAATTGTCTCATCAAAAACGGAGTTCAAAAACGTAAATACGTAATCCTATGGTTTCTGGTTTAGTCGTAAAAGACGCCAAATTATGCACGTAAGCCCAAATTTAAATCCGTAAATTGTGAGTTCGTCAACCAATATAAAAATAAGTTTCAAAATATTATACGAGAAAATATTTTACTACCTGAAAATGCTAGATTGTCACAGCTTTTCCTCCTAAAAGGGATCAACGTCCTCGTGATCCATTTCATTTGGATGTCCGTTTCTTATTGAAATCAAAGAGGTGCGGATATTTCTTCTACATTTCATCCTCTCGTTCCCAAGTATACTCCGGTCCATGCTTTGAATTCCATCGGATCTTGACAATAGGTATCCGACTTTGTTTCAGTTACTTTACCTCACGGTCCATAACTTCTACGGGCTCTTCGATAAAATGCAACTTCCCATCTATTCGAACCTTACCTAACGGAATTTTCTCATCACTCACTGCTAGACATTTCTGCAGATTAGATACATGGAATGTGTTGTGAACACCATGAAGTTCTGGGGGTAACTCTAGTTTGTAAGCCACCAGACCTACTCTAGATAAAATCTTAAAGGGTCCAATATAACGGGGATTCAATTTCCCTCGCTTTCCAAATCTTATAACGCCTTTCCATGATACTTTCAACATTACTCGGTCACCCACTTCAAACTCCATTGGCTTCCGCCGCACATCCGCGTAACTTTTCTGTCTACTACGGGCAGTCAACAACCTCTTCTTAATCTGAACTATCATCTCCGTAGTCTCCCGGATCATTTCCGGTCCCGTGAGCTGGGTATCCCTAACTTCACTCCAACATACAGGAGATCTGCACTTCCTACCATACAAAGCTTCAAACGGTGCAGCCTTAATACTAGAATGGTAACTATTGTTATACGAAAACTCTGCTAACGACAAATGTTTATCCCAATTCTTACCAAAGTCTAACACACAAGCTCTCAACATATCTTCCAGTGTTTGTATCGTCCTTTCACTCTGCCCATCAGTCTGGGGGTGATAAGCAGTGCTCATGTCGAGATTTGTTCCCAAAGATCTTTGGAGAGATTTCCAAAAATTCGATGCGAATCTAGGATCTCGATCTGAAATGATCGATACAGGCACTCCATGTTTGCATACAACATTATCAAGGTATATCCGAGTCAGCTTCTCCAGTGAGAACTGCTCCTTAACCGGAATGAAGTGTGCTGATTTGGTCAGTCTATCGACAATAACCCAAATCGAATTGTTTCCAGATGATGTTCTAGGAAGCTTGGTGATAAAGTCCATCGTAATTCGCTCCCACTTCCATTCAGGAATCCTTGGTTGTTGAAGTAGTCCTGATGGCTTTTGATGTTCAGCTTAGACTCTGGCACAAGTCAAGCATTGGAGAACATACATAGCTATGTCAGCTTTCATATTCGGCCACCAGTACAACTTCTTCAAATCATGGTACATCTTATCAGAACCCGGATGAATGGAATACTTAGATTTATGGGATTCTAACATAATCAAATCTCTTAAGCCTCCAAACTTAGGTATCCACATACGACCTCTTAAGCATTTCACTCCATCAGCTCTAACCTCTAAAGGATCTCCTTCTCCTCGGAACCCTTCATTAACAAAATTCTCCTTCTTACAAGCTTCTATTTGCGCATTTCTAATTTGCTCAGGGAAATTATTGTGCACGGTCAAGACTAGAGAACGCACCCTGATAGGATCTCTATCTTTCCTACTTAACGCATCGGCAACAACATTGGCTTTTCCTGGGTGATATTTTATATCACAATCATAATCACTTAACAACTCTATCCATCTTCGTTGCCTCATGTTCAATTCCTTCTGGTCGAGAATATACTGTAGGCTTTTGTGATCGGTGAATACCGTACACTTGGTGCCATACAGATAATGTCTCCACAACCTAAGAGCAAAGACCACAGCTCCTAACTCAAGATTATGAGTAGTATAATTCTCCTCATTCTTCCTTAATTGCCTAGAAGCATAAGCTATCACTTTCTCTCTCTGCATCAAAACAGCTCCATAACCTCTAAGAGATGCATCGCAATACACTACAAAATCTTCACTCCCGTCAGGTAATGATAAGATTGGCGCACTACATAATTTTTGCTTCAATGTCTGAAATGCTCCATCTTCATCACTTCCCCAAACGAAAGGTTTATTCTTCTGGGTAAGCTTAGTCAAGGGTTTAGCTATCAAAGAAAATTCTTTAATGAATCGCCTATAATAGCCAGCCAATCCTAAGAACTGTCGCACTTCCGTTGGCGTTGTCGGTGCAGACCAATTCTTAATAGCTTCAACCTTTGCAGGATCAACATGAATTCCATCTCTGTTAATCACATGACCAAGAAATTGCACAGAATCTAACCAGAAATCATACTTCGAAAACTTAGCATACAACCTTTCATCCTTCAACAAATTCAAAACAATCCTCAAATGTTCTCTATGCTCGTCTTCATTCTTAGAATAGATTAGAATATCGTCAATAAACACAATCACAAATTTATCCAAGTAGGGCTTGCACACTCGATTCATTAAATCCATGAAAACCACAGGTGCGTTAGTTAACCCAAATGGCATTACTTGAAATTCATAGTGTCCATAACGAGTTCTAAATGCAGTTATAGGAATATCTTCTTCACGGACGCGAAGTTGGTGATATCTTGACCGCAAATCTATCTTAGAATACACACTAGATCCTTGCAGTTGATCAAACAAATCATCAATCCTAGGTAAAGGATATCGATTTTTAATTGTCAACTTATTCAGTTCCCTATAATCAATGCACATACGAAAAGATCCATCCTTCTTCTTAACGAACAAGACTGGAGCTCCCCAAGGCGACGAGCTCGGTCGAATAAAACCTTTATCAGACAACTCCTTAAGTTGCTCAGATAACTTCTTTAATTCAGAAGGGGCTAATCGGTAAGGCGCACGTGCCACCGGTGCAGCACCAGGAATTAAATCGATTCGAAACTCTACTTGCCTTATCGGTGGAAGTCCGGGTAAATCTTTAGGAAATACCTTAGGAAATTCACAAATAATAGGTACATCTTCCAATCGTTTCTCCCTAGACTCATTCCCGGTCACTTGAGCTAAGAATAACTCACAACCGTTCCTGATGTACTTTTGGACTTTAATACATGAAACGATTTTCAAACGGGATTCACCTCGACTACCATCAATTACTAACGTCCTATTCCTAAGAGGAATCTTAACCTTCTTCTCTCCACATAAAATAGTAGCATTATTCAACGACAACCAATCCATACCAATAATAATATCAAAACTACCTAATTCTATTAACATCAAATCAATCGGAAAGGAATAGTTCAAGAGATTTAGAGAGCATCCTTCTAATAGCTTATTAGTTTTCACTAATTTACCATCAGCCAATTCCACCTCGTAACTGGTACTTATCTCAACAGGTTCAACATCAATAAGGGCACTAAATTTAGTGGATACAAAGCTCCTATCGGCACCCGAATCGAATAAAGCAACAACATAATGATTGTTGAGTAAAAACGTACCGATAACGACATTCGGATCCTCTTTCTTCACCTCAATTGTTCCAAGTTGGTAAATACCACCCTGGGGGTTTCTTCCAGGTACAATCGCTTTCAACTTGGGGCATTCCAATTTCCTATGACCTTCTTCATTACAGTTGAAGAAAATGGTTCCCTTCTTACACCTTTCAACCTTATGTCCAAGCTTTCCGCAATTTCGGCACTTCCAGCAGTCGCCATCATGCCTCTTGTTGCCACACTTAGGACATCTATCATCGTTGCGCGGTGCATTGTTGGTAAGAGCATTTGCATTCCCCTTTCTCTTGTTCTGACGGCGATTGAAATTCTTCCTATTATCACCTCTATCTACATGCTCACCGTCTCCCTTTCTTTTCTCACCTACACGGGTTTCATCTTCCTTATCCTGAATTATCTGTCCAATGAGTTGGTAAGCCATTCGAACAGCATCATCAATAGTCAGTGGTTTAGATGATGTCACGTCCCCCCGGATATTCCTGGTCAACCCCTTCACATATTGCTCAATTCGGATCTCTTCGGGTTCAACCAATCGAGGACATAGCAAGGCCAACTCATGGAATCGGTTCGTGTAACTATCAATGTCCACACCTTTCATTCTCAGATGAATCAACTCTTGCTCTAACCTAATAATCACACTACGAGGACAAAACTCCAAAGTCATCCACTTCTTAATTTCAGCCTAAGGAGTAGCATTAGCAGCATCAAGACCCATGAAAGCAATTCTCCCGTTCCACCAAGTCAACGCACGACCTTTAAGAGTAGCCATAGAAAAAGTCACCTTATCTTCCTCCTTACACTTACTAATCCTAAACACCGATTCAATCTTCTCAATCCACTGGCTTAGTCCTATAGCACCTTCAGTTCCATTAAAAGGTAGAGGTTCACACTTCATGAACGTCACATAAGTACAGCCACCAACTTCTGGTGCATTAGTTCCAAGTCCTCCTACATTTCCTCCAGCATTAGCATTCACATTATTAGCATTCACATTCACATTAGTACCGCCAATTCCACTACCGCCAGCTCCACTACCGCCAGCTCCACTACCGCCAGCTTCATTTCTAGCATTTGCCATAAATTCAGTCATAGATGCGGTAACTTGCTCCGTAATAATCCTACGTACATCATCCTCAGTCACAGACTTCTTGGGCGACATAGTTCTATAATTTCACAATTTCAAAGTATTAAGCATTCACCCAACAAAGGATTCATATAATATGGATTGAATTCATAATCAAGAGATAAATAAGGCACAATATGGAATTCAAGACAAGATACATATTTCATTCGATCTGAAACAAAAGTATTGTCTTAGTACATCCCATATCAAAGTTCTAGCACTATATACACTCAAAATTCGTGCCAAGTCTATTACTAACAAGTCGGTTCAGTCAAAGCTACAAGCACAAAAGATATAAAGGTCACTACTAAATACAGACTGGTCTACTGAGAACCGCCAGATGGTCCATCATCCATCGTCTTCTGAATCTTCGTCGGACGATCACTAGACACATCTTCAGCTGGGCGCTTACGGATTACTCCTCTTTCAACCATGTCGGCATAAAATCTACTATTCCATCCCACGGATATATTCAACTCCTTTTCAGCTTTCTCACGCATCGCACGAGCCACACTCAACTGAATCTCCATAGTATTCACCTTTTTCTTCACAGCAGCATACTCACCACTTTCCAACACCGATAACCTCCTAAAAACCTCATTCAAACCACGTTCTACATCACTCAAATCCAAACTAAGCAATTCTCGCTCTTTCTCGCCAACCTTAGTCTTCGACTCCAAATAAGCAACCTGAGTCTGAACAACACCTAATCCAACCTCTGTCATACAACTCTTAACACGGGAAGCATCTAGATCACGTCTCAAGGCCCATGGTGCAAGACCATCAATATGAGTAGCCTCTCGAGCACTAGACGACTCTCCTATCTCACATCTACGAGTAGCAATACCATCCGTACCGTCAGGTGCATCGTCATCCTCATCCTCCTCTGATTCAAAATCAGATTCAGATGATTCAGACATTTCATCCCTAGGTAACTCATCCTCAGAATCAGACAAATCAACTGGTAGGGGCAAAGGCTCGCCCTCTGGAACATCATACGGATAAATAAGCTCAGCTTCCTCATCGTCATCAACCTCAACATCTATACCTACATCCTCCTCGACATCCTCGTCGTCAATCTCGTCATCTAAATTATCTAGCCCAATTTCATCATCGTTCTCAACATCGACATTCTCAATATCCACATTCTCAATATCCACATTCTCAATATCCACATTCTCAATATCCACATTCTCAATCTCATTCTCTACCAAGTCAACCTGAGGGGCAATCTGATCTCCTAGTCCTAACTCGGGCTCGAGATCCTCAAATGGTTCCTCCTCATCATCGATATCATAATCTACTAAGTCTAAATAAGGATCATCTTCTATATTATGTTCGGGAATAGCATGGTTTTCTACAGGAATATTAGGGTCAGCCATGACAATCTGCATTTATATATATATATCTCGTATTAGGATAACATACTAGTTAAACCATTACATAATGAAATCACGATATATACATATATATAAATTAAATTATATATATCAAAATATATATCTTCTCAATAGGGCTTGTTGGTAACGTCGGAGATCTCTGGCACCGTTATAGTCAAAAGATTTTTCAAATATTTTCTCAAATGTTCATTGTCAAAAGATTTTGAAAAGTTTTGTTCAAAACCTTGGTATTTAAAATCTTTTGTTCTCTATAACGAGAGCTCTGGTACCAAACTGTAACACTCTCATTTTTTGTATCGGTACAGCGGAAGGGTCTTTCAGAGTGTTACGGGATAGCACAATAACTCCAATCATAGACAACACATAAAAATGGTTGTTCAAGGTTTGACATACATTCATTCGATAAAAAGTTTAAAAGCGTACAACAGGTCCCAAATTATACAGGTCATTAAGTTTACAAAACATAGATCGAATGAACATTTTTAATATTATGTGGGCCATCAGAGTCGATCTCCATCCGGATTACCTTCAAGCACCTGAGATAAAAACATGCAAAAATCATATCAGCGAATGCCGAGTGAATTCATAGAGTTTAATGAAAACCGTTATATAAAACAATCATTTAAAAATCAGAACACAAGCATAATATCGGAAGTAAGTCCTCATATTGCTAGTCAGGCAATATATAAATCAAGCATACATCTTAAATCGTCCATGAGACCGTAGTCTCTATATTACCATGATAGGTAATATATTCATCGTTAATAGCGTCGTATCATATCGGATATTTAGATTATATAGATTGAATAGTACATTGTAGGATTATTATTAGCCGCATGACATTGTTACCTTACTATGAAAACAGCGGGCCGCGAACCCGACAAACAATTTTCCCATCTAAGTTAGCGTGTCGTCACAAAAATCACGCTATGGAATTTTCTCATACATAAATTCGCTTACCAATCAATGTGGTACGACGGGGATCAACCGTCAAGGCGCGAACTGGGGTGATCGTCCCCAAATAGTACTATCAAATGCATAAGTGTCTACCAAATCCCGGTAGTTCACAATTCATGCTAATCGGACTTTAAGTGACATAACCTAACTACTAATAATCCTTTTAGTCTCGTTTATAGGGTCATAGCATCATTCGGGTCCATATCATTAAGCATACAATCGGGACTACTTGTGTTCTATTTTTATAAAAATCTAGCATGTTATCTCCCTCGCGGGTTTACAAATCATTTTATAAAACATTTAAAAGAGTGTGAGGCTATGAACTCACGTTGTTAATGAAAGGCGGATTATCGGCTACGGGCGTGCTTCGGTCACGGAAACCTATATAAATAATAATCGGTCTTAGACTCGGTCCAATGACTTTTATCAAAATAACAATATATATATGATTTTGTACATATTATGATGATCAAGTGGATTTATACATCCTTGTTTACTCATTTTAGCGTTTACGTTTTGGTAACGTCTTACTAGTTCACTAGTCTTAAGTATTTACTTATTTTAAGTCCATTAAGCCTTTATAAGTTCTTTAACTTGTTTTAATCCCTTTTATACCTATATTATCAGTATATATACTTTTCATGTTAGGCCCAAATGGGTTAAGCCCAATAAACTCTTTTTACAAGTTTTTATCTTATTAAGTCCAATTATTAGTCCAATATGTTTAGTTAGCTCGTAAATGTCCGTAATTCTTATAGTTCGGGTTTTATCGGTTTTTACTTGTCTTAGTTACCTATACATCAGTATATGACTTTTATAAACTTTACATTAGACGGGTTTGGTCGTCTAAGTTTTATT
Source organism: Glebionis coronaria (assembly GCA_025667525.1). Lineage (NCBI taxonomy): Eukaryota > Viridiplantae > Streptophyta > Magnoliopsida > Asterales > Asteraceae > Glebionis > Glebionis coronaria. The sequence continues at coordinate 194,316,308 of CM046880.1, forward strand.
TGGCGAAAAACGTTAATTTTACGGCGATAGCCGAAAAAGTCGTAAAAATCAAGTTTATAGTTTTTATTACTTATAAATATTATTTCACCACCATTTATATAATTTACCCATTTAATTAACCTTTTATACATTTATATAAATAAGTTTTATAAGTTAGTGGGTTTATATTTTTACATTTTATACATTATAATGTGAGTGCTTATATAATAATAATAAACATTATTTCCAAAAATCTGATTTTTAACTTCATGTTCACCATTTTTACCATATCTAGAGTTCTATAATGAATTAGAAGCTCATTTTTGGATGGCATGATCTTCATATTATGTGCTACATTTAACTTAGTTATAGCTACTGCGCATTTTGAGTTTAACTTGCCTTAACAGTCCCTACAAAACTGCTTATTCAGATTAGACCACCTAACTTGTTTTGATCATATCTCACTCATTATTTTGATTCCATTGCATGGCCAACTCTCACATGTGTATAAAATCTTCTACTTACTGTAAACGGATCAAACCATGCAATTTTATCAGTTCATCTTTTAGTTATCTACTGTTTTTACACAGCCAACTAAATAATCAAGATTTTAGCTTCATTTCTTATAGTTATCATCCTTTTTAAGCATATCTATCAACACTTGATCCCCACACAACATTTTTATCATCATATATACATCATATACATATACAAAATGAAAGAAAATACATTTGTTCTTTACAAAATAACAAGAGAAAAATGGAGAGGATGATCTTCTTTACCAACCAAGTGGATTTCTTGTTTTAGGAAGACAAGAACTTGATGAACACAACAAGTATCTCCAAGACCATCAAATATCAAGAAAATAGGTTGGAAAATCAGCCCTAGGACAAAAGCAAATCACCTCCAAAGATGTTAATATGGCCACCAAATGAGAAAGGCTTCAAGATAACTCCTTAATAGAGCTAGTAAACATGTTGTTCATGGCTAGAAGAGATCAAATGGGGTGTTTGTTGCTATATTTTGGACGGCAAGGGGAGTAGTTTTGAGAGAGTTTGAGAGGATTTTGCATGTATGAAATGGTGGAAGTGAAAAACAAGTTGCTAGTTTTGTGTGTTAGTGGAATGGTAAAGGCTTAAGGTGTAAGCTAGCTTACACTTGGTGTAAGTTAGCTAACATGATGCCACCTTGATGGTGTGGTGTCATGTTGCCGTCCCAACCAAGCTAGTGGGGTGGGACAATGTGTTTTGTCCCATCTCACTAGTTTACGGGTATTTCTCGATTCTAGTTTTCTCGATTTGCGTGCCCTCGGGTCGTTTTACGAAAAACGTTTTTATAAATTATGAATTACCGTCACAAAACGAATCTAATAAAAATTGTCTCATAAAAAACGGAGTTCAAAAACGTAAATACGTAATCCTAAGGTTTCCGGTTTAGTCGCAAAAGATGCCAAATTATGCACGTAAGCCCAAATTTAAATCCGTAAATTGTGAGTTCGTCAACCAATATAAAAATAAGTTTCAAAATATTATACGAAAAAATATTTTACTACAGAAAATGTTAGATTGTCACAAAACGAGTTTCACACTCGTATTCAGATAATATATAATTATCAAAATCGGTGATTTGTTATGAGGCCAAATCCGATACAAAACCGCATTATATAATGTACGACAATCATTCAAGGACCATTGCTTCACGTGAAATGCCTTTAAATACCATAGTATGATCATACATATACATACTACCATTCCTACATACACATAGGATCACATAATTACAACCAAACATAAAGTAATGCAAGAATAGCCTTACCGGAGCCATGCGGAGTAGTTTCGTGCTTAAAACTTTTTAGAACACACCAAAGTTATAGTTTAGTTTTTTCACAACCAACATAGTTCTCTATAACTTGTGGCTCTGATACCATTTTGTATCACCCACAAATTACCACGCAGCGGAGTACCACTTTGGGGCGCTACTCATAGCACATCACACACAATCATAGAAAAAATCTTCAAAAGAGACGTTAAAATAGTATACAACCTTGTCTAAAAAGATTCCCATCCCAATATATATAAAATCAGAGTAGCGTTTGGTCCCAAAACCGTTAGCAATCACAATACATTCATCAACGACTTAAAAGTCATTTATTCATCTCAAAGGATGGAAAAATAATATAAATTTTAGACAAGTAAGCACCAACTCCCTCCTCGCATGCTCCGCTGCTATCCATCTTGATTACTTGAAATACATGCTTAAAATCGTCAACACAACGGTTGAGCAAGTCTATAGGTTTTGCAAATCATCATTTGAACACAAGAATTTTAATCATCTCAAGCTTGTCACACAGACAAGTCATATATATATATATATATATATATATATATATATATATATATATATATATATATATATATATATATATATATATATATATATATATATATATATATATATATATATATATATATATATATATATATATATATATATATATATATATATATATATATATATATATATATATATATATATATATATATATATATATATATATATATATATATATATATATATATATATATATATATATATATATATATCGATAAATGCCTTAAGCTCATGCAACTGAACGTTAACCACCACGTCAAACCGAGTCACTTATAGTCGCCCCTACAACACGTAATATTGTCGTATACCAATGACCTCTTATAAATAATATCCTTTTCAGGTGATCAGAAGGATACATACCCTAGGATAAGGCTGTAAAACTAAATAGATCTATCATATGAATTAGCGTTTACCTCGTAAGGTAATTAACAGTTCATGAAATTCGGGGACTTCATAAGAAAATGGTACTTAGCCATTTATCATCATATTCGGGTCCAGCATACCGAAAACAACTTGTGTTCATTTTATAAAACAACATGTATTCCCCCTCGCGGGTTAAAAATCATTTAAAAGATAGTATAAAGCGAGGCTATAGACTCACCTGATACAATCTTCAGAATCGTCAATTAAGAACGAACGCCAATCAAGAACAACGTCAATCGAGAATAAATTTCAACGGTCGATACATGATCACACGAGACCTAAAGATAACGAGGCGCGTCTTATGCTCGAGATGAGAAATAAATCGTACATATATGTAATAAGTATATCTTAATAAGTTCTTGGACATTGCATAAGTTTTATGATTCTTTATAAAACTTTTAGATGAAAACTTAACCATTTTAATGTAATATCCAATTTGACACTTTTAGCCCATCTTAAGTCCATTACACATTAATATGACTTAAGTCCATTTTAAAATCAGCATTTGACTCCAATTTGGTTATAAATATCAGGCCCAATAATGGCCCAATAACCATTACAAGTGTAAGTTGGGCTTTTGTGGCCCAAATCCATTTTATAAGCTTTACAGGTTCTAAAACGCCTCCAAACACTGTCGACTTAATATCTTTCGGTGGTCGGGTCTCGGGTTCTCTAATTATCAGTAAACAAAGAGTCTACAATTGTCGAAATGTGGGTCATACCACTTCGGTATTTTAATAAAAATCGACACGTTTTACGTTAATTTAATATGGTTGAATTATTATAAGTTCTCGACATGCCTCGTAGATTAGATCATTTCTCCAAAACCGTAAATAATATAGATGAGTTATTTTTACCAAAATAATTATCAACTTATATATTTTAATTATTTAAAGTCCTATTACCCCTAATTTATGCTTATCATATCTTAATCACACATTTCCTCACTTAGAGATGTTTGATGTTTTAGGCAGCCAATCTCGTTTTCACCGTTTTCGCCGCTATTTCCAAACCGTAGATAACTGGTGGACTATCCGATTGATTTTAGTTCTTCATTAATTTATCTACAAGTCATAGTTTTACCTTTTTCATTGGTTCTCGGTTATAATACGAGTTTTCATTCCATCAATAAAGTATGTTCAGAATTGACACTTTTTATCGTTTCGGCTATATCTAACTCATTGGGTATTGTCACGAGACGGGACACTCGGCCAAATCGTCACATAAAAAAGGCCTATGGCCCTATATTATTATAAAAGTCACCAAATCTACTGATATTTACAAGATATCACGTTTTTGCTACTGTTCTAAAATAGTCCCAAAATTTTAACTAGAAATCATGTTTATAAATATTTAAATTGCTCAACCACTATATACAATGTCTAAGGCACTAAGTAAACTATTAAAATCATTAATCTCAGTAGAAAAATGATATATACATACATATAAAATAATATACAAATCAAATATTACAAGAAAGTAATCAAATGATCCTTACAAAGAGATAAAGAATCACCAAAACAACAAGGTAACCTCAAAGGACCGTTGCTCAAACCCATAATTTAACCAACCAAATGATCTTTATCCAAGGGGGGCATGATGACGTATAGTCCCTAGCCGGGCCATGAACCCGACCCACGGGTACTACTCGTATCAGGCCCATCATGAATGGGTTGGATTAGTGTCGTTTGAGACTATGGGTCTCGGATGAACAGGGCCGCATAAGTTATATGCGGCCCACGGCCCGGCACGGCCGATACAGAATTAGACAAAATCACAACCTAATTAAGGTTGTGATTTACCCTAAAGTATAGCATATACACTAACCATAATTAGAAGATAACCATCAACTAATTATGGTACTTATCCTTTACTTGGGGCTGAAGCTTTGGTAAAAGCCCACTAGGGTTTTACCGCCTATATAAAGAACCCCTGAGGGTTCCACAGAGGTATCATATCATCTGCTCTCACATCTCACTTATTACTAACCCTAAACCGATTACTAACTCTCACGCTGGAGTTTAATCGTGGGATACATTCCCACGGTAAGTCTAACAGCGTGTTACTTTTAGTGTGCAGTATCTCAAACCAAAGTTCACTTGGTGCAAGAGCCAGAGACCCAGACACCCGAATTAAGCCTAATTCGGGTCGAGCTAGGATCATCCAACATTTGTATCAACATCAATACAAACAATTTCCATTCAATACATTTAACAAATCTTTACTACTTATAAGGTTTGTATAAATTGTTTGGACCTTTTTCTATTAAAACTCTGATTTAATAAAGTTATGGTATGGATTATTTTATAAAATGTCGCTTTTGAGGTCGTTTTCTATTACTGTGTGTGATGTGCTATGAAGTAACACCCAAAGTTGATAATCCGATGCGTTGTGAATTTCGGGGTGCTACAGATTGGTATTAGAGCACTTGTTATAAAGAACTAGGTCATTTTGAAAACCAGGACTATAATAGCTCTTTTGAAAAATTGTTTTATTGCCTTACAAAGTATCCGCTCGCTCATGTTTCCTAGAAACCATTGCTTTGTTGTGATAATACGATCCTATGTGTATGTAGGAATGATTGTATGTATATTTATGTACATAGAGTAAATTCATCCTATAAACCCTATTTCTCTCTCTCTATGGGAGAATTATCAAACCCTAATTTCTTAACCCGCTTTATTCAAATCTGATAGTCACCAATAACGGATTAACGTTTGTTTATTGTTCATTACGTGTTGATGTGTTAATCTTTCGCAGCTAGTGTAGTGAGCGTGATAGGCTACATGAATCTTATTCGCTCCTTATTTCCGCTATGAGCAGCTAGTCCCGTGGGTTGATACAACATCATTGTTTTGTCTCTTAACACTCTTTAATTTGTTCGACGTGATCAATAGTCATTTGGGTTGAGTGGTTTTTTTAGGGTTTTAATTTGCTGCATAATTTTTAGGGTTTGTTTTCATTTTCTATGCTTAAGTATTATTTTAAGTGGATCAATGGAGGTCATTTAATAAGGTTGTTGGTGTAGACTAAACCCTAATTTTTTAGGGTTTTTTTTCTCGTTCTTTTCAGAATTTGGTGTTTGTTTATTTAGAGATGGAGGATAAAACTAAGGCTAATAATAATGATGGTCACCGATTGAAGGGGATGTTGTTGCCCCGAAAGTTGTGAAGTCCATTTGAAAAACCCTAGGTTTTCGCATGTTGGTGATCCATCTAGGGTTCGTACACCTCAGCGTGGTGTTGCTATTAACAAAGAGGCTACTAAGGAAAATGCTACTACCAATGCGAAAGGATCGTCGTTTGCTGATGTGGTTCAGTCTCAACAATTGTAGGTTAGCAAGACGGTGAAGCTGAAAGCATTGCGTAGTACTGAGATTGTTCAAGGTGCTAGGGTCACGTTACCCTTTGTAGCACCGGAGGTAATTCGTAAGCGATTTGATAACACGTTGTATGGCTATTTCATAGGCAAACGGTTGGCTTTCCCTTTAGTAGAGAACTATGTCAAAAATACATGGGCAAAGTTTGGTCTTAAAAGGGTTATGCTAGATGATGATTTCTTCGTATTTCAATTCAAGAGTAAGGAAGGAATGGACAAAGTGATTGAGGGGGTCCTTGGTTTATCAGGGGTGTTCCTTTATTCTTGAATGTTTGGAACCAGAACACGATTTTAAAGAAAGATGATATTAAAAAGGCTCCAGTATGGGTGAAGCTATACCATGTCCCAATTGTTTGCATATTCAGAAGTAGGTCTAAGCTTGATTACGACGTAGCTTGGTACTCCAATTATGTTGGATACCTATACAAGTTCTATGTGCCAACAATCATGGGGTATAAATGTATATGCGCGTGCTTTGGTGGAGGTTGCGTCTGATGTTGATTTTCGATTGCTTCTTTGTCACCTCTATGAAACCATCAGCTGATGGTAAGGGGCATACACTGGCTACAATTGCAATTGAGTACGAGTGGAAGCCCCCGAGGTGCTCTTCATGTGCTATTTTTTATCATAATAATGACCACTTTCCTAAGCGTTTGACAGTGACACCTCCGGTCACTAAGGATGTTGATGGTTTCAAAGAGGTGACAAATAAGAAATCGAAACAAAAACAAGATAGACAGGTGGAAGGTATTAGGTTAAATAAATCTAAACCTAATTTGGTTTTTCGTAAAGGGGAGAAAGGGGAGTCTTCAAAGCCGTCTGTTGTTGGGGTTAAGCCGCAAGAGAAAGATAAAGGCAAGAAGCCAAGTAATGTAGGCGGTGTGAAAAAGCCTATTCCAGTTACGGTTACAAATTCTTTTAATCTATTATCTTCTGAGACTGAGGATAATGCTTTGTTTTGGGGAAAGGTGAATGAGGACAACACTATTAATATGAGCGATACAGAAGACGTTGATGATTCTGTTGGTAATTCTAAGGGGACAAGCACTCCCGGAGCAGCAGGTTTCCAATGATCAGTCTTGCTTCATGGAATATTAGGGGGCTGAGCTTCTCCACTAAACAAGATGGTGTTCGTCATGTTATTCTCGAGAACTATCTTTCTATCTTTGCTATTTTGGAGTCTCATGTGGCTGATACTAAGCTGATGAAGGTTTGTTCGTATGTATTTAATTATTGGGATTGGACGTCTAATGGGCATTTGTGTAATAAGGGTACTCGCATTATTCTTGGATGGAATCGTAATGAAGTTGATGTGGTGGTTATTACACAATGCGATCAGGTTATTCGTACGCGTGTTTGATTGAAGAAGGAATAGAAGGAATTCTTTTGTTTGTTTAATTATGCCCATAATAAATATACTCAACGTCGTGCTCTTTGGCAGAGGTTGGGTATCCATGCAAATTATGTTCGAGGAAGGCCATGTTGTTTATTAGGGGACTTTAATGCGGCTCTTAATATCGAGGATAACACTGCTGGTTCATCTAAGATTGATATCTCCATGCGAGAGTTTAGAGAATGTATTGCTGAAATTGAGGTACTGGATATTCAACACACAAGTTTAGACTTTACATGGAATCAAAAGCCGAAAGGTTCTAATGTAGTTCTCAAGAAGATTGATCACATTTTGTGTAATTTGGCTTTTGGTAATGTTTTTATGGGGGCGCATGCTTGTTTTAATCCCTATAGGCTTTCTGACCACGCCCGTGTTGTTCTTAACATTCCGGCTGCTGTATCGGCTAAGCCTAAACCTTTCAAATTTACTAATCTCCTCACACTACATGAGAGATTTCATGAAATTGTGAATGTAGGTGTATCTGTGGTTTCTTCATGTATTCTGTGGTTAAAAGATTGAAATATCTTAAGAGACCGTTCCGTAAGCTGCTGTATGAGAAAGGGAATCTTCATGATAATGTCGGAAGGTTGCGTCTTGAACTTTACCAAGTGCAGCTTGATCTTGATAAAGATCCTTTTAATAGTGTATTACGGGAAGAGGAGGCTTTGTACGTCCATGCGTTTAATGATGCTATTATGTTGGAGACTCGTTTCTTAAAGCAAAAGGCCGAGGTGAAATGGCTTCATGAAGGAGATATGAATACAGCGTACTTTCATAAATCTGTTAAGGGGAGAGTTAGCAGAAATCGTATTAACGTGATATCTAATGCTGATGGTGAGGTGTTCCAAAATGATCATGTTGCTAAAGTTTTTGTTGATCATTATACTTTATTCCTTGGTCAAGCTGCTAATGTTGATGATCTAAATTCCCATTAGTTATTTGGTAATCGGTTGTCGTTGGATGCTGCTGCGGAAATGGTTCGTAATGTCAGCGATCAAGAAATTAAAGAAGATGTTTTTTCTATGGGAGACGATAAGGCTCTGGGCCTGATGGTTATACGGCGGCGTTTTTCAAAGCCTCTTGGAATATTGTGAGTGTGGATGTTATCAAAGCTGTAGGAGAATTTTTCACTAATGGTAAAATTTTGAAAGAGCTTAACCATACCATCATTGCCCTTATTCCAAAGGTGAAATCTCTTTCTCGTTTTAAGGATTATCGGCCTATCTTATGTTATAATGTTCTTTTTAAGGGTATTAGAAAGATCATTGCTAACCGTCTTAAAGAGAGTTTGAAGTACTTAATTAGTCCTAATCAATATGCTTTTTTCCCTGGTCGTAGAATTACGGATAATATTTTACTTACACAAGAGCTTATGCATAATTATCATTTGGAACATGGTATCCCTAGGTGTGCGTTAAAAGTTGATATCCAAAAGGCTTACGATACCGTGGATTGGGAATTCTTGAGAACGGTTCATAGTGGCTTTGGTTTTCACGAGGGTAGTCACTTGGATTATGGAGTGTGTTACTACAGTATCATTTTCCTCAAGTATAAATGGTTCTCTTCATGGTTACTTCAAGGGTAAACGGGGTCCCTTATTTGTTTACTCTTATTATGGAGGTTCTCACGTTAATGCTTCGTTGTAAAGTAAACAATTCTGATGTATTTTCTTATCATCGCTACTGTTCGGAGCTGGAATTGATTAATTTATGTTTTACGGATGATTTGTTTCTTTTTTTCTCATGGTGACCCTGGTTCGGCTTCTGTTATTATGGAAGCTCTTGAGGAATTCAAGGGTATTTCGGGTCTGACTCCGAGTCTTCCTAAGAGTACAGCTTATTTTTGTAATGTTCTTAACCAAACCAAGATTGCTATTTTACAGATTCTTCCGTTTGAAAAGGATCGGCTTCCTGTTAAATATCTTGGATTTCCTTTGGTTTCTTCGAGACTTGATTGGAATGATTGTAAGGAGCTGATTGATAGAGTGGATGGGCGTATTATGGACTAGAAAAGAAGTCTCTCTCGATTGCGGGGAGGTTTCAATTGATTCGCTCTGTTATTGATTCCATGCATGTGTATTTGGCTTCGATGTTTATTCTCCCTACCTGTGTTCTTCTTGACATTAAACAGCGCCTTCGTGGGTTCCTTTGGTATCAAGGAGGGTTGGGGAAAGGGAGAACTAAAGTTACTTGGGAAGCGGTTTGTCTTCCACAACCTGAGGGTGGTTTAGGTATAAGGCGTCTAGAGCATTTTAATGAAGATCTTATGACGTCCCACATTTGGAAGCTCCTCTTACGAAAAGAATATTTGTGGGTGTCAATGGATTCACATGTACAAGATTAAGGACATAAATTTTTGGACTATACTAGCCCGAGGGAATATGACGTGGAGTTGGAGGAAGATCTTGAAACTACGTTCTTGTATCCGTGAGTTTATTTGGTACCGTTTGGGTGATGGTTCGTCTACTTCGCTGTGGTTTGATAATTGGTGTGAGTTAAGCCCCCTAGCTGCTTTCATCTCGCATCGTGACATGTACACTGTCGGCTTGTCGGCTACTTCTAAGGTTTGTTACATCGTTTCTCAAGGTATTTTCCAGTGGCCATCGAGATTGTTAATTAAACATCCTACAATAAATGCCATTGTTGTTCCAAATCTTCATTGTGGTACGGATAAGCTGGAATGGTGTCTTCCAGTTACTGGGCATAAAGTGTTCTCTGTAAACACTGTTTGGCAGTCCCTTAGGCCTGGGGATGTTGAGGTTCCTTGGGCTAGTGTCGTGTGGTTTACTTACTTCATCCCGCGACATTCTTTTAATCTATGGCTTTTTATTAGGAGACGGTTGAAAACCCAAGATCTTCTTCACAGCTAGGAAGTTTTGTCTGGTGTTAATGCCTCGTGTTCACTTTGTGAGCTTGTTCAAGATTCGTATGACCATATGTTTTTTGAGTTCTCTTTTCTGTTCAGGTATGGGATAGAGTTAAGGTTATGACGGGACTGGCGAACTCAAGGCCGGTGTTCTCTGTAATCCTTAATTCGTTCTTGTTGTTTGCAAATAGGAGAACTTCGAAAAGTGTTATTTCCAAGCTTGTCTTGGCTACGTGTGATTACTGTATTTGGCAGGAGAGGAATGGTCGTCTTTTTAAGGGTTCTAAGCGTTCTGTTAATCAAGTTGTTGATTGTATTATCTCAGCCGTCCGGAGTCAGCTTCTTTCTTGCCGATTTGAGAAGTCTTTGGAGGATAGAGAGTTTGTGGAGATATGGAAGTTTTTGGAGTCTATTCTTTATTAGTTATGTTGTACTTAGCTTTCATTTTATGCTCATGTAGGTGGTTTTTCCCTATTGGTGTTCTTGGGTATGTATGTCATAGGTATAGTCATATGGGTTGTCATATGGCTTAGTTTTGTTCAAGTTGTGCTTGAGGTTAATGTGGTACTTTAGCCACATTCCATTGTACTTCATTGTTTTTTGGTATATACATCCTACCGGGGTTGTTTCCCCTTTACCAAAAAAAATATATGTATGTACATACTATGGTAGTTAAAGGCATTGCGGGCGAAGCAATGATCCAAGTAATGTTATCGTAAATTTTATGATACGATTTATACAAAGTTTGGCCTCACCGCCAATCACCGATCTTGATAATTAATTTATTATCTGAATACGAGTATGGAACTCGTTTAATACTTTGGGTACGTATATATTGTTTCGTAATCGATCGCATATCGAGTCATTTGAACTTGATTGTTGTAATCACGATGTGCCATTTTAGGACATCTTTTGAAAGTAATTGATTATTGTATTATTCGTATTTCCGAAAGTCCTTATGTTTTGAAGAATCATTTCTCCGAGGAGACATCTTCTACGTAATGTAACATTTAATTTATTTTGTATGATTACCTTTTGTGACAAGAAGGAGGATGCCAATGTTGGACCAAATATATATATATATATATATATATATATATATATATATATATATATATATATATATATATATATATATATATATATATATATATATATATATATATATATATATATATATATATATATATATATATATATATATATATATATATATATATATATATATATATATATATATATATATATATATATATATATATATATATATATATATATATATATATATATATATATATATATATATATATATATATATATATATATATATATATATATATATATATATATATATATATATATATATATATATATATATATATATATATATATATATATATATATATATATATATATATATATATATATATATATATATATATATATATATACATATATATATATATATATGTATATATATATATATATACACATATACATATATATATATATATATATATATATATATATATATATATATATATATATATATATATATATATATATATATATATATATCTACTACATATAAAGCATTTACCCCTAAACCTTGAATGTTGAAAAAGTCATTATATAAGGAAATGTTGAAAAACATGCAATTTAAGAAAATGTTGACTAGTGAAAACCTCAGGCTTGCAAATACCGTGTGAAACAATAAATACACAAGGACTATATTAGGAGACTTGAAATGGTTGAAATCGTTGAAAAAAATAAAAAATTGCTTTAAAATGGATGAATGGTAAAAAAAAGGCTATCCAAGGAATTGTTTAAAACTTGCTATACAATGGTCTAAAACTTGATATCCTTTCCCTCTATCTACTTGGTAATTATAGCAACATAAAAGCTGTAAACGTGTGACATGATGTTTTTTCAAAAAAAGTTTAAAATTCAAATTTACAAATTTTGGTTATTTAAACAACCATAAACTGTATTTTTTATCATTCACATACACTAAAAAACATGAAGTCCTTTCGTTTTATTTAGCTTTAACTGATGGTGATGGTGTATTTTTATTTACAGATTTTCCACCCTCCTAATCGTGCTCCACATCCAACTCCTTACTTCAACTCGAATTGAACTTAATTCGTGACATCATCTTGTAACTTACGATTGTCCATGATTGTCAAAACACTCCTTCAGAAGTAATAATGCATTGTCCAGATTAACATTATGTGTAACTTACGGTTTTTTTTTCTGCCATGTTTGTTGTAACACTACGTTTGTTTTCTTTGCCATATGCCGGTATTGCAACCTTTCTTCTCTAAATGCTACTTGCATTTTCATTTTGTCCACCATTACCAGAATCAACCTATCACAAAAAATTAGAGATTACGAAAATTAGAGATTAAGAACAAATTCCATACTCTAAAAATAGTGACTGTAATCATTAATTAGTTGACACATATGATAAAAATTGGTGCACATAATACGAAACCCTAAAATGAACCGTAACATTCACGATGGTGAAACCACAATCGATGTATTTACAAAATTATCACATCGTTGTTTTGATTATTACATACAACAAGTCATGTGTTTCGAAAGAATTTTAGAAAAGCAATATAATGATCTTAATCAGTTGTCAAAGCAATGCACTGTTTTTTTTAATATTGATTTATTTGAAACTTTTGCTATATGTGTACATATCCAAATTCGTTTTAAAAGAAAATATTGTATATCTTCAATCTCATTTACCAATCATATCTACATCAATACATACACAATTATTTACTCATTCCTATTCTTGGAAAATATACTATGACGTGCGTATGATGCATGAGTCTGTTAGACATTCTTGCCTAACACACAACATTTCAAAAATAAATTATCACATATATTACCACCATGATTCTCTTGACATATATTAGGCGAATATATCACACATAACTTGACAATGACACGATATTGATTTGGTCTGACACTCTTTCATAACATACGACTTTCAAAAATTTATCACACTACCATACTTTTTATATAAGGTTTTTTTTATGTTGTTTGATATTGATTATTTAATATTTTATTTAAACTTATTATCACATGTTACGATACTTTGTAATTACAATTTGATTTTATCATGATATACTGTCACTACAACAAATTTAGTCTTTGTTCACATTTCTTTCCTCGCACTTTGCAAAGTGTGAACTTTATTTATAAAATGTTTACACTTATAATTGTGAAGTATTAAAAAGTATGAATTATTAAAAATTCATATATAAAAGTGTGATATATTAAAAATGTCACATATAAAATGTTATTTATTACTATAAATCTTTACACTAAAAAATGCGAAATCATTTGTTACACCTAATTTGTTCATACCAAGAACAATAATTGAAGAGTGAACTTTTTTAATTCACAAGTGTGAAGAAGTGCCGTAATAAGTTGAAAAAAAATCAACTCATAAGTTGTAGTGTGTATATCGTTAATTATCTATCGTTAGATAATTCCGCCGCTATGCGCGGGTAATCGTCTACTATATATATATATATATGTATATATATATATATATATATATATATATATATATATATATATATATATATATATATATATATATATATATATATATATATATATATATATATATATATATATATATATATATATATATATATATATATATATATATATATATATATATATATATATATATATATATATATATATATATATATATATATATATATATATATATATATATATATATATATATATATATATATATATTTGGTCCAACATTGGCATCCTCCTTCTCGTCACAAAAGGTAATCATATAAAATAAATTAAATGATATATATATATATATATATATATATATATATATATATATATATATATATATATATATATATATATATATATATATATATATATATATATATATATATATATATATATATATATATATATTTATACCCAAATAAACTATATATAATTTGGGTACAACAAAGATATGCTCATAATAGTCATTAGTTGAGCAATTTAATACCTTGTATTTAAATGGAATGAGACATTTAAATATAGAGATTTTATATCGCCTAACTATGTGTCGTTTAAGGTTCTCTTATTGAAACGAATTGGGACATTTGGATAAGAAAGTTTTGAACCACTGGACCTTAGATTGTTTGTGGTTTCTTTATTCAGATGGAATGGGACGTTTGAATACAGAAATCATGAAGTAAGTTTATTGACACCCTTTACTTGCCGTGGTATGTAATTTGGATATAACATCGTGTTTTGAGATGGTAATATCAAAGTAGGATGAGTTATAACCGTCTTGTTGAAATAAATTGGGACGCCTTTTATTTGAACAAGAAAGTTATAAGTTCCCGAACCATAAAATTATAATTCTTGTTTACATGGATTGGGACGCCTTTTGATGTAAACAACGAATTATAAACGAGTGGGCTCAAGTGTGGCTGACTTGGTTTGTGATTATTTTGTACACAGACGTATTTCCTTTGACGTGTATTTCGTTCTTATGAATCGTTCATTGCCAACGTCGTTATGCTTATTATTGATTATCGTCCATATACGAGTAACCCGTTAGACTTCTCTCGAGTTATGATTTATTTATATGGACCATTTCTAGTATGTCTCGAATATCGTATGCTTGATAAGCTGATTGTTATGAACCATTACACGTTCCAAGGATAGACGACTTGTTTAATTGACACTAGTATTTAACTTGTACATGTGGAATGACTGAGGTTTAAGTTATCACCGAAAACTCATCATTAATGAAACGATTTTTTAATTTTGCTTGTTATTGTCGATGGATCATCAAAGAATTTTTCAAATTTAACGAGAAAATATTTTGGGTATGGATCCGTTTGTGAGCACCCTGTAATATCTTTTGGGTATGGATCCGTTTGTGAGCACCCTGTATATCATTTGGGTATATCTGTTTGTGAGCACATTATAATACCATTTGGGTATGGATCTATTTTTGAGCACCCTATAATATCATTTGGGTATGGATCCGTGTGTGAGCACCCTCAAATGAAAAAATATATTTGGATATGCATCCATGGCTATCAGGCCCATGAACATCCGTTAACTTGAAAACTTTCCTTTAACTTGACTTATCTGAAAATCCAATCAAATATTCTTATTTATCATGGCTTGGCTATTTAGCAAGCATGATTTAACTTGATTGAACTTATTGATTTGGCATGGCTTGACTTTTTTGTAGGCATGTCGTAATGTGATTATATGTGCCTAGTGATGTATTTTGTATTTGTTTTGGATCGCAATTCCTTCGATATAGTAATGTATACTCCGAACGATTTCTGTGCCGATAAATTTGGTTTTAAAGAAATAGGTTTGCATGTTTGAGATCATGCAACTAGATGATTTTGTGCGACTAGTAATAATTTCCTCGTCGTGAATATTTTGTAACCTTTTCGATGGAGTTATGTGTGATCCATGCAATTTTCTTTTATGAGGTAATTGTTTTTTATAAAAATCATGGACGATATGTGCTTCGATTTGTTCGATATGATCATCAATAGTTTTGAATTGATTCATACATTGAAGATTTTTCAAATGCGCCTACTCTTTTCGATTCGTCACTTGTCATGTGTACTTTTTCAAAGTTATATCGACCACCATAGGTTTGATAAGCTAGTAGTAATGTACCTTGAACCATTTCTAAAAATTAACAACTTGTTAATTTTTCGCTTCTAATGGCTTCTCCTTCGAGTTATGTATTATTTTTTATAGGGATTAAAGCTACATACAAACTGGTCATTTATGCCCGTTATGTATACTCGTTGCTTTAACTTTTGTTCATTCAACCTTCATTGGAAACCGCAACGACGAAATTCTATTCCTCACATATTCGTTTTTAAGCCGAAGGCTATTGAGACAAATTAAGCGTCGGAACGTCGCTTCCAAAAGGGTTAGATAATGTAGTAACTCGAAATTTTATTTCAACATTTAGACGGAGCTCTAATTTTATTTCAAATATTTGGACCAATATTTATTACCCGACGTTTAATTTTCATGTTCGTTCTACGAATAACATGGAATTCTTGGCTAACCGGTGAGATTAAGGCTTTAACGTATCGAACCGTGTCATTTATTATTAATAGACAAAGTCTATGTCCGTTATTGGCCGTAAATATCCTCGTATGACATAGAAATATTTTCTATCGTCGTCGTTTTAATTTCTCATTTTACGGGCGTCACTCGTTTATGGGACGCGTTAACATTTATCATATAATAAACCCTCATTTATTTATCAAAATATCAATGTTCTCCGAATGTCGGTATTTTTATTTTATATTGTGCGTTTATTTTTCGTGTTTTACGTGTATCTTTCAAATCACGTAACCTTTAAAATATCAGGCATCGATATTACCCGCTTTAACCAATTATGAGGAAAGATTTATAATTATCTAACCTCACTATTGTAACAACCCAAAATCGTGGTCATTATTTAATTATATTTTTACGTATATTTTTTAAATTTTTGACGAGGTTGATTATTACGACGATTGGTAATTTGATTTGGATGATGTTGAAATTTTATTTTTACGTTTTGACGAGTTGCGAGGATTATTAGTGATGACGATATCGACGGATGCCCGAGAAATTTTACATTTTATTTTAAACATGTCGATGTTTAATATTTTGACGTTTTTATTTTAATGTCGTATTAAGTCCTGTCGGGACTATATAATATCATATTTTATGTGCGTTTTAAGTTTTGAGAAGCATTTTTATGAAACCCGAGACCCGTAAAAATTTTCAAAAGTGACTAATAGTCATTTCCCGCTTTTTTAACAAAGTATTTGCACTTTGGTCCAAAAGAATCACAATTGGCAAAAACCACCCTAAGCTTTCCCCATATAAAATGGAAAATTAAACACTAAAAACACACACAAACATATTCCACCAAAACTTTTCTCTATCTCTTCCTTCCTCCCTCTTTTTTCCGTCAACCACCAAGCACCAAACACCCCATGATTTTTCAATTTCTAGTTTGATTAAACTAAAACTAATTGGAGACCCATTCCTACTTTTTGATTCTCCATCTTTTGGTATGAAAATCTTACACATGCATGAACATTTTTGAAAAACCCATTTTTGGATGAAAATCATGTGTTTTGATCTTAAATTGTTGTTGTATGTAGGTGTTTATGCTTATATATATTAGTTTTTATGATTGCATGTTTATATTTTTGAGTTGGGTTTTTATGAATTAATCATCTAGGATGATTTAGTGTGTTATGATATGAACTAGTAGTATAAGGATGATTATAGTGGTAAAAATGGGGTTAAAATGTGGTGAAAAAAAATTTTGAGTGATTTTTAAATATGTATTTTATAGCAGATTATTAAAAGTAATTTTTTGAAAATATGAGTATGAGTTTGAGATGAACTAATTAGATATTGTTGTAGAGGATGTTTTTACCTTCGTTTTGGTATAAGGTAGGACTTCTAGCTCCAAACGAGCGAAAAGTTACGTTAGTTTGATTATTTCGTGTACCTGGAGACAAGTACCGACACAATATATAATTGTTGTCGATATTTAGATCGAATCTCGGGGACTATAAAATGGATTTTTAAATATGTCATGGACTGATTTTGAAGGTTAAGTATGTGGATGACGAGTTATTTTCATAGTTGAGTGTCGGTTTCATAAACGGAGAAAAATAAATGTGTTAAAAGACTATAAGAGTTGTTGACGTAAAACTGTCCGGGTTTTGTAGTTCAAAGATGTGTCAGGCAGGGAAGTTTAAATGTGAAATATTTTGATGAGTTTAAGTGGGGTAAATGAGCTTGTACATTTGGTGTATACCGGCAGATTTTTATCGAAGGAGTCAACTAATAGAAAACATATAGAATGGAATAAAAGGTCACTTGTATTATTTTTGTTTTGGATTGATTGTGATTTTATGATTTTGAGTTTGATATTACTAAGTATGGATTTACTCTAGTTATTATTGATGAACGCGCCTTATTTATTAGGTTGTGGTTTTTGTGTTTACCGGGCATCAACTATCGTCGAAGATCGTCTTACTACTGCTATTACTTCAGGTGAGTCTATAGCCTCGCTTTCTACTTGTTTTAATGATTTTAAAACCCGCGAGGGGGATACATGCTATTTGAAGTAAAATGAACACATGTCATGAGTAATTGTTGGACCCGATGTTGCCTTTGATGAAATGAATTGTATAAGTATCTAATTGCATAAGACCCTAAATTCATGAGCCGTTAACTATCTTCTGACTTGATGTTGCGAGTTAGGAATAGCCGCTTATTCTGTTGATAGTACTATTGGGCTGACAACCCTATCTGAGACCAGGGCTTTACGCTGAGTAACCCGCTGGGAAGGATAATTTTACGTGAATGAGAATTGGTATTCTTGCAATTAATACCCTAGTAGGGGCACTGGTAATTTTTCTAGTCATGCTGGCATTTGGCGTGGGTGACTAAGTTAAGGGGTCGGTGTCATGAGCTTAATACAATTCAATAGCTACTGCTATAATATGATATACCCGATTAATAGATTGTTTGGCCATAATTCTATTAAACAATTGTGAATGATTTTTACGATGTGTTCAATTATGTTTTGTAAAACCTATAGAGTTTCTCAACCTTTGTGTTGATGATTTTAAGCATGTATTTCAGGTACTTGAAGTTGTTGATTGCGGAGCTTGTTGGAGAAGGATTGTGGGATTGCTTTTGTAGTAATTTTGCCTAAAACATATTTCTTTCCCTATTGTAAAAGGTTTGTTGTTTTGATTAAGATCCTAGGGAAAAACTGTACGCTACTCTGATATATTTTAAACTGATTTAACTTGGGATTGAAGGTTTTAGACATTGATTTAAATTATTTCCATATTTATTCTTAAATATACTGTTTTTAGGTCATTTAAAGAGTTTTGAAATGAAGTTTGTGATTAACACCCAAATGTGTATTTTCCGCTGCGCAATGTAAATTGGGGGTGTTAAAGATTGGTAACAAGATCTTTTTAGTTATAGCGAATTAGGTCGATTTTTGAAAAATGTCCTAAACTATAACCTTGGTGTCGAAAGTATTTTATAAAAGCAACGCAACTTCTCTACAAGGCTCCGGTAAGATTATTTATTTTTGTTATGCTTTATTATTATAGATGTATCCCTTATAATTGTTGTGAATTCTTGAGTATTTATTAAGTAAATACTGCAATGAGGTATTGGTATTAATGAAAGTACGTCGAGTGCTTTCATCATAATTTCATCATAATTTCATTTTTATGAATATTGTATAATTATCATTTGCATTGCATCGGATACATATATATTTGGCATACGTAATTCATTTGCATTTGCATGGTCATGCATTGCATATATATTTTTGAATAATGACCTTATGTACTTTTGAATTTTCTGTGATTTCACAAAATGTCTAACATACCATATTACGTCAAGAAAAGGGGATTTGCTGTAGGTCAATGGAGTTTGTAGAATCAGTATGTAGGTGATCATAAGATTTCAGGTGGATGGTTAGATTACGAGGATGATACGAATGATAAGAAAAATGTTGTAGAATCTGATAGTGATAATTATATGACTGAGAGTGAGGTTGGAAGAACTGAGGTTAGAGCAGAAGTGAGAAGTTATGGGACTGATTTTTAGAAGTATCAGAAAGAGATAGATAGGCTTCGCAGGTTAAGTGAATATGTAGATCATGTTGGGCCGTATCTTGAGCCACATTGGAAGTTTCAAGATAGTGAGGTGTATGTTAATTCTCATTATATGATATATCCGCCGTGTCAAGGAGGAATTTTGAAGTATGGATTTAGGAATCCACCGTGTTTAGATCCAAAAGGGAGGTGCTGCAAGTTAGGACCAGTTGAAGATGAAGCAGGAACGAGCCAAGTTGGAGAAAGTGATGGACCACATCCTATGGAGTGATGTAGTGATGGATCTTTGTTGTATTTCAGTTTATGTATTATTGTGTTTTATTTGGATTATCTAGATGTTGTGAGGTAGTTTTGTGATGGATTATTATTATTGTTATTATTTAGGATGGTAAGGGTAAGTGACATTAGTGACAAAGTTTTGTTGCGATTTTCTCGGATTTATTGATGAAACCTACTATTACCCTTTAGTATTTTGATGTGTCTTTGTTATTTTCTCTTTTGTAAGGTGATTGTGGAATTTAGGTAGCATTGTGTTGTTGGCGTATGCAGTATTCATGTTATATCTTGATGAAAAGATCCTATTCTTTCTATCTAGATGTGTATACTTGTCAAGTCTTTTTCGTATGCGATAACAAAGGAAAGAGTTGAGTGAGATATGTTTTTGTCATTAGTACGGATTCCTGTGTATGTGACTGAGTATCTTGAAATATGTCTCCAAAGGTTGCCAACCATTAGGGTAGATTATATGATTGTGGGAATAGTTGATAGATTGTTTGAAGCTGATAGTGCTGAGAAGAGACGAGATGCTGCTAAGATTAAAAATCCTGTTGTTTTAGTTGAAGATGCTGCTGAAACTGAAGATGCTGTTGAAATTGAAGATGCTGCTGAAACTGAAGATGCTGCTGAAATTGAAGATGCTGCTGAAATTGAAGATGCTGCTGAGACTGAAGGTGCTGCTGAGATTGAAGATGCTGCTGTTCCAGTTAGAGATGCTGATGTTATTCTGCAAGATTTTAAAAGGATGTCTGTGTATTGGATTATTAGGAATGAGAAGAGATGCGGTGAATAGTGCCGTACGAATATTGATGGTAATTGGAAAGGGGCAACTATATGGGTAAGTTCGAGTAACTGGTGGATGTTTAATATATCGATAGTCAGTTGGGTTGTTCGACTAGACGAAAAAAGATGGTAATTTAAAGATTGATCCTGATTCGAAATTAAGTGTGTCAGAAAAGGGTAAAGGAATGGTATTGTTACGAATGACAATAAGGAATAGGAATTTATTTCCTCTAATAGAAGGTAATCTTGTAATTTAAGAGTCTAAGATAAGAAGAGATGGTATTCAAGCAGTTACTACAAATCAGGTAAGCAGGAGGAAGTATGATGTGTAGATCACATGTATTTTATACCACTTAAGTAATTATCTATTTACTTGATGTAAGTACGGGCTAGCTGGAGGTCGAGCTGCTCAAGGAATAACAAGGAATGTGGTATAAAATTTGTATATCTGTGGTAATGAAATGTTTTCATTTTGGTAAAGGAGATTGAATAAAGAAATTATTCAGATAATGGAAAATCAATATGAAGGGAATGTTGCTGCTATTACAGCCTATATTTTGGAAATGCTGATAAGATTTGAGAATTAGATGTAGTAATTTGTATATTCTTATCTGGTAATCATTGAGTTAGAATTTTATTGAAATTCTAAAAGTGTTATTGATGGTGTATCTAAATTCTGAAGGTGTTATTGAGGATATATTGAGATTTGAAGATGTTAGATTTTAGCAGAACTGAGGACGAGAAATCAACGAGAATTTGCGACTGGTTGAAATGAGAAATTCACCGACGGAAGAAATATATATTTATATTAAGGAAATATTTTCTGAGTTTATGAAATTAAGAAGTATTGCGCAATCAATTGAAGTAGAGTTGTGAGAAAGTTAACCAGGATAAGGATGAATATCTTAGGATATGATAAATAAAGGTGGAAAGAATTAAATTGGAGTGTTGTTGAACATTGAGTACTGATTTCAGGGAGTAATCAATGGAATCTCTATTTGACGATTTTATTAGTCAAGGATGAGAAGGTATGTAGTAGGAAACTACAATAAGTAAAATTTGTTGGAAATACGTTTTACGTATTAAGAAGGATCGGTCACTCCAACAATAGAATATGTAATAGCTCGTAGTTTAGTTAACTTAATATTAAACAAACAAGGCCAATCCAAGCCTACAACATGTGTAGGCTGGCGGCCCAATGCAAGCCCAAGCCCATCATATGGGCTTGGTATATAAACCCTCTCCTTTGATGGAGAGGGTGGTGTGGTTTCACAATTTTCACATAGTTCTTCTTACTTTCTCTGTCTAGCTTTGTGTGAAATCCACCATCTCTCTATCTCTTTCTCTCTCTAAAAACATAAGCAAGATTTACATATCCTACAAATGGTATCAATAGCCATGGGATGATTGTATTGTGCATGTGTTTGTGTTCTTGATTATCTCGCCATTTTTGATCCAATTTCACACATCCAAATTTTTTTTGTGTTTTTGATGGTTTTTTTCTTAATACAAATCTTCTACATAGTTGTGGTAGGGATTTGGTAGAGTTACTTTGGCTAAAAACACAAAATTTTTGGGTGTTTTGATCATTTTTTGGCTTAAAATCACGAATTGGTTGAGTTTTGTCCGAGAAAAGTGGAAATTTTTCCGATCAGGTCATCGGAAAGGGGTTTATAGTACATTCCGATCTGTGTAATCGGAATAGGGTTTAGGTATTCCGATCACAGCATTCCGATTGGTATTCAGATTGGTATTCCGATCACGGCATTCCGATTGGTATTCAGATTGGTATTCAGATTTGGTATTCCGATCACAGCATTCCGATTGGTATTCAGATTGGTATTCAGATTTGGTATTCCGATCACGATATTCCGATTGGTATTCAGATTGGTATTCAGATTTGGTATTCCGATCACAGCATTCCGATTGGTATTCAGATTGGTATTCCGATCACGACATTCCGATTGGTATTCAGATTGGTATTCAGTTTAGGTACATTCCGATTAGGGTTCATTCCGATCATCATTCCGATCACTATTCCGATCACTATTCCGATAATCACAAATTTTTCCATAAAAAATTTTGACTTGGAATTTTTGGTTTATTGAGAACATATTTTAGGGGATTTTAACATTGTTTCTCGACTTCAACTCACAACAACAAACACATTTACTTTCTTTCATTGATCGATAAACGTTTGTAAATCTTAACTTATTGAAATGGAGTACATATCTCTTACGGATAAGTCCATCCTCTCGGGTACGGATAATCGTCCACCAATGTTGGTGAAGACTATGTATGAGGAATGGGCTTCCCGAATGGAACTTTATATGTTGAACAAGGAGAATGGACATCTAATTTGGGCATCGGTGCTCAATGGACCATTAGATTATGGTACCGTGACGGAAGGTACG